>CM046675.1:25360916-25960916 GCA_025594165.1 Tamias sibiricus | reverse complement strand
CTTAAATTCATTTTTGGAGGTAAGTTATGAATTAATAACTGGTATTCCAACAGAATTGTGCGATGGACCTTTTGAAACACAGCATTAGAACTGAGGAACCACATGTGAAAGTTGAAAACTCTTTATTTTAAGAAAGAAGTATAGTTCTAGAGTTTATTATATAGTTTTTTCTGCCCTGAAATATATGAATTATACACCAAAACATTCCTGGCTTATGGGCTATAAGTGATCACTAAGTTCACACATCCCGTATGTACTTTTAAGTCAGTGATTGTTGAAACTATAATATCTGTCATCTGGCAGTTTGTATATCTTTAACTTTTTAATATCACTGGATATGATATGTTAGAAAATTATATTAGTTGTGATAATAATGTTATTATAGTTCTTTAAGAAATGACCTTCAAGTTTGGAAATACTGCTGAAATATTTTGGTGTGTCTCTTAGGTGGTGCTATAATAAAATACTGTGCACTTGGTAATTTGTAAGCAGCAGAAATTTATTTCTCAGGACTCCATCTTTCTGGAAGTCCAAATTGAAGGTACCAGCAGATTCATTGTCTGGTGAGGGAACTGTCCCTCATAGATGATGCCTCATTGCTTTGTCCTCACGTGGCAGAAAGAAAATAGAGTTCATTGAGCTTTTTTAAGTGCAGTTATCGTATGACTTAATCACTTCCCAAAGGCCACCCCCTACTTAATAATAAAATATTAGGTGTTAAGTTCCAGTATGTACCTTGGGGAGGGGGATTATCAACATGTAGACCACAGCAGTGCATAGTATCAGATGTGACTCGCTTCTGGTGGTTCAGCTGTATGTGTATGTGCGTATAGCTACACCAGTGTCAGAATATTATTCTTCCATTCAGAATATTATTATTTCAGCATTTGAGTGTTAGCAATTTATGTACTTATAATCTTTTTTCAAGGAAAACAAAAATAAAGGGAATAACATACAAACACTCAAGGACTGATACCAAGCCTTTTTCAAACTTAGCATTTTGCTGTTTAGATATTATTCTTCAATCTGTTCCCCATCTCTAGCGACAACTACTATCCTTAATTTAGTAGTTCATTAACACATGTGTTTATGTAGTTATTACATATACATGTCATATGTCACTTAGCAACAGGAATACAATCTAAAAAATGCAATTTTGTCATTATGTGAACATCACAATGTGTACACACACAAACCTAGCCTGCTGTGCTACTAGGTTATGTGCTATATAGCTTGTGGGTCCTAGGCCACAGTCCTGTGCAGAATGTTACTATACTGAAGACAGTTAAAAAGTGAATACAGTAGTATTTTTATATCTAAACATAGAAAAGATACAGTTCAAATACACCGTAAAAATATCAAAATGGTACACCTGTGTGGGGCGCTAACCAGTCCTGGAGCTCGCAGGCCTGGAGGTTGCTCGGGGTAAGTCGGTAGGTGGTGAGTGAGTGACAAGGCTGAGGACATTCTGTACACGACTGCAGACTTTGTCATCACTGCATATTTAGGTGGCACTACACTTACTAAGTTTTTTTTTTTTTTTTAAATATTTATTTATTTACTTTAGTTGTACACAATGCAATGCATTTATGTTTACGTGGTGCTGAGGATCGAACCCGGGCCGTGCACGTGAGAGGCGAGCGCTCTGCCGCTGAGCCACAACCCCAACCCCACTAAGGTTTTTTCTTCAATAACAAATTAACCTTAGCATATTGTGACTTGACTTTATAAATATTTTAATTTTCTAAATTTTTTATTCTTTCATATACTTAGTTTAAAGCACAAACACATGGTCTGAGGGCACAACTCGGTGGTACAGTGCTTGCCTGGCAGGCATGGGGGCCCTGGGTTTGACTCCCAGCACCACAAAGGAAAAAAAAAGTCCCACGTTTTACAGCTAGGCAAAAGTATTTTGGTTTCTGTATATTCTTATGTTTTTCCTATTGTTAAGATATTTATTTTAAGGGCTGGGGTTGTGGCTCAGTGGTACAGCACTTGCCTAGCACATGTAAGGCCCTGGATTTGATCCTCAGCACCATGTAAAAATAAATAAATAAATAAATGCATAAATGCATTGTGTCCACCTACAACTAAAAAAATAAATATTAAAAAAAGATTTATTTTAAAACTTTTTTGTTAAAAACTAAGGCACAGAGCTGGGGTTGTGGCTTGGTGGTAGAGTACTTGCCTGGCATGTGTGAGGCACTGGGTTCAATTCTCAGAATCACATAGAAAAATTATAAATAATGTTATCTACAATTAAAAATATTAAAAAACAAAACAAGACTAAGGCACAAACATTAGCCTAGGCCTGCCTAGGGTTAGGATCGTCAGTGTCACTGTCTTCCACCTCCACATTTTGTTTCACTGGAAAAATCTAGGGGCAGTGACTCTCATGGAGCTGTCATTTCTATGATAACAAGATGTTTTTCTGGAATACCTCCTGAAGGTCTCCCTGAGGCTATTTTATAGTTAACTTTTTTTTTTTTTTTTAATAAGTAGAAGTATGCCCTGACCCCACCCCCCAAAAAAATAGTATAGGGACTACATACAGTGCTATCATGGTCATTTATTATCAGGTATTATGTGCTGTACATAATGGTATGTGCTATACTTTATGCAAGTGGCTGTACAGTAGTTTTGTTTATACCTCCATCACCATGAACCCATGCAAAGTGTGCTGCACTATAGCACCTGAATCAGCTTGATGTCACTAGGCAATGGCAAGTCACACCTCCATTATAAACTTAGGGGATGACTGATGTGTATGCAGTCCTTCACTAACTGAAATGTCTTTTTATGCAACGCATGACCATACATGTATTTATAAATAATATTCAGTGCATGGTAACAGTGCATAATATATACATGGTTATAGTACATAAATAGTATGTAGTACATGGTTTTCAATTATTTATAGATTATTTACCATTTTATATAAATCTCTCAATGTATATATAAAACTTTCAACTTTGTTTTCACACATCATGCTTTTGAAATCTAATTACATTGATACATATAGCTCTGCTTTATTTATTTTAACTATTATGCATTTTTTCTGTTTTATGAATATACTACAATTCTGGACTGATAAACAAGTTAAGGGGTGTATAGGTTGTTTTCAATATTTCATTGTTTCACAAACAGTGCCGCAATGAATACTCGTGTTCAATAGTATTGTCTCCTTATGGAAATACACGAGAGTTAGGAATGGAATTATGGGGTTGCATGTATATTCATCTTCAGTTAACTACACACTGCCAAGTTGCCATCTATTGTGATTGTACCAATTTAAACTCTCATTACTAGTGTCTGAAAAGTTTCTGCTGACTCATCTTCACAAACACTTCCAAGTTTTTTCCTCCCTGTACGTGTGAAATGATATCCACACAGCTAGCTTCTTCATAGTGATTTGCTTCTGTTGGGCAAAGCTTATAAAAGCCAGGGAGCTGATTGACATCTCTTGATTTTTCCCCTAGGAAAAAATCAGTGTTTAATTACACAAACAGATTAACAGGCAGTTCTGAATGAAATGCTGCTTGCTGGTGAAATGCTCTATTTTCAAGGGCATAATAAACCTTTTGGGAATTCTATACAAGAATAACTTGGAGGGAAATTTTTTCCATAAGACATTTTCACTTTTCAGTTTTATCCTTGTCGTTCCAGTTGTCTCTCTTGATTCTCTTAGCTCTTTTGACTGATGATCAGTCAGGGCATGAAAGAATGAGATGTCAGAACCCTTTCTGACACATTATACCTGACAGCAGAATAAACCTCCATCAACTAAGTGAGAGTTTTCTAAGGTTTTCACTGCTGTCATTTCGATTATTCCAATAATGAAACTGAATCTGTTTTTGGGGTGCCAAGGTAAGAAAGCAGAGAATAGTCTGCCACTGTACTGTTAGCAGCTATCTTAGAATTATATCTGGTGACCTTCCTGCAGAAAAGGTATAAAAAATGGTTTATTTCACGTGCACTGCACTTCCATGATTGCTTCTTGAGTCAGGTGGTATTCCTGTTTGTTGCTGTGTAACAACCAAGACATAAAATGGAGTGGTGTAAGATTCTAGTCCTAGAGCCAGCACGCCTCACCCAGTCTCTTCCACTGCATTCAGCTATAGCACCTGGCAGAGAGCAGCTATCTGAGGACTCGGAAAGGTAGATTGGGAAAGAAGATTTTTAAGTACTACTGAACTAGGGTTGAATTTATCATTTTTCTCCTCTTTCTCATCCCCAAGCCTGAACTCAACACAGCATAAAGCCCAGAAGTGGGCATTAATATAGATACACAGAACTCTAGGAGAAATCCTAAGTTCTGGCTGAAGGATTGTGGTGTTGCCGCCTACAGCAACGATACTGCGGGAAAGAAATCGGAGGCAGACTGGGAATGACTGGTTCCTTTATTCTTGCTGCTTCTTCTTTGCTCTCTTCTGTATTCTCCATCCCCCTGTGTTTCCCCCACAGTCTCTTTAAATACTTTTTACCTTAACAAGTATACACGTGTCACAAGCTCAACTTACAGGTGCATCACACAGTGTTCACGAGCACAGAAAGATTCTTAGATAACTATATTAAGATCAGGTGTAAACAATTAAACACCTCCTCTTTGGCTCTCAGCCAGCCGCCATCTTAGCTACTTCCTCATACAAGGCTATTATAATGCTCAGAGAAAGTATAGGAACCTAATGTTTATTTATTTATTTTTTCCATCTGCTTTCTTGAACTATGAAACTCAAGCAGCCCTATCATGGCAGTGGGTTGAATCTAGCAGGAGCCTAAAATTCCGAGGGTAGGAAACTATTGTCTGTGATCAGTGGAGCTGTGATCCCAAGAGGGTGGAATGAACCTCAGTTGCTCCCCCTCAACAAACACACATCCCCTCTCCTTTACCTGCTTGCCTCCAAACATGGGCATTCATAGATTCTGTGGCTGACAGCAGCGTAAATAAAATCCCAGCTTTCTGACTAGATAATGAGGAAGGGCAACCCCATTGACCTGGGAAGCTTTGTGAGAGGGAGATACTTGGGAAGTAAAGTCCTTAAATTTTATTATGAATTCCTAGGCTTACCTGTGCGTTGTGATGCAGAAATCTGACCCTGAAACCGCAAAGCTAGACTTTGACAGATGAGATGTGGCTTAAACCACTGCCAGGTCCCATGCTGGCAACAGGGTGTGGTGCACATGTGGGGCAGATCCAAACAGCACTGCAGAGACTTTGAAGACTTAACTGATAGTGGAACAACAAATAGGTTGATTAGTGCATATTGAGATAAAAATACCAACATTCTCTATAGGAGTTTAAGATGATCTAGAAATCTCTTAACAATAATCAATAAAAAAAATAAAATAAATTACTTGGCCTGGCAGGGTGGGGGATAGGAAAATTGACTCACGTGGAAAAACTCAAAAAATACCAGTGCCAAGAGAACACAGACATTGCATTATCTGACAAAAATGCTAGAGCAATTCTTATAAAAGTATTCCAGCAAGTAAGGGCAAAACTCTTGAAATGAGTAGAAAGAATGGAACTCTCAGGAAAGATAAAGAACTTAATGAAAAATTTTCAACTGAAAAATATAACTGAAAAGCATTCACTGGGTGAGATCAGCAACAGAGTGAAGATGATAGAAGACAGTTGGTGAGCATGAAGACAGAGAAGGGAGAAACTTTGACTTGTGAGATAGCGACAAAAGGTATAATATTCAAGCCATCATAGTTGCAGAGAGGAGAAATAGTAGTATAGGAAATTGATTTGAAGAAATAATGCCTGGAAGCTTCCAAAATTTGTCAAAAAGATATAAAACTATAGACTCAAGAAATCCTAATCAGGATAAAAACTAAGAAACCCCCACACAGACATACATCATAGCCAAAATTATAATAACACCAAAACTAAAGATGAATATTTGAAAGCAGAGAAGGGAAACAACCCTCCGGATGACTTCAGATTTCTCATCAGAAGTTGTTAAGGCCAGAAGGAGTGAAATTAAATTTGTATTGTGCTGGGGAGGGGGGGGTGGAATTGTCAACTCAGAATTTTATATCCAGCAAAAATACCCTTCAGCAATGAGGGTGAAGCAAAACTAAAAGGAAGTTGCTGGAACTGAAAGAAATTTGGAGCATCTGCAACAAAAAAACAACAGAAATGGTTGATATCTGCTTGAATATAATATACAGTACTCTTGAGTTCTTCCCTCAAAATAATCTTAACATTAGACGATGGGAGATTTAGTGTATTTAGAAGTAATACGTAAAGAGGAGTGTAAAAGAACCTGTGATAATGGTGAAGTTTCTACATTCTACTTGAAGTAGTAAAGTATTGATTCTAAGTAGACTGTGAAATGTGATACATAAATATTGTGACACCTAGGGCAACTACTTAATAAAACTACATAAAAAGTCAGAAACACAAATATTCAGTGAAATACTAAAAATGTTCAAATAACCCAAAAGAAGTCAGGAAAGGAGGGGGAAATAATGGGGGGGGGGGACAGAATAGAAAACAATAAAATGGAAGTTCTTAATCCAAACATATCAGTAATGTCTATTAAATATAAATGGTGTAAGCTAAGCATACTACATGCCTGCAGGCATAGCTACTTGAAAGGCTGCAGGGGGAGTTCAAGGCCAGCCTAGGCAACATAGTGGGACCCTGTCTTTAAAAAAAAAAAAAAAAATAGTTATAAGCACACCAAGTAAATGACAGAGGTTGTCAGAATGAATTGGGGGGGGGGATGTTTGTTTTTAAAAACCCACTTCAGATAAGTAATACACATAAGAGTACAAAGATAAAAAAATTATACCATGAAAACACTAATCAGAAGAAGACTGGAGTGTCTTATGCTAATATCAAAGTAGACTTAAGAGTAAACAAAATTAGCAGGGATAAAGGCACTACATTAGGATAAAAGGATCAGTTGTATACCAAGACACACAACAGTGAGTGACAGCTCCCTACTTTGAAAACTTCTCAGCAAACTAGAATGGAAGGAAACTCTTTGAACTTGTTAAATACATCTAACAATGACAACAACAACAAAATGTTTTCATTCTTTTTGAGAATAGGGTATGACTGTCTTGTCTGACCATTTCTATTCAGCATTGTTCACCGTTATTCTATAAGGCAAGAAAAAGAAGTAAAAGGCTTGCAGATTAGGGAGGAAGAAGTGAAGCTGCCCCAATTCCCAAGTTACCTAATTGACTATGTAGAAAACCAAGGAGTCCATCAAAAGCTCCTAGAGCAACTAGATGAGTTTAGCAGGTTTGCAAGCTACCGACCCCCAACCACACAAAAAAAAACCCCCCCCCCCCCCCCCCCCCCCCCCCCCCCCCCCCCCCCCCCCCCCCCCCCCCCCCCCCCCCCCACAACACCACAACACACCCCACAAAACAAAAAAAAAACACACCACCCCCAAATAAGTGCCAATGCACACAAACAAGTTTCTGTATTCTTATAATTAATAATTGGACCCCCTCCCCCAAAGTACCATTTATAAAAGGAACAAGAGAAAAATATTGACGAATAAATTGAAAAATCATGTGTGGATCTGTGTGTAGAAATTGCAAAACCCTGATAAAATAAGTTAAAGAAGACCTAAATAATGGAGAGATAGTGAATGAATGAATGGATAAATTGATTGATTGATTGATTGTATTCAGGAACTGGAAGAGTCAGCATAGTTAAGATATCATTTTTACCCAGTTGATCCACAGATTTAACAACATTCCAATGAGAAATCTCAGCAGGACTTTTTTTTAGCTACAGACAAGGGTATTCTCAAATGTATATGGAAAGGCAAAAAAACTAGAATAGCCAAACCATGTTAGAAAAGAAGAATAAAGTCAAATGAATAATTATTCTGCCTGGTTTTTCAGATTCACTGTGAAACTTTCTCACATGCTGGCAATTTTTCTCCTTCCCTCCCTTCCTCCCTTCCCCCTCCCAACCTTCCATCTTTCCTCCCTTCCCCTTCCCCTTCCCCTTTCCCTTCCCCTTTTCCTTCTCCTTTTCCTTCCTCTCCTCCCCACCCACTTTCTTTTGTTGTTGAGACAGTGTCTCAGTATGTTGCTCAGGCTGGCCCTGAACTCCTGGACTGAACTAGGTCTCTCGCATCATCCTCCCAAGTGGCTGGAACTGTAGGTGCACACCAACACACCCAGCTAATGCTAGCAGTTTCTGTTCTTTGCTGACTCAGAACTGAGCTGTGGCTTTTGGCCAGAGACCTTGATTCACAATTACTCTATACATGGCTAGTTGGGCTTTTTGGAAGCATGGTGCCTGGGTTCTTAAGTGTTAAAGAAGAATAGCCCACAGTTTCCAGGTGCTCACCAGGTCTCTGTTGGTACATTCCTGATGATGCCCTATTCGCCCTGGCTAGTCACCTGTGGGAAGGGGACTGTGCAGGGAGGGCATCACTACTGGAGTTTTAACTCCCTGGGGACCTGTAGATTACTGTCTCTCACAATAGTGAGTGCTTTTGTCTTTATTTTTGTTGTAACATAGCTTTCCTTCAGCTGCTGCAAAGCTGTATTGCTTCAGCAAAAACTGTAGTTTCTAAGAGGGAGAAATTAAAGATTGCCTGTTATTGCAAAAAGATAGAAACCATGATCATTTTAAACCTAGTGAAAATATATTTTTCTAAAAGCTTTGATGATTATAGACACATCTTTATAAAGATTTTATATCTTCATTTAAAAAGTGAAACCTCACTGACTTCATTCTTTGTGTGCCTGATGTGATTCCCCAAAATTCATCCCACCATTTATTGATTCTCATTCTAATCCAAAAAGAGCTCTCAGAGCATTGCAGACAATCTCAGGATTAATTCTGGGGCTGGAAAGAAACCTTGCTGGTCATGCAATCAGATACCATCCCAAGAGGTAATCTGTCCCAAAACAGCCACCAGAGAGGATTTATATAGTGAAGGTGTGAGGCAGGAATACCAAACCAGAAACCTCTCTGCAAACCAAGTACATTGTATAAATGGAGGAATTGGGGGTTTTGTTCATTTGTCTTTAAGCAGTGGTGACCTAAGAAACCAGATTGGTGTGACACAGATGGAATCTTCTAAGAATAAGATTTCTAGGAGGGAAGGACTCAGTCCTGGAGCTGGTGAATGTGGAGTCCGGACCAGCCAGCACCACAACCGCATTCTTTACTTCTCCTCTCAGAGCTTTGGGTCTCACATTACACAGTGAGGTGTTTCATTTGAACAGTGGTTCTTAGCATCCCTAGGGGCCTCTGGATATTTAGAATTTCTGATGAAGATGTATAACTTGAAAAGAGTAGAGTCAACATAATTCTCACTTACAGAATGTAAACTACAAAAAGTAAAATGGACAAAATATTCCAGGCTGCAGGGACATATAGAGAGTGAGGCAGTGTTGTAGAGGATGTGAGATTTTTTTAAAAATGTTGAGAAATGGTGGTGTAACCGATGATCTTGGCAATAGTCTCTAGAGAGCAAGAACCTGTTCATCTTATGTGTAGCCCTAAATGTCCCCCAAAATAGTGTCTGGCACTTTAGGTAACACTTACTGAATAAATTCATTCAGAACCACTCCATTCAGAAGCCTTCATCTTGGACTTTGAGGAGGATAATGGGGAGCTATGCAGTGTCATCCTTTCAATAGTCTTATCTCTCCACGAATGAAGTGTGACTGGTGCACTCCTTTCATCCCAAGAATACCTGTTTACTTTTGGAGTGAAGTCTCTAGCTTGTGTACTACTGTGTCTTATCTGCCTGTTCAGATTTATATGATTATCAGATGCCCCCTTCTGTTTCTGTCCTGGTTCACAGGAGAAAGCAAAATGCTCATTCAATCTCCTGCCCATACACCAGGAAAATGTTTCCTGCCTTCACAGACTTCTGTTGCCCTTGTGGTAAAATATTACTGAAAAAGAAGCTCAAGCGAGGTGCAGTGGTGCACACAAGTAATTCCAGAGTCTTAGGAGGATTGCAAGTTCAAGGTCAGCCTAGGCAAATTAGCAAAACCTTGTCTCAAAATAAAAAGGAGGGTGGGCATTTTGCTCTGTGATAAAGTGCTTGCCTAGTGTGTATGATGTTCTGGGTTCGATTTCCAAATCACAGAAAGCAAACTCAGAACTCAAAAAAAGTATATGATTGTTCCTTTTCCGTTGAAAATAACCACCTCTCTGGGCCCTGTATCCAGTGCATTCTAACTGAGGAATCAAAATTTCCTTTGATAGTCTGGTTATAACACAAAAGTCCATTGTGAAGTAGATTACTCTTTCAGAAAACCCTATAAAATGACCTAAAGCAAAATTTAAGAATGTGAGAAGTTGCATAACCCCGTATTTTAAAACTACCTTATCTGAAACTACTCAGTAACCATTTTTTTCTATTTGGTGATGTTTCGTTTCTTAGACTTAAAAAAAAAAAAAATTCAGTGCTGCAGCAGGTGGTGTAGCTCTGTTAGATTGTGTGCTTAGCAAGCATGAGGTCCTGCAGGGATTCAGTCTCCAACCTGCATGCGTGCGCCCACGCAGGCGCACGCACACACAAATTAGATGCCATGTTATGTCTTTAATGAAGGCAGGTTCTGAAAGAATGAGGAAATTGTATTAGAAACGGTAAGATTGTCTATTAGGTATTGGAGCTCAAATGTGGATATCTTTTTTAGTGTTCCTCTTATTTGGGGGAAGTATTTCTAAGGGCACTTAGATAAATTCTTGTTGAACTAAAAGCAAGTGATGTACATGTCAGAAATTTGGAAATCTGTAAATAATCAAGTTGTGTAATCTCCTTTTTAAATTCAGTATTTTTAAGCTAATATTTATAAAAAGTAAAGCCTAGTGTAGCTTGTAAATGAAGTCTTCTAGTTCCTTATTTTTCTTCTTACCCCTCCCCACCCCACTTACCACGTACCCTTTTCTTACTCCTCTGTACATGTCAGCCTGCGTGTCCTAGGCTGTCAGCTATCTCAATGGGCTGCTACCTCCTGACCACTTTTCATAATCTGCCCTTTCCCTCACTCAGCACTCTGTTCTTAATTCAGGGAGATCCTATGAAAACCTAAATCAGATCCT
Source organism: Tamias sibiricus (assembly GCA_025594165.1). Classification (NCBI taxonomy): domain Eukaryota; kingdom Metazoa; phylum Chordata; class Mammalia; order Rodentia; family Sciuridae; genus Tamias; species Tamias sibiricus. The sequence continues at coordinate 25,949,866 of CM046675.1, read as the reverse complement.
ATCTCTGTTCTGCTCAAAATTTCCAGTGACTTCCTCACAGTAGCCTACAATGCCCTGCATAGTCTCACCCTGCTTCCTCTGCAGAGCCTCCTGTAGTTTCTGTCACTCCCTCCCTTATTCACTAAACTTCCTTGATGTTCCTTGTACACACCAACCCATTTCTGCCTCAGCCCCATCACTTTGTTCCTCTCCTGGGGACAACCTTCCCCCAGATACCCACCTGGTTTGCTTCTTTGTGTCATTCAGGTCTCTCCATCCCCTTTATTCTGCCTTTTTTTATATCTTTTTTTTTTTTTTTTTTTTTTTTTTTGGTACCGGGGATTGAACTCAGGGGCACTGGAACACTGGCCACATCCCCAGCCCTTTTTTGTATTTTATTAGAGACAGGGTCTCACTGAGTTGCTAAGTGCCTCGCCATTGCTGAGTTGCTGAGGCTGGCTTTGAACTCGAGATCCTCCTGCCTCAGCCTCCCAGGTGCTGGGATTACAGACGTGCGCCACCGCGCCCAGCTCTTTTTTTTTTTTTTTTTACATATTCCAGTTTATTTTTCATAGCATTTATCACCAGTGGATATGTTATATATTCATTATTGGTTGAGTGTCTTCCCCAGCTGGAATTGTTTGTTCTCTGCTGTATCTCCAGAGCCTAGAACAGTGCCTCAAATGTTGGAATGAACAGCTCAGCTCAAGTTCTACCACTTTCTTTTCTGCTTTTCGCCACCCCACAGTGATATATTTCCTCTCTCTAATTGATTGAGACAGTGTCTCGCTTTGTTGCCCATGCTGGCCTTGAACTCCTGGTCTGAAGGGATCCTGCTGCCTTGGCCTCCTGAGTAGCTGGGACTATAGGCGTGCACCACCATGCCTGGCACTTTCCTCATTTTTGATCTTTTGTAGTTCTGTCTCCACTGGTTCCTTAACACTAGGTATATAAACCTAACTGTGTAATAGATAAGAGTGTGAATAGATAAGAGTCAGAATGTTGCTGTGTCTTTAAATCTCAGCCCCACTACTTAGCCAGGTGACTCTGGGCAAGTTACTGACCTCTCTGTTATTCCATTTTTCTGCCTGTCACATGGCAATAACGGGTAGTTGAGCTTCTGGAATACGGTGTTTATGGAGGGAGATGAAATGGGGAAGGTAGACTGAGACCTGCTTATCAGGACCCTTTTTCAACATACCTCAGTGTTTGAATTTAAGTAATGAGAGTTTTCCCCAAAAAAATATTTTTTCAAACAGCATCATGACATAACTCTTGATTTATTTAAATACCAACTTCCTTCAGCATGTGCTCTACTGAACCATGGACCGTTCTTAGGTTTGCCTTCCCCCTTGGTGCTCTCAGGCACCATGATTTTTGTTTTATCTCCATTGTCCTACATTTACTTCCATTTCTAGCTAACTTTTATTTGTTAAAACTCTACAGGGTCACTTTTGTCTAGAATAGACCTTTCATAATATCAAGGAGACCATAAAATGTAAAAAAGTGTATTGTCCTGTTTTCTCTTGATAGAAATTCCATCTGTGGCTCCCTTTCTTGCTCTAGATCTTTTTTAGTGTTCATCTTCTTTTGGGGAAGGTGTTTCTAAGGTGCTTAGATCCATCCTGATGAACTGAGAACAAGTGCTGGATGTGAAATCTGCCTTTGGGATATGTGGGGAAATGAGTTTCCAGCACACGTTCAGTTCTGGCATATGCCCATTACCAAAAATATATTTTCAGAATATTCTCCCTTCTTCACAGTAAAGTCACAGGGAAGATTTGGGGCTCCTCAACTAGGTCACAGTGTCCAAGAGCAGAAGGCCACACCTCCCTCCTCTCAGATCAGAATCAGTGTATTGTTTGATACAAATCCAATTAACCAACGGCTCTTCACATTTCCCACTTCCTGTTCATTTCCCCCAGGCACAAATTGGTTCAAGGAGAAAAGTTTTTTTCTACCTTTTAATATTTTGAGCTGCTTAGGTTTGTGATTCAAAGTGTGGTTTTGTTGCTCATTGCTTAACTGGGCTGAAGATTATCTCATGTGACGGCATAGATCTCTTGTTTTGGAATTGCCAATACTTTCTAGAACAGCCATTCTGTACAGCTGCCAACATGCCCTGGATCCTCTTGCTTCATATTACAGTGATACTGCTTTGTCAGGGTAGAATTCAGCCTCACAGGGCTGGAGTCAGTCTCTGCTGACCTCATGCCACAGCACAGCATGTTCAAATCTGGGAGAAACCTGAGGGTTATTCGGCATAATCCTCTTCCTTCTCCCTCACAAGCATGGAACCCTCACTCTCCTCGGAAACCGTATGTTGTATATGTGTGTGTATCTGTCTTTTTCTTTTTTAAAACCTCTTCCTCATTCCTATCGTTCTACAGCTTTAAGTGGGGGCTGGTTGATAGACTGACAGAAAACGACCCGAGCTGCTAGAACTTAGCATTTTCAGCAGCAGATCTCAGCCAGGTGCATGTGCTATTTTAAGACAGTAAGGTCGAAATGATGGAGCATGGTGTGGTCTGTTTCCTAATTGTTCATTTTTCTTATTGCTGTTTGAGCAGAATGCGAAGGGTGCTCTGGCCGTGTGGGCATGCTCAGACCATCCTGGAGTGTCCCAACTCTCCCCGTGAGACAGGCTGCTTAGTGTAGGATAAATGCTATCCTCACTTTCTCAGGCTAAGGAGTTCCCAGAAAATAAGTGTTTCCTTCAATGAATAAAAGAGTTTTATCTGCCTTTGGCAGTTTGGGAGAAGCTTGGGTTAAACTGGAAGGTGCCAAGCATGCATAACAAATAGGAATTTGGGTTAAAGCCCGTTGAAAATATTTATCACTTTTTTTTTTAAGGCTCTTATCACTCAACCTCTTGTTTTCAAAGTATTTTCCCCAAGGACTTGATGATTTTTTGAATTATAAAGCAGTATCCACAAATCTCAGTGCTAAATTTGTGTCTTCAGATCAGCAGAGCAGGCCTGGAGACACAGCTGGGTAGGAAGGTGATCCGGCTTTACACAACACCCACCAGCTCACATTTCACCCCACGCCCAGGAGAGGCATCGCCTGGAGCTTGATTTTACCTTGATTTTTTTAGTTAGTTCTATAAATGATACATAGATACTAAGAGATTATATGCTAAATAAACAGATTCTTTATAGTTTTTCAAAGTTAGTGTACATAATATTGTTTGCCGTTGAGCAGTTGGATTTGAGATCTAGATTTTTCACTGTGAAGTTTGATATTGAATTACTCTCTTAGGCCTTCTGGTTGATCATTTAATTGCCAACTCTGTTAACAGATTTGTGCCTCTGGTCTGTATCCTGTTTTTTTCTGTTTGTTCTGAATCTTGGATTCAAAAACCCTGGCACATCTCTGTTTACTCTGAAGTTATAAAGGTCAGCTTATCTTGTTTCATTAAGAGTGCTTCCCCAGGGTGGATGTGATGGTCAGAAGGAAAGAAAGAATTCAGAGAAGATCCCTAAAAGGGTAGGGGGTGGAGACTAAGAGAAATTATCCTTTTTTTTTTTCCCCTCATAGTGACAGACAGTGGGGAATGGGGACCATAATACATAACTTAATATTGTTTAAAAAAATTGTTGTAGTACTGGATTGAACCCAGGGATGCTTTACCACCGAGCTACATCCCCAGATCTTTGTGGTTTTTTTATTTTGAGATAGGGTCTCACTAAGTTGCTTAGCTTTCCTTGCTAAGTAGTTGAGGCTGGCTTTGAACTTGCAGTCCTCCTGCCTCAGCCTCCAAGTAGCTGGGATTACAGGGGTGTACCACTATACCAGGCACATAGTTTTGGGTTTTTGTTTTTTATTTTATCCAGTAATTGCATTCACTTACCAGAGTAGAGAGTTTTCTAAAGCTTATTACCTGAGTGAAAGATTTTAGGTTAAACTGGTTCCTTGCTTCAATCAACTTGAGTAAACTATTCTCATTGAAGTGATGATAAACATGTTCTGAATTAAGGTACTTGCCTCCAGCATCTGCTATTTTTTTTTTTTTTTTTTTGGTACCGGGGATTGAACTCAGGGGCCCTCGACCACTATACCCTTTTTTGTATTTTATTAGAGACAGGGTCTCGCTGAGTTACTAAGTGCCTCGCCATTGCTGAGGCTGGCTTTGAACTCTCGCTCCTCCTGCCTCAGCCTCCCAAGTGCTGGGATTACAGGCGTGCACCACCACGCCCGGCTTGCTATTCTTAATGTGACTACCTCAATACACCAAACTGCTATAGATGGGAATGACATCTGACCTAATAGCATGAGATTGCAACAAACTTTGTGAACATTTGTTTCTAAAGAACAGAATGAACATTTTGAAAGAAGACTTGAGGGGGAAATGTAGTTGGCTCTAGGAAATAAAAGGAGTGTTTTAAACAGGCTACTACTATAGAACTCACTATATTCATTGAACTCATCTATGTTTTAATATAAAAGATTTTATTATTCCCTGATGTTTAGTTCTAAAAATGAATAATTTTCCTTTTCCATTCTCAGTAATTCTGCAGTACCACACATCTTTATGTTTATGTTAAAGCCATGTGTATTATATAGACATTCTAGAGCACTCCTTGAATATTATCTGAGTTTTCTATACAAATCCTTACAATGTATGGTGGCAATTTAGGACATACATGTATAATCACTTGATCACGTATTGATGCTCTGCTTTTAAAATAAGTTTATCTACATTGGACTGTTACTTTATTAAGGTGAACTTTTGAAAGACATAAAAGAAAAAGAAAAAAAACTTCCTTCACATGTAGACCTTCTTTTTGCAGCTTGACCTAAATTCCATCATTCCATGGGTCTCCTAATGCCACTTAAAGGTCAGATGCCATAAGAACAATGCAAAGATCTACCCACATTATTTGTAGAATTTCTTTTTAACTGTGTATGGTTCAAAAGAAATAGCTGGAGCAATGATTTGGATGGTGGTGACTAGTACACAGCATTGGGAGAGGAAAGGACTGTTTCAGTTGGTGTTCCCTGTTCCCCGCACTCAAAATGCCTTTCATCTCCTCTTTAAAATCAGTGAGCACTGGCACAGGGGCACCCGCCTGTAAGCTCAGCAACTTAATGACACCCTAAGCAACATAGATCCTGTCTCAAAATTTTAAAATTATAATTTAAAAAAAAAAAAAAAAAAAAGGGCTGGGGATGCAGCTCAATGGTTAAGCACCCCTGGATTCAATCACTGACACACACAAAAAAAATAAAATCAGTTAGCTAATGAGAGTGTATATATATGTCCCTTAAGAGTGCTAGAGGGCTTGGGTTGTGGCTCAGTGGTAGAGCGCTCGCCTAGCACGTGCGTGGCCCGGGTTCAATCCTCAGCACCACATAAACATAAATGCATTGCACTGTGTACAACTAAAGCAAATAAATAAATTAAAAAAAAAAAAAAGAGTGCTAGAGAGGGGACTGGGGTTGTGGCTCAGTGGTAGAGCACTTGCCTAGCATGCATGAGGCACTGGGTTTGGTTCCCAGCACCACATAAAAAAATGAATAAAAAAGAGGTATTGTGACCATCTACAACTAAAAAAAATAAATAAATAAAAATAAAAATTTAAAAAGAAAAAAAGAGTTCTAGAGGGGCTGGAGTTGTGGCTCAGTGGTAAGAGCGCTTGCCTAGCATGTGTGAGGCCCTGAATTCAATCCTCAGCACCACATATAAATGAATGAATAAAATAAAGGTCCATCAACATCTAAAAAAAATTTTTTAAAAGGGTGCTAGAGAGAAAAAAGGTCAAGAACTGTGACTTAAAGCTTAAAAACACTTGTCACAGATTATTTTTATTCATACCAAAAATTATTAAATGTCAGCTCCAGTATATCCTGTCTGAAATTGAAGGTTGCAAGCCTGTAATGTGTTCATTCAACAAATAATTATTGCGGATTTGCTGTATACCGGGGCTTACAGTTTTAGATGGGCTTGGAATATATCTTAACAAAACAAAGACTCTGCTTCGTGACAGGGCACTTGCCTCGCATGCATTTGATCCTCAGCACTTCGAAGTAAAAAGGAAGAAAGTAAATTAGTCACATTCTAGTTGGGAAAGATGACAGCAAGTAATGAACCTAGTAAGTGAACCACGCAGCATGTTAGAGAAGGCCGGGCTGTGAGGACATAGAACAGCCAAGGGACTGGAAGTGCTGGGGCTGAGGACACCATTTTAAATGGGGAAAGTTTAAGCCTCATCAAAGGAGACCTCTGAGGAAAGGCTTGAAAGAGGTGAGCAGGTGAGCCATTCAGCTGAGGAGTGAGCCTTCCAGGCCAAAGTTCCAGCCAGAGCAAAGACAGGAGTGGTTCCCATGTACACAAGGAACAAGAAGGAGGTTGTTATGACCAGAGAACCAAAGGAGAGAATGACAGGAAGGAGGGTGGCTCAGTTAGTTATTGCTGAGGAGCAAACCACCCCAAGGTCTAGTCACTTAAAACAACTTTTATTTGCTTACAATTCTGTGAGTCTGACATTTGGGCCAGGCTCAGCCAGGTGACTCCCTTGCTGGTCTTGCCCTGGGTCACGCTGCAGTGTTGAGGGGCTGTGGTGAGACTGGTGTCTTACGCGGCGTCCCTTCCTCACATGCTAGCTGTTGGTGCAGGTGTCACTGGGCTTCTTCCTTCGTGAGCAGCTGAGGGACGCATTGTCCTGAGCTGAAGTAGAAAGTGGGTGGGAGGGCTCAGCCAGCAAGAGGGGCCCCCAACACAGCAAGTACTGCCCAGGCCTCTGCTGTATCACAGTGACTCACATTTCATTTGGCCAAAGCAAGTCCATGGTCAAACCAGTCTCAATAGGAGGGACAAATAGATTCCACCTCTTGATGGAAGGAATGGGAAAGTGAGAACTGTAAGGGAAGGGCACACTAGATTGGATGAATCTGGCTCTTACCCTGCACATCAGTGGGCAGGTGTGGCATGTCCTTGAAAGCCATCTTTTTTTTTTTTTTAATATTTATTTATTTGCTTTAGTTGTACACAATGCATGTATTTGTACGTGGTGCTGAGGATCGAACCCGGGCCGTGCACGTGCTAGGCGAGTGCTCTACCGCTGAGCCACAACCCCAGCCCCTTGAAAGCCATCTTTAAGGGCACACTTTCTCTTTGACTGTAAAAGATTCATTGAAGAATTTTAAGCAGAAGTGTGTGACATGATTTGATGTGGATTTTTAATAGATCATGCTAGCTGGAGTACCCAGAATAGATTATATAGGAGCAAGGTGGAGCAGCGGGAGGAGCCTTGTTAGTAACCAGAGAAGCCTGGCTGAGGCTCCAGGAGAAGTGGGAGAATGAGAAGGGCTGGAGTCTGCAGGAGCTCTGAAGATAATGCTAACAGAATTTCCTGGTGAATTGGATATAAGAGTAAAAGAGAGAAATTAGTCAACCACAGGGATTTAACCTGAACCACTGGAAGGATGGATTGTCATTAACTGAAATGTGAAGTCTGCTTGGGGCAGGTTTAGTGGGGAAGAGCAGAAATTCCATTTGAGAACATCCAGGTGGGAATGTCAACTCGACAGTGGCAATATGAATCTAGAGGCTGTTAGAAGACTCTTAGGAGACGGAGGAGAGAGGAGGCCTGGGCTGAAAGTAGGATGTAAGGAGGTGTCTCAAATTACATGTGGTATTTAAAGTCATGAGATCCAAGGTGTGATCGTTGAGAAGATGAGAATGAGTGTAGATACAGGAGAGGAGAAACACTGAGCCCTCAGTGCTCCAGTTTGAGAAGAAGAGGAGGAAGAATAAATAGTATGGTGTGCTAGAAACACAACGTGGGAACTCTTCCTAGGAGCCACAGGGAAGCATCATCTGTGTCAAATAAGAATAAAACTAAGAACTCATCTTTGGACTTGTCAGGGGAGAAGAGATGTCTCCAAAGAAAGGACTGAAGAGTTCCCAGAGAAAAGGGGGGATTTGACTCAGGACCAGGGGATTCTTGGCATTGAAGAAAAGAATTTCATTCAGCACATGCCAGTCAAAGGCCTAGACAGAGGTTTATTTAAGAAAGTAGATAGAAGTTTAAGGGAGAATTGAGGACAGTCTCCAGAGAGCTGCCTTTGTGGATAGAGCAAGGAACACCCGCTGGAGAGAATGTGGGCTATCTCCAGAGGGGGCGGTGGAGCCCCCTGGTGTGGGCTGTTAGAGGGATGGTTGCTGGGGTCCAGGCTAGATGTGGAGACAGGGTGGAGCTGCACAACTTCACACCAGTTTTCCCTGTGCTTCCTCATGTTACAAGGGCATAGGTCAAGGGTGTGGCCAAAAGTGTGTGGCTGGGGAGTTGCAGTTGTTCTTGGGTTTTTCCTGCATTTCAGTGGTTCATGGACACGTCCTTTGAGAACTCAGAGTCTCTCTCTTTATTCCCAAATTCCTATCGGACAGCCAGTAATGTGGAGATGACTGGTCACCTCAACATGGACTAGTCAAAGAAAAGCCACTTGACTATGTTTGAGGATAGAAAGAAAGGAATTTGGAAAAAGTAAGTTTAGACAATTTTTATGGGCTTTACTGCAATCAAGAGCAGAGAAACGGGACAATGCCTAGCTCAGGAAATGGAATCAAGATGGGAGAAATGACCCTCCTAGGCTAAGGAGGTAATTCATCAGAAAAGAAAGTTGATTTGTTTCTTTCATTTATTTAATAACTTAAATGGCACTAATGTGCAGACACTATTTGAAGCACTTTACAAATATGAACGTATTTAGTGTAAAAATAAATGACTAATGTACTGTGGTGGGTTCTGTTGGGGGTTCAAGAATGTATAGCACAGGGACTCATCACCTCAGGTAGAAAATGTTAAGACTTACAAAATCAACCAAATATAAGTTGTTATATACCATAAATTTTACACAGTATAGAAATTCAAAGAAGGGAGGGAGAGTACCTTCAGTTGGAAATAACTTCTGTTCCGTACAAAGGTCAGCTCTGGGCAGGGAGGGGTAAGGTAGACCGAGGACAGAGCTGAGACAGGAAGAAAACCATTTTCTCTTCAGAAAAAGAGAGGGGTGGGGGCTGTGGCTCAGTGGTAGAGCACTAGCCTTGCTTGTGTGAGGCCCTGAAGGAAAAAAACAATTCTTGGCTTTCAACAAATAAATATTAAAAAAAAAAAAAAAGGAAAAAAAGATGGGGCTAGGATTGTGGCTCAGCGGTAGAGCACTTACCTAGCATGTGCAAGGTACTGGGTTTCATCCTCAGCACCACATAAAAATAAATAAATAAAATAAAGATTTTTTTTTAAAGGAAAAAAAGAGAAAGAAGCTCAGAAATAATTTCTCTGTTAGCATAACTGTCATGTGCGTGCTTGCAGACCTAGCGCCTGTATGTAAGGGTGAGAAGGAGAAGGAAGGGTGGCAGAAGTGGGTGGGCGTGAGCTGCATGTGCCTCTCAGCACCCACAGTGCAATGTCCCCACTAGTCAGATGTACCTAGAGCCTGTCTTTGAATGTAAAATGCATTTGCCAAACCACCCAGGACTAGTTTTCAGATACCTAAAATAGGAAATTTTGAGATGAATAATCCCAGGAAATTGGTTAGAATGTGTGCTTTAGTTCTTATTTGCTTTTAATGAAAAGTGTAGTATTTTCTTGCAACCAGAGAATAAGTAGAAAATGTAAATTGTTTGGGCTGATTCTTGGATGGAAGATAATATTTATGTTCTTAGTGGAAATTTGTGAGGAAAAGTCTTTAGGGGCTGGGCATGGTGGCGTACACCTGCAATCCCAGTGAGGATTGCAAGTTCAAGATCAGCCTCAACAACTCAGCGGTCGGACCCTGTCTCAAAATTTAAAAAGGCTGGGAATGTGGCTCATTGGTTAAGCACCGTGGGTTCAATTTCCAGAGACATAAAAATTAAAGTTTATAGGGAATTATTTCTGGGAGTAGAGTGGTCTCATTTTGTTGTTGTTCTGTTTTTTTTGTTTCAATTCCACTGGCACCTCATGCAGATCATCTGTTGTCTGGCCACCTCTTATTTATGCCCTGATTGCAACTTCAGAAAAGATCCCTTATTAGGGGTCCAGAGGTGCTGACAGAAGAAGAAATATTTATGATCAAATTACACATCAAAAGATGGTCACATTTACTCATAATTTGCTGGGTGTGGTTGGACACATCCCTCTAATCCCACTGAGGCAGGAGGATTGTAAGTTTGAGGCCAGCCTGGGCAAGTTAGTAAGTAAGACCCTGTCTCAAAATACAAAAGAAAAGGGGCTGGGGTTGTGGCTTAGTGGTGGAGCGCTTGCCTAGCACATGTGAGGCACTGGGATTGATCCTCAGCACCACATAAAAAGAAATAAGTAGGGCTGGGGTTGTGGCTCAGCGGTAGAGCACTCACCTCGCACGTGCGCGGCCCAGGTTTGATTCTCAGCACTGCGTAAAAATAAAGGCATTGTGTACAACTAAAACAAATAAATAAATATTTTTTTAAAAAAGAAATAAATGAAGGTATTGTGTCCATCTACAACTAAAAAAAAGAAAAAAAAAGTTTTTTAAAAAAAGAAAGGACTAGTGATGTAGCTCAGTGTTGCAAAGCACTCCTGAGTTCAGTCCCCAGACCCCTCTCCAAAAAAAAAGTTTACCCAACAATTTAAAGAATGCAAATGATAAGTAAAAATAAGTCCTCACTTTAATGATCAGATTCATGAAAATATAAAAGTTTGATACATGGTAAAGCTGGCAGTATTCTGGCACTGTTGGTAGTAGTGCAAATTGCCATAATCTTTTAGACGAGTAAGTTGGTCTCTATCAAACTGTAAAACAATTATTCTCTGAAACATTGCTGTATCTCTTGGTGACCCACAGAAGGTCACCAAGAGATATAGAAATATGGGAGTGGATTGTAGCTTAGTGGTAAAATTCTTGCCTGACATGTGTGGAGCCCTGGGTACAATCCCCAGCAAAACACACACACACACACACACACACACACACACACACACACACGAAAAGTTTCAGTGTTTTCTATAATTTTAAAATGGGCCAGATGTGCAGTGTCACAAGCCTATAATCCCAGCAATTCGGGAGGCTGTGGCAAGAGGATCAAAAGGTCAGCCTGGGCAACTTAGCAAGGCCCTAAGCAACTTAGTGAGACCCTATCCCAAAATAAAAATTAAAAGGGCTGGAGGGGTGGCTTAGTGGTAAAGCACTCTTATGTTCATTCCCCAGTACCAAAAAATAAGAATAAAAAATAAAATGGGGAGATTTGTTTCGATGGCCCAAGGGAAGTTCAATAACAACTCTCTTTGACATTCCCCTAACCCTTCTCTCAAAAGTGGTGTTGTCTTCCTCCTCTAATGAGGAACTGTATCCCACGTTGTCCTGTTTTACAATTATCAAATGAATTCACAGGAAGTCTCCCCCCCCCAACCCCCAGAAATAAAGGCTTTTTATTTATTCTGTTAATAGCTGACATTGGGGACGAGGTGTTCTGAATGGAAGATTGAATACTCTGAGATGATTCTCATGCAAGAACTGTTAGGAACAGAGTGGGCAATAGTAGGAAGCTGTTAATTTTTTAAAAATTAAAGGGGGAAAAAAAAAAAACTTAGGAAGGCTAAGCCAGCTTGGTGGTGCAAGCCAGTGACTCAGGAGGCTGATGCAGGAGGATCTTAAGTTCAAGGCCAGTCTGGGCAATTTAGTGAGACCATGTCTTAAAATAAAAAGGGCTGGAGATGTAGCTCAGTGTTAGCGCACCCCTGTGTTCAGTTCCCAGTGTCACACACAAATAAAAAAGGTAAAGTCTACAAGGATTAAAGGGTTAGTATGTGAGAATTAAATGGGAAGTAGGTGGTCTAAAGGAAGTTTACCACAACTGTAACTTCAGACGATTCTTTAATTTCTAGAAGCTCAATTTTCATTTTGGAAGAACAGAACCAGGTCAAAAAATTGAGAAAGCACCAAAAGAAGGCAGAACTTTATTATGCATTTCCTAAACTAATGCTGCCTTTACATTTTATGTGGTCGCACTGACATTTATCGTGCACTCATTTTATCAAATACATTTTTGCCAAGTTTTATGAGTCTTTAATGAAACAATCCCATTTTTGCCTGTTTATCTTACGTTTGCCCAAAGCATGCTGTGGTAAATTGCTTACATCACTTGGTTCATTGCTATTCTCCACTGAATGAATTATATGCCAGATTACCTCTGAGTTTTAAATAGGGATGGGGGAATTGAATTAAGCGTACTGCAGGACTTGTACTTGACAGCTGTTGATACCTCCAAAAAGAAGCAGATCTAAAGAACTATTCTCAATTACTTTCAGGCATGAAAGCAAGATTAGAGTAAGGCAGAACCTTATTGGTTCTCACTGATCAAGTGGTTGTGGTTCAGACCAATCAGAGTGAGCATATTCCCTTTGGAGGCAAGGACCGAAGATTGCATTTTCAGTAGGGCCTCATTTACTCTAGAGTGAAGTGTAATATTAATGAGAGATACAGCTGGAGGAACCTGGCTTCTCTAGTTCCAGCTCTACTACAGCTAGATAGTAACTTGGGGAATTCAGTTAACATGCCTGAGCTTTTATTTTCTCATGCAAAATAAGGTCCTTTTTACTAGATAACATCTCATGAGCTCTAGATTTTAGGGTGTTCAAATGAACACCATGTATATGAATATACATTAACACAAAAGCATAATTTTTTTAAATAAGTGATACATTTTTTGATGGCTCCTAGATAATTGAGTCATAAACTGCATGCATTCTGTAGTCTTAATGTCTTCTACAAAGAGGGTTTCTTTTTCTTTTTTTTTTTATATTTATTTATTTATTTGTTTTTAGTTGTACACAATGCCTTTATTTTTACGTGGTGCTGAGGATCAAACCTGGGCTGTGCACGTGCTAGGCGAGCACTCTACCGCTGAGCCACAACTCCAGCCCCTACAAAGAGGGTTTCTCATTTGATTCAGTATCTTCTTGATCATACCCGACCTACTTATGTACATAGTTGGTGTCTCTTTAAGGATAAGTAAGGTTACTATACTGGTAGATGAGAAGTACTCTGAAGACAGGGTATCTGGATTTCCACAGTGCATTTAACAAATTTTTATGATATATTTGGGGGAAATAATTTCTGATTATTCATAACTGAATGAGTGAATGAATGAATGAAAAGATTACTGATTTGGAGGAAGTGTCAACCTGGAACAAGGTCTCTGATGGTTTGCTTCAAGATATTCCCTGTCCTGGTCAACCTCTTTATTGATGCCTTTGCTAAAGATGTTGCCATGCTTTATTGAAGTTTAAGATGTCAAGCATCTGAAAAGAATAATTAAAACATGGCTGTATTGCACACTAAAAATAATTTAAGGAGAAAGAGAGCTTCTTCATATAGCCACCAAAGAAGAAATCATTAAGGTAATGTTAAAATATTCCGATCAATAACCACAATCAGATTTCCTCATTAGTTTATTCACTCCTATCTAGTCAGTTCTTCTTGGTGAACAGCCTGCCTTCATGAAACACCTGCTTCTGGACTAAAAAGCATCCTGGAAATCCTGACCCAGTGCAGACTAAAAGTTGTCTAAGCGATGTCAGCTCAGAAGCAGGTGTTCAAGATTCTGTTGTGTGGAGTAGCAGTAGTTGAGTGCACAGCTCTTTCCACGACTTTCACACTATTCTTTATTGAGGACACAAACTCTGGCCAGCAGAGCCTTCAACAGAGTGAAACAAAAACTATAGGTGATAATATAGAAGATATTAATTTTTACAGAAACTGATATTATCAGGATAGAATAAAGTTCTCAATTACTTTGTAAGAATTTCAAATCTTTTACTCTTGGGTAAAAACAGCAAAGGTATTGACAAAACTCCAGGTCCACCCAATAAAATTATACGTGTGTGTGCACATGTGTGCATAATTTCTGATATATTAACACATTTTTGTGCAAACTTATTCAAGGGAAAATAATGAATCTGGTTAAGAAATGTGGAACACACCAAGAAAACCTAATTGTTTTGAGCATATATTATTTCTAGCAATTCTTTTTTAATAACCTGAAATTTAAATATTTTTTGTGATCTTCCAAATATACATTGGGAAATCCCAAAAGCATTAGGTATAAAAGTGACCCGGGAAGGTTTTTCCCCTCTATAATTGGGATTCGGTCCTAGAGAGTACAAGATTGAAATAATTAACAAAGGAGATTCAGGCCCTTGCTTTAGGGTAGGATCGTGGGTGAGAAACTATAGGATCATTTCATTAAAATGACAATTAAGCATAATATATCTTGCCTGGCAGAGACTAAATGTCTATTATTCTACATAGATGTCAAACTGTAAAAACCAAATTTTCAATCAGTACTGTCATCAGCAAGAATAATTTTTCAACTTTGCATAAATCAAAAAGAAAAACAAGATCAACAAAAGGAAAAATCAAGAGAACCAGAGAGTCAGCAAAATTAACCTAGCATTTACTGGGCAGGGGTTGTGGCTCAGTGGTAGAGCACTTGCCTAGCAGTCTAGCACATGTGGGACCCTGGGTTCGATCCTCAGGACCACATAAAAATAAAATAAATAAAATAAAGGTATTGTGTCTAACTACAACTAAAAAATAAATATGGGGGGACTAGCATTTATTTGGGGAGTCAAAGAGATGTACCCAGGTGAAAGCAGCCTGTAGCGGGTATTTCTCTGGCAACTCTGTTTACTTGGTTCTCTCCAGTAAATCCATTGATATCTTGGTATCAACTCCAAAACCTGCTGAAGGATAATCTTTTAAATGATAAAATCATGACTTTCATATAAATGCACAGTGAACATTTCTCATGTACAAGATTCCTCTTTAGGCCCAGGCACCTGTCCAAAGCAGCTGTCCTCCATAAGGTGACTCCTCCCACCACAGCAGTTTTGGTCTATGGTACCTTGTATCAACACATGCCTCAGTGATCTCCTTGGTAAGGAAAGAAAAAGGATAAAAGCACCTCACATTAGCAATTGTAATGTTTTGTATCTGTGACGTACTTACTTTTCTTTTATAACCCATTGGTCAGAACTAGTCAGATGCCCTGCCTAACTGTAGGGGCTCTGGGAAATGTAGTCTTGCATGCCAGGAAGGGAAAGAGCACAGGAGACACCTATGAGCAGTAACAGTTTTACTTAGAATTATAACAAACATTAACCTTGAAAAAGATCAGATATTGTACTTACCCTGGAAGAAGATAAAATCCTCCAACATTCAGCTATGCAATTAGAAAGAAAATAGTAATGTGTACTGGGTTTTATATTAGTAGCTCAAGGCCCATTTAAAAGCTCACATCAAATGATTGCCACCCCCAAAATGATTCCAACCCTGAAATGATTCCCCCTGCACCCTATGCTGGAAATTGAACCCAGGGGCTTGCTTGCCTGCTAAGCAAAGACTGTATTACTGAAGTACATGCCTGTCCCCGCCCCACCTTTTTTTTGAGACAGGGTCTCACCAAGTTGCCCAGGCCGGGCTCAGACTTGTCATCCTCCTGCCTCAGCCTCTCAAGTAGCTGGGATTATAGGTGTGCACCACTGCACCTGGCCCACAAAGTGATTATTTGGGGGGGGGGGGGTACCAGGATTGAACTTAAGGGCACCCAAACACTGAACCACATCCTCAGCCCTTTTTTTTTTTTTTTTTTTTTTTTTTTTTTTTTTTAATACCAGGGATTGAACTCAGGGGTACTTGACCACTGGGCCACATCCCCAGCCCTTTTTTGTATTTTATTAGAGACAGGGTCTCACTGAGTTGTTGAGGCTGGCTTTGAACTCATGATCCTCCTGCCTCATGATCCTCCTGTCTCAGCCTCCCAAGTGCTGGGATTATAGGCATGCGCCACCGTGCCCAGCTTCTATTTTGTTTTTTGTTTTTTGTTTTTTGTTTTTTTTTGGTACTGGGGATTGAACTCAGGGGCACTCGACCACTGGGCCACATCCCCAGCCCTTTTTTGTATTTTATTTAGAGACAGGGTCTCACTGAGTTGCTAAATGCCTTGCCATTGCTGAGGCTGGCTTTGAACTCGCGATCCTCCTGTCTCAGCCTCCCAAAGTGCTGGGATTACAGGCGTGAGCCACCGCGCCCGGCTTCTATTTTGTATTTTTATAGACAGGGTCTCACTGAGTTGCTTAGGGCATTGCCATTGCTGAGGGTGGCTTTGAACTTGTGATCTTCCTGTCTCAGCCTCAAGAGCCTCTGGAGTTACAGGCATGCACCACCATGCCTGGCCCCACAAAGTGATTTTTGAGAGAAGTAAGAGGGGAAAAAAAAAAAAACAGGGATTCTCTTAGAGGATCCTTCAAATTGAAATCACAAGAACTATTGATTTTTTAACAACAGAAAAATACTTTTGATTTTTTGTTTTTTTAATGTTACTGGGAATTGAACCAGGGACATTTTACCACTGAGTCGTATCCCCAGTCCTTTTATTTTTTATTTTGAAACAGGGTCTGTTCAAGTTGAGGGTCTCACAGACTTGCTGAGCCTCAAACATGTGATCCTCCTGCCTCAGCCTCCCAAGTTGCTGGGATTACAGGCATACTTGTGCCACCACCACCACCACCACCACCACCACCACCACCCCTTTTTTTGTTGTTGTTGTTGTTCCTTTTCTTTTCAAACTGAAGGAATAGAAATCATAGTGATAACAATGATTTGTTTGGTCTGCTCTGGCAGAATTACAAATAAGTTTTTGCTTTATTTATGCCCACTTCCACTTTCAAAGTTTCCTATAATGTACATGATTGTCTTAACAGGCAAGGCTATGTGAGGCCTTGAATGAAAACCTCATAACCAAAAATAGAAATTGAAAATACTAATAAACAGAACCAAGCAAACAATGGCTAGTTTTTTTTGTTTGTTTGGTACTGGGGAGTGAAAGCAGGGACAGTTAACCACTTGAGCCACATCCCCAGTCCTTTTTATATTTTTTATTTAGAGACTGGGTCTTGCTAAGTTTGCTTAGGTTGCTGAGGCTGGCTTTGAGCTTGTGATCCTCCTGCCTCAGCCTCCCGAGCCACTGGGATTACAGTCATGCACCACCTAGTCCAGCTACAATGGCTAGTTTTGATGCTGGTAGTACTAGATTGGGATTTTTGTTGAAATATTTACTCAGTTGAGAGAGAGCTTACTATCTGAGTTTTAGGTAAAGACAAAACTTACATTAAGTCATAAATTATTCATTAATTTGTTCTGGAAAGTCAAGATCAGAATTCTCTGCCTTTAGAGATAGAAGAATAATTTGGGGGGAACCATTGTTTCAACCTAGCATTTTTTTCAAATTCACTCAAAGTGGCTGGGCGTGGTGGCACACACCTGTAATCCCAGCACTTGGGAGGCTGAGGCAGGAGGATCGCCAGTTCAAAGCCAGCCTCAGCAATGGCAAGGCACTTAGCAACTCAGTGAGGCCATGTCTCTAATAAAATACAAAAAAAGGGCTGGGATGTGGCCCAGTGGTCGAGTGCCCCTGAGTTCAATCCCTGGTACCAAAAGAAAAAAATTTTTTTTCACTCAAAGTGTT
The DNA here is from genome assembly GCA_025594165.1 of Tamias sibiricus. Classification (NCBI taxonomy): domain Eukaryota; kingdom Metazoa; phylum Chordata; class Mammalia; order Rodentia; family Sciuridae; genus Tamias; species Tamias sibiricus. Next base: position 25,932,396 of record CM046675.1, on the reverse strand, counting down.
TTAGGTTCCATTCATATGACTTCATCCAATTTAAAGAAAAGAATACTAGCTGAAGCTGCTGGCAAATGCCAATGTTAGACCTCTGTCCTCTCAGCACTGTGCTGGCCTGAGCTTTCAGCCCCAAATTGAACTAGAAGCCCAGAAATTATCATAGCTCCAGGCTGATGGAAAGGATATACTATCTTAAATTGTCTTCAAGTCTGATGCCTTTCTGTATCTTAACCCTAGAGAAATATTACTTGATATAATCCCCATAATAAGCTTTAACAAAGGAGAATAGTTCAGATCCAGTAGCTTGCTCAGATCCCACAGTGACTTTTTCAGGACAGCAGCAGTGGTCTCTTTAAGATGTCTAAGTCTTTGATCCAGTGTCGTGGGCACTTGGTGAACAGTGTGTGATGGTGCAGAGTTTTCATTTGTTGCTTGGATTTCAGAGGGTTGCAGTGCTTCTCGTGTACAAATATTTTTCTCTTTGTGGTGAGTTACATTCTCATGCTGAGTTTTTTGTTTCTTGCCCAATTTTCTTACTCTTATTTAATTTTTTTTCTTATTTAATTTTCATTTAAATGATTTTATGAACCTAAAATGAAAAATTTCCATCTTTGGAAAACATGGAAGTCTCTTCTGGAGATATCCTGATTCTTCATCAGAACATGGGTAGATTGCTTTTTCTTTGTATTTTTTGAACCAACCTACCTAAATGATATTATTTTATTTAGAACATTTTAAATACTTAATCCATTTGGAACCCAGCCTTATCTAATTTAAACCAGAAGACAAATGTGAATGTGGAATAAATGCCCTGTGGCTTTAAATCTAACCAGTTGGAAGCTTTTGTCTTTTATAAAAGATGCTCACAGCTGGAGAAGAGAGGAAGATACTGTCTGTGATCTCCAGTCTCAGAGTCAAACTATTCATTTGCATGAGCAGCTCCCTCAAGCTGCGTGCGCTCGCAAACACACACACACACACACACACACACACACACACACACACAGATGCTTGTTTGGCAGAAGCTTTCTGTTTATTCAGCACAGTCCTCCCAGGCACCCAGATGTAGAAAGCTCCAAGAGTTGATACAGGAGACAGAAGCGGAGCTGTACAAAGGCCGAGGTGGGCACTGCGCAGGACTGGCTATGCGGGATGTTGATGTGCTGTGGCTGTCCCTGCCTGTTGTGTGAAAGGCACTTCTGTGAGACTGTGAAGGTGAGAAGCCCAGGGATCCACTAGAAGCTTCGCTGCTGCGGTCTCTTTGGTGGGGAAGTGCATTCCCAGTAGTAGCTGCCCTCGTTTACAGCGTTATTCTCGGAAGCTGAGTGTATGCAGCAGTGACAGACTATGCCACAGCTCTGCAGTTTGGAAGCTGGAACAAATGGAAAGAGCTTATAGCCAAGAGAGGTTGTGATCTGTTTTCACCATCCAAGCTTGCTCTGGCAGTGCACAGTGAAGGATGAGCTTTGTGGCAAGCAAAATCAGCAGACTGCCTGACAGGGGGTTTTGGTAAGATAAATGTGTTGTGATGTTTTGTTTGCTTGCTTTCTTCCTTTCTTCCTTTCTTTCTTACTTTTTTCCTTTCTTTTTTAACTTTTACATATCAGCTACGTAGAATTCACATCTTAATAATAACCAAAACATTGTGCAGAATTGGGTTTGATGGAAAAAGACGACCAAGAGAGCCGGAAAGGAAAACGTTATTTCTGCATGTTCAAGTTGTGACCTTCAGAGATAGTCATCAAGTTTTCTCCGATGTTCATGGACAGGCAGAAGCTAGGAGTTTCCAAGGCAAAGGATGCTGGCTAATAGATGCCTTTTCTCCTTTATAGAGTCATAATTACCCTTTTTGCCAGCTTTCCCTCTGGCCTGAAGTAGAGAAGGAAAAACAGGCTTCCGCCTCCTGCTCAGCATTGCGCCTGTAGCAGCGTAGGCTGCAGCATGAGCACAGAGGAAGACCAGGAGCCTCCCATTTTAGGAGTGCTGCCTTGGTGGTGTGTGTCTGGGGTCCATTGTCATTGCTTTTGGATGTCAGGTGGTTGTCATTGGGTCTGTCTTTGCCCTCTGCTGTAATTGAAGCCCTTTTGTGTTCTCTTTTGTATCTTTTTCTTTGTTAGACCCAATTCTGTCATTGTGAAACCTTTTTCTGTTGCTGTTAGTACATAATAGCCTTCATTAGGGAAAAGATGGTTGTAGAAAATAGCCCTGATATATTTATAGACTCCAAGAAAGATAAGGAGGTTTTCTTTTTAACAATCTGGGTTTTGCTCTTAGCAGATTTGGGAGTCTGAATTTTGGAAATTTAGAGTGCTTTATTGCAAGTTACAGAAATAGGTTTCTTTAGGTCAGTGAAATCCTTCCAGAATCACCTGGCTCTGATCTGCTTTAAGTGGGATCCTGTTTCTCAGGTTTTTGTAACCAGGAGGTCAGCTTTTCCTGATCCTAACTTAGGCAAGTGTTGGTGGAAGTTGCGGGACTGTGTTGTTAGCCCACCTCAGATCTGGCCCTTGGCCCTCCTCAGCAGCAGGGAAGCCGGGCTTCCTAGCCCTGTGGAGTGGGCTCCATTGACACCTGACTCTGCTGACTCATTGGTTACATAAGGCTGTTACCGACAGCCCTGCGTTTGCTGCAGCACCCTCAGGTTACGAGGCCTGTGTCCCCCTCCTGCTCACTCCCAGATCCTTCTTTGCTTCCATAAGCCTTTTTGGCAAGGTGGTTTTAACCTTTCACCAAATAAATTCTAAGAAGCAGCAAATAAATTAATCCTTTCTTTTTGTCTTTTTGAATGGCTGCATTCTTTATTTTCATCTTCACCATGATAGAATTCCAAATTCTCTTCTCTTGGCACATGAAGCCTACAGTAATAATGCTTTTCCTCACTTACAGTCTGCTTAAAGTAACAACTTCCTTTTCTATCTTTGAAGGCTGCTCAAAGCACCCCCCCCCCACTTTGTGCTGTTTTTCCTCATCCCACACTTTTTATTGGTGCATTGTAGTTGTACATAATGATGAGATTTGTTGTTGCATATTCCTACATTGAAGGTCCCATTTAAAGAAGCCCTCTGTGGCCTCCTTACCTGAAGTAGCTTCCCCCTCCCTTACATCATTCCTTTCATACAGCACTCTCTTCTTTATAGTACTTTCCACAATTTTTATTGTTTGGTTATTGCTTTTTCTGCCACTTTGTGCCACTCGGCCATGAGCCACATGGAGGCAGAGGCTTGGTTTTGTTTGTCAGCACACACCCAGCACCTAGCAAGACGGCTGGTAGAGCCATGAAGAAAGGACAAGTAGGCACTGATGCGGGAGGAAGGATAAGCACAGGCACCTGACCGTGGCCAGTGTGGCTCAAGCAGGGGAAGTAAGCGGATCATAAAGATGAAGCTCTATGGCTGGGGTACAGCTCAGTGGCAGGGTGTTTGCCCTGTGTTCCATCCCCAGCACCACATACACCAAAAAGAAAAAAAGAAAAGACGAAGCAGAAGCAGCAGCCCTGGAGAGAGAGAGAGAGAGAGAGAGAGAGAGAGAGAGAGAGAGAGAGAGAGATATCCAGGGCCTAGCCATGTAGGGTTTCATAGACCATGTCCAGATCCTTGTTCTCTATTTTAAACATTGTAGGAAGCTACTTACTAAAAGAGTTTAAGCACTGAGTGATTTAGGACCCTTATTCCTATTCCAGCTTAAGAGAGAACCTAAGTGAATGCAGGTAGATCAGTCCAGATAAGTGGTTGAGAAGAGAGAGAATAAGCATGCCACCATTTTAGAGAGGTGACAGTAGAGATTGATAGGAATTTGGAGAACCAAAGTGATGATTTGGTGTTGGATTGGCCATAGATAGAATGCAGAAGATGTCAAGAATAGCTTTGGGGCTTTGGTTTGGTTTTGACTTGTATAACTTGATAAATAGTGATTGCTTTTCCTGAGATAAGGAGCACTGTAAGATGAGGTTTAGAAGAAGAATTACGTTTGATTGGTTTTGAACATGTGCACATTTTGATATGGTCAAGTAGCATTTGGATCTGTAAGTGTAGATTCCAGTGGAGACTTACTATTACCATTGAGAAACCTTCAGTGATGTCCTTGGAATAAAGTCCAGTGTGTAGTTTAGACCTAGGGTGGCAACACATCACCCACCAGAGGGGATAGGGCTGGGCACAGTGGCACACACCTGTAATCCCAGCGACTCTAGAGGCTGAGGAGGAAGAGGATCTCAACTTCAAGGCCAGCCTCAGCAATTTGGCAAGACCCTGACTCAAAATGAAAAATAAGAATGACTGGGGGTTGTGGCTCAGCAGCAGAGCACCCCTGGGTTCACTCTCAAGTACAACAAAAGCAAGGGGTTCTAGGGATGCAGTTCAGTGGCAGAACAAGTACAAGAAGAAAAAATGAAAAGAGGAAAAGACAGGAAAAGAAAAGCCTCTAGTATATAGGTTTTTATTTTGTTTTGTTCTGTAAAGATTTGCTGTTGACCTAAGTTTCAGAATATGTCTCAGTATTTGTTTTGGCATTGCCTCAAAACTTTAGCCTCGTACAAAAATAGAGAAATATTGTTGGAGGGGCTGGGATTGTGGCTCAGTGGTGGAGCACTCGCCTAGCATGTGTGTGGCCCGGGTTCCATCCTCAGCACCACGTAAGAATAAAGGCATTGTGTATAACTAAAATAAATAAATAAATATTTAAAAAAAAAAAAAGAAATATTGTTGGAAAACCCTTACTTCTAGTTCTCTACAACTTAATAGTAGCAGGTACTTGGGGGCCTTTCAGATTTTAAGCCTCCACTAAAGAACACGTGTCATTTAATCCTCCAAGAAAGGTACAATTATCTTCACATTAAAAAGAGAAAATGGATTCAGAAATGTAAAAGTCCATATAAGGAAGTTTTAGAATTGGATTCAAACTCCAGCTGTTCTTGTTCGATACCCTTTCCACCTGCTGTCTTGCTCTCTAAGATCACTACTTCTGATTTTATCATTTGCCTTCTTTGCCATTTCCCTAAAATCACCTCTTGGTTTGTTTTTTAAGGAAAATAATTGAATGTGAATGTGAGAGACACTGGAAGGTTATTGATAGTCTCATAATAGCCAAGGTAATACTGGAAAAAATGCAATTTACAACTATATGGAGGAAATTACTGAGAATCTGTTGATTCAGCAGATGTTTACTTAACAGCTGTGTATTAGATACTGGGGACACTAAGTTAGGGGGGGAAAATGAGAAATCTACCCTTGGAACATTCACAGACTGGTGATGTACTAGGGAAATGAATGAGGCAGTTGAGGTAATCCTGTGACCATGGTGGAAGAGACCTTGAATGGGTGGCATGAGAAGAATTGACAGGCAGTGTTTATGCAAGTACAATCAGCAGACCTGAAATCTGCTCAATAAGGGAAAAAAATAGGAACATGATTTTCCTACAGTTATTTGAAGGAAAAAAAGGTTATAACAGGTTTATAGGAAGTGGTGCACCTTTATGGTCCTAGTGACTCAGGAGGCTGATGCAGGAGGGACTGCAAATTCAAGGCCAGCCTCATCAACTTAGCAAGACTCTGTCTCAAAGAGTTGGGACATGCCTTAGTGGTAGAGGGCCCCTAGGTTCAACCTTCAACACCAGGAAGGAAAAAATAAAAAAGACTAGCCTATTTTGGAGGACTAGGGGAGGGGAAGGAGATGCTCAGAGACACACGGGAAGAGATTCAGGTGAGTAGCCATTAGAGAGTTGGGAATTTAACCCTGGAAAATTAAGGTAACACTCAGAAATTTTTTGGCTAAGGACACTTGGGTTGTAAAGGTACTATATTTGTAGCAAAAAGTAACATGTAAAGGATAACTCATTGGTGTCAGTTTTGCACATGCTCAGAAAATAGTGGTGTTTGTTGTTGGTGGTGGTTTGGTTTGGTTTGGGGTTTTGGTGCTAGGGATTGAACCCAGGGCCTTGTGTGTCCTAGGCAAGTGTTCTACCACTGCCACATCCCCAACCCTTAAAATTTTTGTTTTGAGCCAGGATCTTGCTAAGTTACCCAGGCTGACCTTAAACTTAAAATCCTCTTTTCTCATCCTCCTGAGTAGCTGGGATTACAAAGTATGCTACTGCACCTGGCTTCAGAAAATAATTTTTAGTTTTAACCCATGTTAACAGATTTATGTGCTTCAGATTAATCATACACTTCATTCTAAATGTGAAAATGATTTTTTAACATCATAGCCAGAGTGTCTCTATTCTTTTTAAACAAAAGTTAAAAATCCTAGAGATTAAAGGAAACTTGGATCATCTATTCCAGCTCTCTCTCCATCAGAGTGTCTTGTGTCATTCTTAACATGCAGGAATGAAATCTTGCTTGGATACTCCTAGTTGCACAGGCGAGCTGATGCTTGAACCCCCACCCCAACCCACTCCACCCCACCCCATCTGGTTAAACAGTGTGCCTGTGCATGTCTTCAGTTTGTCACCTATTGTTTCTTTTAGTTGTCATAGAGAGACTTAAAAGTCTGTTAGGCATCTGTAAGATACATTTCAAACTGGAAGACCTCATAGGTTCCTTCCAACTCAGCGTCTCTACTTTAAAAATAGCACCTGGCAAACCAACATGGGGTATTGTCTGCATACATCATCACTAGTACTAGCAGAAGTACTAGAATATCATTTTATATCTCCATGCCTAGCGTAGACCCTGTACACAAGGGGATTTTTCTTTTTAATGAGAAAGTTCATGTGCTCAGGCTTATATGGGTCCATGAAGTCCAAACAGCAGCCTGAAGTCCACCTGGCAGTGCTCGCCCTTGGTGATGCCTGCTTCGGGCACACCCAGAAGTCTGCCCTTGTGTGAAAAGGCAGTTCCCAGCTCTGGTCCTGGCTATAATGGATACTTTGCATTTGGGTTGGAATAGTTGAGCTGGATAAGATCTTAATAATCTAAACTGGCATTCAACCCAATCAGTAATTTTTCCTTGGCAACCTTGGAAGAATCGTTTATTGGAAGATTTTTTTCCCTGCAAAATGCAAGCTCAGTTCTGCATGACCTATGAGATCTAGGAGGGCTGTGTTAAGCAAGGAGATGCTGGCAAGCATTTATACTAAACAGACACTCACTAGTTGTCTTCTTTGTACCAGACATTGTGCTAGCTTCATGGTTGCAAAGATGAACATGATGTAATCCCAGTCCTCAGGAACACAAGTCAAAGTAAAGGCAAGACACCCAAGCAACCATTTCAATATAATGTGGTAAAACAGTGATGGAGATGTGTGTCTAGGCATATGGGAAGACAAAGGAAAGGCTCTTAAGTCACCTGGGAGAGAGACGTTGTCAAGGAAGGTTTCCTGGAGGAAGTTACACTTCACTAAGTCTTGAGGGCTGACTAAGGAATTAGCCAGAAGAGGAAAGGAGGTCATTCCCTGGCCTGCCCTGGCCAGGAAACTGTGTGGGCAGAGCCTGGAGGAGTGAGATAACAGGCCACATCAGAAGAACCAAATTACAGTTGTGCCCCTTGCACATAGGAATCTGAATGTGAGGTTTCAACTAGTCCCAGGAGATCCCTGATACAGCTGTTTTGTCATTTTGCTAAGGCACATGATAGGATATTTGGCTATAAGCTAACACACAAGCCAAGTGTGATGGTGCACACCTGTAATCCCAGTGACTCAGGAGAATCATGAGTTTGAGGCCAGTCAGGGCGACTTACCAAGATCCAGTCTCAAAACAAAAAAGCATTGAGGATCAGTTCAGCGGTAGAGCACCTGCCTAGTATGTGTGAGATCCTGGGTTCAGTCTCTAAAAAAGCTTTCTTTAAATTTTTTTAAAAACTAATTCATAGACCTAGCTGGAATCTAGGGAGAGGAGCATGTCCTCTGCTCTTTACCAATATGTGGTGTCACCCATGAAATGCTTTTAAACTTTGATCTTTATGGAAGATGGACCTGAAAAGTGCTGGTAGTAGAAAAGAGAAAAGGGGCTGAAGAGGCTCTCAGTAGTAATGTCACATTCAGAAGTAACCAGGATTGTTGTCACGAGGAGTATTTGTGTATCACTGACTTTTTAAATTTTTAAAAAATTAGGTCATAATTCGTCTTTGTTTCATTTTCTACTTTTCAATTGTATCCAGAAACTCACATAAACTAGATGGAGGCAGAGTCAAGCAGGAGCTTAGATGATCCACTTCCTTCTGTGGTGACCCATATACTTCTCCATACAAGCCAAGTGTTCCTGTGATCAGAATTCTATATAAAAACTTGAAACAAGTCGGGCTGGGGTTGTGGCTCAATGGTAGAGCGCTTGCCTAGCACGTGCGCAGCCAGGGTTCAATCCTCAGCACCACGTAAAAATAAAGGCATTATGTACAACTAAAACAAATAAATAAATGTCTTTTAAAAAAAAAAAAAAACATGAAAAGGTGATTTTTGGAACTTTTAAGAAACGTCACAGGGGCTGGGGTTGTGGCCCAGTGGTAGAGTGCTTGCCTGGCACATGCAAGGCGCTGGGTTCTATCCTCAGCACCACATAAAACTAATATATATATATATATATATATATATATATATATATATATGTAATATACTGTTTTTTAAAAAAGAGAAACATCACAGTCTATGCAAGAGTTATTTATCAAGCAAATGAAAGTTTTTTGTTTGTTTGTTTGTTTTTGTTTTTTTTTGTGGTACCGGGGATTGAACTCAGGGGCACTCGACCACTGGGTCACATCCCCAGACCCCAGACCTTTTTTGTATTTTATTTAGAGACAGGGTCTCACTGAGTTGCTAAGTGCCTCGCCGTTGCTGAGGCTGGTTTTGAACTCACGATCCTCCTGCCTCAGCCTCCCAAAGTGCAGGGATTACAGGTGTGAGCCACCGCGCCCGGCTCAAATGAAAGTTTTTGTGACAATTAAATAGATCTCTTTTTTGGACGCTAAGCAGAATCTTGATTTTTGCTTCAAATGGAAAGATTTGGAATGTTTAGGGGAAAAGCTTTCTGACTGTGGGTTAATGGAACTTAGTCTGCTTTTATTTTCTACTAATCCCCTCCCTTTGAGATCACCTCCCATTCATAGTGCAGTACCAGCTCAGCAAACTAAAAGTCACAATTGCACAACTTTCTGAGAACATCTCAGCAAGTTGCTCTGATCTGTGACAGGGACAGACATGCCATCCCTATAGTGCAACAGTGGAGACAGGCAGTGACCACAAGGAAGACAGATATTCTGCCAGGTGTAGTGGTACATGCTTGTAATCCTGTCACCAGAGGAGATCCAAGGATCTCCCAGAGAGGGGGACCTCAATTCAGGATGAGTGGGGTCCTTGGAACACATTGCAGAAATGAGTTTAAGGACGTGTCAGTTAGTGGCATGGACGTATTTATTTGGGAAAGCAGAGATGCATTCAAGGGAGAATATGGAATGCTATCTCGAGAGACACACACTTTTGGGGTCTCAGGCTCTTTTAAAGGAAACTTGGTGAAGGGTGGTTATGGGAAGGTATGTGGAGATGATATCAATCTCAGAAATTATTTAGTGTGCGGAACATGAGATTTCCTAAAAAGAGCTAATATCCTGTAAATAGCACGGGATTTCCATTGAGGATAGTGATGTGAAGTCAGGGATTTCTTAATCTTTCATAGTTATGAATCTGTACTTGGGTTTTTTTTTTTTAATATTTATTTATTTGCTTTAGTTGTACACAGTGTGTTTATTCTTATGTGGTGCTGAGGATCGAACCGGGGCCGCGCTCTACCGAACCTAGGCGAGCACTGTACCGCTGAGCCACAACCCCAGCCCCAGTGTACTTGGGTTTGGGGTAATGAACCTACCAGCCAGGTTAAGCGATGGAAGAAGATCAATTTTTTTTTCTTTTTTTTTTTTTTTTTGTCAAAGGACAAAAACATTTCAACAGCTTATTTTGATGATCGTTTTTTCCTGCCCCTGAGTACTGGGGATTGAGCCCAGAGTTTTGTGCATGTTAGGCAAATGCTTTACCGCTGCAATTATACCCCAAGCCCTTTTCATTCTTATTTTGATGCCTGGTCTCACTAAGTGGCCCAGACTAGCCTCAAACTTGTGATCCTCTTGCCTCGGCCTCCTTAGTAGCTAGCATTACAGGCATGTGCCACCACACCCAGTGGTTTAATGATCTTAACTGGCTTTATTTTCAATTCTATAATCAGCACTTTGTACCCTAAACTAGAATAAGTGTTTTAGTTAGTTAAGCAGAAGAGGTTTTTACAAACAGAAGAAAGTTGAAGAAGAAATAAAAAACAAAAAGAGAATTGGTCGGGCTGGAGTTGTGGCTCAGCGGCAGAGTGCTCACCTCGCACGTGTGTGGCCCAGGTTCGATCCTCAGCACCACGTAAACATAAATGCATTGCATTGTGTACAACTAAAATAAATAAATATTTTTTAAAAAGAGAGAGAGAATTGATCAATTCAAAGTTACTTTAGTTTAAAACGGGGACGGGAAGACAATAATAGAAAAATAATTGATTTGTTAACATCAGCTTACTTTAGGTTACCTTTTTTGTGTAAGGATTAAAGAAGAGGAAACTTTCTTCTTTTTTAAAAATTTTTTTTTAGTTGTAGATGGACACAATACCTTTATTTTATTTGTTTTTATTTTTTTATGTGGTGCCGGGGATCGAACCCCGGGACGCACACATGCACACACGCACGCTAGGCAAGTGCTCTACCACTGAACCACAACCCCAGCCCTGGAAACTTCCTTCTTAAGCCAATTGAAAGTGGCCTGTTTGGGAAATTGGGTTGTTACCTTTAATCCTGATGGAAGGTCAGATAACAGTTTAGTTTTAGCCTGTGACATGGAACTTTAGCATGAGTGACTCCATTTTGATTTCTAGCCTGGTCTGTTGGGGCATCCTGCAGGAACTTGATCTAAAACAGTAACCTTCTGTGGTTGAACACTGTGTGTGTCAGGCATCATAATCCATTTTTGTCGTTGTTGCTGCTGCTGCTGCTGTTTTGGCAGAGCCGCCTCCTCAGCCCCTGATTTAATATGTTTAACATCTTTTTTAAAAAATCTCATAAAAGATGGTGATCCCATTACATACAAATAGGCTCCAAGAGAACAAGCAGGGGACCAGAGACATGGTCTGGTAAGGCCCAGTGCAAGCCCAGACCCTTGGGTGTGGTCGGTGCTACTTCTACCACCTTTCCTTGACCATGACTGTCTAAGCTGGGCACTGTCATGCGCTGACCCTTCCATCCACCTAGAGGAAGTAGGCTGCAGTGAGAACCGTTCTCGGGTTAAGCTGTAATGGTTTTACTCTGCCCTGGATGAGTCAGTGTTTTGAAGTGTTGCTTAAATTTTCTCTTGGGTCTTTTTTTTTTTTTTTTTTTTCTTAATCAATTCATTCATATCAGTTAATAGATCATTTAAGTCTGGCAAATGAGTTCTTAACAGTAAGAGACAAAAATGCAGAGGAGTCAATACTGTATGCTTGTTACAGCCACAGAGCAGAATGGTGGCTGCGCCAGGACCTTGGCCTCTCTTAGGAGACAGAATAATCAGAGACGCAAGCCCTTGGGAAACCATCAGAAAGGACTTGAATAGGTGGTACTTCCACTGTCCTTTCTCTTCCCTGTGATCACTGGAGGTAGGAGGCACTTAGCAGTCAGGTTGTTTGGAAATTAGAGGCAACAGTGTGGCTTTGTAGGCTGGGGAGGGTTAGGCTAGCCAGCCAGGTGCTGAGCCATAGCACCGTGGAGAGGGGACTGTACTGCTTTCACGGTAGTGCTGAATGACAGGACTTTTAGTGAGAACCTGTATCTCCCTTGTTCACGCCTGAAGTGTGAGAGATCTTGGAAGGGAGTATATTCCCTTGGAAGGGAGTTTATATGTGAATCTTTAAAAAGAATACTCACACAGTACAAAAATAGCCAGTGCTAATGTGTTCTGAGCCACATACGGGTTCTAGGCACTTTTACATTTATCGACTCATTCCATCTTCACACATCTTCTGAAGTGAGCATTATCTCCATTTTACAGCTGAAATGGATACAGAGGTTAAGTAACTTACCCAGAGTTATGCAGCTAGTAGCCATGTCAGATTTGAACCTGAGCACTTCATGCCAAAGTCCACGCATGTGTCACTACTACGCCACAGGAAGCCCGCCCAGTCATCTTGCTTTTCAGATTTGTGCCTTTTCATATATTTTTAAGAAAATCCTGGGACTATATCTCAGAAGTAGAGCCCTTGCCTAACATGTGTAAAGCCCTGGGTCCACTTCTAGCAACACACACACACAATTCTTCCCTCCTTTTTTAGTACAACCTTTGAAATGTTTTTAATTTATGCTTTTCACATTTGGAACTTGGTTGTCGGGTTGGAGTGAGTTGGGGATCTAATTTTGCTTTTTGTGCATGGACAACCCAGTGTGCCTACAAATGCTATTTTGTGCTTTTCATTTGATGCCTTCGTAACTCAAAGCTAAGTCAGAACCAGTGTTCATGTCTGGAGCATGGACTTCCTCCTTAAGGACCTGTTCATAGTTCAGAAAGAGAAGTGCTTGCCTCTTCTGCCCTGGGACTCTGGCTGGGTATTATCCCTTGCTTCCCTCCTTCTCTGTTCAGTCCCACTCCTCCCTATCTTCATTTCACCCCTCCCTTTCTTACCACTCCTGCTGCAGTTCTCGATTTCTCCCTCCTTTTTAAAACTAGAACCTGCCACAGTTGGGAGGAGATACTGAATAATCCATGGTTCTGGCTCCAGGTTCCTTGCTGCGGCTGTGGGTTAGTTTTCCTTGGCAGCGAGGACCTTGTGTGCTGCAGGCTGTGCGAGGGAGGACGCACCATGGTTCCCACCAGCCCAAGTAGGACAGAGTCAGATTAAAGACAGCTGGTTTGTTTCCTTAGTTACTTTGTAGAGATTCTATATTTGCAATTTAATTAGTTCATTTAAAATGTGAACGATTACTTTTTTAAAAGTTATTGTGATATCTTGTTTAACTTTAGAGGTATAAGTAAGCCTTGATTCTAGTTTCTAAACATCTTTGCACCAGTATGATCAATTTTGATCCTTCCAAGTTAATAATTGAAATTGTTTTCTATATCAATACTTCTTTAATCATCAGATGGCATGTAAATTAACATTCACTGCAATGTCAGAGAATTGAATAAGAGAAGAATAGAGCATACATAAGCTTAAAGTAGCCTTAGATCTAGTAGTGATCATCTTAATTGGCTTTTCTTCTGTTGTGCTAGACTTTGAGCTTAATTGTTAAATGATCAGGGTCATAATATATCCTGCAGCTGTGAGAGTTGAAATCCCTTTCTGAAATAAAATCAAGCAGTTGGAACCTTGTGCAATCTAGGAGATTTGGGGTACTGAAGAGAGTGGATTTTCAGGAGCTCTTGTTGCAGCTCCTGGTAACTTGGTTATCCAGAACTGTGCCTTCTCCTCCATCTGATGCCTCTGGCTGTTTGACTGGCCTCAGGGTGAATCAGGAGTGAGGGAGGAAGTGATGTGAAAGTTGTTGTGCCAGTCTCTATTATAGACATTATTTTTTAGCATAATATATCGTCATTCTGTTTTTAATTTCAGTATTAAATTATCCATGGGGACTGCAGATATTGGACATGAAACTCAGAGCCTCACACTCAAGGCAAGCACTCTACCACTACACTACATCCCTAGCATTTTTACTTTATTTTGAAACAAGGGCTTGCTAAGTTGCCCAAGCTGGTCTTGAACTTGATCTTATTTGACACTACAAAATTTTTCACTTATCTAAGAAAGAAAATAATGTTTTTATCCACATCAATGGTATTAAATCCAGTAATAAACTAAATGTTTTATAGCTCAGAGATCAGTATAATGACTGTTCAGATAGTAAATGATGAAAAAAAGAGGATGCAACACCAGTGCACACTTGTCATCCCAGGTGTTCGGGAGGCTGAAGCAGGAGGATCGCTAGCTCAAAGCCAGCCTGGGCAATTCAGTGAGACTTTATCGCTAAAAAAAAAAATACAAAAAAGAGCTGGGGATGTGGCTCAGTGGTTAAGCGTCTCTGAATTCAACCCCTGGTACCAAAAAAAAAAAAAAAAAAAAAAAGAGGATGCATCTCTAGGCTAAAGTAATTGTTGGCATTTCCTGAGTGTTTTAGATTTTGTGTATTATTATCATAAAAGTATAGCAGGCTAACCTCTATGTAGTTATTTTTCTAGCAGATTGCTGCAAAGGCAGATTTTTAATGGGAACCAGAGAAAAAGGATATGATCTTATTCTCCACGATGGTAACTTTGTAATTTGATGTGTACAGTTAATTTTATCACCTTGAGATGGTAATTTCATTATTTACTCTGTCTCTGCTCAGCAGAGAGCAGTTTCTAAGGCCTTTTTCTTTGTGACCTGCTCTAATTCACCACCACAAGCCACATACTGGGACACTTTTTTTTTTTCTTTTCTTTTTTTAACTGGAAATTGAATCTAGGAGCAATATCCACTGAGCAATATCCCTGCTTCTTTTTTTATTTTGAGACAGAGTCTTGCTAAATTGATGAAGCTGGCCTCAAATTTGTAATCTTCCTGTCTCAGCATCCCTCAGCCTTCTAAGTCTGTGGGAATATAAATAGGTGTGTGCCAGGCTGGGGGACTCACTTTGTTGTTGTTGTTTTGGTTTTTTTTTTTTTTTTTTTTTGTTGTGGTACCGGGGATTGAAGTTAGGGGCACTCGACCACTGGACCACATCCCCAGCCCTTTTTTTGTATTTTTTATTTAGAGACAGGGTCTCACTGAGTTGCTAAGTGCCTCGCCATTGCTGAGGCTGGCTTTGAACTCGTGATCCTCCTGCCTCAGCCTCCCAAAGTGCTGGGATTACAGGCGTGCGCCACCGCACCCGGCTGGGGTCTCACTTTTGAAGGATTTTTCCCCCTAAATTTGAGAGACCTGACCCCACCCCAGCTTTGGCTACGTGCTTTGAAACTCAAAAGTTTTAAGTCTTTAAATCTGAGCAGTTTCTTTTTCTTCAGTTCCTTTCAATGTTTCTCATCCATATGAAAGGATAGTGTGTGAGCTTTGGAGTACCCTAACAAAAACTTTTACTAGACAAAGCTTTAAAATTCTGAGTTTCAGAAGACCTGACCTTAGTCCTTGATTTGTTTAATTCCTTTCCTCTTTCTGTCCCAGTACCTGAGGGTTCCTGTTATCTTGACCAAGTTTATCTCCAGTACTTGTGATTTGGTAATAGTCACCTTTGCCACTTTTAGCAGTGCCTTCCCATTTTACCTCTGCTCATCTCTAGCTACCAATTAAGTGTCCCTATTACAATAGAAAATTTTTTCCTTACCCTCAACACGATGTAATAAAAAGATACCAAGACACTGGGAAGCTGGCAGCACACGCCTGTAATCCCAGCCCTCAGAAGGCTGAGGCAGGAGGATTGCGAATCAAGACCAGCCTCAGCAATTGGCAAGACCCTGTCTCAAAATAAAAATATAAAAGAGGGCTAAGAGTATAGCTCAGTGGTAGAACAGCCCTGTACCATGAAACTAAAATTTAAAAATACAAAATAAAAAGGGGTGGAATGTAGCTCAGTGGTAGAGTGCTTGCCTAGCATGTGCAAGGCTCTGGGTTCAAGTCCCCCACTGCTGGGGGCAAAATAAGAAAAAGAAGACATTGTAATAAAAATGTAATATTTATATCTGGCCACTAGCATACCCTGCCTATTCTCCCTGCTACCCCACTCCAGGCCATGCTGGGGACAGAACCCAGGGCTTCTGCACATTGGGCCAGTTCTCTTCTGCAGACCTACCTTCCCAGTCCTGATGCACTTAATGTTTCCGGCATTTTCAGATAACCATAGTCTGTGAGCATGGATCAGAGTGACAGTGATGTCTGAACACCGAAATGGTTTTCATACCATTAAGTTGAAAAGCAGATGTACCTTGTCTTACACTAATGTGCTTCTAAACAAAAGTCTGCATGCAGAATGTGAATTAATTCATGCCTTAACCCACTTAGGGAGCTTTGCTATTTAAAGAGGTACTGTGATGAGTTTCCTCACAGAATATACTCCCAGTTTACAGCTTGTGCAGATCTTTTTTTCATATACTGTGTCTGTTTGGCTTAAAGCAGAGTATGCTTGTATAAGAACAATACCCAAGAGCCAGACTGGCTGGTAGAAAGCATGGGTCAGTTTTCTGTGCTTAGAGTTGAGAGTAGGTAAAGTTTCAGCACATTTTGGACCATTAATTCTGGCCAGGTGGTCCTCTTAGGCTCCTTCTAACACACACCTCTTGCTTTTGTGCCCAGATCGAGCGGTTGGAAGTAAGCAGCCTCGCCCAGACTTCCAGTGCAGTGGCCTCCAGCACCGATGGCAGCATCCACACAGAGTCTGTGGATGGCATTCCAGACCCTCAGCGCACGAAGGCTGCCATTGCTCACCTACAGCAGAAGATCCTAAAGCTCACAGAACAGATCAAGATTGCACAGACAGCCCGGGACGACAACGTTGCTGAGTACTTGAAGCTTGCCAACAGCGCAGACAAGCAGCAGGCCGCCCGCATCAAGCAGGTCTTTGAGAAGAAGAACCAGAAGTCTGCCCAGACCATCCTCCAGCTACAAAAGAAGCTCGAGCACTACCATCGAAAGCTCCGAGAAGTCGAGCAGAATGGGATCCCCCGGCAGCCAAAGGATGTCTTCAGGGACATGCACCAGGGTCTGAAGGACGTGGGAGCAAAGGTGACTGGCTTCAGCGAAGGTGTGGTGGACAGTGTCAAAGGGGGATTTTCCAGCTTCTCCCAGGCCACCCATTCAGCAGCAGGAGCCGTGGTCTCAAAACCCAGAGAGATCGCGTCGCTGATTCGGAACAAATTTGGCAGTGCAGACAACATCCCTAACCTGAAGGACTCTTTAGAGGAAGGGCAGGTGGATGATGGGGGGAAGGCTTTGGGGGTGATTTCGAACTTCCAGTCAAGCCCAAAATATGGTAGCGAGGAAGATTGTTCTAGTGCCACTTCAGGCTCAGTGGGAGCCAATAGCACCACTGGGGGCATCGCTGTAGGAGCTTCCAGCTCCAAAACCAACACCCTGGACATGCAGAGCTCAGGATTTGATGCACTACTTCACGAGATCCAGGAGATCCGGGAAACCCAGGCCAGACTGGAGGAGTCCTTTGAGACCCTCAAGGAACATTATCAGAGGGACTATTCCTTAATAATGCAGACCTTACAGGAGGAACGGTATAGGTAAGTTATGTGAGATTAAAATTCTAAATTATTTTTGGGGTGGCTCCTTCCCTTTGGATATGGAGAAGTAGCTTTAAAAAGTCTTTATCTTTCTCTAGAGTGCCTAGAGCACTTTAGATATGTCATATGACAGCCACATTAAGTTCATGTTTCATAGCCAGCAAAATAGAGCCATAGCAGTTAAATGAGTCCCAAGATCACACACTGATGAAGCAGTTAGTCAGGTGATGAAACATTACTTAACTCTCCAGGCTTCCATTCCAGTTTAAGACTTTAAAATGAAGCCCACGCTTTCCAGGGCAGTCCATCTGTTTACTTATTATCACAAAACCACACAAGATCATCAAAGCTACATTGAATTCAAAACACCTTAGTTCTCAGAACTCCAATACAAAAATACAAGCCAGCCAAAGAACTCTATAGATATTTGGCCTTAAACATTTATTTGGACAGTTGGTTAGAAAGATTAGACTAGAAATAAATCCAGATAAGTATCTGTTGCATTTATTATGAATTGGCAGATGTTTGAATGGAAGGAGACTTACACATGAAATGGTTCTACAGTGGAGCATTCCCAAAGCTGAATGCTTTGAGTCATAATCTGTGCCAAAGGTAGAAACCTGTTTCTCCCCCCTGGCCCTACCACCCAGGCTGGAGATTGAACCCAGGGCCTCATGGTAGCCATACATTCTACCACTGAGCTATGCCTCAAGCATGGCATCTTTTGGGGGGTTTTATATTATACTAGTTATTTATATTAAGTCACCCTCAGCTGTTCTGTAAGTATGTGACCTTTCCCCTTGTTTTCCTCACATGCAGAAAGAAAGAATGTCCCCCTAGAGTACTCATTCAGATCCTACCAGGCCACCTCATGAAGCAGATTGAGGACTGGCCTTAGGGGAGCCACAGACCTGCAGATCAGGCCACAAAGGACCTGGGTTTTGGTCTGTTGCAGGGACTAACTAAAGGAACCCTCAGTACTATAAAATGCTATGAAATCAGAGGTTAAATAAACAATCTGTTAAGGTCCCTTTGGCCTCTTAAAAATAAAAGTGATGTTTTATCTCTGGGCCTGAAATAAATTGTTCGCATGTGTCAGCTCTGAGGGGAGTTAAAGCAGCAAGCTCTTTTCAGATGGTAAAAATATATCAATCTTGCCCCTCTCCTTTACTCTTCTTCAATTCCAACCTAAGACTTCAAGGGAGGAGAAAAGTGTGTAGGAGGAAGAAAGTTCTAAAAATGAACACAGTGCTATTTTTATTTCAGTGTTTTACATGTACTTTAATATACTGAGAACTTGATGTCTAAAGTAGTGAGGAACCTCAGTACTCAGGTGGACTCTAATAAAACACTCGGTCCTGGGCTGGGATTGTGGCTTAGTGGTAAAGTGCTTGCCTCCCGTGTGTGAAAGCACTGGGTTCGATCCTCAGCACCACATAAAATAATAATAAATGAACAAAATAAAGTTATTTAAAAAAAAAAAAACACTCAGTCCTTTGTATACAACATAGTAGACCTAAGTCCCAGGTTCAAATTCCAGTCTTGTTGCTTACTAACCTTGAAAACTAGCAAGTTTCTTAATACCTCTGAGTCTTGGTTTCCTCATCTCTAACATAGAAATAATAATAATGATCCTTCACAGATCATTGTGACATTCAAATGAAATTTCTGTGGGACATGTTGCTCAACGCCTGGCCCCATGGTGCTCATGATGTCAGTCAGCAACTGCTGCCACCCAGCCTCTGCCTGGCATTGCTCGGGCAGTGGCTTAACAAACACTGCCTGCTTTGACTCTTTTGTTTTGAATGGAGAGCAGAACATTCCAGTTTTCAGATTCCTCCGATTCATCTAGAGCTTGTTGTCTTTGAATCTGATGTAGGTCAGAAAATCAGAGAGAAAATAACCCACATTTCCCAAGGTCTACCTTTGTATCCATTTAAAATAAATCAAACAAGAACAGAACTTGAGCTCCTCATTATCACCTCATTTAGGAGGTAATGAGCAATGCTTTTACTGCATTGTACTTTGGATTCTCTGTAGAAGGTAAATGGCTAGTTTTCTTGAATGAACAGAAAATAAAGAAAACTTTTCAGTTTTCTAAAAGAGAGGTAAAACCTGGGGGCAGGGGAGGGGAAGACATAAAAACCTGACTTGTTTGTCATTCCACTTCAGCCTTAGGATGATTTTCCTTAAAACAAATCTTGGAGAGAGCAAAAGACAGTGGAAAAGTTACAACATTCCATTCAGTTTTTTTGTAGTGATAATTCCCTGTCGTAATGTGGTTAAGGACTTCTCTCCGTTACATATGTCTTTTTTTATTATTTTTAAATGTATTTATTTATTTGATGTCTTTAACAGTAAATATATTTGTCTAACTTTGTAGGCCTTTGAATAGTTTCACATAAGTGAGATTCCCCCCCGCCCCACACACACACACACACACACAAATTGAAGCCTATTTTAAACACCAAAACTTCTCACATTTTAAGTGTTCTTAAGAGTTTCTCTGCCTCCTTTTAACAAAATACACTGAAACTAACTTAATGAAAATAGCTTAGAATGGCAGCTTCCAAGCCCAGAGGGAGTCCCTCAGAGCTAGTGGGGCTGTAGTGATGTGCATCTGCAGAAGATGGAAGGTGATCCTAAGCTTTTTCTAGTTCATCTGTCTACTTTTTTATAGTTTATTTTTTCTCCTTTCCTTTTCTCCTTCACTCTCAGCTGCCTGCAGCAACCCTTTTCCCTCCCTCCCCACCATCTCTTTCTCCTTTTTCCCCCTCTTCCCTTAGTGCTGGGGATCAGACTTAAAGTCTTGCCCATGTTAGGCCAGCAGTCGACTACTGAGCTACAGTTCCAGCCTCCTGGTCCTGTGTCTGCTCTGCTGCATGCTTCCCTTTTGTCTAGAAAGGAGGTAGGCTAAGGATAAACTCTTTGGACTCTTCTGTGACCAAGACCATTGAATGCCCATTTTGCCACTCTAGATACTCGAAATTTCTCCCCCAACACACACACATTTTTTTGTTTTTTCTTGCAGTGCTGGGAGTGCTACATCCTCTACCACTATGTTACATCCCTAGCCTATAGATCCATTTAAAATTTTTTTGTATGGTGTAGTTTTTTTATATGTAATAAACTAACATCTGAGTTGACAAGGGAGACCATGCACAGTGTTGCTGCTTGTTATTTGGTGAGGGCAGTAATGACACTGTTCCTAACAGTGTTACCAAACTCCTGAGGTGTGCATGATGCCAGATTTTGGTTTGGTTTGGTTTGGTTTGGTTTATTTTTAAACCCCTGAGTGCTCTGAGGTGCACTGAGCTAAATCTTCAGCACTTTTTATGTTTTATTTCGAGACACAGTCTTGTTAGGTTGCTGAAGGCCTGATTAAGTTGCTGAGGCTGGCCTCGAACTTGTGATCCTCTTGCCTCAGGCTCCCTGGGACTACAGGCATGGGCTACCTCTATGGCCTAGAGGCTTTAAATGCATATGCTCGTCTTGTGTGTGCATTGTACCATCTTCAGTTTACAGATGAGAAACTTCAGGCCTAAAGTCAGCCATGGGTCACTTGGTAGTAAGTAGTGAAGCCACATTTCAAACCCAGTTTTATCTGACTTTCACAGCAGTATTCTTTTTAATGCAGGACAGGCTTTGTTTTAGGCTCAACCCTGAATTCTGTGTAGTTGAAAGACTCGCCTAGTTCTAAGAATCACCCATTGCATTTGCAATGAGTATTGGGTCTTTCCCAGGTCAAGTGTGTGTTTACTAAAAGTTGAGTCACTGTTTTAAACATATTTTTAAAAATTCTGTGACGTGTGCAGGCTCCGAGAAGTATTTCAAGGCAGTATAGCAGTGCCGGTGATTGAAATCTACTTAAAAGAAACCCCCGGGGCTGGGGTTGTGGCTCAGCGGTAGAGCGCTTGCCTAGCACATGGGAGGCCCTGGGTTCAATCCTCAGCACCATGTAAAAATAAATAAAAATAAAATAAAAGTATTATGCTCAACTACAACTAAAAAATAGACTTAAGAAAGAAAGAAAACCCCCACCCCAGGGCTGGAACCATGTAGCTCAGGTAGAGCAGCTTCCTCATGCACAGAGGGCCCTGGGTTCCATCCCCAAGGCCACAAAAAAAGAAGAAAAAGAAAGAAACGCCTACTCTAGTCATCACTCCCCTTTTTAGCATCCTTCCTCAATAATGTCACTCTCTTAAGGTACCTCCATTGCTCTGTACCCCACTGAGTGCACCAGGCAAGATGATTGCCCAAGACCATGTGCTTAACTCTGGAGTAACCAGAGAGGCATTGAAGCCTGTGGGGGACCAGGTGTGTATGCGCATAAGCGTGCGTGTGTGTCTCCCCACATAATTTGTGCCAGGACTGACACAGTGTTTCTTAAACACCCATGTGCAGGCCAGGAAGCCATCACAGCAGACCTTTGTCTGACACCACTTCAGCCTTCTTGGCCAGGGATCTCAGATTCTCGAAAGATGGCATACTGTAGGGAGATAGGAGGCAAGGCTTGGAACTTTTGAGTAATGAGGTCCATGCTAGCTTCAGATTGTTCTTATCCAGCTAGTCCCTTCATCCCCATGAAGTGTTGTCTCATGCTGATTAGTGGCAGCTGGGTTTGTAGTCCTTCAGAGGTGAAAGGGACCTTAAATATGGGTTTTAATCTAATTGAAGACGAATACACTGAAACCCAGAAACATAAAGTGACTTTTGCTGGGTCACACAATAATACTGATTTGCGTATATTTAATTTGCTGTTAAAATCTGAGGACTGGGTGTGTTTCCGCAGGGGTGTGACATATCTAATAGAGTGCCAAAGGAAAGGGTTCAGGTTCAGCCATGGCAAAATGCACTGAAAATAAGAGCTGGGGAACGCCAAGGACTTTCCTGGTGTCTGTAGCTTTCCTGAGTAGAGCCGCACTTCCTGCCGTACAGGGCAGTGCCGTGGACGGTCAGGCTGGGAACCCCCCCTCACCCCCCCAGTGCTCATGAGCAGCAGTACCATTTTGAAAGCTTCTATTTTAAGGGGATTATTGTTCCTTGGAAATCACCTTCTGTGAATGTTTGTAATAAGCCCAAGGATATTTTAAATTGCACTGAGTCACAAAAGCAGAAATACAGAAGAAAGCAGTCATCATATGCAGTAGAACAGGTGGGAACCATGCTAGCCTAACTAAGCACAGGCCAGAGGAGTTGTATGCAAGAGAAGAGGGCAGTGGGTTAAATATTATGTTATGTGACTTTGGTATCATGGGACATAAACCAGAGATATGTACAGTTATATGGCTATTTTAGCCCCTTTTATTCAAAGTGTTAGTGCCTGTCAACTGAAAATTGATCTGAGAGTCAACAAAGAATATGTAGGCTAGATTTAAGCAGTAAGTTTGAAATAGAAACAGAGAATATGAAATATTAAAAAAAAAAATCCAGCCGGGCGCGGTGGTGCACGCCTATAATCCCAGCACTTTGGGAGGCTGAGGCAGGAGGATCGCCAGTTCAAAGCCAGCCTCAGCAATGTCGAGGCACTTAGCAACTCAGTGAGACCCTGTCTCTAAATAAAATACAAAAAAAGGGCTGGGGATGTAGCCCAGTGGTCGAGTGCCCCTGAGTTTAATCCCCGGTACCAAAAAAAAAAAAAAAACCCTAAGAGATGCACTTGTCATGCGTGGTGGTACACACCTGTGATCCCAGCTACTCAGGAGGTCAAGGCAGCAGGAGGATCACAAATTCAAAGCCAGTCTGGGCATCTTAGGGAGACCATGTCTCAAAATAAAATTTAAAAATAAATAAGGGAGACGTTGTTTTGAAGGAGGAACCTTCTATAAAGAGACTTATAGGTGAGCTCTTCCCAACTTAGCCACTAAAGAGATAATAGAGGAGGGAGAAAATAAATTAATAATCCCCACTAATTCATTGGGCTGGACAGGCTTGAATTTACTTGCCAGTTCTGACACCACCTAAGCTTGTGTGGCCTTGAGTGGACCATATAATTCATCTGAGCCTCAGTGAAAAAACAAGGTAATGATATTTGTTGTACAGGTTTGTGGAGGTTGTTAAATGAGATCATATATATATGGAAGCATCTAGTAGGTACTTGGTTTTGAGTAGGAACACAGGAGCTGGAACTGCATCTCTGATGGAATGCGTGTGTGGTGTGTAAAAAGCCCTGGATCCAATCCCCAGCACCAGAAAAAGGGTGGGAAAATAGAGTAGGAGCTCAGTAAATGCCTCCTCCCATGCCACATTTTCTGGGGAAATACAAAATCTGGGGCTGGGGATGTAGCTCAGAGGTAGGGTGCTTACTAGAGCCCCAAGGTTCCATGTAGGAAGCCGCAGCCTGCTCCCGCGATGCTTGTGGGTGTTGGCCGTGGGACCTGGTTCTTCCTGTTTGTCTCAGTACCTGCTCCACAAGTTGCTTCCGCCATCCTGCCCCAGTGACCTGTTGCCCAACTAGGGAAGCACCAGAGGCCCTCAGAGATGGCTCCAAGCCCTGGAGCCACACCCAGACAGGCATGCTGTGAGAAGCTGAAGTGTTCCCAGCCTGTGCCCTCACCCAGCTTTCTCATTCATCAGGAATCCAACCCAGAAGTGCCCCTGGCCTATCTTTGATCAAGGAAGGTGGCTGCTGTGTTGACCAATCCAGTGACCAGAACACTTTTGCAAGATCACTGTTCATTTATGGATTATTGACCTCCAACCAAATCTGGATGTGTGTCATACTTAGTACATCAGGTTTTACTCTGAGTGGGGGATGGATCTCCTCTGCCAAAATATGATGCAACCTACTTTCTTTAAAAAGTGAAAAGTCTTTTTTTCTTTGCTAATAGTTAAGCTCAAGCCATATTTAGGTGTTTAGAGTCCCTTTGGGTTGTGATGAATTAGGATCCTTGACTAAGAATCCTAAAAATGAGGTTATTAGTCTCGTGCTAGTTTTATTCCTGGCAGAGTTGCATGACCAGCGTGTGCCCGCCAAAATCACTGGGAGGGTCAGAGCCCACCCCATCCTGCTTTGCAGAGCTATCCCGAAGAGGGGTTACATCCCTGAAGGGGGAGTTGTTGGTTTTAAAAACTAACCTTTGAAAGCCTGCACACAATTATTTACCTCCTCTTTTTCCCCCTGCATTTTGGTTTGGTGTTAATATTTAATGAGAAGAGGGAGATGCTCTTTCTCTGAATTCCCTAGGCACCTGGTTTCTCCGTTTTAGAATTAGACAGAAAGTAAACACTGGCCTGCAACGGAAGCAAGAGAGAGCGGAGTCAGCAGCGGAGGTGGTGGGGAAGCGGGTAGGAGCTCAGGGATGGTGTTTTCTTTGTTGTTCAGATTTTGCATTTGATTAATAGTACAGGATTAATAGTAAAAAAAAAAAAAAAATCTAGAAAGGAGGCCTGAGCCAAGTGGTTCAGATCTTGACTGTGCCTCACTCGGGAGCGGCTGCATCTTTCTGAGCCTCCTGTTTCTTATAAAATCGCAGTGCCTCCCAGGGAGGAGGGAGGCGAGGACTCACGTAGAAACAGCTTCATAAACCCGAGTTCCTCAGAGGCAGACGCTACACATAAAAAGACATGGGGGAGGACAGTTATCATGGTCTCGTTACTGGAGCTAGTGTTTTGATGTTTTGGTGCTTATGATGACTAAGTAGATTAGGCTGAACCCTAATTCCTCCCCCACACACACTCCTCCACCCAAAAAAACACCACCTCGTTTTTATTGGGCCCTCTGTTGGCCTACTTGCAGGCCAGCGCTTCCCAGGTAAGTTACATAAACCACACTGGGGTTGATAGCACTAAAAAAAAGTTAATGCCAAGCACTACCAGGTCTGTGCTTTCACACTGTGGTATGTGTGATTGTGGAAAAAAGCTGAGGAACCAACTTCCAAGGGCTGGGTGGACAAATGAGGAGAAAGTGTTTCTGTAATGACAGGCCTGCGAAGTCCCCTTAGGGTACCAAGCCAGCCCAGGTCCGCATTCCAAGACACCAAGGGCATTTTGCCAAACTCTGTTTTACAAATCATATTTTACAAAAGCCTCCCCCACCCCCACCCCCCTGTGGCCCTCTCTGCTTCCTCCCTGGTGTTTCCTGCCTATTGGGGGTGCTTAGGAGGGTAGGCCAGCTCAGCTGTCTGTGGGACTGTAATGGATGTCATCTGCACCATAACAGCTGTGACTTTTCTGTTCTTTCAGAAAGTCCACATTCCCCAGGTAATTCTTACAACTTGAAGAAGGAACTAAATGCTGGTAGTTATCAGTTGGTGCACTAATGGGGCCGGGTCCTCTGTACCCAGTGTGGGTCTTGATTCACCTTGGGCTCCACAGCTTTGTTACTACCTTGGCCAGTCTCTTAACCTATTTGTTTCATCTGCTGGGAAATTGAGCTCACTCCACATACCCAAGCACTGCTTTGCTATTTAACTGCTTGCTAATAATAGATACCACACCTCACTTGGGAAGGCTCTGGCTTCAGGAGATTTGCCATTAATTTACCGAGTACTTGTGAGTAAATGGCTCAGTCTCTGAAGGACTGTATTTTCCACAGTGTAGAGGATTAACAGTTTCTGCTCAGGTCTTTTCCGGACAGTTTTAAAGATCAAATTGACTTGAGACCCCTTCTCCCCCCCGCCCCACACACACACACCATGAAAGAAACATAGGTAAGATAGTTTCATGCGGGTGAAGGAAACCTTGGCATGGGCCAGGGAGTGCGATTTGTTGAATTGTACGGCCAGCCAAAGCCAGGGGGTGGCAGGAACTGGGAATCTGCCTGTGTGTTGCCTTGCTGACGAGCAAGCTATAAGAAGGGCTTGTTGTGCTTGGAAGGACAGAGATGTGTCCATTAAACCCAACTGTGTGATGTCACAGGGAAAAAAAAAAAAAAAGATGAAAATCTACTGAAAATGGTGAAAGTTCCAAAACACACAAAATTGAGATATGGAGATACATGAAGAAATGGAAACCAGCGGAGTTGGAGAACTTTGGAGACCAACAGGCGGTCTCCTTGACGTGCCTCACCAGGGGCTGTGAAAAGGGAGCTAGAGGGTGGCTGCCCAGTCCAGGGCCGCAGGGCCCCAGCGTGCTGTGTGTTGATCCCAAAGGAAGAGCACAGCAGAGGGGGTCTGGACAGTGATAACTTGCGGCTCCTCAGCAGAGGCAAGCCAGGGCACAGTGGAGGACCCTGCCCTGAGCAGGGGAGTATACAGGTAGGTCACCACCCACTGCACAGGGGGTTCTTGGGATGGTTCATGGGTGCATTCCTTCACAACCAGGTCACTCTGCTTGGATCCCCACCTGAAGACTGGAGACCAGGGAGGCAGCCAGTTTCCCCTCTCCACTTTCCGCCTTGTCAATTATTTAGCATCTTTCTTATCTCACTGCCAGGAAGGAGGATTCTAGCTAGGCACTGACTGGTGTTTCTCCAACAATTCCAAGAGACAAAAATGAGACTAAGTGTGTACTTGTGACAACGCTCGCTGATCACACATCCATCACTGAGCTCCTCTTCTGCCCAGCCATGTGATTTCTGTTCTCCATCTCCACAGCCACCCTTTGGAATAGAGATTTTCTTGTTGCAGAGGAACAGGTCCTCTTGCTAGTGAGATGCAGAGCTGGAATTTGAATCCAAAACCTGGGCTGAGCAGATTCACCAACTGGTACTAACTGCATAATTAAAAACAGGAGTGGAAGGAATCAAGACCAAGAGACTTTGGTTATGACATGGGCTAAGCAAACCCACTCTGAAAATGACTTCCAGAACCTTTGACTGGTTATTGACATTTATGTGATAAACATTGACTTATAATAAGGTTCAAGAGTCTTGGGAATGCCGGGCGCAGTGGCGCACACCTGTAATCCCAGTGTCCCCTGAGTTCAATCCCTGATACCAAAAACAAAAAAAATCTTGAACGAGTGCTGAGAACCTTTTTTTAAGTACTTTCTAATCCATACATGTTTGTCACCAGTCCATACCATCATGCTACCAAATAAATCCTGATATTTCACCCCATATTCTGCCGATCATACATTATCACTATTTCATATATCACCCAACTTCTTTAGAGTTGTTGAAATTAATGTTGTAAAGAGAGATATACCACAAGCATTTAATGTTCAAAAGATAAAAAATAGGTTCCTTAACTAGAAATAATCTTGAGTCTAGGAGTCAGAAAAGATCTTAGGGTAGCACCACCCTGTAATCCTAGTTGCTCAGGAGATGGAGGCAGGAGGATCGTAAGTTCCAGGTCATCCTGGGCAACTAGCAAGACCCTATCTCAGGAGGGGGTAGGATAAGAGAGGATGGGAGAAGAAAGGAAGCTCAGTAGTTGAGTTCTTGTCTAGTATGCAGGAGACCTGGGTTCAATCCCCAGTACCACCAAAAAAAAAAAAAAAAGCCAGGAGCCTAGTTAAATCTCCTTCAGTAAACATTATTTCCACAATACCCCTGAAAAAGAATCTCCCCTTGAATACCTCCAACAGCAAGGTCTCGTTTTCCTTAAGATAAATTTTATTTTTCTTAGACACAGCTATTAATTCTTTCTAAAACCTACTTTTAATTCTTACTCTTTTTTTTTTTTTTTTTTTTTTTTTTTTTTGGTACCGGGGATTGAACTCAGGGGCACTTGACCACTGGGCCACATCCCCAGCCCTTTTTGTATTTTATTAGAAGCAAGGTCTCACTGAGTTACTAAGTGCCTCGCCATTGCTGAGGCTGGCTTTGAACTCGCGATCCTCCTGCCTCAGCCTCCCAAGTGCTGGGATTACAGGCATGCGCCCCCGCGCCCGGCTTAATTCTTACTCTTAATCCTTAGGAGCCACTACTTCACCTACATGACTTTTGATATCTGAATTCATAAAGGTGTAGTAATTTTCTATCCTTATAGTATGAATGTCTGTTATGGTAGTGGTTTTTTTTTTTTTTTTGGATCTTTATTTCATTTATTTGTTTATTTATATGCAGTACTGAGAATTGAACCCAGTGCCTCCAACATGTGAGGCAAGTGCTCTACCACTGAGCCACCACCCAGCCCCTGGTAATGTCTTGATTGTATTTGCATGTGTGGTTCCAAATCCACCTGCCTCAGCTTCCTGAGTCATGTCAAGATCATCTTGAGCCGGGCGCGGTGGCGCACGCCTGTAATCCC
The DNA here is from genome assembly GCA_025594165.1 of Tamias sibiricus. Classification (NCBI taxonomy): domain Eukaryota; kingdom Metazoa; phylum Chordata; class Mammalia; order Rodentia; family Sciuridae; genus Tamias; species Tamias sibiricus. Next base: position 25,904,088 of record CM046675.1, on the reverse strand, counting down.
AGCACTTGGGAGGCTGAGGCAGGAGGATCACGAGTTCAAAGCCAGCCCCAACCATGGCGAGGCACTTAGCAACTCAGTGAGACCCTGTCTCTAATAAAATACAAAAAAAAAAGGGGGGGGGCTGGGGATGTGGTCCAGTGGTCAAGTGCCCCTGAGTTCAATCCCCGGTACCAAATAATAATAATAATAATGATAAAAAGATCATATTGAAGCTGGGCGCGCTGGCACACACCTGTAATCCCAGCAACTCAGGAGGCTGAAGCAGGAGAATCACAAATCCAAGGCCAGCCTCAACAACTAAGTGAGACCCTATCTCAAAAAATAAAAGGGCTGGGGGTGTAGCTCAGAGATAAAGCACAAGACATCCATCTTGAACTCATTCTGCTGGCTGGTTTGATCTCTTGCTCATGCTGTTTGGAAGACAAGCTGCCTTCTGTCCTGTTGTCTTTACCTGGGGTGTAGACACAGGAGCCAGGTGGATAATGCCAACGCCAAGTCAGCACTCACCAGCTGCTGCACCAGAGAATACCCCTGGCCTGGATGCTGGGACTGCCCTTGCTGGGGTGACAGATGTTTTGCTGTACATTATAAAAGGTCTGATGAGAAGAGGAGGAGAGGACCGTGAGTGCCTTCCTGCCCCCTGAACCATCTGCAATAGGAAGGCCTAGCTGGGGGTGAAGGCTCAAGTCAGTTTGCAAGGAGCTCAGGAGTTAGTACACACACATCCTAGTGGAGAAGCAAAATTGCATTTGCCTTTGTGTTTTTGTTTTTTTTTTTTAATTTTTTTTTTATTTGTTTTAGTGTACACAATGCCTTTGTTTTTACGTGGTGCTGACTATCGAACCCAGGTTGCACACATGCTAGGCAGGGGCTCTACCACTGAGCCACAACCCCAGCCCCTGCCTTTGCGTTTTGTCTCCTAGTGTTTTTGTGAGCATCTGTCACTTGACAGGGAAAGGAACAAAATGACCAGAAACTTGCCAGGCAGCAAGTGCCAAGCAGGTCAAGGTACAAAATACGGATAGTTGTCCTGTGAGCAGCCAGGAGAGTTTCTTACTGTAGAGTGAATGCTCATCCACATTTGGCTTGTTTCTACTATTGGGGTGTCACAAACAATGCTGCTATGAACATTCATGGGCACATTTCTATGTGGAAATGAGTTTTCATTTCTCTCTGGTGTACACTGGGAGTGAAATTCTGGGCCATAGGGAACTCTGTTTAACTCTGAGGAGCTACCAAACTTTTCCAAAGTAGTGGCACCATTTTATGATCTCACCAGTAGCATATGAGGGTTCCAGCTTCTCCGCATCCTTGCCAGCACTTCTTTACTGTAGGTCTGTAATCTGTGTAGTGCACCCTCTTCCTCCGTCAGCCCCACCTGGCAGCAGGCTGCAGGCCATCCGGTCAGCCTAGAGCATCGGCTCCCTCTGTGGCTGGTGGTCTGGATGGCTGCTAGGCCAGCTCAGCCTGCTTATTTTTAAAGGGATCTGGTTGGCCTGGGCTTCCTGACCATTTTCAGAAGGGCATCACGGTGTGAAGTTGAAGAACTTGGGCTTTAGTGGCTGGGATGAGCTCAGTGGTGGGTGCTTAGCTGCCTGACATGCCACACACCCTGGGTTCTGTCCCTAGCACCAAAAACAAATTTTTTAAAAAAAAATGTTTTTTTAAACCTTGGGTTTTAAAGACAAGCAGACTGAGATTCAAGTCCTTGCTCCCCAACTGTGTGTCCTCCAGCAAGTCACTCTGGCACTTCTTGGAGCTTTGGTTTCCTGGACTGTAAAATTGAAGAGGTATAAGTGTGTCTTCATTGCTGCTGAAGTGAATCTGCACGGCAGGCTCTGGATCAAAGCTGCTGCTGCTATCGCTGCCATTTTTCCATCTGTGTGTGTGCGCACGCGCGCACATTCACGCACCACACCTATTATCAAATGCAGTTCACAGCAGTCCTAACAGGCCTGAAAGACCACACAGGTTGTGGGCCAAGAGGTTGGGCAGCAGCCCATGGATCATGTGCCAGAGATGGCCCAGGGACCTGCTGTCCCATGGCCACTCACACGTGCCACCCTCCCCGCCTCCCAGCACCCTGACACTTAGCATGAGAGAAGTACTTGTTGCCAAACACAGCCTCTCCCTTAAGTCATAAGAGACCTGTACATTTTAGTGGGTGGGGGTGGGGGGTCTCTCTTTGTTTAGTTTTGTTTCAGTGCTGGGGATGGAACCCAGGGCCTCATACTGAGCACCCTGCCCACCACTAAGCAACACCCCCAGTGAGACCTGCACTCGGAACACCACTTCCAGAAAGTCCGTAGCCCCTCTCTGGCAAGGAAAGAAACTGAAGAAATTATCAAATGCTAAAAACAGCACAAAACATTGGGCTAAAATAGGACGCTCACCAGAAGACAGCATGCTAGCATGATCTTACGGCGTGGGACTGTGGTGGAAAGGGAGTTCCGTGGAGGGCGCCTGTTTGCGAGCACACATCTGGGCAGCAGGTAAAATGAAGAGGCAGAGGCAGGAGGACATCACCCTAGGTGCCAGGAAGGTGACGGGATGCAGTTCTGTCGCTTTAATTTCAGCACAAAGGAAAGCTGGACAGAGCTTCCTACCCCAGTGAAGGACATCTGAACTGAGTTCAGCAACACAGTGAACAGGGTCAGATTGTGACTTTAAATTGTTTTACTCCTAGTTTCTTAGAGAAGGAATGAGTTTAGGATGTAGTTATTATTATCTAGTTATTAAAAGGGCAAACAGTTGATGATGCTGCAGCATAAAAACCATAACAGCCGTCCTTTATATTCCTCAGAAGGTTGCGTACTGTAGGTGTCATCAAAAACAAGGGGATAGGAGCTGGGGTGGTGGCTCAGTGGTAGAGCACTTGCCTAGCATGTGTGAGGCACTGGGTTTGATTCTCAGCACCACATGTAAATAAATGAACAAAATAAAGGACCATCAACATGTAAAAAATGTTTTTTAAAAGAGAGGTATAAGTGTGTCTTCATTGCTGCTGAAGTGAATCTGCACGGCAGGCTCTGGATCAAAGCTGCTGCTGCTATCGCTGCCATTTTTCCATCTGTGTGTGTGCGCACGCGCGCACATTCACGCACCACACCTATTATCAAATGCAGTTCACAGCAGTCCTAACAGGCCTGAAAGACCACACAGGTTGTGGGCCAAGAGGTTGGGCAGCAGCCCATGGATCATGTGCCAGAGATGGCCCAGGGACCTGCTGTCCCATGGCCACTCACACGTGCCACCCTCCCCGCCTCCCAGCACCCTGACACTTAGCATGAGAGAAGTACTTGTTGCCAAACACAGCCTCTCCCTTAAGTCATAAGAGACCTGTACATTTTAGTGGGTGGGGGTGGGGGGTGGGGGGTCTCTCTTTGTTTAGTTTTGTTTCAGTGCTGGGGATGGAACCCAGGGCCTCATACTGAGCACCCTGCCCACCACTAAGCAACACCCCCAGTGAGACCTGCACTCGGAACACCACTTCCAGAAAGTCCGTAGCCCCTCTCTGGCAAGGAAAGAAACTGAAGAAATTTATCAAATGCTAAAAACAGCACAAAACATTGGGCTAAAATAGGACGCTCACCAGAAGACAGCATGCTAGCATGATCTTACGGCGTGGGACTGTGGTGGAAAGGGAGTTCCGTGGAGGGCGCCTGTTTGCGAGCACACATCTGGGCAGCAGGTAAAATGAAGAGGCAGAGGCAGGAGGACATCACCCTAGGTGCCAGGAAGGTGACGGGATGCAGTTCTGTCGCTTTAATTTCAGCACAAAGGAAAGCTGGACAGAGCTTCCTACCCCAGTGAAGGACATCTGAACTGAGTTCAGCAACACAGTGAACAGGGTCAGATTGTGACTTTAAATTGTTTTACTCCTAGTTTCTTAGAGAAGGAATGAGTTTAGGATGTAGTTATTATTATCTAGTTATTAAAAGGGCAAACAGTTGATGATGCTGCAGCATAAAAACCATAACAGCCGTCCTTTATATTCCTCAGAAGGTTGCGTACTGTAGGTGTCATCAAAAACAAGGGGATAGGAGCTGGGGTGGTGGCTCAGTGGTAGAGCACTTGCCTAGCATGTGTGAGGCACTGGGTTTGATTCTCAGCACCACATGTAAATAAATGAACAAAATAAAGGACCATCAACATGTAAAAAAGTTTTTAAAGGGGTGGGGGCAACTAAAGGAGGCAAGTCTGAATGCTGCGTTCTGGCACTGTTTCTTGTTTAGTTGGAAGTCCCCTGAGGCTCACGGGCAGAGCCCTGCATGGCCTTAGTGGTAGATGCTTCCCTGTGGGTGAGCCCTGCCCTGCTGCCCCCTGACCAACACAAAGGATTCCATCCTAGTCACCAGAAACTGGAGACACATTAATTCTTCCCTTTCTTTCACCAATTTCCAGTGTTTTTTAACATGTGGTCCTCAGCCCTTCTCCTGCCCACTTCGCCCCTTGGTTCCTAGGCCTCCACTCACAGCCCACCCCAGTCTGCACTCTTTACCACTGCCAGATAACTTATTTTCTTCTGTGTTCCTCATGTGACTCCCCCACTCCATACTGCTTTGTGACCTATTCGCTGTCTATTCCACTATAACAATTCTGCCCATCCCCAGCCCTTTTTATTATTTTTTATTTTGAGAAGGGTCTCACTGAGTTGCTTAGGGCCTCACTTAGTCACTGAGGCTGGCCTTGAACTTGCAGTCCTCCGGCCTCAGCCTCCTAAGCTGCTGGGATTATAGGTGTGCACCACTGCACCCGGTTTTGCCCACCTTTTAGAATGTGACATACATCCACTGTTCTAGTTACTCTGTACATTTCTGCCTGCAGCCCTTTACCATGTTCTTTTTCCACGCAAAATCTCTGATCTTGTCCTGTAAACCTGTTCGAATCCTATGGGTTCTTAGATTCCCTACCCAAATTCCATCTTCATGTAGAGTGAACCTTCCTATGTGTGGTCCTAAGTGCTGGAGATACAAGGTGGATAAAATCATCCCGACTCCCAAGGAACCTTCTCTGTCCGTTCTTCCTGTGCTTCACTGAGCGCCACCACTCTGGCCAGCTCCTGTCCCTCAGACATGCTAAGCTGGTTCCGTCTGAGAAGTTGATACTTGCTCTTCCTTCTGCATGAGATGCCTTCCCTTCCACGCCTCCACTCCCTTCGTCCCCCAAGCTTCCCTGTCATCCAGGTGTTGGCCCTCATTGCTGAACAGGAAGGAAGCCTCCCGGCCATCCCTGCCTCACCCGCTTCTAGCCAGTCTGCCCCGTCACCCCACTGGTCTTGGTTTTCCTCTCCACACCTGAAGTCATCTTAGTTTGCTCCTCCCCCTCTCATGGAAGGCAGCCTCCTGCGGGCAGGTGCTGTCTTGCTTCCCACAGGATTCCTAGCCCTTGAGCAGGCCTGACACACCATGAAATGTCCCAGACACTGGTGATGGGGCCGCCTAGGGCCCTGACTCACACCCAGGTGGTGAGCTGGCCCGTGCTGGAATAAGCACTAGTGACTGCTAGAAGGTCCTTTCCCACTCACGCGCTGTTCATCTGGTGAGGTCTGCTCGCTGTGCTCTAGCTTGTGCTTCTCTTGCGTGCTGCTCATACAGAAGGCACCGCCGCAGGGTCCCGCTGTGCTCACCCCTAACCAGGGCTACTGATCGTCACAAATGTTGTGCACCTGCTGGGCGCGGTGGCGCACGCCTGTAATCCCAGCACTTTGGGAGGCTGAGGCAGGAGGATCGCGAGTTCAAAGCCAGCCTCAGCAATGGCGAGGCACTTAGTAACTCAGTGAGACCCTGTCTCTAAATTAAATACAAAAAAGGGGCTGGGGATGTGGCCCAGTGATCGAGTGCCCCTGAGTTCAATCCCCAGTACCAAAAAGAAAAAAAGAGAAAAAAAAAATGTTGTGCGCCAATAAGACCCTGGATAGCCGTGTTGCTGTGTGACTTGGCCCTGTGACAAGCTGCCCTTCCCGGAGGCTAAGGGCTGCACCCCTGGCATGCCCTGATATCCCAGGCCACTTGGTTTCTTAGGGGTTTATTTTCTTCCTTTGCAGAATGGATTGGGGATTGGATGTAAATTATTTTTACATAAATGCATAAGTGCGTAAAATCCTCACCTTTCTGCCCTTCTTAGATGTGAACGGTTAGAAGAACAGCTAAATGACCTAACAGAACTCCACCAGAATGAAATCTTGAACTTGAAGCAGGAATTGGCCAGCATGGAAGAGAAAATCGCATATCAGTCCTATGAACGGGCGCGGGACATCCAGGTGAGCTTGAAGAGCAGAGGGTGGCAGGCTGGAGCGCGGAGCCGCTCACACCCTCTGCAGTGCGCTGCTCTTCCGGGCCAGGCGCCTCTCAGGTCTGTGCCATTTTGGATGCAGACTGCTCAGGTTCTTGGGAAGTGTTCCTTGGGCTCACAGGAGGCTCTGCAAGGGAGACCAGAGCATTTCGTCTGCTGGTTGCTGCTTCAAGAGCTGCTCTGACAAACGCAATGGCCACCTGGCCTGTCTTGTCACCCCTGAGAAGGAGGCTTCTGTGCTAGCTGCCAGGTCCAGAGCTCATGCAGGCAGGTTGCCTCGCAGCTGGGGAGAATCACGCTGAGGCAGATGTTGAAGGTGAATAGCCTGCTCTGTTCCATGGAGAGAGAACATCTGATTTTTCCTTATTTCTGTAGAGAGTGTTTCTCAGGGAACGAGATGCCATATGAAAGTATCTTCAAAGAAGCTTGTCTAGAGAAGGGAAGTGCCCCGGAAACTTGTGTACAGCCACCTCAGGACCCAAGAATGTCCACACAACTTGCCCAGCTGCCCTTTTCTCCAGGCCCTCGAATCCTAATTGTGTTTTAGGGTTTTTTCCCCCAAGATGGTCTGGCCTGGGCAGATCTGTTCCATGTCTAGCTAGCTTCAGTCTAAAGCTGCCTGACCCTCACAGGCAAAGCAAGGCCAGAGCCCAGCATGGTGTCATGCATTTATAATCCCAGTGACTTAGGAGGCTTGAGACAGGAGTATCACAAGTTTGAGGCCAGCTTCAGCAACTTAATGAGGCCCCATCTTGAAATAAAAAGCACCCAAGTGTAGCTCAGTGGTAGAGCATCTCTGGGTTCAATCCTAGTGCCAAAAAAAGAGAAAAGAAACCAAGGCCAGGAAAACCCAAGGTTCCAACTTTGGAAGATGTCTATCCATAGCTAGGAAAATAGATTCTGTTCCCTGAATGCTCATATCAGTCTTGGTCTTGAGAACAGATCGTTTTAACATTTGTCTAGTGTGTGACACAGAGATCAACCCAGAAGGGCTGTGTAACATCATCGGCGCAGGTCATAGTTCCTCTGTGCTGGAGTCAGACACTGACTTGGTTTAGAAACTGGGTAGGCCAGGTATGGTGGCCTTGGGAGGCTGAGGCAGGAGGATCACAAGTTCAGGGCCAGCCTCAGCTACTTAGCAAGGCCCTAAGCAATTTAGTGAGTCTGTCTCAAAATTTAAAAATGGGCTAGTGATGTGGCTCAGTGGTAAAAGTCCCCCCCTGGATTCAATCCCAGGTACCAAAAAGAAAAAGAAAAAAAATAGCTGGTGTATGCAAGGAAGTATATTCAAAGAATTTTCCTTGTAGTATTGTTAGAGTGGAAAAGTTGGAAAGAACCTAAAAATCCCCAAGGAACTGACTGAATGCCCGTATTATAAAGTGCTGTGTAGCAGTTAGAATGGTGGTGGGGGGGGGGGGGGGGGTGCGGAGTCACTATTCTCATGGAGAAATAACTAAGACCCACTATTGTGAGAAAACCAAGTTATGGATCAGTTTCCATAGAATACCATTCCTGTTAAGATAGGAAATAAAATAATAACCCTATACATTTCCCTGTATAAACCACAACTAAAAGGACAAACATGCAGATTGACATTTACCTTCAGGGACTAGAATCAAGGACCATATGAAAAGGAACTGTGTCCTGTTTATAAACTTAATTTTCAAATAAAAATTTGTTTTTATGCTTAAGAAGTATGTGCCCTATGCAACTTAGAGGGTTTTTTTGAGTTTTCGTGGGACTGGGGATTGAACCCAGGGGCACTTTACCACTGAGCTACATTCCCAGTTCTTTTTATAAATTTTTTTTATGTATACACACATATACATACACACACACATAGTTTTCCCCTGCTGTCTTGCAGCCAGACATGGTGGTGTGTACCTGTAATCCCAACTGCCCGCTCCCAACTACCCAGGAGGCTGAAGAAGGAGGATCACAAATTCAAGGTCATCCTCACCAACTTAGCAAGATCCTGTCTCAGAATAGAAGAGAAAGAGCTAGGGGTGAGCCCCAGCATAGAGTACCTCTAGGTTCAGTCCCCAGTACCAGAAAACAAAAAAAGGGGGGGGGGGTCTTACTAAGTTTCTAAGGCCTGCCTCAAATTTGAGATCCTCCTGCCTCAGCCTCCCAAGTCCAAGTCACTGAGTTTACAGGCATGCACCACCCTGCCCAGCTAAGTTAATAATTTTTAAAAGAAATGTTTCAGGTCTTGTCATTAAAATGTGTAGACCATGTTAATGAAAGTGTGGCCACTGTGTCCTGGGGGCCATCTCACAGGGGTGCCAGGGAGGGAGGGATGGTCATTGGGTGGTGAGCTGGGCCTCTGGCCTTTTCTCTCGGGGCTGTGGCATATTTCACATGGCTGGCATAGCCCAGGATGCATCTGGCTGGCCCCAGGGGCGTCGGCCACTCCTGTCCTTGGGAGCAGCAGGCCTAACCGTCCCTGTTTGGCCCACAGGAGGCGCTGGAGGCGTGCCAGACCCGCATCTCCAAGATGGAGCTGCAGCAGCAGCAGCAGCAGGTGGTGCAGCTGGAGGGGCTGGAGAGCGCCACGGCCCGCAACCTGCTGGGCAAGCTCATCAACATCCTGCTGGCCGTCATGGCCGTCCTTTTGGTCTTCGTGTCCACGGTGGCCAACTGCGTGGTCCCCCTCATGAAGACACGCAACAGGACGTTCAGCACTTTATTTCTCGTGGTTTTCGTGGCCTTCCTCTGGAAGCACTGGGACGCCCTCCTGGGCTACGTGGAGCGGTTCTTCTCGTCCCCCAGGTGATGCTGGGAGGCCGCGCCCTCTGCGAGCGCACGCAGTGGCAAGTTAGACAGCAGCTTACCTGCTCTGAAGTTCTCCACCACAGCAAAAGAGTTGAGTGAATCTGTTTACATTTAGAATAATGTTTTTTTCTTCAAGAGACGCAATTGCAATAGTATTTTTTAGATTTTATCCAAGAAGTTTTTTGGGCGAAAATCTTGGATCATTTTTATGTAGCATGATTTTCCTTGGGATGCAAATCTTCAACAGTCCTTTAACACGAACCAACAACCTGGAGCACACAGAAGGGCCTTCTCAGCTGTGGCCTGAAGGACTGCACTAACCCACTAAAGAGACGCGACACCCGAGTAGGGCAGACCGCTCCCCTCACCCTGCCCCGTGGGGCTCGCCACCTCCCCGCCCTGGCGGACTCTACTGTGAAACCCTTCCACATTCCGTGTGTGAGTTTTTGGATTCAGGGTGGCTTTTCCTTGTCCTGGAAGGACACGTGGATCTCCTTGGCATTCTCGCCCCCGTTAGCCATTCACGCTAACCCTGGAGTCCCGTCACTCTTGAACCTGGTCCCTTCACGTTGCTGGGAGACAGAAGTGAGAGCCTCGTGCCCACAGGGTCAACCGCACAGTCCTCCTACAGTGTTTTGAAGTAGCCCTCTAAATCCATAATTTTAAGCAAAATCCCTTGGCCGCACTTTTAAGGTTTTTTGTTTTGTTTGGGTTTTTTTTTTTTTTTTTTTTAATGTGTGTGTGTGTGGGTGTGTGGGTGTGTGGGTGTGTGGGTGGGTGTGCATAGTTACCAACTTAAAAATAAAAAATCCGAACAGCATACTTGAAGAATGTAATACTCAAACTCTCAGTGCTTCCTTATGGTTTCTAATAGGATTTTTTATTATTGTTATTATTATTATTGGGTTTTTTTGGGAAAGGGTTGGGAGGGTCTTTTATTTTTCCTTTGAAATAAAGAAGTGATGTTTTTAAATGGAGACGTGTGGCTATTTAAGTGTGCTGCTCCCTCTTGTCCTGACACAGAGTGAGGAGGGGACTTCGCTGGGGACGCCGCCCTCTGCCGCCCTGTCTTGACATGCAGCTTCAACTCCCCGCTCTGGCTGCCTGCTTTGTGGTGTCCTGCCAACCCCTCACCGCCCCTTCCCGGGCTCGGCTTGGTGGGGAGGCCGGGGTGCGCAGGGGCAGGGAGGCCGTGTCCACAGAGCAGCGTGCTGGGGCTGGGACTTTTTGGCCCCAAGTAAATATTCACCCAGTGACCTTGAGCCGTGGCTGTCGTTAGGAAAAATGGAGAGTCGTAAGTGATTCCTTGTGTTTCCTTAATTTATTGTTAATGCCCCCTGATGACCGAAACCAAAGTGACGTGGAGTCTTCTGTCTGCATTTGCCCCAGCCTCCTTAATGTCAAAGCTTTATTCTGTCTGCCTCAGAGGACCTGCTGAAGGTGATTCTAAGCAGCAGCAAAGGAACTGTCAGGTGAGAAGGACCCAAGTCTTGGGTGTCAGCGTTGCCAGCTTCCTGTTCATCGAGACTGACGCATTAACCGAACTGTGCTCAGTGGACTCTTACAAAAAGACAGTTTAGGACAGCAAACTGGGCCGCCTTCCCACCCCGTACCTGGCCCCGTCATCTGGCGGAACCCAAACTTTCAGAGCTTGCCTGGAGAGCTTGGTCCATCTTTGCGTACTATTGGGTCACAGATGCCATTCCCTCGTGTCCTCATCCTGTGTGCCCACGTGCTGCACGGGCCTGTGCCAGGCCCTGGAGAAAAGGCAAAGCCCGCTTGGCCTGTCCCCACGCCAGGAGCTTCTTCCACAACTAGGTTAGTGTGGCCCCATCTGTCGAGAAGGACGGTGTGCGTGACGGCTCTGGCCTCCTCTTGCTTTGGCCAGCAGGCCTGCCTGGCCAGCTTGCTGTCTCCATGACCACTTTGGTGTTTAACTCAGGTACCCCAGTCTTCACCCCATCCCCAGATGATTGCAGCGCACCTCACGATGAGCACCCAGCGCAGGGACCACAGGGGTGATTTTTATTTTTAAAACAATAAATCATCAGAACCAATTCACATTCATGCCAAAAACAAATCGTCCCCAAGCCTATATCCTTAACATGTTCACTTTGCCTAAAATACTGCAGCGACTTTAGGCAGGAGTGCCAAAGGACACTGCTTCAGCTTAATGGCTCAGAGTAGAGAAGAGAGCCTTACACAAGTTAATTTTTTAAAAAATTTTAAATGCCCTCACTGAAATCCAGTAGTATTTCTGACAGACTTTGAGTCTCCGACTGCTTAGAGGCTACAGAGATCTGCACTGTGACACACGGGTTGGAATTGTTCCCATCTGCCTTTGGGACAGTTTCTGTCAAGGGAAGGTTTTCACCTCCGGAAGCCCCAGAGCTCCAGCCCCAGCCAGGCCACGCTCACCTCCCACCTCCCTCCCTCCACTGCCCTGGGCAGGGCCTCCGCCCTCCCGCCCTCTGCATCCGGCGCATCTGTCCACGCCTGCCCACACTCCATGCTGACCACCCTGCTGCCTTCAGTTTCTTTGCCTGGTGGCTGTTCTTAGTGTCTGTCCAAAGCCCTTATATAACCTCACCCTTCACAACTGTTCTGTGTAGAAACCTGCTCTCATTTCAGTGCTTCTCACTTTAAAAAGGGGGAAAAAAATACTCTGTTTGCATTCCCTTTGAAATGAAGCATTCCTGAGTCCTTTGTCTGTGCTGGTGCCTGCCTGGGTGGATGAGGCTGGCTGCGTTGGCCTGGGTGGCTCTGTTCAGGTTGTAGGATGACCACGCTTCCACACTGTGTGGCCATCGAAGGGCTGTGGGCTCCAATCTCAATCACCTGTCAAACTCTGTGCATCCTAGCAAGGAAGGCTTTCCAGAAACTCCCCTGGCTCCTTAAGATGCAAAAAGAGGCTAAATTTTATATATGTCACTGACTGGGGTCTTCCCACTCACTCCCTTGTCCCCACTGGGGTCTAAATCTGGTGCCAAGCAGAACCCAGGGATGCAAGCCTTCCTCGCTAGCCACGCCCTACTAGTGAGCACGCTTCCTCGTGGTCTCCACCACATTTGGTTCTGTTTCCAATTTCACATTCCTTTGAGGTACAATCAGAGGGGAAAAAAAAAAAAATGCTGAATTCTATGCATCCAAAACCAAACCAAACCCTATAGTCCCCAAGGCCAAGTCCTGGTTCCCCTGCCCCCACCCTCCCTCCCACCCATGTGGAACCTGGGAATTTGAATGTGGCTCTAAGAGTTGACATTTCCGCTGTGTGTCGTGTATGCTAGGTGACACCCTTAGTAGGGATTGACTACTAGACTGTAAGCTTGTTTTATCAAAGTGTGTAAGAATAAAAACTCACTTGCACGAACTGAAAAGTTACAGAAATGACACTTGTGAACGCGTGAACTTTAACACTGTAGTTGATAGATCTCAAGCTGCTAATTGTTGAGAGAGAAATTTATGTTGTGTGTGGTTGCTGCTGATTCACAGCAGCACTTTCACTGTACATACAAATTGAAATAAAGACCTCAGCTATTAACCCGGTGGTTGGACTTGGATCTGTTTCACCCTTTCAGATGGTTTCTGCCAGCAGGTGCACCAGTCTGAAGACTTTCCACTAGTGTATTCGTCAGAGAGAGAGAGAGAGAGAGAGAGAGTGTGTGTGTGTGTGTGTGTGTGTGTGTGTGATTTTGTGTATGCCAGGCTGGCATGCACAGATGGGCAGATTGCAAGGGGCTTCATACATAGGCCACACGGTGAACATCACCACCTAGAGTTGTGCCGTGCATAATGGACACACAGAGCAGCCCCGAAAATGGAGAGCATAATTTGAAGTCTGCTTTATTTTCACCCACTAAAAACTTTGAAGAGCCTGGCCCCATGGTGCACCCCCATAAGCCCAACTACAAGGAGGCTGAGGCAGGAGGATCACAAGTTAAGAGGCCAGCCCTAGCCATGTAGCAAGACCCCATCTCTAAATAAATAAATAAGGATTGGGGATGTAACTGAGAGGTTGAGCACCCCTGGGTTCAATCCCCAGTACTAAAAAATTTATCAAGACTACTAACAGGCACAAAAAACATGATGAAAACGTGAATTAAAATAACCACTCTTGGGGCTGGGGTTGTGGCTCAGCGGTAAAGTGCAAGGCCTAGCACGTGCAAGGCCCTGGGTTCCATCCTCAGCACTACATAAAAATAAATAAAATAAAGGTATTGTGTCCAACTACGACTAAAAAATAAGCATAAAAATAGAATAGCCACTCTACCTCAAAAGAGAAGGTTGTGAGGGTTAAATGAAACACCTGTACAGTGCACAATCCAGCACCTGGCTAGAGGTAAATGCTACACAATGATTCCGGTTATTAATATTTGTAGGCTCGGGATTCCCTGAGAACAACCACTGAGCCACAACCTAGCCCCTCAAATTTTGGGGTTTTTTTGTTTGTTTTATGGTGCTGGGGATTGAACCAAGGGCCTTGTGCATGCAAGGCAAGCACTCAACCAACTGAGCTATACCCTCACCCCCAAGCCCCTCAAATTTTAAAAGGGACTGGGGATGTAGTTCAGGAGTGGGACACTTGTCTATCACACATGAAGCCCTGGGTTCGGTCCCCAGTATGGAGGGGGAAAATGTCTCTGGTACATCAAAACCAATATTTGAAAGAAAAATAAGAGTTTTATCCAGTTTAGTTTTCCACTTACTATAATGATTAAAGGTGCAAACCTACAATGAGAGAATTAACTGCAAGCAGCTTAAAACTTTGTTACCATGTCCTTTGTAAACAAAACATACACAGTGTTTTTTAATAGTTGATTTTTTTAAGCACAAAATGTAAGAATTTCAAACATCTGGCCGCACAGATTTTTTAAGTGACCTACCATATAGTTCAATGTTCTTTTTTAATACCCCTTTAAGCCAGGCACAGTGGTGCATGCCTGTAATCCCAACAGCTTGGGAGGCTGAGGCAGGAGGATCGTGAGTTTGAGGCCAGCCTCAACAACTTAGGGAGGCCCTAAGCAACTCAGTGAGACCCTATCTAAATAAAATACAAAATAGGAAGCCGGGCGTGGTGGCGCACACCTGTAATCCCAGCACTTGGGAGGCTGAGGCAGGAGGATCACGAGTTCAAAGCAACTCAGGGAGACCCTGTCTGTAATCAAATACAAAAAAGGGCTGGGAATGTGGCCCAGTGGTTGAGTGTCCCTGAGTTCAATCCCCAGTACCCAAATAAAAAAGAACCCTTTACTTCCTAAAACATTTATATATAAAACTTTTCTCAGTGAAACTTTTCTTAGAATATTTATGTGTTTGTGGTACTGAGGATTGAACCCAGGGGACTCCACCAATGAGCTACATCCCCAGTCCTCTTGATTTTTTTATTTTGAGACCAGGTCTCATTAAGTTGCCCAGGCTGGGCCTGAACTTGCCATCCTCCTGCCTCAGCCTCCAGAATCATTGGAACTACAGATGTATGTCACCAGGCCAAATTATGAGTTAGATAACTAATTTTCATAGAGTATGTGTCATTTGTGAAAGCTGAAGCTTGGGGCTGGGGTGTAGCTCAGGGGTAGAGCACCTGCCTAGCACATGTGAGGTCCTGGGTCCCATTCCCAGCCCCACAAAAAGGAAAGAAGGACAGGAGGGAGGGGACAGAAGAGGAAAGAAAAAAAAATGAGTACCTGATCCAAGTCAGGCAATCCGAGTCCTGCAACATTTGCCACCTGTCCTGGGAGACAGGAGATCTTCTTCCTGAATTCACTACCCACAAAGACCCTGTGACACCCAGAGCTCCCAGGCTCACAGCCCGCCTAAGCAAGAAGGCACAGGGAGGGGGGCAGAGCCAGGACAGAGAGGGGACTCAGGTTCCCCATAAAGGCCGTGCAGCTCCTGGCAGCAGCCCGTGTGAAGTCAGTTTTCATCTCTAGCCAATAATTTTTGGTTTTGAGGGTTTTTTTTTTTTGTTTTTTTTGGTTTTTTGTACTGGGGATTGAATCCAGGGGCACTTAGTCACTAAGCCACATCCCCAGCCCTTTGTTTTTTGTATTTTATTTTGAGACAGGGTCTTGCTAAGTTACTTATGGCCTCACCAAGTTGCCAGGGCTGGTCTCAAACTTGCAATCCTCCTTCCTCGGCCTCCCAAGTCGCTGGAATCACAAGCATGCGCCACTGCACTAGCTATCTCTTTGTTGCCAAAGCGACTTTGAGTCTGGCTTTGTCACTTGCCTCCAGGTGACCGGTCTGACGGCCACACCTCCCCTGACTTGAGCCAGGCTGTCTGCCTGGAAGCCTCCGAGTTCTCAAGTCTAGTGCTGTAGAAGCTGGGACCAGAAAGAGGTTATGGCCAGTGCCTGGCCCCTATAAAAGACCTCGGCGAGCAAGAGGGGGCGAGAGCAGCAGCGCACACCACAGCCCTGGGGCTATGGCAGCTGCCCCTGTGGCCACCATGCACATAGCCCACCATGGTTTTGCCAACCAACTATGTGAAGGGGAGGTGGACAGCAGACTTGTAACTAATCCCTTTTTCAGCCTAACCTGATTCGGGCCCTTTCAGGAGCCTGTGTCTCCTACAAACTTGTTCTCACTGGGCACGGTGGCGCATGCCTGTAATGCCAACTATTTGGGAGGCTGAGACAGGAGGATCGCAAGTTGGAGGCCAAATTCAGCAATTTAGCAAGGCCTGAAGTGAGACCCTGTGTCAAAATAAAAAGGGCTGGGGATGTGGCTCAGTGGTTAAGCATCCCTGGGTTCAATCTCTGGTACAAAAAATAAAAATAAAAAAATAAAGGTGCCTCTAGGTTCAATCCCTAGTACCAAAAAAAAATAAAAGAAGGAAAGAAACCCTCATGGGACAGTTGGTGATATGGGAGTAAGGAGTGAGGTTTCGCACAGTAAGTATTGCACCATGGTTAGATCTCCTGATTTTGCGAATTCTGCCATGACTGAGCCACAGAATGTCCTTGTTCTTGGGAAACACTGTGAAAGGTTTAGGGTCCAAGGGGCATGGCCTCTGCGACTCTCTCCAGGGCTTGGAGGAAGGCTCGAACATGCAGGCGGATGTGGGGAGCAGAATGTTAAAACCTGGTCAATCTGAACAGAGAAGGGGACCCCCGGGTTCGGGGTACTGTTCCCACAATTTTCCTCTTCACCTTGAAACGTGCCAACAAAAAGAAAACCTGGTCTCTGTCGCCGTCTGGTGGCGATTCCGGGGAGCGCACCCTCCGTGTCCCGGACTTCAAACCCCTGCGCCCGCTGGACTCGGCTGGGGCAGCTCTGGGCCAGCACGTGTCCATCGGAGCCTCCGGCCCAGGGCGTCCCTCCGGTGCGGGTGCGCGTCCCTCGTGCTGAGGTCCGTCTGCCTGCGTGAGCCTCCTGCAGACCGAGTGAAGTCGCCTCCAGAGGAACCAGGACGCCCGGGCGCCGACCCCAGCGCTCGGTACAGGCCGGGGACGGCAGTGCCGCGGCGCGACCACATCCAAAGCTCCCGACTTCATTTTTTCTCAGCAAACAGCAGGCCCCTCCCCCTCCCCCATCCCCCTCGGATGCGACTGAAATCCCACGACTTCCCTAAAACCCGGCTCCCACAAGGCCACCTCTGACCTCACCTCCCGCTGCCCGCGCCCTCCGACCCACCAAGCGCGTGCACACGACTCCCCCGCCCCAGGGCCTCCTCTTCGTCCTGGGTTCCTGAGGAGTGTCCCCTCCCCGGGAGCCTTCAGCACCCGCCCCCCGCCCCCCTTCCATGCACACGAACAGTCACTCGCCGCCACCGACTCGAGCCAACAGGATCCTGGTTCCCTGGTTTCCCCGGGTGTCCCCAGTGACTGGCAGCGCGCGTGCTTGCGCAGGGGCGGGAATGTTGGTCCCTAAATCCTTCAGTCCCCAGCTTCGCTCCCAGGGGACCATCCGCGAGGGGGCGTGGTCTCCGTGGCGCTGGAGAGTCCAGGGGTGTCAAATGAGGGTGGGGAAGGCTAATGGTGGCCCTGCCCTCTGGGGACGGCGTGCATACGTCATGCACGGCCAGAAAAGGAGCGTGGGGGACCCGGCCATACCCTGCGGAGCGGAGCGCGGGCTCCGGGGGCTGGGGCGCCTCCTGACGGGACGCCCGAGGCTGAGGGCTTGCAGCCCGTGCTCCGCGCTGCTGTCGTCCCGCCTCCAGGGGGACCTTGGTGCCAGCGTGTGGCGTCCCACCCGCCACAGGCCCTCGGGAGCTGCCCCGGGACGCAGGGTCTGACCCCACTCGGACTCTGCAGAGGCTCCCACCTCCGGGAGCGGGGGCCGGCAGCGGGACAATGGCGGGGGCGGGGCTGAGGGCCCGCGAACAATCGGCTGGCTCGCCACCTCCGCCCAGCGGTCCCCACCCGGCTTCCGGCCTCCCTCGGCCTGGGCGGGCGGCCCGGGAGGGTCTGGGAGCCTGGACCCCGGGTCGGTGCCCTCCCTGGATCGTCCCTGGCCACAGCAGTCCTGGCCACGCAGCGTCCCACACACCCGCTGTCCTGGCGACAAGGGCGCCTCGTGCAGGGACTGGTGCGGCACAGGCTGGCCAGCGCGGGGACTGGTGTGTCTCAAAACCTTTTTCTCTCTTTTGACCTAAATACAGTTCACATGGAGGGAAAGGGACAGGTCTCAAATGTGAAGCCTGATGAAGTTTTACGCCTAATACCACGAGACGCAGAAGATTCCTGGTCCCAGAAGATTCCCTGGTGTCCCTGCCCCCAGCCCCAGCCGCTAGCAACCAGATCAGTCACTTGTCCTTAGAACTTTGCCTTTTCCAGGATGGCAAAGGATAAATGGTGTCATATGGAGACTTGGAATCTGCCCGACATCCGCCCACACAGCTGTGCCAGCCAGAGTTGGGTCTTTGGGTGGCAAGGTGTGGAGGCACCTCCATTTCAAGGGGTCTTTGGGTCGTTTCCAGCTCAGGAATAGCGCTGAGACCAACATTCAGCACAGGTTCTTATGGACGGGTGCTTCCATTTCCATACCTAGCTATAAGCTTGTTGGGTTGTGTAAGTCTATGTTTGACTTTTTTTCTTCTCTTTCTCTTCTTCTTCTTTTTTAATGCAGGGAATTGAACCCAGAGGCGCTTTACCACTGAGTGACATCCCCAGCCATTTTTTAAAAGAAATTTTAATTAATTAATTATCTATTTATTTATTTATTTATTTGAAACAGGATCTTGCTAAGCGGCTGAGGCTGGCCTCCAATTTGCAATTAATCCTCCGGCCTTAGTCTCCCAAATCGCTGGGATTTCAGGCATGCATCACTAGACCAGACTTCTTTTGTTGTTCTGGGCATGGAACCTGGAGACCGAACCCCACATGCTAGACAAGCTGCTCCCTACCTGAGCTGTAGCCCCAGCCCTATGTTTGACTTAAAAAAAAAAAAAGAAAGAAAGAAAGAAAGAAAGAAAGAAAGAAAAAACTGATAAATGGTGTTCTAGAATGACAATACCATTTCAACCCTACACCAGCCCTGTATAAGAGTTCTGGTAGTTCCACTCGCTGGCCAGTACTTGGTGTTAGTCTTATTTATTTCAGTGGGTGTGGAGTCGCCTCAAGAGAGTGCTAACAAATGGAAAGGCAAGTGCCCAGCAGGGGGCAGTGGTGCACGCCTGTAATCCCAGCAACTCGGGAGGCTGAGGCAGGAGGATCACAAATTCGAGGCCAGCTTCTGCAACTTAGGGAGACTGTCTCAAAATTTAAAAGTGAAAAAAATAAAAAGGACTGGGGGTGTAGCTGAGTTTCAGAGTTTTAGACTCTAGGTTCCATCCCTAGTACCAAAAAATATATTTTTTAAATTTAAAAAATTTAAAAGGCAGGTGTCCAGAGAATCACCCACCCTAGAAAGCTCCACTGCTTTCCTGAACTTTCCTTGCCTGAATGCTGGGGTATAGGCACAAGTCCTCGGCCCAGAGCCAGCCCATGAGAGACCCAGATGCCCCCGCCCCATGACTGAGCAGGCCGAATCTTCCTATGCTCAGATCCTTTGCAGACACCCAGCCCCCAGGAAGGAAGCCCCAAGTCAAAAGTGAGGGCGCCGAGTCCAGCTGCCTCCTGCCGGCCTGACCCAGCCTCCCTCCCAAACAAGGAGCCTCTGGAAGAACCACTAGGAGCCCGTTGGAGAGGAGGCCGCGACCCCCGCGCTGTGTCTGGAAGCAGAGAACGGAGGTGGCCGCTGCCTGTGCACCTGGCGGCCAGGGAGGCCTCAGGGCTAGACCACCCAAATGCCCTCCAGGGGCCCCACAGGGCACCCCGACTTTTTGATGCCAGGAAGGGCCTGCCTGTCTGCCCTCAGCAGATCTTTCCAGTGCACCTACTATGTGCCAGGCCCTGCCTCCTGACAGCCAGGAGGCCACGGGGGAGCGGAGGGGGCGGGGGGTCTGATGTGACCTGGTAGGAAGAAGGGCTGCAGGGGCAGGCTGGCATTGGTGGGACCATCAGGAAGCCATTTAACGGCCCCGGCCAGAAGTTGGGACCTGGACCTGGTTAGGGGTAGCGAGGGAGAGGGAGCCAGCCAGCGCTTCTAGAAGGGTCCATGAGTGGAGGGAGAAGGCTGGGAAAGGAAGAAGAGGTGGGGGCGGGACTCCTGAGCCCCTGCCGCAGTGCCCGCTTCCCCTGAGCCATCGCTCCTTACTCAGTAGGCGCCGACTGCATGCCGCCTGCCGCGTGGGGTGAGGGAGGCGAGGCCTGGAGGCGCAGACCCGGGCCCTGGGCTGTGCTGACTCGGGCCTTCTGCTCCGGCCCTTCCTCCTTTTTCCTGAGGGCCAGGCCTGACCCCCACTTGGACAAACATCTTACGGCTATTTCCGCCTCGCCTGCCCGGAGCCCCGGCCGGCCTGAACAAACACTTCGGACCTGCGTTTCCGGCCTCTGCTCTGGGAAAAGCCCAACCAGGGTCTGCTGAGGTCAACCCTGGAGGGAAGTGGGAAGGAGGAGACACCCCGGGCCCTGGCACGGTCGGCAGGCCTGTCCTGGGGGTCTCCTGCTGTCTCGGGGCTACCAGCACTGGCCTGGGGTTTCAGGGTCCCATCTGAAACATGGGCCTGATTATTCCCAGGAGGACTCTGGGAGCTGGAGAGTCCACATCTGGGCCTGCCACCAAGGGGGTGGGGGTCCTGTGAGGGAAGTGGAGGAAGAAGATTCTTTGGAGTCCAATAGAGGCCCCAGAGTACTAGGAGGGTCCTGACTCTAGCTGCCCTCTATGGCCCCCCTCATTTTTTTTTTTTTTTTTTTTTTTTTTTTTTGTACTAGGGATTGAAGCTGAGGGCATTTAACCACGGAGCCACATCCCAGCCCTTTTTCACATTTTAGAGCCAGGGTCTCACTAAGTTGCTTTAGGGCCTTGCTAAATTTCTGAGGCTGGCCTCCAAATTGTGATCCTCCTGCTTCAGCCTCCCCAGTTGCTAGGATTACGGGCATGCGCCACCTCACCTGGCAAGGCCCCATTCTTATTTGCACCTTGATATTCTAATTCTCACCCTTGCCACAGCCTACACAAAAGGCATGGGCCCTTATGGCCTGTGGCAGTTCCCTCCTCCCATCATGCCCCAAGTCCCTTTCCTGGATACTGATCCCAGACTGGACCACGTCAGGTTCAGAGCTGGGACCACCCGAGGCAAGGCCAAGAGGAAAGGAGGTGCAGCGATGAGGGTCAGGAGCCGCACCAAGGAGCCACGCACCAATGGGTGGCCAGGAGCGGGAAGGTTCTGTCTGAAAGGTCGCTGGAGGTCAGGGGCTGCCCGCCCCTGCTGCCTGTCCCCGCAGATTCTCAGGGAGCCCTGGGAACCGTGGCCTGCCCACCCCAAGCTCTAAGATGACTAGGCTCCAGGCCGAGGCCGCCCCTCACTGTGGCCCTGGGTGGAGCGAGGTGGGGCTTGTGGGGCAGAGCGGGGAGGCCAGACAATGGGGTGGACTTTTCCTCCTTGCAAGCAGTTTCTCGCGTGGGAGCGGCTCGGCTCCCACCTCGGCTTCCTTCCGGCCTGCGGAGGAGCTGCGGAGAGGAGGCCGCGCGGCGGGAGGGAGCCAGGGCCCCGCCACCTGGGAAGGCGCTGAGCGGGCGCTCCCGCCCCGCACCTGCCCCTTCTCGGCTGCCCCGTCGCCCCTCCAGGAAGCCGTCGCTGGCTGGCCTCAGCCTCATGCCACCTCCTAAAGCCACAGGCGTCTGGCACAGTGGATTGGGCTGTTGGTGTGTGGACCTGTCCCCTGTGGGAGGCTGTGACCAGCCCTAGGCCTATAGATGGCTGGCAGTGGGCACTAGCTGATCATCCCTGGTCCTGTCTACCAGAATGGGGTGGCAGGGGTCACAATCTCAGGGTGGGGTGGGGGTGGCCGCAGCTGGGGAGAAAGCAGAGAGGAGTGTCAGGGCACAGCCCACCATGACTGAAAAATCCTGGCTGTGTGACTTTAGGCAGTGAGTTTGCCTCTCTGATCCTGTTTCCTTCTTTGCAAAAAGAGACTGACAACAGCACTTGGCAGAACTAACAGGAACAGCCACAGCAAGGCCAAGGGGTGCCTCGCCCAGCAAAGGCAGGAGCTGGGGTTGGCGCAGAGGCAGTGGCGTGCCGTGGTTGGGAACATCCAGGACCAGGAGGCTGGAGCAGAGCCCCTGCCGAAATCCTATCCCACCACGCACCCGCTGGTGCTAAAAATAGCTCAACCCCCACTTCTCCCAGCAGATTCCCAGCCGGGCTAGGGCAGATGTCGCTGCAAAAGGAAGTGAATTATGGGCAGAGGGGACTCCAAGCTGCTGTAAATCCTGCCCTGGCTGAAGCATTTAAGAGGCCTCTAGGAGACACCTCACTTCACCTCTCCACCCCTCCCCCGCCATTATTAGGTGGGTACCAGAGGTCAAAGGGTCAAGCTCTGTCCTGGGCTTCCCATGTCCAAATCCCACTGGTGGTCCTGAGGTCTGGGCAAGAGAGAGGTGGCAGAGGGGTCAATAGGAGACGGTGAGCCAGGCACAGTGGTGTACACCTGTAATCCCAGCCCCTTGGGAGGCTGAGGCAGGAGGATCGAGAGTTTGAGACCAGCCTCAGCAACTTAGCAAGATCCTGTCTCAAAATATATTTTTTAAAAGGGCTGCTCTGAGCCTGCCTCTCCCCACCTGCCAAATGGAGCGGAGAGTCTGTTCCTCTAGGGGTTTTAGGGAGACACAAGTGGGGGCTGGGCCAAGGCAGTCTGAGTGCTTCTCATTAAACCTCTGGGGCCCCCGAACCCCGTCTGCCAAGCTAGCAGCTGCACCTTGGCCTCTGATCCCTTTTGGAAGTCCACACCTCCAACCCACAGCTTAATTTATTAATTTATTTATCTATTTTTGGTACCAGGATTGAACCCAGAGGTGCTTTACCACTGAGCCACACCCCCAGCCCTATTTTGTATTTTACTTATAGACAGGGTCTCACTGAGTTGCTTAGGCCTCGCTTTTTGCTGAGGCCGGCTTTGAACACGTGATCCTCCTGCCTCAGCCTCCTGAGTCACTGGGATTACAGGCGTGTGCCACCGCGCCTGGCTCCAGCACTTTGTATATTTTATCTTGAGACAGGGTCTTGCTAAATTGCTGAGGCTGGCCTCGAATGTGCAATCCTCCTGCCTCAGCCTCCCTGGGATTACAGGAGTGCGCCACTACACCCAGCCCATAGCTTTATTTATTTTATTATTTTTTTTTTTTAATATTTATCCACTTGTGCCGGGCGCGGTGGCGCACGCCTGTAATCCCAGCACTTTAGGCTGAGTCAGGAGGATCACGAGTTCAAAGCCAGCCTCAGCAATGGCGAGGCACTTAGCAACTCAGTGAGACCCTGTCTCTAATAAAATACAAAAAAGGGCTGGGGATTGGCCAGTGGTCGAGTGCCCCTGAGTTCAATCCCCGGTACCACCAAAAAAAAAAAAAAAAAAAAAAAAAAAAAAAAAAAAAAAAAAAATATTTTATCCACTTGCTTTTAGTTGTACACAATGCGTTTATTTTTAGGTGGTGCTGAGGATCGAACCCCGGCCGCGCACGTGCTAGGCGAGCGCTCCACCGCTGAGCCACATCCCCAGCCCCCCATAGCTTTATTTTTAACACAAATAATACATACTTTTTGAGGGAAATTTAGCAAATTCAGACCAAACTCAAACCCCTCCATTCAGAGGCCACGCCCCTGTGATGAGTCTGGGGGTTCAACCTGCCTGGCTCTGCCTCCCCTCGACCCCGTGTCCGGGGCCGTCCCTCGGGGGGCCAGGCCTCCTGGTGCCTGTCTGCAACTGCGAGGCCCATCCAGCCCCAGGTGCTTCCTGCAGAAAGAGGGCGGCTGGCTCCGGGAGAGGCGGAAGTGAGGCTGGAGGAGCAGGGGTGGGGTGACACGGGTCCAGGGAGGAAGTAGAGCACCCCGCCACCGCCCGCCTCTGACACGTGTGCCCGCAGCTGGCTGCCCTGGCCCTGCCTCAGACGGGTGCCCCCAGGGGCTCCCAACCCCAGCCTGGGCCATCCTGGGGGACCCAGGAGCCCCGGGAGTGATGCAGGGAGAAAGCGAGTCCCTGGTCCCCTGGAGATCAGTGGGAGCCTTCTGCCCAGGAGGACAGAGGGCCCTTCCCAGCCCCAGAGCCCCAGTGCTTTCTAGGTGGGTTTTTTGTTGTTGTTGTTGTTTTGTTTTGTTTTTTGTACCAGAGATTGACCCCAGGGGTGCTGAACCCCTGAGCCACATCCCAGTCCTTTTTTTTTTTTTTTATATTTTATTTAGAGACAGGGTCTTGCTAAGTTGCTGAGGCTGGCCTCCAACTTGCAATCCTCCTGCCTCAGCCTCCTGAGCGGCTGGGATGAGAGGCGTGTGCCAAGGCGCCCCGGAGCCCCAGCTTTGACCTTAGCCTGACTCTGCAGATATAGATGGAACTGAAACCAGAGGCGTGGCCCTTGGACACCAGCCCCACACCATGGTGGTCACCTCCAGAGCAGCTGTCTGTGTCCCTAGGGACATGGAGTCCAGAGCGAGCTCTGCAGTCACCATCCCCTGTCAACGTGGTCTTGGCCAGCCCCTGCCCCTCTCTGGTGCTCTATCAGATGGGGCCAGTGAGGCCCTCTGCTCACGGGAGGAGCGAATCTGATAAGTGCAGTCGCAGCCGTGGAGGGGCCGTGGAGGGGCCCGGGATGGTGTCCCCGCCTCCTGCCAGGCCCCAGGTGCAGGAGGACAATGGGCCAGGCGGCCCATCTGCGCTGACCTCACGGCTTCCGTGGGGGCCCCACCGGCTGCCTGTTGCCCGGGGAGAGGGTCTCCCTCCTATCCTCTTCCTCCAGACCCCTTCCTGCCGCCCTGGGTGGTGGCCGGGCCCTTCCGTCCAGGCGTCCTTCGAATGCACCTCGGGTGCCGAGCGTCCTGCCGGCCTACGCAGGCCATGACTCACTTCCTGTTTCCGGGACTTGGAAATAGCTTCCCTGGATGGCTGGACAGACGCCGGGGCCTCCAGCCCCAACGGAGGCCCACCAGGCTGGCCACACAGCCTCCATCATAAACCCAAGTCCCCATTCAGCTCAAGGACCTGGTCGTGGCCCAATTTTTTTTTTTTTTTTTGGTACCAGGGATTGAACTCGGGGCCCTCGACCACTGGGCCACATCCCCAGCCCTTTTTTGTATTTTATTAGATACAGGGTCTCGCTGAGTTGCTTAGACAGCCTCGCCATTGCTGAGGCTGGCTTTGAACTGGCGATCCTCCTGCCTCAGCCTCCCGAGTGCTGGGATGACAGGCGTGTGCCACCGCGCCCGGCCTGGTCGTGGCCCATTTGTCGATGGGGGGGGATCGATTGGGAGGGTGCGGCCCTGGGGTCCCAGCAGCGTTCAGGACATGGGAGGGCACTGCCGTCGTGCCTTCTGCAGACATCACCCAGCTATGATCACACAACCACCCTGCAGGGGCACCCAGGCCAGCAGGTGGGAGGGCGTCCCCCCAAGGCCGTCCCTCTGGGTGGGAGGGGATGGGGTGGGGCTGACAGGAGCAGGAGAAGGTCGGGGAGTGGCAGGTGAGAGCCCAGTCGTGGCCGGGGCCAGGATTCAGGCAAACCGGGCAAAAGGAAAGGGCCCCGGCTGCGGCCCAAGAGCTCCCACAGGGCCTAAGGCTGGAGAGACACAACAGGAAGGTCTTTGCGATTTGGAAAGATCCTCGGGGAGAGATGACCTGGGGAAAGCAGGGGAAGAGGGCGGCGTGGAGGGGGTGGCCTGGCAGGGCGCAGACAGGTGCAGTAGTCTATGGGCTGGCGCAGAAAGATGGGTGAGTGGGAGGAAGGGACGGGCAGCCGGGAGGCCCCGGGTCTGCCTCTGAGCCGGGACAGCTCAGCCTCATGGTGAGCTTCTGGCCCTGCCACTGCCACGACCCCCATTAACACTCTGGGGGTCCCACGCGCTCTGAGGGCAGGGAGCGGGCGCCGGCGTCAGCAGCAGTCGAGGAGGAGACCGGCCAAGAGGCAGAGCGCGGGTCCTCTGCCCACCTCGGCCCCTGTCTTCTTTGCTGGCCAGTGCCGCCCCACAGGGGCAGACGTGTGTCCCGGTCACCTCTGTATCTGGCCTCTAGTAGGTGCTCAACAAACGCGTGCTGGAGAAGGAGGAGACGAAGGGGGGCTGGCAGGTGAGGACAGACTCGGCGGCCGCCCCACTGCCCCAACACCCCCTGTAGGTGTCGGCCTTCTGCCATGTGCCCGGGGACACGCCGCGGGTGACAAGGCGCCCGTCCATCCCAGGGAGCAGCTCCGTGCCCGTTATGCAGGGGAGACCTCGATCAGGGAGGCGAGGGCAACGCTGGATTCAACCCAGATCCCTCTGGCCCCGCGGCCTCCCATCTTCTGCACTGTGATGTGGGGGACACGGGCGTACCCCTAAAAGGCCCAGATCTCCCTGGTTGGCAGGGGACCAGAGCAGGAGCCACGTGGCTGGCTGGCGCGGGAGCTTGGACGGTGGGTGCGGCTGCCCCGGGAGGGCGGAGGGGCTGCAGCGGGTCTAGAGGGTCCCTGGGGGAAGAGGGGCCGCAGCCGCGTCCTGGAGCCCTAAGGGAGGAGGTGGACGGCGCCCAGGCTGCGCCAGCACTGACCGCGGGACTCGGGGACTTCCAGGCCTTTTCAACTCAGGTTCTCAGTGAGGACGGGGAAGTCTCCGGGGAAGTCCAGGAGGAGGGCGGAGGCTCGTCCCGAGACAGCCGCTGAGGTCAGCGGAGGCTGCTCTTGGGAAAGGAGGGACGGTGTCACTCAAAAGTCCCTGAAGAGCCACTTCCAGGTTCCCCAATGGAAAGGACTCTACCCAGGGAAATCCAGGCCATGCTGCCCAAGTCCAAGGGTTGGACCAGCCAAGGGCACATGCTGGACAACCCGAGGTCAGAGGCTGGACCATCCAAGGTCAGAGGCTGGACCATCCACAGTCAGAGGCTGGCCATCCATGGTCAGAGGCTGGCCATCCACGGTCAGAGGCTGGACCATCCAAGGTCAGAGGCTGGACCATCCAAGGTCAGAGGCTGGACCATCCACGGTCAGAGGCTGGCCATCCATGGTCAGAGGCTGGCCATCCAAGGTCAGAGGCTGGACAACCCGAGGTCAGAGGCTGGACCATCCAAGGTCAGAGGCTGGACAACCCGAGGTCAGAGGCTGGACCATCCAAGGTCAGAGGCTGGCCATCCACGGTCAGAGGCTGGACCATCCAAGGTCAGAGGCTGGCCATCCCGAGGTCAGAGGCTGGCCATCCACGGTCAGAGGCTGGACCATCCAAGGTCAGAGGCTGGACCATCCACAGTCAGAGGCTGGCCATCCACGGTCAGAGGCTGGACCATCCAAGGTCAGAGGCTGGCCATCCAAGGTCAGAGGCTGGCCATCCAAGGTCAGAGGCTGGACCATCCACGGTCAGAGGCTGGCCATCCAAGGTCAGAGGCTGGACCATCCACGGTCAGAGGCTGGACCATCCAAGGTCAGAGGCTGGACAACCCAAGGTCAGAGGCTGGACCATCCAAGGTCAGAGGCTGGACCATCCAAGGTCAGAGGCTGGCCATCCAAGGTCAGAGGCTGGCCATCCACGGTCAGAGGCTGGACCATCCAAGGTCAGAGGCTGGCCATCCACGGTCAGAGGCTGGACCATCCAAGGTCAGAGGCTGGCCATCCACGGTCAGAGGCTGGACCATCCAAGGTCAGAGGCTGGCCATCCAAGGTCAGAGGCTGGACCATCCACGGTCAGAGGCTGGCCATCCAAGGCCAGTGAAGCCCAAGACCTGGAAAATCCCTGCTGGGCGCCTCCACTTCCCCAGCCCCACTCACAGCCAGGCACCCCGACCTGCTGACCAGGCCTCCTAAGTGGCCGCGCCTCCTCCTCCTCCACCTGCCACCACAGCCCCAGCCCCACATGGCCCCGGGAGTCAGCAGCAGCCTCCTGGTGCCCGAGTCCATCCTGGCCCTCCTGCGCTCCCGCGGGGCCCGCAGCGGCCCGGCCCCCCTGCCCTGCCCAGCCTGCTCCACCCGAGCCTCCTCTCTGCTCCTCGGGGCTTCTGGAAAGCTCTCTCTCCACCTTCCTGCGTTCTCTGCACCCTGCGGGTCTCAGCCCCAGGTCCCCGAGGACGGAGGGTTCAAGGTCCTGCAGTGAGAAGCTTCTAGAACACCCAGTTTCGCCCCTCATGGTCCTTTGAGGTGATGTCATGGTTTGAGTCGTTTAAGACTGCGTCCCCTGAGGCAGGCTGAGGACAGGGCCTCTGTGGGATCACCCCACAGCCCGGTCCCTGGCACACAGTAGGTGCTCAGCTAGGGCTGTGCGAGGTGGCAGGGAGGAGGGAGAGAGGGAGAGCCCCTGCCCGGGCTTTAGCAGGACCCCCGCTGTCCTCCCAGGCCAGCCTGCAGAGGCGGGGCCTGGCGGGGCGGGGCCTGCGGGTGGCGGCTGTGAGGCCACAGGAGGACGCGGGTGGGGGGGGAGGCAGCTCCCCGTCTCCACACTTCCTGGGGGCTCCAGCAGCCTGGCCCTCTTACTTGCGGGGTGAGTGTGTTCTGGGGTGGCATCTACTCATCCCAGCATGTGTTAGTAGCGTCCCACCTGGGGACACCTCGCAGTCCATTGAGGAAGACAGAGGCCCTCCTACCGGCTGAGCTCTCAGGGCTGGAGGAGCTGACCCTGCTTTGGGGCTGTGGATATCTTGCCTGAAGAAGGGCCATTTAGACTAGGCCTTGAGGGATGCCTAGGAGTTCACTAGGAAAGACTTTCCAGAGGAGAAGAGGGGCCGGAGGTTTAAGGCTGGGTTTCAAGGGATACATACGAGTTCACCAAGAAAATAAGAGAGGAAGAACTGGGAGGGCCCCCATTTTTTAGGTACTGGGGATTAAACTAGGGGTGCTCTACCACTAAGCTACATCCCCAGCCATTATTTATTTATTTATTTATTTGTGGTACCGGGGATTGAACTCAGGGGCACTCGACCACTGGGCCACATCCCCAGCCCTTTTTTGTATTTTATTTGGAGACAGGGTCTCACTGAATTGCTAAGGGCCTCGTCATTGCTGAGGCTGGCTTTGAACTTGCGATCCTCCTGCCTCAGCCTCCCAAAGTGCAGCGATTACAGGCGTGCGCCACCGCGCCCGGCTTTTATTTTTTATTTTGAGATAGGATTTCCCTAAGTGGCTTAGGGCCTTGCTGAGTTGCTGAGGCTGGCCTTGAACTTGTGGTCCTCCTGCCTCAGCCTCCCAAGCCACTGGGATTACAGACGCAGGCCACCAGGCCGGGCTGTCATTGTTTCTTATCTGCCGTGAGGCAAAGGCCCCTGCGGGGAGCACAGGGATGTGGAGGTGCCTGGAGGCCCACAGTCTCAGGGAGCCATTAAGGAAAGCCCCAGCCCTGGCTAAGCAAAGGCCCGAGGTCATCATGCACCACTGCCAGGAAGCAGGTGCATCAGCCCATTTTACAGAAGAGGAAACTGAGGCCCAGAGGGGCGTGCCCGAGGTGTCCCCTCAACACGGGCTGGAACAGACCTGGTCAGGCAGGCCTGGGTTTGAATCCAGGCTGGGCCTCAGCTTGCCCACCCATCAGGTGGGGCCCCAGCACGGGCCTTGGGTGGCGGGAACTCCCCCGGGGGGCTCCAGGCTGTCCCGGCAGCTCTGGACGCTCCCGCCCCCCTGTGGCTCCTGTCCACTGCAGGCCGCCTCCGGGCCCGGGAATGTGGGTGGGCCCAGGCGGCACAGAGGCCTCAGTGTGGAGCTGCCGTCCTTCCCGGGCAGCCCCATGACTGGCCGTCTGAGAATGCCGTCGTCAGCCTCGCAGGGCACAAAGGAGCACGCGGGCTCGCAGGCCGGGCGCCGGGGGCGGTAGGGCCACGAGTCCCCTGACCACAGAGGGCAAGGACATGAGAGGGACCCGCTCCTCACCCCATGGGGCGGGAGTGAGAACCCAGGGGCGGAGCCAAGGTCGCCCCAAGGGGCAAAACCCCTGATTTCCCGCAGTGTGAGGAAACAGCAGCCGTGATTGTCTGTGGTCACATTAGTGTGACAGGCACTGTGCCTGCAGGGTCACCCCAGCCCTCATGGCTCGCCGGGGTGACACAGGCTGGCAGTGAGGCGAGATCCAATGTGGAGGAGCAAGGGGGGGCAGGGAAGTGGACAGAGTTCACCTGTGTGCTGTGTGACTTCAGGCAGGCCTGTAAGCCTCTCTGAGCCTTTATGAGAAGGGAGGAAGTGAAGACTTGGGCCTCACCTGGGTGGTTGTGTGTCGAAGCCCAGCACAGATGGGGGCATCCTCAGTGCAGCTGCCCCGATGCTGCATTTCACGGTGTGCTGGGGGTGCTTTGACACATTTCCACCCTGACAGCCACCTGGTGACGTGAACTGCAGTCCTGTCTTCCAGATATGGAGACTGAGGCTCACAGAGAGGCAGTGCCACCATGCTCAGACCCAGAACCGGGCCTGGAATTCAGGTGTCTCAACACCAAGGCAAGAGGCAGAGGGACGAAGTGGTGGGGTGCTGTGCCGCTGCAGGCAAGTGGTGGTGTGTCTCTGATCCCGTGTCCCCATCTGTAAAATGGGTCTGATAAAAACCCGTCTCTCAGGGCTGCTTCCAGGAGGGAACGAGATGGGTAAAGCCCCCAGAAGCCTCAGCGACGGCTCCTAGCACTGCACAGGCAGCATTCTGTTTCCAGAACCTTCCTGTCGACAAGGAATCTGAGTGTCAGGAGCATTTCCTGCAGGGAAAACATTCTCAGAGGCCAAGCCCAAGGGAGGGAGGGCAGGAGCCCCCTCCTCGCTCAGCGCTGGCCCCGCTGTTATTCTTTCCAATTGAAGAAGAAAAACACTTCCTCCCTCTCCTCCTCCTCCCAGCCCTGCCCCGGGCGGCCAGAGGCCAGAGCAGCAGCACAGGTTGGAAGGGGACTGTGCACAGAGGCCTCGCCACTGCCCCCGACGCTGCAGGCAGGGACAGGCCCTTCTGTGGGCCACCACGTCCTCGTCTTCAAAAGCACCAGATATTCCCCCACATTTCTAAATTTGAGGCATTTTTCCACCACCTGGGGTATTGTCTTTAAATTAACTCACTTTCCAAAGCCGTCCATACCCGCGCTCCTCGTGGGCAGCCGGCCCCACCGGCCAAAGCTGGGCAGGAGCTGCAAATCCCAGCAGGCCGGGCGGCCACGTGGCAATGCTAGAAAGCCGATGTCCCTAGCCCTGAGCTGCAAGCCTTCTTTCCATTAAAAAGGGACGATGACAAATGTGAGCAAGTCATTAAAGACACGTTAGCTCCAGACGGAGACCTTCGCTTGATCTGATCAGGAGTTTGAGTAAAAAACAGCAGAGCCTGAGTCACGGGGGACCCGGTGCAGCTCATCACCTGAGGGCCCCCCCCCCATGGTTGATTCAGGGCTAGTTAACGCTGGGTCTCGCGGAACCCCTGGCTTAAGTGCCATCTGTCCCTCCGTGGTTCCCTCCCAGGTCCCTCCTGGGAGGACGCCCCAGGGCCAGGAGATGTGGCTGTGTTCCCTCCTCCCTTCATTCAGCCAGTAGCCGAGGCCGCTGCTCTGTCATGGGCTGTCACCATGATCCACCCTGACCTGAAGGAGTTGCCCAGCTACAGGCGGAGTGCAGAATCTGGAGACAGATCTGGGTTCGAATCTTTACCTTGGTAATTCCCCATCTGCTAAATGGGTCCGGTGACATCCGTCTTGTCACTCGGCTGCGAGGATGAATGGGACAGTGTGGGAGTTAGACCTCAGTGGCTCCACCAGCTGCTGAGGGTACAAGACACAAAGTGGGACCCTGGGCTTCTCTTGCAATCCTCTGCCTCTCTGCTCTTCAGCTCTAACACGTGTCCTGGGGCCACCACCCAGTGCCATAAGGGGAAAGAAATTGGTATTCGCCAAAAACCTGCGCTTCCTGTTAATTCTTCGAGACTCACAGCTTTCCAGGGGTGTGTTATTATGATTGTCTTTGTTTTACAGCTGAGGAAACTGAGGCTCAGAGATGGCAAGTTCCTTGCCCAATGCCACACAGCACTTCCTACCTTCAGTTTACACAATACGCAGACTCTGGAGTCTAACCAAGCCCCAGATGTTCCTAACCTGGGCTGGCTCCCGAGTCCCACCATCCAACTCAGCAGGGAGTTTGGCTCCAGAGCGCCTGGAACCATCCGCGGTGTGCCCGGCTGAGCTGAGACACCACAGAGCGTTATTCTCAAGGCTCGGTGGGGGGAGCTGTAGGATGCGGCAAGAGGAGCAGGAGACAGGAAGGAAGCAGGGAGGGGCGAGAGGGAGAGGCCTGGGGGATCGAGGGACACAGAGACAACGAGATAGGGGGGAGGGGGCACACAAAAAGACGGAGACGGGCAAGGGGAGGGAAAGAGAAGGAGGAGGGAGGGACGAGGGACGAGGCAAACCTGGCAGGAGCCGGACATCCCTGGCGGAGGGAAGGACAGAGAAAGATAAGACAGGCACAGAGATAGAGGGATGGCGGTCCGGTGCGGGGGTGGCCGGAGGCGCACCAAGGCAGGCCCACCCTTCCAGGCTTCTCAGCGGCTCCCACAAGTGGCAGGAAGTGACCCTTCCCACAGGGACGCGGTGGCTACAGACCCAGCCTTTTCTGCTGACCCCAGGGGACACAGAGGAAACCCCTCCACCTTTCTTCCTGCCCGGCTGGCGGGGCCACCCCCCAGAGCAAGGGCCACCAGGCACCATGGGGCAGCTGGGGTCTGACGCGTGAGATCAGGGCTGGTGGACTTTGCCCTTTGGACACAGATCTGTCCCCATGAGCCAGCATCTGGAGCTGTCCCTTCAGTGCTGGGGCCTCTGTTTCTTAACTGGAGCATGGGAAATGCCAGTCCCAGCTTCAGAGCGTGCCACACAGTGCCTGCCAAGGGGCAGCCCCGGGCAAGCCCCCGCTGTGAGCCAGAGGCCCAGGATGGCCCTCGGAGGGGCTGTGATCTCAGGATCTCACCCCAGGGGCCACTGGGGGTCAAAGGAGAAGGGCTCCAGGGCCAGCTGGCGTGTGGCCGATGGCCACCAAGTCTGGGAGGATTTCAGGTCCTTCTAGAGTCCCAGACAACAGAAAAGGGCCTCGGACTGGGTCTCCACACAGGGACCTGCGGGCCTCCTAGGGTCACTCTCTCCCAGGACCAGCCCCGCCTACCGCAGCACCTAGCAGTGTCAGAATACTTCCTCTCTGGAGTGTTTTGACTTAGCTGTCAGATCTCAGGCACTGTCCCCCTCTCTCCCCGCTGCTCATAAGTCCCTTTGGCAGGGCTGGGATTTGGGCGGGGAATCACAGGACCCAGGGGTGGTTGTCCCCGCTCCAGCTGGCCTTCAGGGTGCTGGGCCTGGACAGTGCCCTGGGAACAAGGGGGCCCGGGAGAGAGAGCGGGAGACGGGGGTAGGTTAAGAGGGGCTGTGACCAGGGACAGAAAGGGAGAGGCGGGGCAGAGGAATGGAGCTCAGGGGGCACAGAGAAGGAAACAGAGGGCCCGAGAGGGACAGCAGCTCGGGACAGAACAACGGAGGAGGGAATGGGGCCGGGAGAGGCAGGAGGGGTGGGGTTGGCAGAGATCGGGGAGCAAAGTAGGAACTGAGAAAAGCGACACACCGCACGCGCGGAGTTTGGGTGGGGGACAGAGACGCACGCCGGAGAGAGAAGTGGGGGGACCCGGACAGGGAGGAAGAGGAGCGCCGGCGACACAGGCCAGGCGGCCGAGAGGAGGAAGGAGCGCGAGGACCAGGCGACCCGGCCGGGGCGCGGCGCCGAGGTCCTGCGGGTCGCGGGCGGCGCGACCCTCCGACAGCCGGGGCGGGGCGGGGCGGGGCGGGGCGGCCGCGCCGACGGGGCGGGGCGTGCGGGGCGGGGCGGGGCGGGGCCTCCGCGGAGCCGCCCCCGCCCCGCCCCCGGGCTGTGCCGCGCTGCTGAGCCGGGCCGGGGCGCCGGGGCCGGGGGCGGCTGGCGCGGGCAGGAAGCGCCTCGCGGCCCGGGCCCGCCCCCCGCCTCCCGCCGCCTCCGGGCTCCCGGCTCCCGGCCGCGCCGCGCCCCATGCACTCGCCGCGCCGCGCAGCCCGCGCACACGCCGGGATGGCTCGTCGCGCCGCGGGCGGCGCACCCCTTAGCGCCCGGGCCGCCGCGGCCAGCCCCCCGCCGCCGCGCGCGCCATTCCGCGCCCCGCCGCGGCCGGCCCCCCGGAGGCGCCCGCCGCCGCCGCTGCTGCTGCTGCTGCTCCCTGGGGGCGGCGCGGGCCGGCGCCCTGGAGGTCCAGCGCCGGTTCCCCTCGCCCACGCCCACCAACAACTTCGCCCTGGACGGCGCGGCGGGCACCGTGTACCTGGCGGCCGTCAACCGCCTGTACCAGCTGTCGGGCGCCAACCTGAGCCTGGAGGCCGAGGCGGCCGTGGGCCCGGTGGCCGACAGCCCGCTGTGTCACGCCCCGCAGCTCCCGCAGGCCTCGTGCGAGCACCCGCGGCGCCTCACCGACAACTACAACAAGATCCTGCAGCTGGACCCCGGCCAGGGCCTGGTGGTCGTGTGCGGCTCCATCTACCAGGGCTTCTGCCAGCTGCGGCGCCGGGGCAACATCTCGGCCGTGGCCGTGCCCTTCCCGCCCGCCGCGCCGCCCGCCGAGCCGGTCACCGTGTTCCCCAGCATGCTGAACGTGGCGGCCAACCACCCGAACGCGTCCACCGTGGGGCTGGTGCTGCCGCCGGCCGCCGGCGCCGGGGGCAGCCGCCTGCTCGTGGGCGCCACGTACACCGGCTACGGCAGCGCCTACTTCCCGCGCAACCGCAGCCTGGAGGACCACCGCTTCGAGAACACGCCCGAGATCGCCATCCGCTCCCTGGACGCGCGCGGCGACCTGGCCAAGCTCTTCACCTTCGACCTCAACCCCTCCGACGACAACATCCTCAAGATCAAGCAGGGCGCCAAGGAGCAGCACAAGCTGGGCTTCGTGCGCGCCTTCCTGCACCCCCCCGGGCCGCCGCGGGGCGCCCAGTCCTACGCGTACCTGGCGCTCAACAGCGAGGCGCGTGCGGGCGACAAGGAGAGCCAGGCGCGGAGCCTGCTGGCGCGCATCTGCTTGCCCCGCGGCGCCGGCGGCGACGCCAAGAAGCTCACGGAGTCCTACATTCAGCTGGGCTTGCAGTGCGCGGGCGGCGCGGGCCGCGGCGACCTCTACAGTCGCCTGGTGTCCGTCTTCCCCGCTCGCGAGCTGCTCTTTGCGGTCTTTGAGCGGCCCCAGGGGACCCCCGCGGCCCGAGCGGCTCCCGCAGCGCTCTGCGCCTTCCGCTTCGCCGACGTGCAAGCCGCGATCCGCGCCGCTCGCACCGCGTGCTTCGTGGAGCCCGCACCCGACGTGGTGGCGGTGCTGGACAGCGTGGTGCAGGGCACGGGGCCCGCGTGCGAGCGCAAACGCAACATCCAGGTACGCCGGGCGGCGGGGGCGCGGGGACCCGGCCAAGGAGCCTGCAGGGGGAGCAGGCGCGCTGTGCGCCGAGCGGGTCACAGATGTGCGCGTGCTGAGACCCAGATGTGCGTGTGGGGGACCCAGGTGTGCGCTCGGGGCCGCAGGTGAATGTGCCGGCCTCTGGGTGTGCACGTGGGGACCCAGGTGTGCACTGAGGGGCGACTGCTGGCGACCTTCACGGCCCAGACGTGCACCCTGCACGGGCTGGCTTGAGTGCCGGGTTACAGGTGCGCGGACCTACTTGTACCGGGAGGGGTCCGGGTTGCCACTGATACGCCGGCGCTCCGCGTTGAAAAGAGCCAAAGGTGCACGCACAGCCCGGTGGCGCCGGGTTGGGGGCGGGGTCGCGGGTGCAAGCCGGACCAGAGGCGCGTGCCGAGAGGCCTGAGCCTTGACAGATGTGTGCGCCAGCGCCGTGCAGATTGGGGGGCTAGCCACCGACCCGAGGCCTGCAGGAGTGTAGGCAAGACGTGCTATGGGACGTGTGTGGCAGAGGACACTGGTATTTGGGGACTGATAGGGTCTCTGGGGAAGCTGCATGTGTGGCCAACAGGTCTGCTCCTGAGACCACTTTTTAATTCACTCATTCAAGAAATATTTAATGACCACTCAGTAAGTACCAGGCATGGCAGATCAGGGTGCACAGTGCCACCCGGGGAGGAGCTACTAAGTTCATCACATGTCACACTCTCTTTGTTTTCACAACAATCTTTTAGTCTCATTCCCATTTTACCGATGGGGGTGGGGGGAAACAGGCACAGGGAGGTTAAGTAACTTGCTCAAGAACACACAGCTGGGAACTGGCCGAGGTGGGATTTGAACACAGGATCTCCGGTCTCAGCAACTGGGTTCTTAGCATGGAGGTTTCTCTGCCTTACCAGGTCTCTTGGGTCTCTTGGGCAGCTGGGGTGGGCAGATTCAGGGGTGGAGTAGGGATGGTGTCCAAATGTCTGAGGCTGGGTCAGGCAGTGGCTAGGGAGCCAGGTTGGAGATCTAGCATGTGTGTTGTCATTGTGGGGGTGACAGAGGGGAGGGGAGTCTGGGGATCTCCATTTTAAAAGACACCCCCTGACTTCCCCCAGTGCTGCGGCTAGCCTCCGCCTGGCAATTCTGGAGCCCCCCCACCCCCTTGGGGCCCTGCCCCTTCCCTTCTCTGTGGTCCCCAGGCTGTGACAAGGACTCCCTGTGAGCGTGGCCAGCACTGGGGCTTTGAGTAAACAGATTCCTTCTCTGCAGCGTGGCTGTGGCTCCCGGCTGCCACCTCCCTGCCAGGCGCCCCTGAAACTAGGGGTCACAGTGGGTGAGTGGGGACCCTTTCCCAGGGGCTGCTGCACCCCCGCTGGGGTCAGGGCTGGCTGTGCAGGGCTGGGACCAGGAAGGCCCCACCTCCTCCCCCAGGCGGCCTGTTGGGCTCTGGGGTCCCGCTGGGCTGCAGGAGGCCAACAGCAGCCCCTGCTGTGAGAGGCAGGAAGCCCTGTGGGGCTGGGCTGGGCCGGGCACCCTCCAGGCCTCCGTAGGCAGTCCCAGCCCTGTGCAGGGCCCCTGGTGGGCTCCCTCAGGCCTTGGCAGGCCCCTCTCCCCCGCTGGCAAGAACTGTCCTGGTTCCCACGGTCCCTTGTCCCCTCCCTGGCCTGTGCAGTGACTCACGCTACTGAGGGAGGCTGGACTTCCTACTCCCTAGGGGGCAGGGCCTCTCCAGGGACAGGGACACAGCCCCAAGGACAGCTGACCAAGGCCCCTCCCTACTCCAAGGCCACACAGATTCCCCAGGAGGCCTCCTAGGCCCCCCTCTGTGTCTCCGTGCCTGGCTGTGGGCGTAGGCCAGTGGTGCTTGGCATATCCTCTTAAATGTGCCCGAGACCCCAGACTCGGGTCTCTAGCAAGGTCGGGTGGAAGTGACCCATGACATTTGTCCAGTCCCCCCAATTACAGGTTAAGAATTTAGACTTTGCACCCAGGTGCAAATTCCACTCCGTCATTTCCCAGCTGTGTGACCTTGGGCAAGCCATGTGATCTTTCTGAGCTTCAGGTTCTACATCTGTAGAGCGAGAACAATAAAAACAACCCTTGACAAAACAACCTTTCTCACAAAGGGTTGTTCTGGATGGCGCATGCCTGTCACCCTAGAAGCTTCAGAGGCTGAGGCAGGAGGATCGCTAGTTGGAGGCCAGCCTCAGCAATGTAGCGAGGCCCTGTCTCAAAAATA
Source organism: Tamias sibiricus (assembly GCA_025594165.1). Taxonomy (NCBI): domain Eukaryota; kingdom Metazoa; phylum Chordata; class Mammalia; order Rodentia; family Sciuridae; genus Tamias; species Tamias sibiricus. The sequence goes on along the minus strand of CM046675.1, from coordinate 25,866,916 downwards.
AAAAGGGCTGGGGATGTGGCTCAGTGGTTAAGCACCCCTGGGTTCAGTCCCCAGTACCAAAAAAAAAAGGGGGGTAGGGCTGTTTTAGGACTAAGTGGGTGAGTTGATGCCAGGCCACTGCAGGCACCTGGCAGACAGCGCAGGGCTGGCCTCGCTCCTGGACAGCGCACTTTGACCTAACGTGGTTTGTTCTGCAGACCCCCAGGTGGAGACCGCCATGAAACATTTACTAAGCCCCTGCTGTCTGCTGTCCCTCTGTGCTCTGGGGACCCGTGGCGACTCTGTTTCTGCCCTCCGTTTCTGACGCTGCAGCAGCTGAGGGCTGTGCTCTGAGGAGGCCCCGGGGAGGTGGGATCAAAGCCGAGGTGGAGGCTGAGCATGAGGAAGTCAGGCGACAAGGTGCAGGAACTGGGGAAGGGGTCAGGAAGTGGGAGCAGCTTGCGAGAGGGCCTGGGGGCAGGGGGCAGCAAGAAGGCCAGAGGACCTGAGAGCCTCTGTGCACCTGGAAGAGAAAGAGCAAATGGCCTCTGGGGGCTGGGAGGCCAGATTGGGAGTCTGGGCTTGATCCTGGGGCATAGGGAGCCATTGAGTGTTTTAGGCAGAGGAGGGATATGACCATCTCGGCTTCTTCCTCCTTAGAATGAAAATAATGAGTACCTACCACCTTGGATTGCTGTAGGGAATTAAATGAGATAATACAGGTAGAGATTTGAGTGCTCAGCACCAGAGTTTGCAGTTGCTATGGTGATGATGATGATGGTGGTGGTGGTTTTTTGTGTGTGTGGTGCTGAGGATGGAACCCATGGCCTCCAGCATCCTGGGCAGGTGCTATACCACTGAGCCACATCCTCAGCCCTTTGTACATTTTATTTTGAGACAGGGCCTTGATAAGTTGCTGAGGCTGGCCTCCAACTTGCTATCCTCCTGCCTCAGCCTCCCAAGCTGCTATGATGACAGGCGTGTGCCACCACTGTGTGCTAGGATGGTCTTGAATATTATTCTAGAAAGTCCACAGGTGGCTGGTGAGAAGGAAGGGTGGATCCAGGGACAGTAGCTGGTGCCACCTTCCAGGCAAGATATTCCCTAATCCTTTCTTGAGCATTTACTATGTGCCAGGCCCCGGGGGGACCCTGGGCTGCAGCGGTGGAGATAGCAGGCCAGCCTAGCCTGAGGTAGTGCCAAGGCCCAGGAGGGAAGCAGGTGGGTTCCAGACAGAGTCGGGTGCTGGGATGTGGTTCTGGAGGTGGGTTCAGGGAAGGGAGGAGGAGAGATGGCTGGCTTGGCTCAGCCGCAGGACAGAGGCTGGTGCGTGGCCTGGCTCCTCTGGCTGGGGCTGGACTTGGGGGCGGGACTCTGCCTTTCCATCCGTCCCTGTCACCTGACCTGCCAGTCAGGGAGATCAGCGGGAACCTGGCCCCTGGCCTCTGACCTTGGGGTCTCTGAGTCACAGCTCAGGAACCTCCGCGGCGGTGGCCTTGGAGATCCGATCTTCCCCTTCCCTCTGAGGATCCCGTTGGTCTTCTGGGGAGGCTGTTTCTCCCCGCCCAGCCCCCCGAGGGCGCCACCACTGTCCCCGATTCTTCCTGGCTTATTCAGGGCTGTGGGGTTTTCTGAGAGAGGAACCGAGTGGGGAAGAGGCTCCGCGGCTTGGTCTCAGCCTGTGGTGTGCGGGAGACGAGGCCAGGGTCACCGGGCAGCAGGGCAGGGGCTGCGTGTGCCTTCCTCCCCCTCTTTCTCCTGAACCTCTGAGTGACCATCATGTCCGTCTATTTAAATCCGAAGGCTAAAGCCGGGGGAAGCTGTTTCCAAGGTTTCTTTTTATAGTAAAGGTAGACAAAAAAGTCCCCAGGCTGTTTTCAAACTGGCATGCGGTGGGTGGGCACGTGGCGTCAGGAAAGGTATTTTTTGCACCAATTTAGGGTCCGAGATGCCAGGTGGGGGTGGAGGGGGAGAGAAGTTTCAAAATGGGCTTCATGTTGGGGTTGGTCTGGGGGTTGGGAGTGAGCGGCCCGTGACCAAGAGCAAGCAAGCAAGCAGAGACCCTTGGTGGGACAGAGAAGGGCTGGGGAGATGGCCTTTTGGCCTGAAGAGACAGATCGGCAGTCACCGGGTGCGGTGGCACACGCCTGTAATCCCAGCAGTTCAGGAGGCTGAGGCAGGAGGATCGCCAATTGGAGGCCAGCTTCCACGAGTTAGCGAGACCCCCATCTCAAAATAAAACAAAAAGGGCTGGGGATGCGACACCCCGAGTCCCAGGCTCACGGAGACACGCTGTACCAACACATTTGGTCTCACAGTCCCCGTCAGGCAGACAGTGCTGCTGACCCCAGTTTTCAGGAGCGGAAGCTGAGGCCCAGAGAAGGAAAGGAACTGGCCTGGAGTCACACAGCTGCTTAAGGGAAGCCGGGATCCATAGACTGGCTCTTTGACCCTCCAGGCCACGCTGCCGGCCGCCGCTGGAGCTGTGGGCTGGGCCTGGAGATCTAGGGGCCCTCTTCTGTGATCGCGCCTCCAGGCAGGCCCCAGGGAGACCAGGTGGGGTGAGGCCAGCTGGACATCTGTAGAGGCTGAGGCCCCGGGGCTCGCACACCCCAGGTGTGGCCCACGGTCAGTCCAGTGCTGAGGTGACGCGTGCCTGTCGGCCCTGACCTCGGGGCGCGAGTTCTGACCCCAGCCCAGGGCCATGCTGGGCACCGGGGCTGGACGCCCCCAGAGCACGATCGCACATCCAGGAGGGGTGGACGGAGGCTGGTCACCACCCTAGATACACCACGGTGGGGGCCTTCTGCGCCCAGGCAGGCCTGGGGTGGTGACAGCTGGGCCTGGGGACCTCCTGCAGCCCCCGACTCGGCTCCCCCTCTGCAGCTCCCGACTGGGGCCTTGAGTGGGTCGCTCACCTTCTCTGGCCTCTGTCTGTCCATCTGTAGAATGGGCTTGGCACAGGGAAGGCTGGGGGTGGCCTGGTGACATTCAGCAGAGACTGTGGCCCCCAGCCCCCGCGGAAGCCCCTCCACGCAGTCTGCCTCGCAGGCCTGGGCTGCTGGCCCTCATGAGGCCCCATCTGAGGCGGACCTGGGGTGGACAGGAAGCGCCCCCTGCAGACACCTCTCGCACCGCCTGTTGAGCAGCCCCAGAAACTGAGTGAGGCACGCGTGGCTCCAGTGGACGGCAGGGGAAGCAGAGAGGCCCAGAGAGGTTAGGTGACTTGTCTGGGGTCACACAGCAAGCAAAAGGGGCAGCAGGTGGGTGTGTGTCTGGAGCGCCTTGCTGTCACCTTCGCTCCCTGGTTCCTCCCGAGGATTAACTCAGGGGTGTGACCTCAGTGGGGAGGGCCTGGAATGTCTCCAGGCCAGCCGCGGGAATGGGGCTGGGACCCCGGGGTGTCCCCTCCGATCCCATCTCTCCCAGATCCAGGTGGGGCCTGGCGGGGACCTGACGGCCCCCGTCTGTCCTGGGTCTGGGGCTCCGGCCCCTCTGCGGGGGCCAGCGGGCGTCCAGCCCTTCACTGTCCTTCACCCTGAAACGCCATAAATCACGCTGGTGGAGGCCGCGGCTCCATTACCAGCCAGGCCCCGCGGGGCGGTGATGCCACAGCACTTTCTGCTCTGATCGGTGAATAATGGGGCGGCGGGGGGCGGGGCAGCCTTGAGGTGGAGGCCCAGCCGGGGAGGGCGCTGCCGGGGAGGGCGGCGGCCTCTGCACCCTGGGCCTCTCTGGCCTCTGCCCAGCCTCTGTGTTTGGAGGTCGGTCTCCTGGATGGGTCTCCATTTCTCCAGCTCTCAAGGGGCTCAGTACCTGGCGGCTGGTTGGGCTCTGGATGGGGACAAGTGCTCTGGGGCCAGCCCGTCCACATTTGAGGTCTGGAGGAGGCTGTGTGTCTCTAGACGAGTCACTTCACGTCTCTGTGCAGATGAACCCCTCATTGCTGTTTATGGGCAGAGCGTTTGCCCGAGTTCCTGCTGTGGTTGTCACAGAGTCCCTCCCTGACCTGGGGGTAGGCCTCGGGGATGACACGTGGGTCAGTGGAGAGTGGACCTGGGTGGCACCCATGTCCCCAGAGGTGTGTGCAGGCGGCTCCAGGTTTCTCTGTGACCGGGAAGGAAGGGGCTGCCCAGAGTCCCGTCCCCAGGAGGCCGGCTGTAACCCTCCAGGGAGCTGCGGGGACAGGCGCAGCGCTCCAGGCCGAGCCCGCCTGGCCGCAGCCTTCTGGGACCCAGGGGAGGGGGCGCCGGAGGCGGGGCCAGGGGACAGCCTCAGGGAGGGGCCGCGGGCGCCCCTCTCCTAGACGGGCTCTGGGGGGCTCAGCCTGCAGGGCTGCCCTGTCCTGGGTGCTTCCGAGCCCGGCCCGGCGGCCTCAGCTGATTGGGGACGTTTATTGAAGAGCCTCCAGCGCTCAGTGTCAAAGGCTGCTGTGAGCGGAGTCCTTTCCAGCCATCCAGGGTGGCAGCTGCCCTTGTTGTCCCCAATTTTTTTTAGGGGACCCTTGACCACTGGGCCACATCCCCAGCCCTAATTTGTATTTTATTAGAGACAGGGTCTCACTGAGTTGCTAAGTGCCTCGCCATGGCTGAGGCTGGCTTTGAACTCGCGATCCTCCTGCCTCAGCCTCCCGAGTGCTGGGATGACAGGCGTGCGCCACCGCGCCCGGCTCCCTTTTTGTTTTTTATTTAGAGACATGGTCATGCCTAGTTGCTGAGGGCCTTGCTAAGTTGCTGAGGCTGGCCTTGAGCTCATGATCCTCCTGCCTCAGCCTCCCAAGTCACTGGGATTACAGGCATGCGCCACAGTGCCCAGCTTTGGTTTTTTTTTTTTTTTTTTTTTTTTAATAACTTTTTCTTATGAAATAAATTTAGATTTACAGGACAGTTAAAACGACTGTACAGAGAGCTCCTGTCTACCCTTCCCCCAGCGTCCTCTGTTGCTAACCTCTCACTTTACCATGGTACATTTGTCAAAACACCAGCATTAGAACATCACCCTCAGCTAAACTCCAGGTTTACTCTACAAATGTCCTCCCTCCCTTCCAGGATCTCATGTTGCTGTTAGTGCATTGAAGTTTTAAAAGCTCCCTTTGGCCAGGTGCAGTGGCACACACCTTAATCCCAGCTACTGGGGAGGCTGAGGCAGGAGGATTGCAAGGTGGAGGCCAGCCTCAGCAAATTAGTGAAACCCTGTCTCAAAATAGAAAATAAAAGGGGCTGGGGGCGTAGCTCAGTGCTAGAGCACCCCTGGATTCCATCCCTCATACAAAATAAGATAAAAATAAAACACCTCCATTGGGGCTGGGGCTGGGGCTCAGGGGTAGACTCTGGCCTTGCACACACAAGGCCCTGGGTTCCATCCCCAGCTCTGCAGAAAAATAAGGAAAGAAAACGAATCTCCTCTGGGCCACTGTGCACCGCGGCCCTCCAGCCAGGCCCGGCACCCCACAGCCGCCCCTTCACGCTCCAGAGCAGTGGTGTGCTTTTGGGTCCCCAGCCAGGGGACAGACTCCCCTGGTGGCAGCTCTGTCCAGTGACAGAACCTCCAGGCAGGAGGCCGCCTGAGCCCGGAGCCGGTGCAGCCCCGGAGTCTGTACCGGGGAGGAACCGCGGGCGGTGCTCCCTGCCACGGCGCCCACCGTCAGGCCCCATCCTTTCCTGAGTGCCAGGGAGTGGGGGCTGAGGTTTGGTGGGGTCTGTGGGCAGGATGTGAGGCCCGAGGAGCCGGGCCCTGGGCCTCTTCCTTCGGCTGGCTTCCTGGGGAGAGAAAATCAACACAATTACAGTTGTTCGCGAAATCAATATGTCAGCGTTTTAATGGGAGAGAGGGCAGAGCTGAGCGGCGGCCCCAGGAGGCAGCCAGCTCGAGGGGCAGGGCCATCCTGATTGCAGGAAAGAGCTGAGGCCCGCGGCCATGGCTTGATCCATTTTAGAGAAGAAGATACTGAGATTCTTAGGGGAACCCAGATGAAATTTCCTGGGCCTCCTCACCGGCCTCTCCTGTGTCGCTCAGCACATAGTAGGCATGCCACTGACTCCTGTCTTTCCTTTGATTCTCTAGCACCCAGCAGTGCCACTCTCAATCAGTCGGCTCTGAAAGGAAGCAGCTGAATGTAGTCATTCACACTTTAGTCAAAATTAGGGGCAGCCCCCCACCTTTGATAAATAGTCACCCCAGAGCACAGTCTCCACCCTGAGTGGCTCGGATGTACGGAAGGGAAGGAGGACGCTGGCTGCTGAGGGAACAGTATTTACAAAGATGCAGGAGCCCTGCTGGGAGAGCGTGGCATTGTGAGGAACTGCAGAGACTGGCGTGGTTGGAGCCCAGGGCAGGGCAGAGGGAGGACTGCGCCTGGAGCCTGAGTCGCTGCAGGAGTGGGATCGGGAAGGCCCCGTGCCAGGCTGGAGGGCGGGGCCTGACCCTCAGGGCAGTGGGGAGCTGGGCTCCCGGGCTGCAGAAGGCGGGGCCCTTCGGATTGGATCTTCCTGGACCTTGGGCCGGGCCGGGCGGTGCCGCGAGGCTCCTGCTCCCGGGAAGTGAGCCGCGAAGGCGGCGGTGCCGGTGGAGGGGTTTCAGGCGGTGAGATGGGGTCAGCTGGGGGCCTTGGGGGCCCGCGGAGCCCACTCTCCCCAGGGACCAGGTTCAGCGGAGGCCAGCTCAGGAGGCCGCTGGGTCTCTCCCTGGAGGCCTTTCCTGCCTGCCTGGGCCGTACCCCGGCTTCCCCTCCTGAGCCAGTCCGCAGCCCCCAGATCTCCAAGCGCAGATCACGGGGAGCCCCGAGGGCTGACTTCTCCTTTAAAAAAAAAAAAAATACAACTTTTTTTTTTTTTTTCTAAGATTTTATTTTTAGGATAAGGAAAAAAAAAAAAAAGTTGGGGGAAAGGCTTTTAGAAAATTCCTTCGGTGCAGAATTAATGGCTTGTGAACGTCAGGGCGGGCGCGAGAGGCGGGTTCCCAGCCTGCTCCCGCCCGGCTCCCCCGTGCCTGGCCCAGGAGTCACCCCGAGCTGGGAGCAGGGCCTGGCTTTTCCCAGGACCCCCCACCCCGGCTGGACAGGGGCCCCCGTCACGGGGCTCAGAGCAGAACACCCCAGAGGTGTCCTGTGGGGCCTCCCCTTGCAGAGATCACCCCCCACACACCAGGGCCGCTGTTATGATTTTAAAATAACTCATTTTTTTAATGATAGAAGCAATCCGCATTCAGCGGAGAAGAGTCATATATCTTGTAGGAAAAGCTTTCCTCCGTGGCGCTGGGGCCCAGGCACCCACTCTCCTGCTCCTGCATGGAGATGGGCCACTTCACCCTCTTCCCTGCCGGATAAGGGGGGCACCTAGCCTGGGGAGATGGTTAGCACCCACTTTCCAGGGCTGTCCCCAACTTAGACACACACAGAGGATGAAGTCAGGCGGGCGGGGGCTGAAGCTAGAGGATGAGAAAGAGCCAATTATAAGATAAGCTGCCCCCCTACCTCTGGCTGGCTTATCTGTGGCTTTGTTTTCAACAGTTTCAGTGACCCGTGGTCAGCTGAGGCCCAAAAATATAAAATGGAAAATTCCAGAAATGAGCAGTTCGTAAGTTTTCAAATCGCTGGCCGTTCTGAACACCAGGATGAAATCTTGTGCCTGGGATGTGAGTCAATGCTTTGTCCAGCGTGTTCACGCTGTATACGCTACCCTCCCATTAGTCACTAAGTACCAGGCTTGGTTATCAGATGCAGTGTCTCAGTCTATTAGTGCTTCTGCTCACGTGACCATTATTTTAGTTAATCATATTTTAGTTAATGGTTGTCAGGTAGGTGCGGACCATTCAGATATGCCAGAGAGGCTCTGAAGTGCTTCTTTTAAGTGAAATGGTAAAGTTTCTTAATAAGGAGAGAAAAGTGTCACGTGCTGAGGCTGCTAAGATCTACTCTGTGGTGAGGTTTTGTGAGCGAGCGCCTGTGTTCATATCATTTTTATTACACTATTTTGATGTCATTGTTCCACTATTAGTTATTGTTGATCTCTTCCTGTGCTTATGCATTAAGCTTTATCATAGTAGGACGTATAGGTTCTGGACACAGCAGTTTTCAGACATGCTCTGGGGCCGTGGAAGGAGTCCCCCACAAATGGGAGGAACAAATCAAGAACAAGCTGGAGAATGGTTCTCAGGGGACACACAGGACAAAGACCCTGAGGCAGGACCCGGTGTGTGAGGTGCGAGGGGCAGAGGTGAGGGATGGCACGGTGTCCCAAGGCCCAAAGCTGATGGGAGGATTTTAGATTTAGGATTTGTTCTGAGCCTTCTGGAACCCGCTAGAGGGTTTTGATCAGGGGAGCTCCTCGTGCATTTTAGGGGGGATACAGGGGATTGAACCCTGGGGATCTTAACCACTGAGCCACATCCCCAGCTCTTTTTAAAATTTTGAGACAGGGTCTCACTGAGTTGCTCAGGGCCTCACTAAGTTGCTGAGGCTGGCCTCAAACTTTGTGATCCTCCTGCCTCAGCCTCCCAAGGCACCGGGTTGGCAGGTGCGCACCATTGCACCTGGCTTGATTTTGCTTAAGAGTGCGGGGTATGGAAGCCGGGGCCTCATGCTTGGTAGGCGAGCCCTCTATCACTGAGCCACACTCCAGCCCCCAGTTATATTTAATAATAATGATATCAGCAACAATTACGTCTGAAACACAAAGGGGTCATCTAACCGTCCCCAGGCCATTACCATGGAAGCACTTACCAGGAATGATCCCGTCCCAGCCACGACGAGGTGGGGTGGTAATGGATGAGTCCATTTTACAGTCGAATAAACTGAGGCTCAGAAACGTGAAGTCGCTCAGGTTGCCCACAGCCCTCCTCTGGAAGATCCTATAGTCATGGGTTTTGCCCCGGTCACCCCAGCCCCACCCCATCTCTGGGACACCCTGGGAATAGCCCCCCCCATAAACTCTGTTTGTCTGCCCCAGGACAGAAGGACTCACCCCTTCTTGTTTTCTTTTTGAAAATTAGCTGAGGTTTTGTGCGAAAAAAAAAACCATCTGGGCATACCATTTGTGACTTAGGCGTGTTAAAAATCACAGACAAGCCGGGCGCAGTGGCGCACGCCTGTAATCCCAGCACTTTGGGAGGCTGAGGCAGGAGGATCGCGAGTTCAAAGCCAGCCTCAGCAATGGTGAGGCACTTAGCAACTCAGTGAGACCCTGTCTCTAATAAAATACCAAAAAGGGCTGGGGATATGACCCAGTGGTCGAGTGCTCCTGAGTTCAATCCCCGGTACCACAAAAAAAAAAAAAAAAAAAAAAAAAAAAAAAAAAAAAAAAAAAACAATCACAGACAAGAAAAGTTTCAAGAATCTTTTTAGCCGGGCACAGTGGCACGCATCGGTGATCCCAGTGGCTCCGGAGGCTGAGGCAGGAGGATCGCAAGTTCAAAGCCAGCCTCAGCAACTCAGTGAGACCCTGTCTCCAAATAAAATACACAGAAGGGCTGGGTGGGCTGCGGTTGTGGCTCAGAGGTAGAGCGCTCGCCTGGCATGTGTGAGGCACTGGGCTCGATCCTCAGCACCCCATAAAAATAAATAAATAAATAAAATAGAGGTATGTGTCCATCTACAACTAAAAAAAAAATAAATAAGTAAAGGATGGGGGCCTGGGGCTAGGGCTGAGTGGTTGAGTGCCCCTGAGTTCTATCCCTGGTACCCCACCACCACCACCACCAAAAAAAAAAAATCTCTTCAGCCAGGCATGGTGGTGCACACCTGTAATCCCAGTGGCTTGGGAGGCTGAGGCAAGAGGATCATGAGTTCAAAGCCAGCCTCAGCAATTTATCAAGGCCCTGGCACAGTTCTGAGCAAAGGTGGCCTGCCATTATCTTGTCATGGTATTATTTGTTTTTTATTTTTTGATTGAACCCAGGGAATCTTAACCACTGAGCCACACCCCCAGCCCTTTCTCTTTTTTCTGTTTTGTGTGTGTGTGTGTGTGGTGCTGGGCATTGAACCCAGAGCCTTGTGCATGCGAGGCAAGCACTCTACCAACTGAGCTATGTCCCCAGTTCCCCAGTCCTTTTATTTTTTCTTTTGAAACAGTCTCATTAAAGCTGCTGAGACTGGCCTCCAACTTGGGATCCTTCTGCCTCAGCCTCCCCAGTAGCTGGGCCCTCTCCAGCCCTTCTTGCCTCCCCTGCACGGCAAACCCGTGTCCTTGGGGCAGCTCCAAGACACACACCAAGGTCAGAGCCAGGCCTGCTTGTGTTTGGGCCTCCGCAGGGAGCTAGAGGCATCCAGGAGGAGCAAGACTTGAAAGCTGGGGTGCGCGGCTGGGCAGGCGGGGAGTCGCAGGAGGTTCCAGAGCTGAGGCCTGACCTGCCGTTTCTCTTCCAGCTACAGCCGGAGCAGCTGGACTGTGGCGCGGCCCACCTGCAGCACCCGCTGTCCATCCTGCAGCCTCTGAAGGCCTCGCCCGTGTTCCGGGCTCCAGGCCTCACCTCTGTGGCCGTGGCCAGCGCCAACAACTACACCGTGGTCTTCCTGGGCACCGCCAATGGCAGACTCCTCAAGGTAGGGACAGGGTGGAAAGGAGGAGGCGGGAGGCGTCCCCAGAGGGCGGGGCTGGGGAGGGTCATTGTGTACACCTGGCCTCCGCGGGTCCAGCCTCAACCTTCTTTTTCTCCTACGTACCTAACACTTTATAAATTACAAAAAATGTATGCGTTGGGGGCTGCCAGGGGCGCTTAACCAGTGAGCCACATCCCCAGCCCTTTTTACTTTTTATTTTGAAACAGGGTCTCGCTAAATTGCTTAGGGCTCACTTAATTGCTGAGGCTGGCCTCCAACTTGGGATCCTCCTGCCTCAGCCTCCAGAGCTGCTGGGATGACAGGCATGTGCCACCATGGCTGGCTACAAAGAATCTCTTTAGTATTTTTTTTTTTTTTTTTTGGCAGCAAGGGCTCTGCCACTGGGCTACACCCCCACCATACACAAAGCCCCCCTTAAGCCTGATTTCCGCACTGCGGCTCATGTCAAGTGGGGGGCCTGGGCTCAGAGAGGGCTCCTGCAATCTCTAGGCCTTGTGCGTTCCAGTCCCTGGGCACCGCCACTTGCTGGCCATGTGACCTTGGACCGTGCACACTCTCCCCGGGCCTCGGTGTCCCCCTCTGTGAAGGGCTAGAAGCTGGCCTTCCGTGGGGTCTTCTTGCTGTCTCCCGCCACCCCGCGGGGCGGGTCTGGGCAGCTGATCACGCCTCAGCTTCTGCCCCAGGTGCCCAGAGCTGGGGACCTGGTGTCCCTGCTCTCAGGCGGGGCGGGTGGGGCGGGCCTGTCACCTGCCGCCCCCAGGCCTCAGTGACCCGGGTCTGAGCCGTCCCCCTTGGCTGCCTGGGGACGGCTCCGGGCCTCAGTTGGCCACCGCCCAGCAGCCCTGCAGGGGCGGGCGGGGCGGGTGCGCATCCTCTCCGCCTCGGCGTCCCCTGCGAGGGTTCCCGGCCCACGACGGAGAGGTCACGGGGCTTGAGGTTTGGGTCGGTCCCGGCTCTCCCACCCCAGCTGTGTGACCTGGGGACAGTGGTGTCCCCCCTGAGCCTTGGTCTCCCTCTCTGTTGATTGACAAATGAGCGGGACCCTTCAGGACTGAGGTCCACCATTCGGGAGGCCGTGGTTATTAGGCGCCTGCTGTCTACGCGGTGCCTGGACAAGCATGTCATGGGCCTCATTTGGCCACCTGGCCCCGCTCTGAGGTCCCTGAGCTTGGGGCCTTGATGAGGCACTGTGTTGGGAACACGTGGGGCCAGGTGAGAAGGGACAGCGTTTGACAGGGCTCTGGCGGGCACGGTCAGCCCTCAGGAGGACACAGGAGTCTTCAGAGCCAGAGAAGCTTCTAGGCCCCAGGAGCTCAGGTCCTGCCCCTCCCCAGGTCTTGTCCCCACACCTCCATGACAGGCGAGCGTCCAGCTTGGACATTTGTGCCTCTCAAAACCAGGATTCAGACTCCAGCCCTGTTCTTAGCCATGAGGCCAAACAGCCTCCAGAGAATGTTCTGGAAACCTTACAGCCGGCACATATTCACAGAGGTGGCCTGTGGGAGGAGGGGAGCCAGGCCTGAGTTCCTGGTGGCAGTGCTGCTACCCACACCTCCCTTGGGTGACGGTGACCTGAGACAGGAGGGGCTGCTGAGTCCCCAGCCCTGCCTGGGTCAGGTCCCCTGTGATTGGCATCGCCCTGATACAGCCTAGCCTGACGGCCGCTTTCCCGCAGGTCAACCTGAACGAGAGCATGCAGGTGGTGAGCAGGCGGGTGGTGACGGTGGCTTACGGGGAGCCCGTGCACCACGTCATGCAGTTTGACCCTGCCGACCCCCGGTTACCTGTATCTGATGACGTCCCACCAGGTAAGTCCCACCTGAGAGGTCCCAGGCCACGCCTGGAGCACCCTGGTCCCCCCTGATCTGCTCAGGGGACTTCACCCCTGCAGGGCAGCCTGGCCTCCCCGTCCCGCCATTCCAGCCTCAGCTTTCCCAGCCTCCCCGCGGGGAGGGGCTGGCAGCCTCCACAGCGGGCTCCTGGCCTCTGCCCGCAGATGGCGCGAGTCAAGGTGGCGGCCTGCGAGGTGCACGCCACCTGCGGGGCCTGCGTGGGCGCGGCCGACGCCTACTGCGGCTGGTGCGCGCTGGAGACCCGGTGCTCGCTGCGCCGGGACTGCGCCAACGCCAGCCGGCCGCGCTTCTGGACCAGCGCCAGCGACGGGCCCGGCCGCTGCCCCGCCATGAGCGTCCTGCCCGCCGAGATCGACGTGCGCCGCGAGTACCCGGTGAGTCCCGCCTTCAGCCGGGCACGCGAGCCCCTGGGCCCGCAGCCGGGGCCAGAGGGACAGACCCCGCCCAGGGTGCCCCGGGACTTGGAGGAAACAACGGGAAGTGACAGTAACCAGGTTGTCCCCAGCAGGAGAGGTGGCATGACTTGCTCAAGGTCACAGAGTGCTGGGGCTTAAAGGAAAGGGGCGGGTTCTGGAGCAACGTGGAGGCCGGAGAGGGAGGCCCACCTGCCTTCCTTTTCCTCTGCCAGGTCACCACCAGACACAGTGACATTTCTCCTTCCCAGAACTAGGCAACCGTGCAGCATGGCGGGGACCTGGGCCAGGAGCGCTGCAGCAGGCATCATGGGGTGGGGATTCCAGCCCTGCAAGGGGCAGCTGCTCAGGGTCCTGCCACGCCTGGTCTCAGTGACCTCTGTCATCCTGGGTGGGATGGGGAACTCTTTTTTTTTTTTTTGGTACTAGGGATTGAACCCAGGGATGTAACCACTGAGCCACATCCCCTTTTATTTTTTGAGACAGGGTCTTGCTAAGTTGCTGTGGGCCTCACTAAGTTGCTAAGACTGGCCTCAACCTGGTGATCCTCCTGCCTCAGCCTCCCAGGCTGCTGGGATTACAGACTTATGCCCAGCTGTGTTGGGAGATTCTGATGGCCCAGCCTGGGGCTGCCCAGCAGTTGGGGCTCCTCTGCCCCTCCCCATTATTGCATCCTCTTCTGTCTTCTCTCCCCACACATCCTGGGTGTAGGTCCGGCCTACATGCATGTGTTCACGTATCACTGAGCACCTACTATATGGCACACACATTCTAGACTGTGGAGACACATCAGTGAACAGGACCAACTTCTGGCCCTGGAGAAATTACCATGCTCTTGGGCAGAGAGGAGAAGCAAGATAAAATGGCCACATGGTGTTGAATACTGTGCCAAAAAAAAAAACAAAAGGCAGAAAGAGGATTGACATTTTAGACCAGGTTAGGGGGAGAGGGCGGCTCATTAGAAAAGTGACTTTTGAATAATGGAGGTGAACCACGGTGAGTGTCTGGGGATGGGCAGTCCCAGCACAGAGAACCGTCGGTGCAAAGGCCCTGGGGTAGAATGGGAGCTGAGACTTTGGGACAGTATGAAGGCCGGGGCGGTACGACACAGAGCCTTCGTGACTTCCACGTTTCAGAGGGGGAGGCAGGACCAGAGGGCCACAGGTAGGGTGCGCCCCTCTGGAGTTCCTCCAGGGGAGGCCTTCTGTCCCTCCCTCCAGGGTCACCTGGGCAGGACCAGGGGCAGGCTTGGTGCCCGGCCCTTGGGTGGGGGCGGGGCTGCCAGGGGGCAGCTAAGGCTCCCCACCAACTGCGGCCCCCTCGCCCCAGGGCATGATCCTGCAGATCTCGGGCAGCCTGCCCAGCCTCAGCGGCATGGAGATGGCCTGTGACTACGGAAGCGGCATCCGCACGGTGGCCCGGGTGCCTGGCCCCGCCTACGGCCACCAGATCGCCTACTGCAACCTCCTGCCCAGGCAGCAGTTCCCGCCCTTCCCTGCCCACCAGGGTGAGCGCGCTGGGGGAGTCACAGCAGGGGGGTGCAGAATGGCGGGCCCAGGCCTGGGGTGACAGGGACCCCAACAGCACAGCTCTGCTGTGAGGTGAGAGCCCCCCCCCATGTCCACCCCGGCCCCTGCAGACCACGTGACCGTGGAGATGTCCCTGAGGGTCAGCGGGCGCAGCATCGTCTCGGCCAACTTCACCATCTACGACTGCAGCCGCATCGGGCAGGTGCACCCCCAGGCAGCGTGAGTGTGGGGTCCGCCCCGCGCGGCGGGGGAGCCGGGGCCCCAGGGGAAGAGTCAGGGCTCCTAAACGGGGTCCCTGCAAACGCCCGGGTGGCAGAAGAGACCCCAGCCACCCCCCGGCTGTGTCCTCCTTGCACACCTGCTGCAGCGGGGGGCTCACCACCTCACACAGTGTCCGCCCCTCCAGGACACCCCCGCGGGTGACAGTCCTTTCCCTGCCCTGGGGTTGGCTTTCTCCGTCCGGTGCCTGGGGTCAGGGACCAGGAAAGGGGCAGGGCGCCCCGAGCCTGAGGGTCCCCTTGCCCTCCAGCTGCACCCGCTGTCTGTCCGCGCCGTGGCGCTGCTTCTGGTGCCCCCGGCAGCACAGCTGCGTCTCCAACCAGTCCCGCTGTGAGGCCTCGCCAAACCCCCACGGTAAGCCAGGCTCGGGGGACGCCCTGGTCCCCACTGTCTCATTACCTTTCTTAAATTTCTCACATGTTGAGAACATTTCCATATCGCTAGATCCTATTCCTGGGCATTGCATTTAACAGCTGTGTGGGGCTCATTGCAGCCATTGACCTGATCCCCCATCGCTGGACATACCCATTGCTTCCTGCGTCTTTTTGCTTTTGATTACAGCCAGGAACGATGCACCTCCTGGATTATTCTTAGAGATGATGTGTTTTTGTTTTCTACCACGGATTGAACCCAAGGGTGCTTAACCACTGAGCCACATCCATTTTTATTTTTCATTTTTAAACAGGGTCTTGCTAAGTTGCTGAGGCTGGCCTCAACCTTGTGATCCCCCTGCCTCAGCCTCCCAAGTGGCTGGGATTATGGGCGTGCGCCACCAGGCCCGGCTCCTAGAGACGAGGCTCGGTGTGAAAGCGTGGCCATGCTTCAGCCCCACTGCCCTTGGGGGAGCCTGAGCCCACCCGTCCTCGCCCCTGCAGTCTGAATGCCCGTTTCTGCCCGTGACCCAGTACTGGGCCACTGGGCCGCTTCAACCTTCTGTGTTTTAGCTGCCCTGGCAGTTAAAGAGATTTTGTCCCTGAGGGAGGACATCGCCCAGCCAGACTTCTACCCTCTTCCAGAAATCCAGAACTGAGTGGGAAGGACCTGCCTTGGTTTCCCCAGGGGCAGGGGAACCAGCCTCAGGAACCAGGTCCCCTTGTGGGCATCGAGTCGTCAGGAGGTCCCCACAGGCTGACGCATGCTTGGGGTCTCCCTGGCTCTGCAGCAGGGCTGGATTGAATCAGTTCAACAGGGCAGGGGGGGAGGGGGGAGGAATAATTATCCCAGCACTTGGGAGGCTGAGGCAGGAGGATTGCGAGTGCAAAGCCAGCCTCAGCCATGGCGAGGCACGTAGCAACTCAGTGAGACCCTGTCTCTAAGAAAACACAAGAAAGGGCTGGGGATGTGGCCCAGTGGTCGAGTGCCCCTGAGTTCAATCCCCAGTACCAAAATGAAAAAAAGGCCATCCCGCGTGCTGAGCCTCTGGCTAGTTTCTCTCTTGCCCAGTGGCTTCTCACCTTTGTCCAAAGTCTGGAAGGCCACCTGGCCCTCGTGCAGGGAGGGTCGGATGGGATTCTCAGGACTCTGGCTGGTGGCGACCCCCAGCTGGGTGGACGGCTGGGACGGAGACCTGGAGTGAGCGCGGTCTCCGTGCGGGGCACGTAGTAGGTGCTTACTAAAGGCTGCTGCGTCCCTCGGGAGCTTGACGGCTCTCTGCTTGGCTGCACTGGGAGACTGCTCCTGAGCGGGGACTGTTGTGTGGGGTCTTGGTGATGCGCAGGAGCTCCCCGGCGTGGGGTCCGCAGCCGCCGTCCCCAGGTCTGCAGTTCTCTGGCCGGAACTGGGGCGGGTGGGGGCTGTCCACAGGGTCACGGCAATCCAGCAGGAGACGAGGCAGCCTCCGCCCAGGCCTGCACGAGGCTCTCAACTGAGCCTTAATCTGGCCTTTAATTAGGTGCCAATTAGCCGCAGAGGCACCGGGCTCCTCCGGGCAGCCGGAGGCGGCGGGTCTGCTGTCCCCAGAAGGAGGTGGGGGCAGCCCACATGAGGGCAGAGCTCCAGGTTTTGGGGGCAGGAAGGTCAGGAGCCCCGGGTCAGCGGGGTCCTGGTCACGGGGCCACCAGTGCTCTGCCGGGTGACACCAGGTCCCTGGAGCAGGGAGAGACCGCGCCGTGCCCGTGCGGGGCCTGTGGCCACCCCTGCTCTGCCCTCTGGGAGCCCTGGCCAGGCGGCAGGCGCGGCCCACATCTGGGCCACATCTGGCTCCAGTCCCCTCTCTCCTCCTCCTGCCTTCCCAGCTCTGCCCTGGCGTATCGTCAAGGCCTGGCCCTGTCCCATGCTGCAGCAAAGGGACACACGATGGCTTGTGCAGGGACAGGAGGGGAGGCCCAGGTCTCTGGGTTGTGTGCGGGAAGAGACAGGCCCCGGCGGCTTCAGGCTCATGCATGAAGACTCTGAGGGCGGGACACCACCTTCAGGTACAGCTGGATCCAGGAGCTCCAACAGAGACACGGGGGGCCTCCCCATCTCCCGGGGGGAGGGCGCCCTGTAGGCGGGCTTCTTGGTGGCAGGGCAGCGTCCTTACCCTGCCCGCGCAGCAGCCCCAGGAGACTGGAAGTGGTCTTTCTAATGGATCCTGCAGAGGTCCCCGCATGGAGTCTCTGAGCTGTTGGCTGGAGCTGGGGGGCCTGGGGCTCCCCTGTCCCCGGGTGGAGGAGCGGGTCAGTCTCCACAACCTCAGGCTGGGGAGAGGCTTCCCCAAAGGCCAGGCCAGCCTTGGGGGCACGCAGGGGCGGGGGCAGCAGCGGGCCCCGGGGTGGCCCTCCTGGGAGACCTCCTGCCCAGCCCCCTGCGGCCCCACTGCCGGCCACCTCGCCACTAGAGGGGTGGAGCCCAGGGATGGACGCCGGGCCCCCAGCCAGCTGCAAAGCAGACCTGGCAGCCACTGCGAGATGGATTGGAAACATGTGGCTCCCAGTCTCTGAGATTCCATGGTCTGCACACGAGTCCACGCAGGGCAGCTGGGTCCCCCAGCCCCCTGGGGCTGGTCTGTCCAGTGGTTTTGTCTCAGAAAGCCACATTGTGTGAATAATAACAATGAGGCCCAGAGAGGGACAGCAGCTTGTGTGTGCACACACAGCAAACTCAATACCCCTCCCTCTACCTAAGGCCTGTGGTCGACTCAGGAGGTCAGAGTCAGAGTCTTAGAGTGTGAGGAGGCTGGACATGGCACCCCAGGACAGATGGGACCCCAGACTTCCAGCTCAGAGAGACACCCCCACCCCCCAGGGATCAGGCAGTGCTGAGGCCCGTGGATGTCGCTGTTGGAGCTCCTGGATCTAGCTGTGCCTGAAGGTGGTTTCCCTCCCTCAGAGTCTTCATGCATGAGCCTGAAGCCGCCGGGGTTTGTTTCTTTCCTGCACACAACCTAGAGATCTGAGCCTCCCTCTCCTGTCCCTGTACGAGCCATCGTGTGTCCCTTTGACTCCTGGGCCTCAGTGCCTTCTGCACAGCCTACCCCAGGGGCCTGCACACAGCTGTTCCCAAACCACATGTCGATGGCCTGGCAGAGGGGCTGGGGCTGCTGGACGGCCTCCAGGGTTGGCACAGCCCCATTTTGCAGTTGGGAAAAGTGAGGCCCGGGAACAGGGAGGACAGACAGCTGGGCCTCAACACTCAGCCTCCCAGCCTCCCCCTCTGAGGCCAAGGAGCATCATGGAAGAGGCTGGCTCTACCCCTGGCCAGGTTATTTCCTCATCTGGAAAGAGGAACCCATGAAGCCCGCTCGGGGGTGGCCCTGAGGATCCAAGGGGGCGGCTGTTCAAATTTCATGACTAGGATGGATTTTTCTCAGGGCTCAGCCTGGGGCCTCTGGTCCTCCAGGTAGGAGGCAGGGAGGTGGCAGGGAAGCACCTCTTTTCCAAGATGTCCCTGCGTCACCCCCTCCCTGTGCTTCATCCACAGAACCCTCAGGACTGCCCCCAGATCCTGCCCTTGTCCCTGGCGCCCGTGCCCACGGGGAACTCCCGGGACATCCTGGTGCCCCTGGCCAACGCGGCCTTCTTCCACGTAAGTAGAGGCCGGGACAGGTGAAGGCTGGGGACCCTCGCTCTGGCACCTGCGTGGCTCTTGGTTTGCTCTCTGTGACCTCCGGGGTTCTGTTGGAGAAAGTCCCACCCTGGTGGCACAGGACTGGGGGACAGGAAGTGGTAGCGAGGCCCAGCCGAGGGGGCAGCTGGCGGCCACCAGGGGCAGCGGGACTCCCGGCCAGGCCCCCAAGCTGCTCCTGCCCAGCAGGAGGGGCCCCGCCCAGGCGCCCAGCGCAGCCGTGGCAGATGCGACCCATGTGCGCCCCGCCCTGTCCCCAGGCTGAACTGTGACCTGGGCACGCCCACCCTGAGTCACCCACTTGCCAGTCGGTGGCCTCCCTGGGGAAGGGCCGCCCCTGCCCCGCCGCCCAGAGGCCGGGGACAGGGTGGCCGCCCCACTCGCCCTGGAATCTGCCTCCAGTGCTCCCCCGTGACCAGCCCGTCCCCCAAAATCGGGGCTGGGGGCGGGGCGCGGCCCTCCCTGGCCCTCCTGCGCGGTGACCTGGGTGGGAAGCGACGGCAGGGCCGGGACTCCCGCCAGCCTCGCCAGCCTCTGCTCCGCGGAGGAGCCCAGGCCCGGCTGCCACACGTGGGGGCCGCGTGCCAGGCAGCTGGCTCTCGGGAGGCCCGTGGCCCTCGCCGCACCCCACCAGGCCGGGCCAGAGGGGCCGGGGTGCCTGGCGCCGGCCCTGGGTGGCCGCGTCCTGGGGCTTTCCTTGGAGTCCTGCCCGGGTGTCCCTGCG
Organism: Tamias sibiricus; assembly: GCA_025594165.1. NCBI lineage: Eukaryota > Metazoa > Chordata > Mammalia > Rodentia > Sciuridae > Tamias > Tamias sibiricus. The sequence goes on along the minus strand of CM046675.1, from coordinate 25,847,540 downwards.
GTGCGGCAGGGCGGGCCTCGCCCCGCTGGGCCCGGTCACCCCTGTGCCACCGTCCCAGCCCTGCAGAGCCCCAGGGAATGCTGGATGTGCTGTCGCCAGGTCCCCGCGGGCTCAGAGGATGAGTCTGTCAGGGCCGGGGACAACGCGGGCATTCGCCTGTCAGCAGCCGCTGTCCTGCGTTGGCTTCCGGGCTGTGACCCCAGAAAGGGAGAGCCTGGCCTTCTTTCTCTGCAGGGGGTGTCATACCTGCCAGGACAGGGACACAAACAGGAAGGCCCGGCGTGAGGCTGGCCGGGCTTGGCCCACGCATGCAGAACCCGAGTCTGTTCACTCAGTAGCTCGTTATGGATGCTGCTGTATTTATTGAGCACTTCCTGTATACCCATCACAGCAAGCACATACTAGGCACCTATAGCATGCAAACCCCTAAGATACACCATCTCCAGTTCCCCCACCAATGGTAGGAAAGTCTATCCCCAATGTACAGTTAGAAAAAAATAAAGCTCAGAGAGGTAGAACGACTTGTATGAGATCACACAGCTTAAGAAATAGCACAGGTGGAATTTGAAGGCTTGATAGGTGGCCCAAAGGGAGACAGGCTGTCCAGGCCAAAGACCAGAAGGCTGGGTCAGGAGAAGGCCACGTGGAGGCCTGTGGAGGGGTGTCTGGGGCTTGGCCTTGTGGGGCAGAGCTGGGAGATGCTAAGTCCAAAGACTGCATACAGCGGGGTGCAGGGGCGCCACCTGTAATCCCAGAGGTTTGGGAGGCTGAGGCAGGAGGACCGTGAGTTCAAAGCCAGCCTCAGCAATTTAGTGAGGCCCTAAAAAACTCAGTGAGACCCTGTCTCTAAATAAAATACAAAATAGGGCTGGGATGTGGCTCAGTGGTTGAGTGCCCCTGAGTTCAATCCTTGGGACCAGGAAAAAGAAAAGAAAAAAAGACCAAAGACCAGGTGGAGCCTCCCTGGGAGCTGGCACTTTACCCGCTAAGGAAAAGGCCCAGGCTCAGGTCACTGGGCCGCGGTGGGGATTATTTTGGCGGCCTGGAGAGCGCAGGGCCAGAACCTAGGTGCCGGCGGCCTCCTTGCCTCCCCCAGACCTCGGACACCAAAGGGCTCTGGGAGGTGGCGCGGCCCACACCAGGCCCGAGATGGGACCACGCCGGCGGCGAGGGGTGGAGGGAGGGTGCCGGGGCCCTCCTCAGCCCTGCCCGTCCCGCAGGGGGCGGCCCTGGAGTGCAGCTTCGGGCAGGAGGAGGCCTTCGAGGCCGCGTGGCTCAACGCCTCGGCCGTGCGCTGCAGCCAAGTGGCGGTAAGGACGGAGGGACGGAGACCGCGGGGCGCCTCCCCCTGCCTCGCCCCGCTCTGGGTGTGGGCGCCCCTCCCCCACAGCCCTGCCTCCCCTCCCCCATGACACCCCCTGCCCCAGAGGAGCCCCGGATGCCGCCTGCGCTTACCTCACGCCCGGTCCTCCCGCAGCTGCACACGACCCAGAAGACCCAGGAGTTCCCGCTCAGCCTCCAACTAAAGGGGCGGCCCTCGCAGTTCCTGGACAGCCCCGACCCCCCCATAACAGGTAGCCCCCCACCCCACCCCACGTGGCCACCCTGCCGGGTAACTTCAGGCTCTTTCCCCTTCCTGAGCCTCGGGGCCCCCAGGCTACAGGGGCGCAGGCTTCCTGAGGGTCTGCGGAGCTGATGCGGAGCCATGAGAATCCTGCTTGGGGTGCAGCTGCCCCCCAGTGGTGATGGTGCCTGTACCATTTCTTTCTTTCTTTCTTCCTTTTTTTTTTTGGGGGGGGGGGGGCTACCAGGAATTGAATCCAGAGGTGCTTAACCACTGAGCCACATCCCAGCCCTTTTAAAAATATTTTATTTAGAGACAGGGTCTCACTGAATTGCGTAGGGCCTCACTACGTTGCTGAGGCTGGCCTCGAACTCGGGATCCTCCTGCTTCAGCCTCCCAAGCCTCTGGGGTTACAGGTGCTCTGCTCGGAGCCTGGCACCAATACTATTTCTTACATGTATCGAATCAGCTCTTCAAAGTTCTGGGGACTGTTTGGACATTCCTAGTGACAGTGAAGGCCACCGAGACCTCAGAACTGCCTTGCACACTCAAGGCTCTGAGACCCTTCCCTTCTCTCTTCCTTGGGCTTCTCTGAGTGTTGTAGGCCTCCCCCCCCCCCCCCCGCCCCCCCACCCCCGCGCCCAGGTGGCTCAGCCCTTCCTGGCCTCCTGGACCTCCACTGGTGGGCCTGGGTGTGAACCCCAGCTCCCTTAGGGCCAGGCTGTGTGAGCTTGGGGAAGTGACTCTCCCTCTCTGGGCTCTTATCTGTAAATGGTGTTAGCCGGTGGCTTTACCTGCTGGCATCCCACCAAAGAGCAATGATGTTGATGAGTTCAGCCAGGCACGGGTGCCAAGAGCCTCACAGGGTCCTGATCGGGGAAGCAGCCCGGCCTCTGGGTGACCTGTCCTACCCCACTGTCTCCCCCAGTTGTCGTCTACAACTGTGCCATGGGTAGCCCCGACTGTTCCCAGTGCCTGGGCCGCGAGGACCAGGGTCACCTGTGCATGTGGAGTGACGGCTGCCGCCCGCGGGAATCCCCGCAGCCCCTGCCTGGCTCCTGCCCTGCGCCTGAGATCCGCGTGGTAAGCCCACCCCAGGCGCACGCCCCCCACGTGCCGCACCTGCACCCAGCCTGGGTCACGCATCCTCTGGGCTCGCGGCTAGTAGCACACACCTGTGCACATGCGTGCAACTTACCTGTGAACGAAACAAAGTCCCTGCCTCACAGAGCTGCCGTTTTAGGGGCAGAACGACAGTGATGAATAAGCAACTAATTAGACATGCACGGTGGAGGGAAATGGCAGGGCACTGGAAATGGGGAGTGGGGGAGACGCTGGGAGCTACTTGTCACTCATTTTTATGGCAAGGTCAGGGAAAGCTTGCCGGCCTGGTGATAATCGAGGCCTCTAATAACTTTTGTACCTCTGTTTTAATTAATTAAAAAAAAAAAAAAACTCAGGGAAGGATTCTGATTGGCTTAGCTGAGGTCAGGTTCCTGCCCCTCGTCCAATCAGCTTCTGGCTGGGGTGTGGGCTCCTGTGCGCCACCCAGTCTCTGGGAACTGGCTTCAGTTGCCCCAGGAGTCTCCCCCAGGTGGCATCCCTGACCTGAGTGGGCTCAGTCATGCACACGCCCATTCTCAGGGCAGCCCGGTGACCTGCCAGGTGACTGGCAGCTCCAGCTCTCTCTGAGCCACTGTGTCCTCTAAGCAATGGGTCTGGGTGGCCCTGCCTCCAAGCTGCATGTGACCATGGGAGGGGCCATTTGTCAGTGTCCCAGCCTCAAAGCCCCACTCACTCCTCTCTCTGGTCTCCTGGCAGATCGAGCCCCTGAGTGGCCCCTTGGATGGCGGGACCCTGCTGACCATCCGTGGCAAAAACCTGGGCCAGCGGCTCAGTGACGTGGCGCACGGCGTGCGGATCGGCAGCGTGGCCTGCGAGCCGCTGGCTGACAGATACACCGTGTCAGAGGAGTGAGTGGCCACGGTGCCCCAGCCCCACCCTGCCCAGCAGTGCCAAGACAGCCGCGCCCGCTGCCCGCAGCTGGTCCCACTGTGCATCCTGCCTGTCTCTGCTGGGGACGCTGCTCTCTAGCCTTCCAGCTCCTGCCCCGCACCGCCTCCTCCAGGAAGCCCTCCGGGCTCCCAGGCCAGGCCAGCCCCTCTGCACATAAGCTTGCTCTGATCAGAATGATTGATTTGCAGTTAAATTTGGGGGGCTCCTGGTGGGGTATAAGATCGTCCCTCTAGAGAATGTTCTGGAGCAGAGGAACGAACTAGATTTCCTCTTGGGAAGGCTTTGCAAATAAAACTCTCAGGTGGCCAGATGTTCTCCTGACCGCAGCCCACCTGGCCCCACCTCCTCCTCTCAGAGGTGCAGAATTGTGGAAATGCCTGGGGAGGGGGGATACCCTGACAGTGGTCACTCCAGGGGGGCCCTCGAGAGCCTCAGAGGGCTGTTCATTATTTCAGTGTGGGCAGTGCTCAGAGTGGGAGGCTGGTGGCCACGTGCAGAAATGAGGCGCTGTCACACCCCCTGAGCGCAGCTGTCGGTCTCCCTCCAGGATCGTGTGTGCCACGGGGCCAGCCCCAGGGGCCTTCTCCGACGTGGTCACCGTGAATGCTTCCAGGGAGGGCAAGTCTCGCGAGCGCTTCTCCTACGTGGTAAGGAGGCCACGCCCACCAGCCGCCCTCTCCAGCAGGCTCCGCCCCCCCAGGGTGGACCGAACCTGACTCCTGCCCTCCGCCCACAGCTGCCTCTGGTCCACTCCCTGGAGCCTGCTGTGGGCCCCAAGGCAGGGGGCACGAGGATCACCATCCATGGGAGTGACCTCCACGTGGGCTCCGAGCTACAGGTCCTGGTGAACGACACCGACCCCTGCACGGAGCTTGTGTAAGCCCGAGAGGCAGACCTGCCCCTCCCACCCAGAGGAACCCATGGGGTTGGCGGAGGTGGGTGGGGGTGACGTCATTGCCCCAAACATCAGCTGGTTCTTTGTTAGTCATGTCCCTTTTGGGAAGTCCCTCCACTTTGCTGACCTTCAGTCTCTTCATCTTGTAAAAACTTATTTTGTTTGTTTGTTTTTGATACTAGGGATTGAACGCAGGGGTGCATAACCGCTGAGCCCCATCCCCAGCCCCTTTTATGTTTTATTTTGAGTCAGGGTCTTACTTAGTCACTTAGGGCCTCGCTAAATTGCTGAGGCTGGCCTTGAACTTGCAATTCTCCTGCCTTAGCTGCTGGGATTACAGGCGCGCACCACCCTGCCAGACATAAGAATGGTCTTTAAGTTCTGGGAGTGCACAGTGCCCAGCATACAGTAGGTGCTCCATAAATGGCAGCCACAATGAAAATGGTGATTGTCCACACTCAAGTCCTCCTGAGTAAGCCCGAGTGTGATCAGTGGTAGGGGGTGTGGTCTGGAGCCTTTTGGGGGTGGTGGTGGGGAACCTCTGTCTTTATTATGCACTTACTGTGTACCATGCCTCATTAATAGGCTTTTCTGAGGATACCAAGATAAGCTCAGCCCAGGCTTCAGGGAAAAGTTAGACACACCCACAGGAAATAGGAACCTCCAATGGAGACAGGACCCAGAGAACAGTCAGGACTTTTGGGGTTCCGAGCGGGGTGGGGAGTTGGGACAGGAGATCTGGGGAGGCTTCCTGGAGGAGGTAGCCAGGCACCCTCCTGATGGTTTCTAAGGGCGCAGAAGACAAGGCGGGCCCCAGGCCAAGTGCACTGGGGCTTGGACACTGGCAGTGCGAGGCGGGGCCCCTGCTGATGCCGCTGTCCCCCACAGGCGCACGGAAGTCAGCATCACCTGCACGGTGCCTGGGGGCGTCCAGGCGGCCCCAGTGCCCGTGTGCGTGCGCTTGGAGCGCCGGGGCTGCGTGCGCGGCAACCTCACCTTCTGGTACATGCCCAACCCCGTCATCACGGCCATCAGCCCCCGCCGCAGCCCTGTCAGGTGAGCCCCAGCCCCTGCCCCTGCCCTGGCCTCCTTCTCTGAGGCCAGAGGTGTGCTGATGAGGTCTTGCTGCCCCCACAGCGGCGGCAGGACCATCACGGTGGCTGGCGAGCGCTTCCACATGGTCCAGAACGTGTCCATGGCCGTGCCCCACATTGGCCGGGAGCCCACGGTGAGGGGACCCCTGGGGGCTGAGGCGGGGGCAGGCTGGGTGCAGCTGGCGGCCGTGGCTGACCAGGCCTCTTCCTGCGGCATCTCTGTCTCTCTTTCTGTCCCCTTTAACCCCCACCCCCGTTTTTCCACGTCCCTCTGTCCATCCTGCGTCCCTCCCCCTTGACTCCTGGGCCAGCTCTGCAAGGTCCTCAACGCCACCCTCATCACCTGCCCGTCCCCGGGGGCCCTAAGCAACGCCTCGGCGCCCGTGGACTTCTTCATCAACGGGCGCGCCTACGCGGACGAGGTGGCCGTGGCCGAGGAGCTGCTGGACCCCGAGGAGGTGCCGCGGGGCAGCCGGTTCCGCCTGGACTACCTGCCCGACCCGCAGTTCTCCACGGCCAAGAGGGAGAAGTGGATCAAGCACCACCCGGGGGAGCCGCTCACACTCGTCATCCACGTGAGCACCGGGCTGGGGGCGGGAGGGCAGGCCAGCCTGCGCCAGGGGCCACGGCCAGCGTCCCTCCTGTACCCACAGAAGGAGCAGGACAGCCTGGGCCTCGAGAGCCATGAGTACCCCCTGCGTCAAGATAGGCCAGGTGGCCTGCGACATCCAGATCATCTCGGAGAGAGTCATCCACTGTTCCGTCAATGAGTCCCTGGGCGCCGCCGAGGGGCAGCTGCCCATCACGGTGAGTGGCAGAGGCGGAGCCAACTGCAGCCCCGCCCACCCATTTGCTGAGCATCTGCCAATTTTCATGCTCAATGGCTTAGGCCAGCAAAGCAAGGCAGAGCTCTAGGTCCTCATTGGGCACATGAGGACACAGATGTCCGAGAACTTAGGGACCTGCTCAGTGTCAGTTAATTGGCTCCATCTGGGCCCTGAGGCAGCTGGCTCTCAGAATCTTGGTGTCCTGCCTGGTCACCATGTAGACTCATGGAGAGGAGCAGAGAGAAAGCCCAGAAATTGGGACCTATTCTGTATGGTACCTGCTTGCATGCCTCCTAGGACGGGGAGCTCACTACCTCCCAGGCAGTATGCGCCACCCCAGGATGGTCTAACTGGGATAGATTCCTTTTCTCCACACCCAAGTCTCAGTCTTGTCACCTGCTGTCCTGGTCCCAGGACTGCCCTACAGATGATCAAGGACAGCAGCCAGGCCCTGTGAACTGCCCGGCTGCCCTACCTCTGGCTCTCCCCTGTTCCTCCCAGGCTGTCATAATCATCACGGCCTCCCGTATTGGCCGCACCATCATCTCAATTAGCTGTCAGTGTCCCCAGGAGGCAGAGGTGGCTATCTTTGTATTATCATGGAGGCACAGAGGGGTTAGGTGACCTGCCCAAGACCACACAGCTAATGAGAAGAGCCAAGACGTAATTCCAGGAAAACCACAATCCCCTTTCCCTACCTCTGCGCAGATCCAAGTAGGGAACTTCAACCAGACCATCGCCACGCTGCAGCTGGGGGGCAGTGAGACCGCCATCGTCGTGTCCATTGTCATCTGCAGCGTCCTGCTCTTGCTCTCTGTGGTTGGTAAGGAGTCCCAGGCTTGGGACATGGAGAGGGCAGACCTCCCCACCAGGCCCCAGACTGTCTGAAGACTGGCATGCAGGAAGGGCATCGTGGGCTGGGGGCCCAACTTGATGGACAAAGGTGTGGGAAAGAGGTACCCAGGGCTGGGGGAGGGGCATGCCCGGCTACAGCACAAATGGGCAGAAGGTAGATGTTGGGGGACCTGCTGGGCCTAGCCTGTGGCCCTGAATGCCAGGTAGAGGAATTCAGAACCTCGTGTTCCTGTCAATAGGGAGCTACAGAAGGTACTGGAGAGCTGTTCAGGGAAAATGCCTCCACATGTTAAAATAATGGTTATAAAAGTAATGTAGTTTAGAAGTCAGAGCCCCTCATACACTGCTGGTGAGACTATACAACTGCTTTGGAAAACACTTCAGTAGATGGCCAAAATGTTCACTGTCACTGGGTGTGGTGGCGCACACCTGTAATCCCAGCCACTTGGGAGGCTGAGGCAGGAGGATTGCAAGTTTGAGGTCAGCCTCAGCAACTTAGCAAGACCCTGGCTCAGAAAATAAAAAGGTCTGAGGGTATAGCTCTGTGGTAGAGTAGAGCACCTCTGGGTTCAATCCCCAATACCTAAAACAAACAAACAAACAAACAAAAAAAAAAACTTAAAATTCAGCAGTAATTTTGGTCATTGAACAAAGAATGGAAAATACTAAAATCCAAAAAGAACACAGAAATCACACATCATTTTATCACCCAGGGAAAGCTGCTGTGAACACACACACACACACACACACACACACACACACACAGGTTTGTTTTTCTAAGCGCTGTTCCCTGAGGAGCCTGGGGAGAACCTCTCCCTCCGGGCCTGGGGTCTGCTACAGCAGGTGCCCGGGAAGGCCTCCCAGCAGGCCTGGAGCCTGACCGGCTTCCCCGCTTCCCCGCCGCCCGCAGCCCTGTTTGTCTTCTGCACCAAGAGCCGCCGCGCCGAGCGCTACTGGCAGAAGACGCTCCTGCAGATGGAGGAGATGGAATCGCAGATCCGCGAGGAGATCCGCAAAGGTGAGCAGGTGGCGCCGGGCCAGGGCTGGGCCGCGGCTGTCCCTCGGGCGCCAGGTGCACAATCCGCTGACAGCCCCCTGCCTGTCCACCAGGCTTCGCCGAGCTGCAGACGGACATGACCGATCTGACCAAGGAGCTGAACCGCAGCCAGGGCATTCCCTTCCTGGAGTATAAGCACTTTGTGACCCGCACCTTCTTCCCCAAGGTCAGCCTGAGCCCTCCCTTGAACCTGCACAGACCGCCTGGGGCAACTTGACCCAGCGCACGTGCATGCAGTACAGGGCCTCCTGAGCAGTGTGAAACCTATACTCCCGTCCACGGCAGCCCTGCCTGGCTGCCCTGCATTGCCAAGGGAGGAGATCTAGTTTCTCCCCCCACTTTCATTCTCTGCTCACTTGATGTTTAACTGTCCATACAGGAACCAGCTGCCAGCCCCCCATCTCCTCCTGGCACGCTCCCCTCACCAAGGCAGTTAAGCGGGTGGCTGGGACTCCCAGGATTCCCTGCCGGCATTCCCCTGGTCTCCCTGTTGTCTCCTGTCGCTGGGTTCTGCTTAACTAGCCCGTGCCTCGCTGGGAGCCGTGGTGCATGCCTGTAATCCCAGAGCTCAGGAGGCTGAGGCAGGAGGATCAGGAGTTCAAAGCCCACCTCAGCAACTCAGCGAGGCCCTGTCTCAAAAAATAAAAAGGACCGGGAATATGGCTTCATGGTCAAGCACCCCTGGGTTCAATCCCTGGTATCAAAAAAAGCAGCCCCTATCCCATGATAGGCCATTCCAGGGGCCACTGCCTGTCCCCACTGGGCATTTGCGATGGTGCCTAGGGTCTTTCCTCTCCTCTTCCCTGTCCTCCCTGTTCCCTGTGTGGTGTCCAAAGTAGCCCGTGTCTGACCACACCACTAGTCACAAAAGCCTCCAGCGGTCTTCCCAGCCTCGGGACTCCACAGCGGTCCTCCCAGCCTCTGCCTCCGTCTCCCCCTTTCTCCGGGAGAAGCTTCTGCTTCCTCTCGCATTGCCCCACTTTGGCTCATGCCTTGGGGGACACCCTCCCCCCTCCCCATAGGGTCCCCCAGTCCCCTGCCTCCGTTCCTTTAGGTGCTGTGGTTCCGCCCCAGCTTCCCGGGCAGAGGCCCAGCCTGGCGCCCCTCTGGGCTGGGCGGGCTGGCGGGGTGGGGGCGCAGCGCTGAGCCCCGGGGTCTGCCCGCAGTGCTCCTCCCTGTACGAAGAGCGCTACGTGCTGCCCTCGCACGCCCTCAGCTCCCCGGGCAGCGCCCCGGCGCCCGAGACCCACCCGCTGCTGGGGGAGTGGAACGTGAGTACCGAGCCCGGCCCGGGCCAGCCCTGCGTCGCGGTGCCCGTCGTCGGTGGGTCCCCGCCGCGCGCTGGGAGGTAGCGAGCTCCGCCCCTGCCCGCAGGTCCCGGAGGACCGCCGGCCGCACATGGAGGAGGGCCTCAGCCTCTTCTCCTCCCTGCTCAACAACAAGCACTTCCTCATCGTCTTCGTGCACGCGCTGGAGCAGCAGAAGGACTTCGTGGTGCGGGACAGGTCAGGCCGCGGGGGACGGGGTGGGCGCCGGGCTGGCCCCGGGGGCTGACGGCCAGCTGAGGCCCCGCGGCCCCCGCAGGTGCAGCCTGGCCTCGCTGCTGACCATCGCGCTGCACGGCAAGCTCGAGTACTACACGAGCATCATGAAGGAGCTGCTGGTGGACCTCATCGACGCCTCGGCCGCCAAGAACCCCAAGCTCATGCTGCGGCGCACCGAGTCCGTGGTGGAGAAGATGCTCACCAACTGGATGTCCATCTGCATGTACAGCTGCCTGCGGGTGAGGCCGCTCGCGCCTGCGCAGGGGAGGCCGGAAGTCACTCCCCCGGGCCGCCAGGGGCTCTTCAGAGCCCTCGTGCAGATATGGAAAGGAGCACACCTGTCAGTCCAGCGGCTGGGGAGGCCGAGGCAGGAGGATCGTGAATCCAAAGCCAGCCTCCGAGGCCCTAAGCAATTCAGCGAGACCCCTGTCCCTAAATAATAATACAAAATAGGGCTGGGATGTGGCTCAGTGGGTGAGTGCTCTTGAGTTCAGTCCCTGACACCCGCTCCCCCCCAAAAAGAAGGGGGTTGAGGCCAGCCCAGAGGATCCAGTATAGAGATGGGAAACCGAGGCTCAGAGAAGGCCAGGCTGGCTGGGTGCAGAGGTGCAGGGCATGCCCAGGGCAGAGGAGAGGCTGGGTCTGGTGTAGTTTGGGGGCCGCTGCTCTGGAATCTGGAGATAAATCAGACCCTGGCCTGGTCCCTGAGGCTTTCCCAACCTTAGGGGAGAGATGTGCAGATAGAAAGTAAAATAGAGTACAAAAGGACAGACCCCCATTGGAACCCTTCTGTGGAACGGGAGTTACACAGTTCCTGGCCCTGTCTTGCCATCCAGCTGCCTTTACAGGGGCAGAGGCCACAGGGTCAGCTGGAGTTTATGGAGGGGCAGAGGCCTGGACAGAGCCCAGAACCAGGCCCTTAATTGTGTTGGGTCTGTGTCTGGTCTTTGGTAGAACCCAGCTGTGTGACCCTGGGTGAGTCACTGCCCTCTCTCTGGGTCTTGGTCACCTTTGGTTCAGCGGGTTCGCTACTTCTGGCCTCAGGAGTCCTGTGGATCCTCCCAGGGGAAGCAGGCAGTGTGGAATGGACAACCCGGACACTAGGGGCTGCAGAGGACTCTGGACCTAGCTCTCCTGGCCACTTTATGTGGCTTCAGTCAGGCCCGTCCCTCTGAGCCTGTTCCCTCCTCTACAAAATGGGGCATCGGTGGCTTCTACCCCTGGGCCTGGAGAATTGGCTCAGGAATAAGGGCTGGCCCGCTGCCGTCAAATCCTTGCCAAACCTGCTTAATACCATCATGTACTTAATTTTTTTTTTCAAATATACTTACCGTTTTTACTTCAACGTCCACCATAAATGGAACAGCTGGATCGCTGGAAAATCAGCTGAGGCTGTGGGTGGCAGCGAGTCCCTTTTTGGCTGGGTGCACGCAGTAAAATGGGGGTCAGCAGGAGGGGGCTGGGTACCCCACAGGCTTTAGGCTGTGACATGGGCTGTTTGCAGCCTCATCTGGGTTCTCTTTCACCTCACCTCGTCACTGGGTAGGACGCAGTGAATCCAGTTTTGTTTTGGGAACTGGGGATTGAACTCAGGGGCGCTCGACCACTGGGCCACATCCCCAGCCCTTTTTTGTATTTTATTAGAGACAGGGTCTCACTGAGTTGCCAAGTGCCTCGCCATTGCTGAGGCTGGCTTTGAACTCGCGATCCTCCTGCCTCAGCCTCCCAAGTGCTGGGATTACAGGCGTGCGCCACTGTGCCCGGCAGAATCCAGGTCTTAAATTCAGCTTCACCACATCCTAGCGGGGCGATGCTGGGCAGATTGCTTGCCCTCTCTGAGCCTCAGTAGTGTCAATTGAGCTGTGCAGGCCTTGCTGGTCCCTGCGTAAGAACTTACTGTCCATAGAGACACCGTACAGGGGGTGTCAGCCTTGGCACTAGGATCCCAAAGGAGGTGTTGGGAGAAGGGGGGCCTCAGGTAGGGCTGGGGCAAGGCCAAAATGTAGAGGCTGGAATATGGAGGGCGGGCCGGGCCTTGACCCTGACAGCCGCGTGCCCACCCAGGAGACGGTCGGGGAGCCGTTCTTCCTGCTCCTGTGCGCCATCAAGCAGCAGATCAACAAGGGCTCCATCGACGCCATCACGGGCAAGGCCCGCTACACGCTCAACGAGGAGTGGCTGCTGCGGGAGAACATCGAGGCCAAGCCCCGGGTGAGCCTGGCGGGCGTGGTCTGGGCGGGGCCAAGCAGTGGATGGGGCGGGGCGGTACCTTGTGGTGCTGGGCCTGCTTTAGGCGGGGTTAAGCAGGAGGACTAGTGGGCGGGGCTTTCTGTGGGCGGGGTTAGGCAGGGAGCACTAGTGGGCGGGCCGCATGGGCGGTGCTAGAAGGGAGCGCTAATGGGCGGGGCCGCATGGGCGGGGGCTTGCTGGGTACTGGGCTGGGCTGGTCCAGGTCGCCAATCATTTTTTTTTTTTTTGGCCTCCAACCTTGACCTAGCCTTGCAGCCTCCGAAGACAGCGCCTTTCCTGTCTGGGCTTCTGTGTAGCAAGGGTGGTGACCCACTGACCCCTCTCCCTTTTGCCTTCTCTCTCGTGCAGAACCTGAACGTGTCCTTCCAGGGCTGCGGCATGGACTCGCTGAGCGTGCGAGCCATGGACACCGACACGCTGACGCAAGTGAAGGAGAAGATTCTGGAAGCCTTCTGCAAGAACGTGCCCTATTCACAGTGGCCGCGGGCAGAGGATGTGGACCTTGGTGGGCAGGAGCAGGGGTAGGGGTGGGCGCAGGGGCCTGGGTATCTGGAGGCTATGGCCTTGGCCAAAATAGTCCCTTTCAAATTAGCACATATGCATGAGTAGTGGCCCTGAGGACACCTGAGATGGTCAGACAAGGTCTCCAGGAGCAAGCTGCTATTGTTTGGTCGGACACAGGTCCTGCAGTGTGAGCAAGCTTTGGACAACAGCAAAAAGCCTTTAGGAAGAGCTTCCCAAAGAAGGGCACATCAGAGTAGGTTTTGAAGGATGTGTAGGAGTCTTGCTTCTGCCGCAAAAGTGAGGTTCCTAAAACTCCGGGGTATTCCTGATCTCCTACCCTGTGCCCAGTCCTCTTCTAAACTCTGGGTTGTCACAGTGAATGGGCAGGGAATTCCAGGGGGCTGAACAGGTGCTAAATCACCTGGGATCTACTCATTTTCTCCCCAGGACAGTGAGAGCCGTAGAGGTTGTGTGGCCTCTTGTGCATATGATACCTTTTATTTCATCAGCAGTTGTAACATTAATGACCCTGGGGAGTGGGGACACTTCCTGAGCTTCTGCTTGGTGACAGCGACCCTGGCACCTTTGTTAAATACTGTCATGCCTCTTTGAGCTTTCTCTCCCTCCCCATTTTACAGATGAGGACATAGAGGCTCAGAGAGGGGCCTGGCTTGCCTCGGGGTTGCACAGCTGGAGCGAGAGGCCTCTTCTTGTGTGGCCCAGGCCGCTGTCTGCCTCCTGGTCCAGGCTCCCCGCCCTGACCCTGATGATCTGCTCCTCTGCCCCCAGAATGGTTCGCCTCCAGCACGCAGAGCTACATCCTGCGGGACCTGGACGACACCTCGGTGGTGGAGGACGGCCGCAAGAAGCTCAACACGCTGGCCCACTACAAGGTGCGGCCCGGCCCCGCCCCGCCCCCACCCTGCACTGCCGACCTCTGACTCCAGCCTCTCCCCTCCCACAGATCCCCGAAGGGGCCTCCCTGGCCATGAGCCTCACGGACAAGAAGGACAACACCCTGGGCCGAGGTAGTGTGGTGGCCACGCGGGGGGACCCTGTGGGGAAGCCAAGGCTCCGAGAGGGCAGGCCAGGCCAGGCTCCTCTGACCCACCACTCCTGGGACAGGGCCTGCGGCCGGGCCTCGTCAGGCTGATTGCTGCGGGCAGCTGGAGGAGGCCCGGGAGCGCGGGATGTGGCCTGGGCGGCTGCCAGGCCAGGGGGAGGCTGACGGCCTCTCTGGGCTTGGGGCTGTGTTCGTGCCACCAGCCCCTCTGCGCCCGCAGGCGGCCCGGGCCTCGCTGCCCAGCTGCCAGTTCTGGGAATCCGGGCTCCTGTGGGCCTGGGGGTCTCTCTGAGGCCGAGAGCAGGCTCCTGGGACCTCGGCATCCCTCCATCTTCGGGTCCGCACATGGCTCTCTCCCCCTCTTGTTTATTTATCGTGTTTTTCCTCTCGCAGTGAAGGACTTGGACACGGAGAAGTATTTCCACTTGGTGAGTGCCCAGCCCGACCGGGGGGCCTGCCCCTGCGGGCGGGGCCTTGGCTCGGGCCGCCCTGGGCCTCTGGGAAATGGCTCCCAGGCCCTGGGAAAGGCTGGGGCGAGGGCACTGGGGACGGGTCCAGGCCAGCCAAAACCAGAGTCCCGTGCACAGAGGGGCCCAGCCAGGGGCCCCTGTTGGCCAAGAATCCGCATGGCTGGGCACTGACCCCGTCCACCTCCCAGGTGCTGCCCACGGATGAGCTGGCGGAACCCAAGAAGTCCCACCGGCAGAGCCACCGGAAGAAGGTGCTCCCCGAGATCTACCTGACCCGCCTGCTCTCCACCAAGGTGGGCCCCGCCCCAGCCTCCCCTCCCTGGCTCCCAGGGGGCAGCAGAGAGGGAAATGGGGACCCAGAAGGGTCAGCGGTGTCCCTAAGGCCGCAGGGCCTGAGTGCCAACGTTGGCCACCCTGGAGCCCAAATCCTGGCCCCTCCGGTTCCCAGCTGGTGCCCCAGCATCTCCATGGGTCCTCCCCACACCCAAGGGAGGTTTCACTGACCCATTTCACAGACGGGAAGACAGAGCCAGGCACCAGCAGGCCGAGGTCACGTGACTTCCCGTTCACCCCAAGCACCGTGCGGGGGCTCCCCTGGTGGCCCATGGCTCTGACAGTGCCCCTGGCTGACGGTGGCACCCCCGCCCCCACCCCAGGGCACACTGCAGAAGTTTCTGGACGACCTGTTCAAGGCCATCCTGAGCATCCGGGAGGACAAGCCCCCGCTGGCGGTCAAGTACTTCTTCGACTTCCTGGAGGAACAGGCCGAGAAGAGGGGCATCTCAGACCCGGACACCCTGCACATTTGGAAGACCAACAGGTACCTGGCGAGTGGGGCAGGGTTGTGTAGACTTCATCATTGGGGCAGAGCTGTGGCCACCTGCCTGGGTTCAGTGCCTACTGTGCCAGTTTTTAAGCTGTGCGATCTTGGGTGAGTGAATTGACCTCTCTGTGCTCCAGTTTCCCCAGCTGTAAAACTAGGGCAACAGTAGTAACCCACCTTAATTGTAAGAATTCACTAGAAAAGCACCCGGGAGCAGTGTGCATTTGTTGCCCTTACCATCTCCCTCCCTCTGCCTGGGTTAGTGAACAGAATCAGCTTTATTTTGCAGATGAGGATACCGAGGCTCCCAGAGGCTCCCTGCCCACAATCATAGAGCCCTCGGGATGGTAGAACCAGGCTCACCCCTGCATGTTCTGATTCCCATGCCCAGTTTGTAGCCCTTCTTTGAAGCTGGAGGTCTCCCCCCAACCAACAATTTATTGAAATCCTTACAAAAATGCTAATGACCCAGCAGTTTTTGAGCAGTCCCAGACGTTTCCGAGGATCCACATGCCCCAGGCTGCTGTATCACTGGGTGGCCTGGGTTGGGGTTGGAGAGTGTCACCAACTCTCTCTGGCCTTCCGAGGCTCGGGGTGGAGGCCCCGCCCTCGCTCTGCCGGCTCTGGACTTCCGGGAGGGCTGGAGGAGGGGCCTGGGGCTGGGCGGGGCTGGGGGCGGGGCTCCTAATGAAAACCAGGAGCTGGCGGGGCCCCAGCGGGAGGCCGGGGCGGAGGTGGGGGCTCTGCAGGGGCAGAGGCGGCGCCGGGGCGGACCCGCCAGCCCCTGCAGCCCCGGCCCTGGTCCAGCCGCCCCAGCCGCCCCGGAGACCCAAGCCTCAGTTCCCAAAGGTGACTCCAGCATCCTGGCGGGCACAGCCGGCCACGTCCCCCGGGGCTGCCCTCCCGCCCTGCCCCCGCCCTTGGTGGGCTCACACGGCCTCCTGTGCCCCGCAGCCTCCCGCTCCGGTTCTGGGTGAACATCCTGAAAAACCCGCAGTTCGTCTTCGACATCGAGAAGACGGACCACATCGACGCCTGCCTCTCGGTGATCGCGCAGGCCTTCATCGACGCCTGCTCCATCTCCGACCTGCAGCTGGGCAAGGTGGGCCCTCCCGGGGAGGCGCACCCTGGGGACAGCCTTCTGGAAGGCGCCCCTCCGGGGCTGGAGGCTGTGGGACAACGGAGCCGTGGAGACGGGGGACGATGCCCGGGGGCGGGCCCTGGCCAGGTGTGCCCGGCCCGGGCCAAGTTCCGGAGTCACTGGAGCAATGGGGCGAGGGGCAGAGGAGCCAGTTGGTGCATGGCCCCTGGGTCACCAGCCTGAGGGGACAGGCTCCATCTGGCTGTAGAGGGTAGAGACCAGACAGAGTGGCCTTCCGGGCAATGACCCAGAGAGAGGCCAGCGCTCCGGGCCGGCGGCGTCCCTGGGAGGGCACAGTTGGCGCTCCCACGACAGGCCCGGGCCAGGGGCTGCGTGGCCCCGCATCTAGCCCAGGAATTTCCGAGGCAGGGCATGAGAGAGGAAATGACATCCCTGGACAAGTGCGTGCTCCTCGGAAGGCGGCAGGGTGCGCGTGACAAAGAGCAGGGGGCGGACTTGGCACGTTGGCTTTGGGGCGTTGGCATCACGCAGTGGGAGATGCCCCCAGCCAGCGATCAGGTGCAAGAACCAGAGCCAGACCCCCGCAAGGAGGCCAGCGAAACAGGCCGCGAGGGGCGGGAGCTGGAGGCAGTGCAGCTTGTCCCCCTGAACAAGCAGGTCCCCCTGCAGGTTGTCACCCTGACAGCTCCCGAGAGATGGGGCAGGGGCTCCATGTCCAATGCCGCCCCAGGAGGGGACCCAGGGAGGCCCTGGTCCACAGCCAGCACCGTGGGGACATGCGGTGCCAACCCAGACCCCGAGGGCCCCGAGGGCCATCGATGGGGCCATGGGGACAGGGGCTGGTTAGGAAAAGACCCAGCTGTCCACCTGCCGCTGTGAGCTGGCCCTCTGTGCCCAGGATTCTCCAACCAACAAGCTGCTCTACGCCAAGGAGATCCCCGAGTACCGCAGGATCGTGCAGCGCTACTACAAAGCAGATCCAGGACATGACGCCGCTCAGCGAGCAGGAGATGAACGCGCACCTGGCGGAGGAGTCGCGGGTGCGCGGGCGCAGGAGGCCCGGGGTCCCCAGGCCCTGGGGGGGGGCACACAGGGCATTTCAGGGCCCCCCTGGGCTTCCCCTCCCTTGTCTACAACTCCTCAGCACGTTGGTCCCGGGAGGGGGCCGCAGAATAATTTCCAGAAGGGAGAGAGGGGACTCCCAGGTCCGGGAGGCCGCTTCCTCCAAGGGGCTCTTGGAAGATGGGGTGGGGAGCGCCGTGTCAGCCTCCCTCTTCTCCCCCCGGCCTCTTGTTCCTTGCAGAAATACCAGAATGAGTTCAATACCAACGTGGCCATGGCAGAGATCTATAAATACGCCAAGAGGTATCGGCCACAGGTGAGTGCCCCCTGGTACCTGCCCAGGTAGGATCTCACCTTAGGACTCACATCCGGGAACTTTGCACTTTAGGGTGGGTCTTTTTTTTTTTTTTTTTTTTTTTAAGCTGGGGCCGAACCCTGGGGCGCTAAACCACTGAGCCACATCCCCAGCCATTTTTAGAGACAGGGTCTAGTTGAGTTGCTGAGGGCCTCTCTAAATTGCTGAGGCTGGCCTTGAATTTGCCATCCTCCTGCCTCAGCCTCCCGAGCTGCTGGGGATGACAGGCGTGCGCCCCCGCGCAGCTGGGTTAGGGTGGGTCTCTTAGTGGGTGGACAGGGGCACTGTGTTCTCTCCCAAGATCTAAGGCAGGGACCCCTGAGCTGGGCCACCCAGCTGACCCCCGCTGCCTCCTGCCCAGATCATGACTGCGCTGGAGGCCAACCCCACGGCCCGGAGGACGCAGCTGCAGCACAAGTTCGAGCAGGTGGTGGCCCTGATGGAGAACAACATCTACGAGTGCTACAGTGAGGCGTGAGGCGCGGCCTGCTGCTGCGAACGAGCCGGGCAGCCCGGGGCCTCCACTCTGCGCTCCTCCCTGGGCCTCTGAGTCAGGCTGCAAGACTGAGAAGCAGAGAAGGCTCGGGGCAGGAGGGACGATGAGGGCCAGGCTGTGGAGCCCCCAAGCCTGGCCCCTGGGACACCTCCGTGTCCCCTCCGACTGGCTCTGACTCTGGGTTGGGGGCCTCGACTGCGCAGCCGGTCTCTGGGAAGGCTGTCCCCATGCCACAGCACAGCGCCCTGCCCTGCCCCGGCCAGCTGCTAAGACAGCCCAGCCCAAATCCGGGGAGAAGAGGCTACAGTCCCCCAAAACACTACCTCATGCAAACTGGCGAGGGGGGAGCCCTTGATTGGGGGGGAGCCCTGCTTTAACCACCAGAAAGCTGCCTCTGCGTCTCTTCACCCAGAGGGCCCCGGCCACCGCAGCTGAAAAGCAGGGTCAGATTTTGTGTGTGTGTTTTTTTTGTGGCTCCAGCGGCTGTTGGCAGCCAGGCCATGCCCACTGCCCGCAGGGAGGCGCCAGGGGTTTCTCCACAGGCTGGGGAGGGGCAGAGGAGGAGGGGCAGGAGCTGGGAGCTCCTGTCTCCTGGGAGAGGGAGAGGGAGAGGGGTGCACCGATGCTGTAGCTGGGCTACTCGATCTTTCTGGAAGTGTTTCTAAAGATAGCACCACTTTGGGTTTTTTTTGGGTTTTTTTTTTTTTAAAGCTTTTATATAAAAAAAAAAAAAAAAGTTATCACGCGCCAACTGTGAATGGCTTGTGCGGAGGACCAGGGGAGGGGTCCCCAGGGGCTCCCTACGGAACACTGGAAATGACTGTTCCAGAGAACAGGCAGGCCTGGCCGAGACCCCCGGCCCGCGCCCTGGCACGTCACCCCCGACCGTCCCTGTCAGAAGCGACTCTTGGTGGCTGATCCCGCCTGTTGGTCCCCTTGTAGCAGACCCGGCCAATGCTGCGACTGGCTGGGAGCCCAAGGGGGCTGGGCTGGAGGGGAGGGCTGGAACTCTCTGGAACCTTCTTTATAATAAAAGTCTGCCGGGAAAACCGACTGGGGGCTTCTGCCTTCGTCCTGGGATGGACACGTGGGGAGGTGGGGGAGGTGGGGGGCGCCGTCCACACAGACCCCGAGAAACACCCAGCCCCGAGATGGCTCGGACTCTGGGCCACAGAGGCCACACCTGCTACGTGTGCCGCTGACCCCTGACCCTGTTCCTCTTTTTTTGGCAGTGCTGGGGAACCTGCCTTGCAGGCAAGGAAATGGGCACTGTCCCCCAAGGCCATGTTAAGGCTGATTCTGTTCTCCTGGGCACAGGTGGCTCCTTGTTTGGGAACACAGCAGGGGGAATCTCACAAGGAGAGGGGCTGACAAAATTGACAGGCTGAACCCCGCCCCGGGCCCTCAGCTCACTCTGGGCCAAAGCAGGGGTGCCATTCACCCTGCACCCCCAGGAACAGGACGCTCCAGAGCTACCTCCAAGTCACAGAGCCTCGCCACACAAGCTTCCCCTTGAGGAAGGAAACATCATTTCCCATGATTCTTATGGAGAATAAGAAGTAGAACCAAAGATCCATAATCTAGAAACAAAATCCCACGAATACCAGTTCTAGGGTCAATAAGAACAGAAAAACCAGAGGCAAGTGATGCTTAGCTTTGAAAATCTCTCCCCAGTAGGGTGCAGTGGTGCAGGCCTATAAACTCATTGGCTCAGGAGGCCCAAACAGGAGGATCACAAATTGGAGGCCAGCCTCAGCAATTTAGGGAGACCTAAAAAATAAAAAAGGCTGAGGATGTAGCTCAGGGATAAAGTTCCCTTAGGTTCAATCCCCAACACCAAAAGTTAGAAATAAAAATCTAGGGCTGGGGCAGTAGCTCAGTGGCAGAGTGCTTGCCTAGCATGTATGAGGCACTGGGTTCAACCCTTAGCACCACATAAAAATAAACAAAATAAAGATATTCTGTACCCTGGTATTCAACTACAAAAAATAATTTAGAAAGAAAGAAAAATATAGCCGGGCACATGCCTGTAATCCCAGCACTTGGGAGGCTGAGGCAGGAAGGTTGCGAGTTCAAAGCCAGCCTCAGCAAAAGCAAGGCCCTAAGCAACTTAGTGAGACCCTGTTTCTAAATTAAAAAAAATTTAAAGGGCTGGTAGTGTTGCTCAGAGGTTAAATATCCCTGAGATACAATCTCCAGTACCAAAAATAAAATAAAAATAAAAAGTCTTTCCGCCCTTAAAGTCACTATGGGAAGGAGCTAGTCTTTATCTTTCACATTTTCTATTCTGAGCATTGATTTCTCCTTATTAAGCAACAGATTTTCTAATTTAAGTTATTGGCATATTTGATAGGTTTTTTTTTTTCTTCTTCTTCCCTTTTGAGGGAGGATGTGATGCTAGAGTAAATACCACACACACACACACACACACACAAAAAAAAAAAAAAAAAAAAAAGAAAGAAAGAAAGAAAGAAAAGAATAAAAATGAAGCAAAGCTGCCCTTGCCTCCCAGGGTCACTCTCGCAGGGAAGTCCTTAAACTCTGTCCGTATGGGGTTGGGGACCCCGGGGTTAGAATCAGGATCGGAGCAAACACCCCAACTGCAACCTGACTTCCCCCATCATGCGACAATATCTGGGTAACATCTTTATGTCATTAACTATTCCGCAGCCTGTCTTAATGTCTGATTAGCATGTTAACACGTAGGCACGCCGTCAGGAGACGGAGGCGCTGTCTCTGGTTTCTGGGGTCCTTTCTGAGCACAGCAGGTGGCCAGCTTCTGTGAACCTCTACGGTCTCCATCTGGGGCCCTAAGACTTGCCTGGCCACTGTAGACACCCAGGAGGGTCCCCCTGCCCTGTAGCTGAAGGTCACGGGAGGGTGGGGACCCTGGATGTTGCAGGCTCAAGGTAAAATGGCTAAAGGGAGAGGTCTTTGCAGACCAGGGAGGTGACCCACCCAAGGTCTCACAGAGGCTGGACCCTCCTGCCCGTCCCCAGCTCACAGAGGCGAGAGATGCCCTCTGCAGGACGCCCACCAGCTGCTCACAGTGCCCCGGGGCCCTGCAGCCGCGTTGACAGAGACCGGGGAAGCTGCGGGCAGGGCTAGGCCGGGCTTCCTGGGGGTCCCAGGAGGAGCAGGAGCCGGGACAGAGCCAGCTTTTACTTCTGGCTTCCTCCAACTCCACCCCTTCCTTCTCTCCACCCTCCCTGGCAGCCTCCTGTCCTGGGGACCCTCTCTCAGCAGCCCCCTGGCCCACACGGAGCCCCCACTTCAAGAAGTGGTCACCCTGCAATCACCTAGCCCTGCAGGCCCGGGCTGAGGCCTCGCCCCGAGTCCTCTCTCCAGCCAGTGCATCAGAGCTCGGAGCCCACCTGCCTAACCGTCTCCACGGCCACCAACCTCCCCTCCCCTGGCCCCTTTGCTGGTCTTCTGCCACATCTGTCACCGTCCTGCTTGCTACCCCCTGATTACATTAAAAGCCAAAACTCTTAACTGTCTTCAATGCCCTTTATGATGTAGCCATCTCCCTCTCTCTCTCTCTTTTTTTTTTTCCCCTCTCTTTTATGGTACCAGGGATTGAACTCAGGGGCACTCAACCACTGAGCCACATCCCCAGCCCTTTTTTGTATTTTATTTAAAGACAGGGTCTCACTGAGTTGCTTAGCGCCTCACTAAGTTGCTGAGGCTGGCTTTGAACTCACCATCTTCCTGCCTCAGCCTCCTGAGCTGCTGGGATTACAGGTGTGAGCCACCACACCCGGGTAATGTACCTGATAGATGGGCTACCCCCTCTCCCCCTGGGAGTTTTCCTTCCTGAGCAAAGCAACCTTGTTTCATTTTCCCTGGGCAGGAGCCAATAGGCTTAAAGGTCACTCTGTTCCCTGGGCAGGAGCCAATAGGCTTAAAGGTCACTCTGTTCCCTGGGCAGGAGCCAATAGGCTTAAAGTTTGCTGTGTTCCACAGGCAAACAGCCAATAGCGTTAAAGGTCATTCTGGCACACCCCGCACCAGAAATCCCTACTTAAGCTCCCGCCTGTTCGGGCGTGGGGACACACCAGCTCCTCCCTGCTGAGAGGAGGCAGCCATTGCACCAACCTTAGGCGACTCACTGCCTCCAGCACAGCAGCAGCTGCCCCAGCCGACAGCTCCAGACACCATAGCCAGCAGGACCCGGCACCCACCTTCCGCCCAGAGCTGCCACACTTCTCCTCTTCTACCTCCGACCAGCCATAAAGGCTGGTGAATAAATCTCTTGGCTGCACGGTGGTCTCCGGTGTGATTTTTGCCCTTCAGTACCCAGTAGCCCTTTTTCTTTGGGTAACTACTGAGGCCTACTGAATACCCACAGGCTTAAAATAGCAGTGATTACTTACTTTGGTCCTGAATCTGCGACAGGGACAGGGCTTGGTGATGGAGGTATGTCCCCATTCCACCAGTCAGCGGGGTTAGCTCCCCCAGGGAGACAAGACTCAATTCCAAGATGGCGCACCCTCACGGCAGCGGATGGGGGCCCGCTGGTTAGAGACCCGGCACTGAAAACCGGGGTGCTCGCCTTCCTTGCCATGAGCGGCTTGGGCTGCCCCACAGAACGGTGGCCATCTTCCAGGATGGAGAAGAAAAGAAAAAAACCCACAAAACATAAAAGCTCCCAGTTTCTTCAGGTGGGAGTCCAGATATTGTCACTTCTACTTGTCCAGAGGCTGGATGTGAGGGGTAGGGACACAGACCACCTCCTCACCAGAGAAGAATCACACACGGTTTTTAGAAATGCATAGATCTCTTCTCCCATGACTCTTATGGGGCTGTAGCCATATAAGTTTGTTTGTTTGGGTACTGGGGATTGAACCCAGGGGTGCTTAACTACTGAGCCACATCCCCAGCCCTTTTAATGCTTTATTTAGAGACAAGGTCTAAGTTGCTTAGGGCCTTGCTAAGTTGCTGAGGCTGGCCTCGAACTTTCAATCCTCCTGCCTCAGCCTCCCAAGCCACTGGGATTATAGGCGTGCACCACAGCGCCCAGCAACCATGTAAGTCTTCCTGTGGTTCTGGAAGCTCAGGGCCTCTGGACCTTGCCTTCCTTCCTGCTAAAATGTACTGCCCCATGTCCCTGCTCAGGAAGGCCTTCCCTACCCTAAAATTGCAACCAGCCCCACCAATCCCTTTGCTTTCTGTTCAGAGCACAGACACCAGCTGCTACCCCATAGGTCTGTCTCTCTCCTGTGGAGGTTTGCTGACTGGCAGTCCCGGCCACGGCCAAGCTCAGGAACCAGCTGTTGAATGGTCTCCCACTCCTCTCAGTCCAAGAGCTCTTTCTAAACAACCAGTCACTCCCTCTGCCTACAACCTACCGTGGCTCCCTACTGCCCCTGAAAGTCGACAGCTGCCCCTGCAGGCCTTGCCGTCCCACCCCACAGCCCAATGCGCACAGCCTCGCTTACCCCTGCTCTTCTCAAAGCCACAAGCCCCGCCTCCTTCAGCCACCCCTGAGTGCAGCCCTGGTAGGGTGCCTTCTGCCTGCATGACCCCTCCCGGCCCCTCTGGTAGCTGCCACTCCCCCTTTAAGATCAACTCCTCCAAGAAGCAGTCCCAGATCCCAGGACTGGGTTCCACACCCGTCCTGGGCCCCCAGATCCATGCCCCAGCCCCTTACAGAATGTGGCCTGTCACCATCCAGGGCAGAGGTAGCTTCTGTCCTGTCTCCAACACTGGCCAAATAAAGGGCAGGTGCTCCGTGGTTGTTTATAAGGGACCAAGTGACCAAATCCCCCAACCTCAGCACCCATCCTCACCAAGATATAGGAAAAGAAAATGAAGTCTTTATTGATAAATATGTTATGATAAAATTGAATAATGGTTCATCAGGGAATAAAAGTTCAGAGAAAATTGCCATCTCTGTCCACCTCGGCCTCTACCTCTTGGCCTCTAGCTCTTGGCCTCTACCTTCTTGCTGCGTGCATTGGAGGATGAGGACCTGGTGGACAGCCTGGACTTCCTCAGGCCCTCAGGGGCCTCTGTCTTCCTGGCCAGGGCTGCGGGGACAGCCTTGGACCCATCACCCTTCCGAGGAATAGCAGCTACTTTGGTTCTTGACCCCCTGCCCAGCCTCCTGGCCGGCTTTCTCTTTAGAGGTCTTGGCTGCCATCTTCCTTTTGGTTGGGGAAGTGACTCCGTTCTTGACCTACAAGAAAGCAAAGTCAAGAACAAGGAGACAGAGCCAGGCACGCACCTCAGAGCCCAGGTGCGATGGCTCCGGACAAGTGACATGCTCTCTCCTCCTTGCAGCCCCTCAGCTATGAAGTAGGGAGGACCACTCGCCCAGGGAGGAAGAGAAGGTGACTGCAGTCTATGGGGAAGATGAACAAGGGCACCCCGACCCGGCTGGTCCCTCCCTGCAGGGCTTGAGGTGGCTTGCCCCTGCTCAGCCAGCTCAGGTGGGAAATAAGACCCGGGAGCAGCAGGGCGCAGTGGCGCACGCCTGTCATGCCAGCACTTGGGAGGCTGAGGCAGGAGGATCTCAAGTTCAAAGCCAGCCTCAGTAATGGCGAGGCACTTAGCAACTCTGTGAGACCCTGTCTCTAATAAAGTACAAGAAAGGGCTGGGGATGTGGCCCAGCGGTCGAGGGCCCTGAGTTCAATCCCCGGTACCAAAAAAAAAAAAAAAAGACTGGGGAGATGGAGCAGGTGCCTACCTGCTTGTCTGCAGGTTTTGAACTTGCATTCTTCACCTTTGAACTTGCATTCTTCACCTTTGAACTTGCATTCTTCACCTTTGAACTTGCATTCTTCACCTTTGAACTTGCATTCTTGCCTCTGAACTCAAGTTCTTGGCCTCTGAACTTGCGTTCTTGGCCTTGGATTTCCCACCAGCCTCTGCATCTAGTGCAAGTTGGAGGTGGGGGAGGGGCATCATGGGGTCTCTGGAGCCCAGCCACCGGCCGTCCTGCTTGGTCACAGGTCCTCACTCAGACACTTATAGGCTAAGTGACCTGAGCCAGCCCTTTGGCCACTCTGAGCTTCAGGGCCCTGGGGTCAAACTGGGCCCGGGGGATCCCTCTCCACCTTGGCTGAGCGTTAAACTGCACCCCTTACCCCATACAAGGCATCAGGGTAGACCCCTGCTCCCCGCCCACACCAGACCAAGGGCTCCTCACCGCTCTACAACTACTAGTCTTTTTTTTTTTTTTTTTTACAACCACTAGTCTTTAGCTGTCTTCGTATCTAGCCGGGAGACAGTTTTTAAAAATGACTCTGACCCTTGCTGCTCCCTGTCAGAATCCTTCCATGGCTCCCCATTGCCCTCAGTCAAGTCTAGAATCCCAGGTGCCCTCCCCACCCTGTAGACAGACTGAACTATTTGCAGACTCTCAAAACCTCCACCTTCCTCATGTCTCTGGGCCTCTGCACAGTGATTGCTGGTGCGCCTCCTCCAGAAAGCCTTCCCGGATTCCTGCCTCAGGGATGACTGGGGCTCTGCTCTCTCCGGGCTCCCGGAGCCTCTCTGCTCCCTCCTTCCTAACCCTTCCCCACCAGCTACCACGAGCTGTCAATCAGGGCACACAAGAAGCCCCTCCCCAGAGCTGCCCCCCCACCCCAGGGGCTGCTGGGAGCCACAGTCCCGGCCCATGCCTTGCCCCACTCCCACACCCACCTTGTTTACTCGCCTTGCCTTCGACTTTGGCCTTCTCGCTGGTGCCCTTGGCACTGGAAGGGGCCCGAGTGGCCTTGGCTGGTTTGGGGGGAGGCTTGCTGGCCTCGGCACCCTTGGCCTCTGGGCGGCCTCTCTTGGGGACCTTCGGGTTGGCTGCCCCTGGTCTGGGGGCGGCCTTCTGGACCTGGCCAGAGCGGGCAGCTGCCTTCCTCTCCTGGCTTGGTTTCTTCGAGCCCTTCCCAAGAGCCTCCCTGGCCCTCCTGGGGACCTTCGGGGCTGACGTCTTCCTGGCCTGGATTTTCTTCTTGTGCTTGGGAGCCAGCTGGAGGAAGAGAGGGTGGGGGTGGGACCGAGAACAAACTCGGGGTGCCTCCTGCCCCGCACCCCAAGTAGAGGGTGTGTGTGCAGTAGGGGGTGCAGGGACTCCTGGCAACTACTGCCCCAGCTCTGAAGCTGTTGCTGTCTCCAGACCCTCTCAGCACCCCGTGAACCCCCAAAACTGCAAATAAGCTCCAAATCATGCCTGACGCTGGGAACAGTGGTGCACGCCTGTCCTCTCGACTACTCGGGAGGCTGAGACAGGAGGCTCTCAAGTTTGAGGACAGCCTCAGCAATTTAGTGAGGTCCTAAGCAACTTAGGGAGACCCCGTCTCAAAATTTAAAAATAAATAAATAAATAAATAAATAAATAAATAAAGAGGCTGGTAAAATTAAAGGTAATTAATTTTAGTACATGCAAAGTAACTGATAACAATTCTCTCCCTTATAGAACATGAAGTATTTTGTTATTTTATATGAGAAACACTTGTATATCAGGCAGTAAGTCTATTAGTGCTTACCAGCACTGTTTCCTAAACTTACAAAACATCTAAAGGTATTATTTGATTTTGTTGGTTGGTGCTGTTAACCTACCTACACCTGTTAAAGGCAGGACCTACATAATTACAGTTATCCTATAGAGCCAAGAATTCCAAATTTAACCTTGAAAGCGAATGGTTACTGGTTGCAGGGGTGCCTGCCTGTAATCCCAGCAGCTTGAGAGGCTGAGGCAGGAGGATCGCAAGTTTGAGACCAGCCTCAGCAACTTAGTGAGGCCCTAAGCAACTTAGGGAGGCCCTGTCACAAAATTATGAATAAAAAGGGCTGGGGCAGGGCTGGGGTTGTGGCTCAGCGGTAGAGCGCTCGCCTAGCACGTGTGCGGCCCTGGTTCGATCCTCAGCACCACGTAAACATAAATGCATTGCATTGTGTGCAACTAAAGCAAATAAATAAATATTTTTAAAAAAGGGCTGGGGATGTGGCTCAGTGGTTAAGCACCCCTGGGTTCAATCCCTGGTACCAAAAAAAAAAAAAAAAAAAAAAAAAGTGAATGGTAAGTTAATATATAACAAAAGATAGGACTTCGGTGGGACTGTAACGCTATTATTGGCTTCTTTGTATATTTAACATATTTATGTTCCTCTATTGCACAAACCTTCTAAAATGCAAATCTGAGGAAAACATTTTACCAAGCTGGTGCCCTCCAAGCTAAAAATGTTTATAGGGTGAGAGGCTGGGGTTGTGGCTCAGCAGTAGAGCGCTCGCCTAGCACGTGCGCAGCCCGAGTTCGATCCTCAGCACCACGTAAGAATAAACACATTGTGCACAACTAAAGCAAATAAACAAATGTTTAAAAAAACACGTTTATAGGGTAAGCCTTCCTTCTCCAGGTGTCTGTGTGCTCTGACCTGTATTATGACTCTCATCTCTGATCAAAGGTGATTAGATATGCCCAAAGACTTGGCACTCCAAACTGTACCACCCTGATAGAAGATTGGGCATTCATTGTTCACCTAAGGAGTACATCTGTGAATGAGAATGTACTAGTTTATTTTTAAAATCTTTATTTATTCTTTTTCATCTTTACTTTTTTTTTTAAACTGGGAATTGAACCCAGGGGCATTTACCACTAAGCTCATCTTCAGCCTGTTTTTTTTTTTTTTTTATATTTATTTGTTTTAGTTGTACACAATGCGTTTATGTTTATGTGGTGCTGAGGACCGAACCCGGGCCGCGCATGTGCTAGGCGAGTGCTCTGCCGCTGAGCCACAACCCCAACCCCTTTTTGTTTGTTTTTAATTTTCCATTTTGAGACAGGACCTAAGTTGCCTGGGCTGGCTTGAATGTGTGATATTCCTGCCTCAGCTTCCAGGGTCCTTGGGGTTACAGGCCTACCCCACTTTGTCCAGCTATTACAAATCTTTTAACTTTTTTTCCAGTATTGGGGATTGAACCCAGGGGCACTTAACCACTGAGCCACATCCCCAGTCCTCCCCGCCTTTTTCAATTTTAAAACAGGGTCTTGCCAAATTGTTGAGGCTATCCTCAAACTTGCAATCCTCCTGCCTCAGCCTCCTGAGTTGCTGGAATTATGGGTTTGTGCCACCACCCCTGGTGTCCTTATTCTTTTTTTTTTTTTTTTTTGTGTGGTACCGGGGATTGAACTCAGGGGCACTCGACCTCTGGGCCACATCCCCAGCCCTTTTTTGTATTTTATTTAGAGACAGGGTCTCACTGAATTGCTAAGTGCCTCGCCATTGCTGAGGCTGGCTTTGAACTCGCGATCCTCCTGCCTCAGCCTCCCAAAGTGCTGGGATTACAGGCATGCGCCACCCGCGCCTGGCTTCCTTATTCTTAAAAGACAAAATTAAGTGAGGATGTACTTATATCACTTAATGTTTTTGTAACCTGTTTGATAAATTATATATGGAAAATTATGCTATCCTTTATATATAGGAATGTATAGTGTGGTTTTGGAAAGGTAATGGGGAAGGCCTCATTGATTTTTAAAAATTGACAACGTGGAACACAGAAACATTTTGCTACTTTTTTCTACAAAAAGGGAATCCAGAGATGTGTTGCTATGTTAACTCATCTTCAAACAGACTCAATAAAGAATCTTGAGAACTTCATTTTCTTATGCTTGTAAATAGAATCCTATTTAGAAAGGGGCAAGGATCAAAACTTTGGCTAGGATTGGTCAAAAGGCCAGCCTCATCTGAGATGTCACGTTAAGATGGCCCCCAATTAGACTAAAGTTAATCCATTTTAAAGATTTGTTCAGCCAGGCATGGTGGCTCACGCCTATACTCCCAGCAACTCGGGAGGCTGAGGCAGGAGGATCACAAGTTGGAGGCCAGCCTCAGCACCTTGGTGAGATTCTGTCTCTAAATAAAAAATAAAAGGGGCTGGGGATGTGGCTCAGTGGTTAAGTGCCCCTGGGTTCAATCCCCAGTACCAAAAAAGCAAAACAAAGTTCTGTTCAAAAGGATAAATTTTTGTCCTCAATGATTATTGTGATCCCCAAATAAAAACTGATATAATGTAAAACTAAGGAAGGGCCTAAGTAAATTGCGAAAGGCATTTCAAGATTGTAAAGGGTTTTTAAAAAGAAATAGAACCTGTATG
This sequence comes from Tamias sibiricus, assembly GCA_025594165.1. Lineage (NCBI taxonomy): Eukaryota > Metazoa > Chordata > Mammalia > Rodentia > Sciuridae > Tamias > Tamias sibiricus. Next base: position 25,818,465 of record CM046675.1, on the reverse strand, counting down.
AGATTCTATGTATGATGAAGTTGACAAGTTATTTATACGCCTTTGTGGAGGCTAAACATATGTTTCTTGGTTCAGAATTATTATACAAACTGGATGTTTTTACTCTTGTTCATTTTATTTTCTATTTTCCTTGTAAAACTTTATAACTGTTGCCCATTCGTGTTTTGCAGAAGTACCACTTCTAACGGAACCATCTAAGCAGTATTTGGAGGTGATGAGCCATCGCCTACAGGACAGAGGGGACAAGACACTGAATCCCAGAACTAATACTGACCCTGATTTGATGGAAAGGGAAGCTAAAATTTTGAAAGTGAAATTTAGCTGGGTGGGGTGGCGCATGCCTGTAATCCCAGCAACCTGGGAGGCTGAGGCAGGAGGATCACAAGGTTGAGGCCAGCCTCAGCAAGGTCCTCAGCAATTCAGTGAGACCCTGTCTCTAAATAAAATATAAAAAGGGCTGGGGACGTGGCTCAGTGGTTAAGCACCCCTGGGTTCAATCCCTGCTACCAAAAAAAAAAAAAAAAAAAAAAAAAGTGAAAATTAAAATCCAGGGCTCCCACTTCAAGACTGGCAAAGCTGGCCTTGGGGCGTTCGGCCACTGAGACTTCAGAGTCAACGTCGAGGAGGATGAAGGTGCTACGGGGGTTGCTGATATTTTGGCCCTTGTGCCCATGGTCAGCCAGGACCCTGGCCACGACAGGACCCCTTTAAAGGGTCCTGTGGTTTCTGTGACTCGCCCAACCCCTCCCGATCAGGTAGACTCAGGAGGACCTTGGAGAGCATGGAAACCGACCAGGGGACTAGGGCGTGCTGCGACAGGAGGGTCACCTGGCAAGGAACGTCCCTGATGCTCCCATAGGAAGCAGGACCCCGGCCCATTCTGGCAGGTGGCACAAGTAGAGAAAGAAAACCGAGGAGCCTCTCGGCTGACTTTATTTCTATTTACTAATTTGTGGTACTGGGGTTAAACCCAGAGGTGCTTTACCACTGAGCCACATCCCTGGCTGTTTTGGAGACAGGGACTCTCTGTAGGTTGTTGAGGCTGGCCTCCAACTTGCAATCCTCCTGCCTCAGCCTCCAGATGTGCTGAGATGACAGGCGTTCATACCATCCCACCCGGCTCCAGCTGACTTTTCCGGGAGGAAGAAAAGAGGTTTGGGGCCAACATGGGGGTCACCCACTTAATTGGTCTTGGACACTCAGCAGGGGAAAATAACCAAGCAACTTGAGATATACAAAAATAAATAAAGCCAAAAGGTTAGAGAGAAAAGCTTCTTCCGCATGACTGCCTGACTCTAAAAGCCCTCCGACACCTGCCTCTGCACAAGACGGGAGCTCAGAGCTCCCCAAGGCCCTCCGTGTGGGGAAGGGCGGGAGAAGGGCTCCGGCTCACCCAGCGCTGCTCAGATGTGTGGGAAACAAGGAAAGCGTGTGTCCCGCCCTGCCCAGCTGCTCCCGTGAGGACCTTGGTGACTGCACTCCTGCTCCCGTGGCCTTCCCAGTCTCCCCGTGGAGCCTGGGTCGTGCAGATGGCACGGGACGGCAGCTCAGCCCGGAAGACCAGAGGAGCCTCTCTCTGTCCCCCAAGATCAGGCAGAGACTCCAAAAGAGGCAGGTGACCTTTATCAGCACTTGAAGCAGACACAGAAGATGGACTGCCCCCTTCCTGTGAGCCCTGGAGAAAGAAGAAGGGACCTGGGCTGGGCACGTGGCTTAGGGGTGGAGGGCTTGCCTGGTAGGGGGGCCTGGGTTCCATCCCCAGCACTGCGGGAAGAGGAGGTGGGGAGGAGGGAGGAAGGAGGAGGAGGGAGGAGGGAGGTGGGAGGAGGAGGGAGGAGATAGAAGGGAGGAGGAGGGAGGGAAGGAGGAGGAGGAGGAGGAGGGAGAGGGAGGAGGAGGGAGGAGAAGGAAGGTGGGGAGAAGAAGGAGGAGGAGGAGGGAGGGGGAGGAGGAGGGAGGAGGAGGGGAGGAGGAGGGAAGAGGAGGAGGGAGGGGGAAGGAGAGGAGGGAGGGGGAAGGAGAGGAGAGGGAGAGGAGAGGGGGGAGGAGGAGGGAGGAGGATGGAGGGGGAGGAGGAGGGAGGAGGAGAGAGGAGGAATGGAGGAGGGAGGAGGATGAGGGGGAGGAGGGAGGAGGATGGAGGGGGGAGGGGGAGAGGGGGAGGGGGGGAGGAGGGGAGAGGAGGAATGGAGGAGGGAGGAGGAGGATGAAGGGAGGAGGGAGGGAGGAGGGAGGAGGGGAGAAGGGAGGAGGAGGGGAAGGAGGAGGGGGAGGGGAGAAGAGGAGGAGGAGGATGGAGGGGGGGAGGAGGAGGGAGGAGGGAGGAGGAGGAGGAGGGAGGGGGGAGGGGAGGAAGGCCCTGCTGGGAGGGAGGAGGATGGAGGAGGGGGAGGAGGAGGGAGGGGAGGGGGGGGAAGAGGAGGGAGGAGGGAGGAGGACGGAGGGGAGGGGGAGGAGGAGGGAGGAGGGAGGAGAATAGAAGGGAGGAGGAGGGAGGGAAGGAGGAGGAGGAGGAGGGAGAGGGAGGAGGAGGGAGGAGAAGGAAGGTGGGAGAAGAAGGAGGAGGAGGAGGGGAGGGGGGAGGAGGAGGGAGGAGGGGAGGAGGGGAAGAGGGCGAGGAGGGAGGGGGAAGGAGAGGAGGGAGGGGAAAGGAGAGGAGGGAGGAGAGAGGAGGAGGGAGGGGGAGGAGGAGGGAGGAGGATGGAGGAGGGAGGAGGGGGGAGGGGAGGGAGGAGGGAGGAGGATGGAGGAGGGAGAGGCCCTGGAGGGAGGGGAGGGGGAAGAGGAGGGAGGAGGAGGGATGAGGAGGGGGAGGAGGGAGGAGGCGGGAGGAGGGAGGAGGAGGGAAGAGGAGGGAGGAGGAGGGAGGAGGAGGGAGGAGGAGGGATGAGGAGGGATGAGGAGGGGGAGGAGGGAGGAGGAGGGATGAGGAGGAGGGATGAGGAGGGGGAGGAGGGAAGACAAGGGAGGAGGAGGGAAGAGAAGGGAGGGGGAGGAGGAGGGAGGAGGCAGGAGGGGGAAGGAGGGAGGATGAGGAGGGAAGAGGAGGAGGGAGGGGGTAGGAGGAGGGTGAGGGGGAGGATGAGGAGGAGGAGGGAGGAGAGAGGGAAGGAGGAAGAGGAGGGAGGGAAGGAGGAGGGAGGAGGAGGAGGGAGAAAGAGGAGGAGGAGGGAGGATGAGGGAGGAGGATGGAGGAGGGAGAAGGAGGAAGGAGGGGGGAGAAGGAGGGAAGAGGATGGAGGAGGAGGGAGAAGGGAGGAGGAGGGAAGGAAGAGAAGGAGGGAAGGAAGAGGAGGAGGAGGAGGGGGGAGGAAGAGGGAGGAGGAGAGGGAGGGAAGGAGGAGGAGGGAGAAAGAGGGAGAGGAGGGAGGAGGAGGAGGAGGGAGAAAGAGGGAAGAGGAGGGAGGAGGAGGAGGGAGAAAGAGGGAAGAGGATGGAGGAGAAGGGAGGAGGAGGGAGGACGGAGGAGGAGGAGGAGGAGGATGAGGGAGGAGGATGGAGGAGGGAGGAGGAGGGAGGAGGATGAGGAGGGAGGAAGGGGGAGGAGGAGGGAAGAGGATGGAGGAGGAGGGAGGAGGGGGAAGAAGGAGGGAGGAGGGAGGAGTACAGAGGAGGAAGGAGGAGGGGTGAGGGAAGGAGGAGAAGGAAGGAGGAGGGAGGAGGAGGGAAGAAGAAGAGGAAGGAAGAGGTAGGAGGAGGGATGAGAGGGAAGAGGGAGGAGGAGGGAGGTGGGAGGAGGAGGGAGGAAGGAGGGGGGAAGAGGGAGGAGGAGGGAGGAGAGGGAAGAGGGAGGAGGAGGGAGAAGGGAAGAGGAGGGAGGTGGGAAGAGGTGGGAGGAGGGAGGTGGGAAGAGGTGGGAGGAGGGAGAAGAGAGAAGGAGGGAGGAGGAGGAGGGAAGAGGGAGGGAAGGAGGAGGGGGAGGAGGAGGGAGGAGGGAGGGAAGGAGAAGGGAAGAGGATGGAGGAAGGAGGAGGGAGGAGGAGGGAGGTGGGAGGAGGAGGAAGGAGAGGAAGGAGGAGGAGGGAGGAGGACAGAGGAGGGAGGAGGAAGAGGGAGGAGTAAGGAGGGAGAGTAGGAGGAGAGAGGAGGGAGGAGGAGGAAGGAGGGAGGAAGATGGAGGAGGAGGGAGGGAGGAGCAGGAGAGAGGAGGAAGGGGGAGGAGGGAGGAAGAAGGAAGAGGAAGGAGGAAGGAGGAGGGAGGTGGAGAGAGGAGGGAGGAGGAGGGAGGATAAGGGATGAGGGAAGGAGGAGGGAGGAGGTAGAGGGAGGAGGAGGAGGGAGGAGAAGGAAGGGGGAGGGAGGAAGGGGGAGGGAGGAAGAGGGAGGAGGAGGGAGGGAGGAATAGGAGAGAGGAGGAAGAGGCAGGAGGAGGGAGGGAGGAGGAGGGAGGAGTAAGGAGAGAGGAGGAAGGGGAGGAGGAGGAGGAGGGAGAAGGAGGAGGAAGAGGGAGGAGGAGGGAGGGGGGAGGAGGAGGGAGGAGGAGAAGGGAGGAGGAGAGAGAGAGGGAAGAAGGAGGGAGGAGGAGGGAGAAAGAGGAAGAGGAAGGAGGAGGAGGGGGGGAGGAGGGAAGAAAAACTGGGATCTAAGTCCCTGGGGTGGGGGGGGAATGAAATAGGACTTCAGGGACACAGGGCACTGAGCCTCAGACAGAAGCGCCCATGGACCACTGGAACGCAAGCCACCCACGAGCAACCCAACTCCTGTGAAACAGGAAGATCACAAATTCGAGGCCAGCCTCCTGAGCCGCAGGGATTACAGGCGTGTGTGCCACCACACCTGGCCCAACCTTTTATTTATTTTGAGACTGTCTCAAAACATAAAAAAAGGCTATTGCTGTCACTCAGGGGTAAAGTGCCCTGGGTTCAATCCCCAATTCCAAAAATATAGAAATAAAAATCTAGCTGAGTGTGGGGTGAGCCTCGGCAGCGTAGTGAGGCCCTGAGCAACTCAGCAAGACCCTGCCTCACAGTTCAAAGTGAGGAGAGCCGGGCCGCGGCTCTGTGCTGGACGCTTGCCTAGTATCCCAGAGGCGCGGCCCTGGGTTTAGTCCTCAGTACCAGGAAAAAAAAAGGAAAACTGGCCCCAACTGTTGAGCTCGGCCCTGACCCACCTCTAGTTCAGCCCTAGCTACCGTCTCCGTAAATACCAAGGTCCCAGACCCGGCGTGGCTCCTGAGCCTGGAGGTAGCCCCCAGCCGTGTGTCCTCCTTGCGAGCTTAAATAAATCCCAGCTGTCTCGGATCTGGCAGGTGCTGAAATTCTTCTCCAGCATGTCCATCAAGGTCCCTGGCCTCTGAAAACACCCCTAAGAGCATGAAGACACATAATGCCAACAGGCTGACCAGGAGTCCAGCGGAGGTCCATGAGAACAGCCTTCCTGGAGGCTGGACATGCAGGAAGAGCAAGCAGAGTGGATGAGACAGAGGCCAGCTGGTGGGCTAGGGCAGCGGCAGCATGTGCAAAGGCCCTGGGGCCTCCCTCCTCCCCACTCACTTTGAAGCTGCCAGTGGCGCCCCTGGCCCTGGAGTTGACCGGCCTGGTGAGCAGTCCTCTTCGCATGCCCGTGTCCAGGGCCTGCTTCAGCAGGTACTTGAAGCGCCTGGCGTCGGCCGCCGTCGGGTATTTGTTCAGGATGTAGAGCTTGATGGCCACCACCGACATGCCCCGCCGCTGCTCCCTGGCCGCCAGCGCCTCCAGCACCATGCGCAGCATCGGGGGGTTGCGGCCGAAGCCCCAGGTGCGGCTTGGGCCTGCGATGGACAGCAGGACATCAGCCCGGGCGCGTGCGCCGAGGGCCAGGGCCACCCCCGGGGAGCTGCGCGCTGGCCTCGGAGTCCGCGGCCGCCGCAGGGCCCGGGGGCTCGCGGTTTCCCTGCTTTTGAAGAATTAAATCCTCTTTAGGAAAAATAAACCGGGCCAGTGGTCCGGATGTGATGGCTGATGCAGAGGACGCGGGGCTCTGGGGGACGGACGCGAGGGCGGGGCCTGCAGCACCCGGGCTGCGAGGGACTCCCCAGGGCTCGCAGCCTGGTTTCTTTTACACATAAGCCACAGGGAGCGGGGGTCATCGGGAGGGGCACACCGTGGGTTAAAGACACTCCGGAGGCCTCTCAGCCACCCCCAGGGGTCCTGCTTAGACTCAGGGCATGGCTGCAGATACTCCACTGGAGAAGGCAAAGAGTCAGGCAAAGAGCGACTCCAGCGACTCCAGCGACTCCGGAGCCTCTAAGGAGGGAGGATCACTTGAGCCCCAGGAGTTGGAGGCCACGCTGGGCAACATGGCCAGACCCTGGCTCAAAGAAAAAAAAAAAAGAATGAAGGGAGGGAGGGAGGGAACCAGAGAGATACCCACTCGACACTGGGAGGAGATATTGAATATTAAAGAGGACATTGTCTCAGGTGTTCTGGAGGTGCCACATTATCATTATCATTATAGTATGATTATTTTGGCAACCCAGGGCCTCCTGCATGTTAGGCAAGGGCTCAGCCCTGAGCTCCACCCCGAGGCCTGTGTCTACTTTTGTGAAGGTTCTTACCCCTCCCAAATAAATGCGGGACTGTTCATAGATGGACCAGGAGTGAGCATTTGATTTGAAATAACCCAGTAGATGGGGGGGCGGGGAAGAGTATGGGCAACCCAGAGCCTGTTGAAATTGACCCAGGGCGGGGAGGACTCACATCTGATTGGAACTGCACCCCAGGTGTGTGCCCGGGAGAGGAAAAGACCCGCCCACACCAAAATCTGCTCAGGAGGATCTGGGGGTGTGGCTCAGGGATAGAGCTCATGCAACCAAGCAATACCCTGAGCTTGATCCCCAGTGCCAGAAATAATAATGTACGTATATATGCATAAGTATATGCACAACTCCATGCATGAATGTTGATAGCAGCACAATTTCTAATAGCCAAAAAGTGAAAACAGCCGGACACGGTGGTGCGCGCCTGTAATCCAGCACTTGAGAGGCTGAGGCAGGAGGATCACGAGTTCAAAGCCAGCCTCAGCAAAAGTGAGGCACTTAGCAACTCAATGAGACTCTGTCTCTAAATAAAATACAAATTAGGGCTGGGGATGTGGCCCAGTGGTTGAACGCCCCCAAGTTCAATCCCTGGCATCAAAAAAAGTGAAACCCCCCCCAATAATGGTGCAATAAACCAAATGTGATCTATATATGCAATGGGATAATATAAGCCATCAAAAAGAATGAAGCATTGATAGATTCAACCAACATAGATGAATGCTAAAAACATGCTAATTGAAAGAAGCCTGTCACAGAAATCCATGTATTGTATGTTTCCAATTATATGAAATGTCCAGAATAGACAAATCCCTAGATGTAGAAAGCAAACTAAAACTGGGTGCAGTGGTGCACACCTATAATCCCAGTGACTTGGGAGGCTGAGACAGGAAGATCTCAAGTTTGAGGCCAGCCTCAGTAACTTAGCAAGGCCCTCAACAATTTAGTGAGACCATCTCAAATTTTAAAAATAAAAACAAAAAGGACTAGGTATGTGGCTCAGTGATAAAGTGCCCCTGGGTTAAATCCCCGGTAGCAAAAAACAAATGCAGATTAATGGTTGCTAAGGGCTGGGGTTTAGAGGTGGAGATGGGGACAGACTTGTAATTGGTACAGGTTTTCTTTTTGAGGAAATGAAAATATTCTAAAATTGACTGTGGAACTGGATATATACTGAATATATTCAAAGCCATCTATTTTAAATGGGTGAATTATATAGTTTGTGAATGATCTCTAAGTTGTTTTTTTGTTTTTGTTTTGTTTTGTTTACATTTTAATTATTATTTGTTTAGGTACCTGGGACTGAACTCAGGGACACTTAACCCCTGAGCCACATTCCCAGCCCTCTTGATGTTTTATTTTGAGACAGGGTCTAAGTTGCTTAGGGCCTTGCCATGTTGCTGAGGCTGGCCTCCAACTTGCCAACCTCCTGCCTCAGCCTCCCAAGTCACTGGGATGACAGGCATGTGCCACTGCACTTGGCACAATTTGCAAAATTTAGGACTCAAAATGGGAATCCACTGGCCACAGTAGATTTTTTTAAAAATTTGTTTTTAAAGTAGGGGAGGGAAACCCACCCCAAACTCTAGACCTAGAAGCAAACTGTGAAGAGGCCTCACCCGAGTCACCCTCTGCAGGCCTCTGGGTGCAAAGGGCCCAGGGCCCGGGATGTTCCCTGTGGGCTCAGCCGCCTCTGAGGCCTCAGCAGTCGGACTGTCCCCCGGGCCTCAGTCTTCCCATCTGTCCTGTCCAGACCTCTGTGCCCTCCCCCTTCTGCTGATAAAGGTTCCCAGGGGCTCCCCCAGCTGGCCTCTGTAGCACCTCCAATCCCAAGGGTGTTCCCGGGGCCTGTGTCCTCTCCCGGCCCCTGATTCAGCACTTATTCCATGCCTGCTGTATACCAAGATGCCCAGGCAAAAGTCATGTCCCCCCAGCCTGCCCTCCATCTTCCTCAGGACCGCTGCCCCCATACCTACCTGGACGTCCAACCCTCCCCTCTCTGTCCCCACAGCCTGGTCTCCCACCTGTGGCTTTTCTCCCCTTCCAGTCCTTTCTCCTCACCACCTCCCACACCCTCCCCTCCCTGCCTGAAGCCCTCCATGGCTCCCTATTGCCCTCAGTCTGAGAGTGGACCCTCCCGGGGACGGCCTGGGAGGCCCTGTCTGGTTGGCTCCTTCTCTGCTCTCCTTGTCCACACCCCTGCTTTGTCCCCCGCTAGGAGGAATCCTGGGAGCTCCCCTGATCTCCCCCCAGCCAGCTCACCACTGGGCCTTTGCCCATGCTCTTCCGGCTGCCCGGGACACCCCTGTCCCCCTCCGTCACCCAGCAGCTCTTACCCATCCTCAAGTGTCAGAGTCACTTTGACTGGGACACCTTCTCCGACGGCTTGGCCCTGGAACCCAGACCCTGTCCTCCCCCAGCCTCTGCAAATACTCTCAGCCTCTCCACCTGTCAGGGTCACCTCCTCCAGGAAGCCTGCCCCGACCTCCCAGAGTGGCCAGGGCTGAGGGGGGCTCCTCTGGGCGCCCACGGAAAAGCCCATGCCACGCGACCCCAGGGCTCCTGCTAGGGAGGCCTTGTCTCTGCCAGCCTGGGAGCTCCTCGTGGCCCGGAGGCCCTCGAACGCGCACGGACCCTAAGTGGCTGGAAAGTCGGGAGGCCTTGGCCGGCACCCAGGGCCCCCTGCTCCGTCCCCTCCACCTCGATGCCCAGCAGCTGTGGCTGGGCGCCCGCCCAGGCTGGCAACGGGCTGCAGCTGGGAGACGCTGCTGGCCTCCGAGCCTCGCTGGCCAGCCTCCACCCCCAGGCCCGGGACCCACCGGCTTCTGCTGCGGCATTAGCTCTTTGCCAAGTGGTCAGATGAGGGGACACCACTGTGGGGACACTGCTGCCGGGACGGTGCTAGGGTCAGCCAGGGACAAGATGGGGAGGAGGGCTCCCAGGATGGGCCCCCCCCCCGGCTTACCTGGCTTCTCAGGCGCAGGAGGCCCAGGGGACTGTGCCGGGGTGCTGGAGGCGGCATCATTGCTGGGGACTCCACTGAAGCCATCAGACAGGGGCGCGGGCCCAGGCGTGAGGCTGTGGCGCCGCCTCCTGCTCTCATATACCCTTCCCCGGCCCCGCCCCTCAATTAGCCCTGATGAGGCGTGGCCCACCCCAGCAGCTGATCAGGGGCAGAGGGGTGCCGTGGTACCCAGCAGCTCCTTCTGCACCAGAGTCCTGGTTCTGCCACCCACTCCCGGATCGCTTGGCTTCTCTCGATCTCAGCCTCGACAGTGAGATGAGGACCCAGAGCCTGATCCCACCCCCACGCCCTCTGACCCCCAGGGGCTGGAGACAGGGATGGTGAATTGGGAGCACCTGGGTTAGCAAGGCGGCCCACGGAGGCCCCTTCAATGCCAGAGTGGGCGATGGGCTGTTCCAGCCTCTGCCGCTGTTCCCAGGCCACCACCGGCCTCCATTTCTCAAAAAGTTGAAGGCGTATGGCCAGGGGGCCTTGCCTAGACCGGACGCCCCAGGTCAGGACTCCTTGAGGCCAAGACTCTTATATTCTTATTTTTTCTTCTGTGGGGAGAGGGAGGTACTAAGGATTGAACCCAGGGGTGCTTTCCCACCAAGCCACATCCCCAGCCCTTTTTATATTTTTATTGTGAGACAGGGTCTTGCCAAGTTGCTGAGGCTGGCCTCCAACTGGGGATCCTCCTGCCTCAGCCTCCAGAGTCGCTGGGATTACAGGAGAGCACCACCGTGCCCGGTGCCAATACCTTCCTTTTGTCTTGTCTTTTAGGGAATAAAAACAAAAAAAAAAAAAAAAAAAAAAAAACAGGAAGGGGCCAAGGAGTGGCTCATCAAAAATCTTAAATCAACAAGGATTGTGTCCATTGAGAAAATGGCTAAGAAACGGGAGTAGACTGTTCGCCAGAAAAGACGACAGGAAACTATATACTCATCCTTCCCAGCATTCAAGGAAATGCAAATCGAGGCAACTCTGAGATACTATTTTCCCCCGTCAAACTGACAAAAGTTGAAATGTTGGCAAAGATGGGGGAGCCAGGGCGGCAGCCCTGTGGGGGGGTAGGCTGGAGCACAGCCCGTGGGGGGAGGGGGGTCCCCGGAGCCCAGCAACCCCGCGGCTCTCTCCTCGAGGTTGGAAAAGGACAAAAAAAAAAATTTAGGAGTAACGTCCACATGGATCGCGGGGGTCCTGGTTAAATGATTTCTTGTCTGCAGACTATTTTTGCAGCCATTTAAAATGACAAGGTGGATTAGGAGGAGGGTGAGGTTATATTTCATACGGAGCAGATGACAAATATTTAAGTGTCTGTCAATACCGACTGTCAGAAGATGTGTGTCAAAACGTGCAGCAGCTGGGCGGGTGAATTGGCAGTCAGCTCAGGCAGCCGTTCAAGAATGTCTAATACAACGAAAGACGGACATGTCCTACCGCCCGCCCGTTTCACTTTTAGGGAGACAGCGTCCACCAAGGGACACTTACCTTGACATGCAGGGATGTTGACTGCGATCTTGGAAGAAATCCCAAACCATCCAAATGCCCAAGGAGAAGAGGGAGGGCTAGCCACACAGTGGAATAGTATACGGCTGTGAAAACAGATAGCAAGAATGTAGATGAGGGCTGGGGTTGTGGCTCAGCAGTAGAGCGCTCACCTAGCATGTGCACAGCCCGGGTTGGATCCTCAGCACCACGTAAAAATAAACGCCTTGTGTACAACTAAAGCAAATGAATAAATATGTTTAAAAAAAAAAGAATGTAGTCGAGGCTCCCGCTTCTGAGAACACAAAGTGTGTGTGTGTGTGTGGTGTGTGTGTGTGAAGGCACAGAAGGTGTGAAAAGATTCACCCCATCATAACAGCTGTGGTTACCTCTGAAGAAGCTATAGGATTTGGAAGGCATGGGTTTTAAAACAGACTTACATTTTTTTCTTTTTTGCATATAGTCTCCCTATTGCTGGAATTTTCCAGAAGACTCTCCATTGCCAGAGGTTTACACTGAGGCAATCTGTGACCCCCCCAAAATGTTCTAAAGTGAAAGCAGACCTCACTGTTCTGGCTAGCACCCACCATGGCTCCCTACTGCCCTTGGGTAAAGGTCGAGGTCTTCAATCTGGCTTTTGGCACCTTCTTTTCCCTTGAACTCCACAGTTCAAGCACACTGTAGGGTCTAGAGGTGTAGCTCAGGGGCAGTGTGTGTGTGTATAGCATTTATCAGGCCCTGGGTTCAATGAAGGATGAAAGAAAGGAAGGAAGGAAAGAAGGAGGGAGGGAGGAAGGGGCAGACCACAATGTGGCTCCTGGAATGGGCTGTGTGATATTTGGGCATTACCCTTTGTGCTTCCTCTGTGTGTGTCAAATTCATGCAAAAACATCCCCAATTTCTCAGCCCTGCCCATATCCATTCTGACATGCGACGTAACTTTCCTTAGATCTGAGCTGGTCTTGCAACTTGCTTTAATCAACAAGACTATGGTGGAAGTGACATCATGCAGGTCCCACTGCTGTGTAAATAAGCCCCTAGCTAGCCTGCTGGACGCTGAGAGGGCCCATTGCCCAGTCACCCCTATTGTCCAGCCAACAGTTGGCTAACCAACTAGTTCCCAGTCACCCTCCAATTGGCCAGATGCTTGAAAGATCCCAACAGGGATCCTCCATGCTTGATCCAGATCAGCAGAACCACCCAGGTAATCCACAGCATTGTGAGCAATGATTGTGGTTTGTTGTTTTTAAGCCATGATTTCTGGGACTGTTTGTCATGCAGCACTCGCTAACTGATACACCATGAATGCAGGGACTGTTTGTCATGCAGCACTAGCTAACTGATACACTTAGCCCAGCAAACAACCTTCATCCCCACCTACCTTCTCTGGAATATTTCCCACTCACCCTCTTGGCCTTGGAAACTCCTCCCCTGACCCTAGAAGGTTAGGATGCTGCCACCCCTGGACTGAGCTCCCAGCATTCCCAGTTACAATTCTGATTTCCTGTCCTTCACCCTTGAGCTCAGTGGGGTAAGGCAGGGCCTGTGTCCATCGTGTTCCTGGTGGTATCTCCAGTGCCAGGCATGACACCTGGCATACAGTAAGGGCTCAATACTCACGGCTATCCTGCTGTGGAAGTGCTGGTGCCACAGCCCAGCCTGGCTGAGTGGAAGGAGGTCCAAACCCCATCTGCTGGACCCATGGTGCAGTGGGAGATGAGGCAAAGAGGCAAATCGAAGCTGGTGCACACAGGGGCAGCCATTTCAATGCCATCGGTGGGGCATTTCCAAGAACTGAGAAATACAGAAAAAGTGACATAAACATTCCCACGAGCTTCCGCAGAAGCCCTGCTCCAGGACTGTGCCAGGAGAGTCTCACATCGAGAGGGAAGAAGTTCTAAAATGTGCTGCATGATCTAAAAATTCCTCTAGGGGATTGCCATTTTGCAGGGAAATGGTAATTATGAGCAGCAGACTGCTGGAGAGAGCTCGGGCCACTGGATGTACTATTTAAATTTTCTTTTCCTTTCCCTGAGGCCTGTATGAGGTTGAACTTCAGCTGAAAACTTTGTGGCTGTCTTGGAACAGCGGACTCCTACCTGTGGACTCTCTTATGGCTCTGAAGATTGGACTTCAGAACTTTTCGAAGCAGTTTTAAAGCGTCACTCCAGTCCCTGTAGGATCAGGGGATTTGTGACTTTTATTTCCTGGTTTTAGGTCAATAAATGTATCAAAGGTAACAATGGCCACATTTGATATCCATGTAAATACCTGATCTCCACCCCCCCCAGGTCAGAGGCTTTATATATCTTTTTTATTTATAAATGAAGACCTGGACTGCAATCAGGAAGTTAAGAAATCAGCTATAATTCCAAAATAACAGCAGCTTAAACATGAAACCATCTCCTCATGAAACTCTTCACGTGTATGTTGTCCAGAATGGGAGAACCACGCTCTTTCTCTCTTCATGCTTTGTCCTCAGAGTCTACCTCATGGTCCAGCATGCCTGCTGCAGCTCCGGTCATCATGACCACATTTCAGCTAGCAGGAAGGAAAAAAGAAGGGAAGTGGGGGGGGCACTTTCATTCTCTGATATGTGCAACCCAGAGACTGTGCACAGTACTTCTGAGTATACTCCAAGGGCCAGACCTTAATGTCATGCCATTGCAGGTGCAAGGGAACCTTGTCTCGTGCTAGATACCCAGCTATAACTTAGGAGGATATTATTCATAGAAGGGAAGTGATGAAAATGAATATTGGGGGCAGTTAGCCCTTGCGCCCCTTCTTTCTGAGACTCCCCCCCCCATTATATTAACTTCTTCTGTCACTCTCCCACCACACCCCAGGGCTGTCTCTTTTAGTTTTCATCTCTGGGGAGGGAACTCACATTTAACTGAACATCTACTATGCACAGGATCCTTTATAGAACAATCTCATTAGTCCCTTTAGAAAGTTCTACCAAGCAGCATGATTCTCCCCTATTCGGGTCTTAAGCATGCAGCAGTCCAGAGGCTTGCCCTGAGGCCACACACTATCTTTCTGGGGACAACCTGGGCTGTCAGGGATGTGTCTCTCTACTGGAGTGAGAGAGCTCAGTGAGACCTGCTCCCTCCATCCATCTCTGAGTCCCTAGCACATTCTGGCCTGGGGCGGTTTCCTCACATTTGGTTGAATGGATTGTATACAACCGGTGATCTATAAGTCTCTTGGCTGCCTGGAGCCTGGGGTGGGGGTGGGGACATTCTTCCTGCAACTTACATCCAGCAGCTCTTACCCCCCCCCCTTTTTTTTTTTTTTTTTTTTTTTTTTTTTTTTTTTTTTTTTGGTACTAGGGATTGAACTCAGGGGCACTCGACCGACCACTGGGCCACATCCCCAGCCCTTTTGTTGTATTTTATTAGAGACGGGGTCTCACTGAGGTGCTAAGTGCCTCGCCATTGCTGAGGCTGGCTTTGAACTCGCGATCCTCCTGCCTCAGCCTCCCAAGGGCTGGGATTACAGGTGTGCCCCACCGCGCCCGGCAGCTCTTACCCTTTGTGTATGGCAGTCACCCTTTAAGAGGTTGTCAGATCCATTATAGATTCAGGGGTAAAGGGGCAATTCCCTCCACCAGGAAAAAACAGAGAATGTTCTAGATTGTCAGGAAACTGTTTCCCTGGACATGAATCCAGGACGAATGTACCACTCCTCAAAATAAGAAGACTGGGGTAGCGAAGCAATGGGATAGGACAAAACAGGCAGTTAAAAACGCTACTGTCCCGTTCACTGCCACCCCCCTGGCCCAACAGAGCAAGGGTCCAGCCATAGGAATCTGCCCTTGAGTCCCAGGTGTGGGAGGGAGGCCTGGTCTAACCACACTCTGGGAAGTGAGTGGCTTTCAGCCTGTCCCTCTGGGCTGATCATGCCTGTAGCCTCGACCTCCTAACTTCCTCCTTCGGGTAACAGCTCCCGTAGGTTTCTTTGGGGGAATCCACCTCCCCAACCCTCACACCGCTGGGCTTGTGTCAGGTTGACTCCATCTTGGACGCTAGGGGAGATCAGGTGATGCACACCTGGCCAATCAGAGGATGAATCCCCATCCCAGCCACAGTGATTGGCTTAGAGATGATCAGGTGACCCAGACCCGGCCAATCAGAGGATGACTCCTCATCCCAGTCACAGTGATTGACTTAGGAGTGATCACGTGACCTGGGCCTGGCCAATAAGCACCGTGCCTGGGCCCTTACTTGTCCTAAGAGGAAAGAGAATCCCACTTTCTGCGGGGCTTGCCGAGCCTGGAATTCCTTGAGCTCTTTCTGCTCCCTCTTGGGACCAGTCGGCCTCTGAATGAAACAGGGAAGACAGAAGGAGAGACACCCCCCGAATCCAGCTGTGCTTGCAGCCCTGGGCTTTTAATTTATATAAACCAATAGTATCTCCCTTTTGCTTCAGACCAGTAAAATGGGATTTCCCATCACGTGCAACCAAATGCATCCTGGCTAATATCTCAGAGGGAGATAGCAAAGAGTGGCCATGATCGAGACCCCAGCTGCCACCTGCCCCACCCCCGGGGCACTGAGGTTCTTTAATCTGGGGCTCCTGCATGCTTTCCTGCCTTGGTGCATGGGTTTCTCATAGCAGCTGTTTCTCCATCCTGATCCCCCCGTGGTGGGGGGAGGGGTCTTTGGAAAGGCCACCTCTGAGCCCGGTAGTGAGTGACCATCTGCAGTATCCAAGGGAGTATTTAAGCAGCTAAGAAAACTTAGATAATATATCTTGCTCATGCTTTCACAGGTCACCTGGATCTCGATGGATTCCCAAGTTAGGTTTCCTCCATTCTGAGGTTGCTCCCTCCCCTCGCTCCCAAGGGAGCTCTGGGCTGCTTGTCTCTGCCCATTGGGCAATCCAGCCACCCCAGGGCCAGGGATCAGGTGGAAGCTGCCCAGTTTCAATCCGTCCTGCAACTGAAAAGCTTCCGAGCAAAAAACCACCACGGCTCATGCCAAGTATAAGAGGTGAGCTTTTAATGCCTCCGTTTGTCTTGTCTCCAGGCAGAGCTGGAGAGAGCTAGAACTTCCAGCTTTGGTTACATGGAATGGGGGTGGGGAGCAGCTTCTGGGGCAGCTCATTTCTGATGTCCCAGAGTTCGGCTAGCTTCATGCACAGACTCTCCAGGACGGAGAATGGAACAGCAGCTGCCCGAGATAGGCTCATCCATCCAGGGAGCTAGAAACTGGGACCCATGAGCCCCCCCACCAGGGAAGGGCACCTGGCTCTTTTCTACCTTTTATTTCTAAGTTCTTCAAGCTTAGAAAATGATGCTGAGGACTCAGCTGTTCATTAAGTTTGGCCAGGTTAGCATGGCTTCTAGAAGTTTCATACTGGCCCTGGGCAGAAAAGCAAGGCTTCCAGAAACCAAAAGTGTCTCCATATTCTGCACTGGGAGGCTCTGGGCTAGGGCTCCACAGTGGAGGGGAGACCCCAGACCTTGGCTCCAGCCCCCACACTCAATGTTGTTTTCTCAGGTCTGATGACGGTACTCTGCTTTCTGTCATTGTCCCTCCCTTGAAGCCACCAGCCTGTCTCCAGTCCTTGTCTGGACTCAATGCCTGGCTAATTTTTAAAAACCTGCAGAGGGTGAGTGAGACCCCATTGTCTGGATGCTTGGGGCCCTGCCCAGTCCCCAAATGGTCACTATCAAGCAGAAATGATCATCGTTATGAATTAATTGTATTGATTGATGTTATTGATAACGTTAACATCCGTCTGACAGCTACTCAGTCTATTTACAAAGAGATTGACCACACACACACACACACACACACACACACTCACGCACAATCACATTTAGTGTTTGCAGCAGCTGTATGTTGGGGTCCAGGAATTGGGAGTTTCATTCTCTGGGGGAAAGTGACACCCAGTTGAGGGAGCAGTAAGTCCTGGGCCACCTGCCTCACTTCTGCCCAGGGCAGGGGTTCTGAGAGGGCAGATATATGTTCTCCTGTTCATGCTTTCATTCACTCCTTCATTCATTACTTCACTCATTCCTTCCTTCCTCCATCTAGCATTTATTAAGCACCTACTGTGTGCTCCACTCTGTGCTACACACTTAGCCCTAAGGTGAGACACCTTCCCAGAAAGCAAGAGTCCTCATGTTCCTGAGAGATAAGTTGGGGGAAGGGGGACAGACCCCACTGGCCCCTGGGAACCGGGGAACCTGAAATCAGGGGTGGTCTTGGTGGATGTCCTTTCTCAGGCTGACCCCGAATTGGGGAGCCTCGTTTTTTACTTCTCATTAATTTTTTTGGAGGGGGGAGGGGGCCTGGGGGTTGAACCCAGGGGGACTTAACCCCTGAGCCACATCCCCAGCCCTTTTTTTTTTTAATTATATTTTATTTAGAGACAGGGTCTCACTGAGTTGCTTAAGGCCTCGCTAAATTTCTGAGGCTGCTTTGAACTTGCAATCCTCCTGCCTCAGCCTCCCAAGCTGCTGGGATTACAGGCGTTCGCCACGGCGCCCGGCTCTCATTAATTCTTTCAAAGCAAACAAACCCAGGGAGTCGGTGTGACCTCCTCCTGACAGGCGCTGCTCCTGGTCAGGGGCTGTGGCTGGGGTGGGTGTGGGGGATGGGAGACTCCTATAATCTGTCGATCCGCTGGCCACAGAGTCCTTGGCTGGGCTTAAGCTGGGGCCACCTGGCTGGTCTCCGTCTTGGAAACGGTGGCAGAGGCCTCGTCGTCACCCAGTGGGTTCTTGCCACAGCAGATGGTGGTGAGCATGCAGTTCCGGAACTGGAAGGCCAGGGGGACAGAGTCAGGGCCAGGTTGTCCCCAGTGAGTATAGCCAAGCAGCATGGCCAGTGAGATTTGCCTCTGACCCCTGCCCTGCTCCTGCCCTCAAACCCGGCTCTCTGAAGGAAACTTGTTGAGTGTATGTTCCCCTACGCTGCGGAGACACCAGGAACGCCACACAAAGGAGCTTTGTCACCAATGTCATTCCATGGCATCCTCCGTGTGCCAAGGACATTCTGTAAAATTATCTCATTTAATTCAAGAGCATGGAATTTGGGAGGAGGAAATTGAATGACGTCCAGAGAGGGGGCTTGAGCAGCCCGGGGTCACACAGCTAGATAACAACAGAGCGGGCATTTGAACCCAACAGGCCTAACTGCCGAGGACACTTCCCCACCATGGATTCTACAGAGAAACCCACGATTTTTGTTACCAGATCACTTTAGCCTTTAGCCTTCAGAATATGCTTTGTTCAGCTTTATGGAGACCCGGATCGACCCATTCCCAGGCTTGGAATTGTTTGACGTTAATGAATTAATTTTGGTACTAAGGATGGAACCCAGAAGTGCTTAACCACTGAGCCACCTTCCCAGCCCTTTTTATATTGTATTTAGAGACAGGGTCTCACTAAGTTGCTTAGTGCCTCACTAAGTTGCTGAGGCTGGCCTCGAACTTGCGATCCTCCTGCCTCAGCCTCCACAGTCAGAGATTATTAGGCATGCACCTAATTAGGCTGTACCATTTGACTTTTAAACCAGGCTTCCAGAACCCCTGGACTGGGGCTTCTCACACTCGAGTGTCAGGGGCCCCGCGAGGGCTTGTGAGAAATGCAGGTTCCTGGGGCCACCGCCAGAGCGAGCTCCGGAGCCAGCAGCTCTGGGTGGGACCCAGGAATCTGCATTCATCGCAAGCTCCCAGGCGAGGCTGCCAACCCAGGTCCCTCCAGCGCAGCCCGCCACCAGGATGGCCCCTGCCCCAGGCTGGCTGTGGCCTGTGCCCACCTGTTTGTTCATCATGATGTAGATGACGGGGTTGTAGAGGGCGGAGCTCTTGGCGAAGAACGCGGGGATGGTCATGAGGATGGGGCCGAAGTCGGAGCCCTGGTGGGTGAAGATGTGCACGGCCACGCTGGCGTAGGGCACCCAGCAGACGAGGAAGGCGATGACCATGATAATGACCATGCGGGTCACTTCCTTTTCTGCCTTCTGGGTGGTGGCCGACTCCTGCTGCTGGGCGGCTGCCTGCAGGGACACGGGGCACGGGTCCCGATGACGGCGCCCGGCACCCGCCGGCACCCCCCGGGACGGAGCGGGGGCTGCGCATGCGCGTCAGCGGGTGGGCAGGGCGGGGCGGGGCGGGACCCTGGGGCGGCCTCGGCCTCTACCTCCTTGACCGTGAAGACCAGCTGCCCGTAGCAGAAGAAGATGATGAGGAGCGGGATGGCGAAGTGCACCACGAACATGTAGATGACGAAGGACTCGTTGTTGAGCTCGGGCTTGGGCGTGTAGTAGTCGATCCCGCAGGAGCACTGCATGCCTTCGGGGAGGTACCTGAGGGCGACAGGGGACGTGGGGACCGTGGGGACAGGACCCCCCAGCCTCCCATTCGCCCTCTGGAGGCCCCAGGCTATGCAGGGCAGAGGGGAAATGTGTCGCAAGTACTCTGTGTTTGAGGCCATTTGCACAAATTGGGGTCTTCCCGAGGATTGTCTGGGCCGAAGATGGACCCAGAAGCATTAAGGGGTCTTTGTGCAGTGACGGAAATCAAGAGGCCTGATGCCAGCGCCCTGGAGCACTCCTGTATTCCCAGCAGCTTGGGAGGCTGAGGCAGGAGGATCGCAAGTTGGAGGCCAGCCTCAACAACTTAGTAAGGCCCAGAACAACTTAGAGAGACCCTGTCTCTAAATTAAAAAAAAGAGCTGAGGATGTGGCTCAGAGGAGGTAAAGTGCCCCTGGGTTCAATCCCTGGTACCAGAAAAAAAGAAAAAAAACAAAACAAAATCAAGAGGCCTTTGGGACACGTGGTCGGGATGTTTCGGTGGTTTCTGAGGATGGTGACATGGGACTAATCTGAAAAGATCCCGAGTGCCCACTGGCTGTCACAGAGGGTGTGTGTGAGCCAAATTGGAGAAGATGGGAGGAGGGGCAGGCTGAGAGAGGATGGGGAGAGGTGGGAGGTGGGGAGAGAAGAGGAATTTCCTGGGAGCAGAGGGGCATGAGGCCTCGGGCACCCGAGTCACCTCTCTGGTTGCCTAAGCCACTGGCCCCACTGTTTTTCATCTGGAGATGGTGGCCTAGAGGCCGGATGGGACTCAGTTCCCAGGGGACACAGTGGGGGCCATGTGTACTGGGAGGGCTTGGCTTCTCAAGGTGCTGAGGCCCAAGGTCAGGGGGCGCTGGACCAAAGAGGATTGGAATTTGGCCTTGGCTTTAGTTGAGGATTACGGGCTCAGCCAAGATGTAGGTTTCGCACCATTTGACCCAGCTATCCCACTCCTCAGCCTATACCCAGAGGACTTAAAATCAGCATTCTACAGTGACATAGCCACACCAATGTTCATAGCAGCTCAATTCACAATAGCTAAGCTATGGAACCAACCTAGGTGCCCTTCAGCAGATGAAGGGATAAAGAAACTGTGGTGTATATACACAATGGAATATTACTCAGCCTTAAAGAAGAATGAAATTATGGCATTTGCCGGTATATGGATGGAACTGGAGACTATCATGCTAAGTGAAATAAGCCAGTCCCCCAAAAAACAAAGCCCAAATATTCTCTCTGATATGTGGATGCTGACTCACAATGAGCAGGGGGTGAGAGGGGAAGAACAGAAGTTCATTGGATTAAACAAAAGGGAATGAAGGGCAGGGAGGGGGATGGGCATAGGGAAGACAGTGGAATAAATGGGACGTCACTTTCCTGTGTTCATATATGAGCACACGACCAGTGACACTCCACATCATGTCCAACCACAACAATGGGAAGCTACACTCCATGTACGGATAGTATGTCAAAATGCACTCTACTGGGCTGGGCACGGTGGCGCACGCCTGTAATCCCAGCACTTTGGGAGGCTGAGGCAGGAGGATCGCGAGTTCAAAGCCAGCCTCAGCAATGGCGAGGCACTTAGCAACTCAGTGAGACCCTGTCTCTAATAAAATACAAAAAGGGCTGGGGATGTGGCCCAGTGGTCGAGTGCCCCTGAGTTCACTCCCCCCTGCCCCCTGTACTAAAAAAAAAAAAAAAAAAAAAAAAAAAAAAGATGTGGCTTGTGGAGTGTTGAGGTTCTCCTTGACATGGAACCAGAACAAATTCGGGTAGGTTCCCCTTCTCGGTCTGCCCTAAACCCCTGGGGGAAATGCCAGGGTGGGCCTTTGGGGGGCATAGAGGTCGCCCCCTGAAACCAGCCAACGGCATGTTCGAGTCCTGCTGGGAGACCCTGCAGAGGGCCGCGACCCCCTCCCTGTGGCCGGCACCCTCACCTGGACCAGCCAAAGAGGGGCGGCACGGCGCAGGCGGAGGCCATGACCCAGGTGAAGACGACGCCCATGATGGCGTGGCTCTCCCCGAAGCGGAAGTTGCTCATGGGCTTGCACACCACGATGTACCGCTCGATGGCCAGGACCACCAGGGACCACAGGGCCACTTCACCTGGAAGGCAGTCAGCCGTCGGTCACCTGGCCAGAGACGCCCGCTGCCCCCACGGGGAGACGGGGACAAGGAGGCCACCAGGAGCAGGACTTGAAGGAGACCCCAAGGACAGACAGGGCTGGGGCGTGAGGAGAGAGGGGGAGAGGGCAGAGGGACCGGAGGCCGGGGAGTGCGGTGGAGCTGGCTGGCGTGCGGGCCCCGTGGGAGACTCTATAGAGGAGCCGATCACTCGTGGGGCCGCAGGCAGAGCGCCCTGCGGACAGGAGGCAGCCAAGACCCAGAGCAGAGCCCTCCTGCCCCCTCCTCTAAGGAAATGAAACGACCCCGGGCCTCGGGGACACTTTCCTAGAGGTCACAGGATCCTGGATAATGCTTCGTCACCCCAAAAAAGAAGGAATGTCAGTGGGCTTCAGGTGTCGGCCCTGCCCATCACCCCAAAAGGATCAATAGAGAGAATGGCCTTATAAGTAATCAACCAAACAAGGATATTTCTAAGGGCAGAAGAGAACACGATTAATAATGATTCCCATTGGGCACGGTGGCGGCGGCCTGTAATCTCAGCAATTTGGGAGGCTGAGGCGGGAGGATTGCAAGTTGGAGGCCAGCCTCAGCAATTTAGCGAGGCCCTAAGCAACTTAGCGAGACCCCATGTCTCTAAATTAGAAAATAAAAAGGGCTGGGATGTGGCTCGGTGGTTAAGCAACCCTGAGTTCAATCCTTGGTATCAAAGAATAATAACAATTATTATTATTATTCTTGGATTTGTCGATTGGGACCAACCCCGCAGAGAAGGTTCTGCCTGTATGGCACCCTCACCTTCTGGCCAGAGCCTGGGGATCTGCGGACACTGACAGTAACTGACCCTGGGAATACCACCACGGCAGGATGCCCTCCAGGAAAGGAGAGGGCTTTGTCCTCCCTAGCTCTCCAGCCTCCCTGCGGCCAGGGGAGGTGTTCCTGGGTCTGAGTCAGGAGACCTCGGTTCTGGTCCCTGCCCTGCCATGCCCGTAAATTAGTCTTTTCCAGCCGGGTGTGGTGGCACATGCCTGTAATCCCAGTGGTTCAGGAGGCTGAGGCAGGAGGATTGCGAGTTCAAAACCAGCCTCACTTTAGCGAGGCCCTCAGTAACTCAGCAAGACTCTGTCTCTAAATAAAATAAAGAAAATAGCCGGGGATGTGGCCCAGCCCAGTGGTTGAGCGCTCCTGGGGTCAGTCCCCTTAACAAACAAACAAACAAAAGACGGGTGTGGTGGGTGGCGCACGCCTGTCATCCCAGCATTTGGGAGGCTGAGGCAGGAGGATCGCGAGTTCAAAGCCAGCCTCAGCCATGGCGAGGCCCTTAGCAATTCAGTGACACCCTGCCTCTAATAAAATACAAAAAAGGGCTGGGGATGTGGCTCCTACCGCCCAGCGTGGCGAAGAAGCCCTCCACAAAGCACCCGGTGACCCCGAAGACGAAGTAGCCGTTGAGCGAGGTGTAGACGGTGGTGGTGAAGCCGAAGAGGACCATGAAGAGGTCGGCCACGGCCAGGTTGAGCAGGATGTAGTTGAGGGGCGAGCGCAGCTTCTTGTGCTGCAGGGTGACGTAGAGCGTGAGGAAGTTGACGGGGAAGCCGAGCAGGATGAGCGCGCTCATGTAGGCGGCCAGCACCGAGAACTGCCAGGGCGCGGCCAGGTAGTACTGCGGCTGCTCGAAGGGGCTGCGCACCACGCCCGTGGCGTTGGAGAAGGGCACGTAGAAGTCGGGGCCCTCCGTGCCGTTCATGGCTGCGGCCCTGCCACCCGCGCTGCTGCCACCTGGGCTCCCGCAGGACCACTCCGGGCTCCGCTCCCCCCCCCCCAGGCCCTTATAAAGTGACCTTCGGTCCCTAAGCTCGGGCTGAATCAGCACCCCGGAGATTGGGGCGCTCCTAATCGTACTAATCCCCACCGCGGCCAGCCACGGGCCCAGGGCTCGCCAGGGAGGCCAAGGTGACACCTGCTGGGAGCCTGGGGGACAGGAGGGGAGGACGTGGAAACGGGCAGGGGACCGTCCTGGGCGTGGCTGGCTGCCCGGCTCAGTGTGGGTGGCCTTGGCCTGAGCAGGGACCTGGGGATGCCACGATGGTTCCCCAGCTCAGCAGAAGCGACTCCCCGTCCTTTCTGGGTGTGTGGGGCTGGACTGTGCCCGCCCCTGGATGGCCCGGGTCTTTTTTTTTTTTGTACCGGGGATTGAACTCAGGGGCACTCGACCACTGGGCCACGTCCCCAGCCCTTTTTTGTATTTTATTAGAGACAGGGTCTCACTGAGTTGCTAAGTGCCTCGCCATGGCTGAGGCTGGCTTTGAACTCGCGATCCTCCTGCCTCAGCCTCCCAAGTGCTGGGATTACAGGTGTGCGCCACCGCGCCTGGCTTGGCCAGGGTTCTTGATCTCAGTCCCTCCCGGGGACACCTCCTGGCTCTTGGCGTCACCCGCCCCTGGCGCTGGCTCCTCTGGCCTCATTCTGAGCCTCGCGGGTGCAGAGCTGCGTCCAGACGTGTGGGCCAGACGCGGGGCCTGCCGCACCCAGCAGCTGGGGACCACGGCCCGGGTGGGACCCACGGCTCCACGCAGGCGGTGAACATTTAGGAGCCGCCGCTGGGGACACTGGGGACACAAAGAAAGCAATGCTGCTGCCCAGGGAAGCTTCTGGGCTGAGGCCGACTCAGGGGGAATCAGGTTCCAGCTTGGGGAGGGGTGGCCGCGAGGCCGTGGAGGCACGGGGACAGGGAGGCCGGCCAGGGAGCCCAGGGGGGGACGTGGGCCGGCGGCTGGGGGCAGGCCTGAGAGGCCAGTGGGCAGAGGCTCAGCAGATCTCCAGCCCAGAGAGGTGACGCGGGGGACAGAGAGCCCGGGGGCTCAGGACCCATGCAGCGTGTGCAGCCGCGTCCTGCCCCGGGGACTCGCGGAGGAAGCTGACCCTGAAAGCAGGAGCAGCTGGACGCTGTGGCAGACGTGGGGACGCACGCTCCGCGTCTCTGCCACACAGCCTTGATGCTGGTCCCAGGACAGCAGGATGTCACTGTGGGGGTGACAGAAAGGGGGCTTTAGGGACAGATGACCAGGGAACGAAGGGGGCTGCTCCATGCTGGCAGGTCCCCTGCTCGTCTGTAGGAGGGGTTTGGTGCCACCCCAGGCGTGGCGTGGGGCTGGAGACCTCCCCGCCCCTGGCACCTGCTCTGACCCCGGCAACTCTGTCCATTTTGCAGATGGAGAGATGGAGGCCCAGAGTCTGTGGCGGGCCACCTGGTCACGTGACAGATCAGTGACAGCCTGCGCTGTGGCTGAGTCAGTGCAGCTTCGCGGGGTGTCTGTGGCCCCCCACTCCTGGCAGCCAAAGACAGCTCTGGGGAAGGGTGTCAGCCCCTCCCACCGCGGCCTGCACGACCACGGGCACTGACGGAAAGGCCCTGGCTGAGCCACAAGGCCCGGGGAGAGCAGCGGTGGCCTCGGGAGGAGGGGGCTGGACTCGAGCCCGTGTCTCTGAGTCACCATGAGACCCTGGGAAGTCCCAGTTCCCCCCTCTGGGCCTTGGTGTGCTGGGACTGGGAAATGTTGGGGACCACACCCATCTATCTACAGGACAGACCTGGGCTGCGTTCCCCATGGGACCGGCTCCTGGCCCTTCCAACCCTGCGACCCCTTTAGACCCACCCTGACCTCTGACATCCTGTGCACCCAGCTTCCTTCCTTCCTGGGCCTCAGTTCCCTGCTCTGTAAAATGGGGATGATAATATCTCCCAACCTTCACATCCTAGGAGAGCTGGTTCTGACCACCCTGCACACCAAGCTCATTTTGTGGGGAGGTGGTACTGGAGACTGAACCCAGAGTACTTAACCACTGAGCCACATCCCCAACCCTTTTTATTCTATTTAGAGATGGGGCCTCACTAAGTTGCTGAGGCTGGCCTCAAACTTGCGATCCTCCTGCCTCAGCCTCCCGAACTGCTGAGATTACAGGCATGCGCCACCGTGCCGTCTCAGACTCTTTTTACAAGATGCTCAATCACCAGCATCAGTGAGCTCATTCATCTTCTTACCGACCCACAGCTCCAGTCTCTCTAGAAAGCAGGTCTCTCTAGGATGCTGCCCATGAGCTTGCCAGCACTAATAGGTGCTCAATAAATACTGGTGGAATGGGTGAACAAGTCCCCCTGAGCCTTGTGGGGAGGCTCCCACTCCCCTTTGATCACTAAGGAGCCTGGGGACTCAGAGCTGGAATTTGAATGAGGCCTGGGCATCCCCACAGCGTCAGGTTGTGCCAAGGGTCCCCATGACATGCCAAGCCGGTGTAGGAGGGTGGCTTTCTGAGCCATTCCTCGGGGTTCAGGCTGGGAGAGAGCCCTGAGGACCTGCGAGGTGGGGGCCCTGCGAAGACCACAGACAGCGGCAGCCACCCAGGGACTCAGGGTCCCGGCCCCTCTGGGAGTCTGGTGCAGGACTCTGACGGTTGTGGGGGGATTAGCGCAGGGACAGCCCTAAGCCTCCACTGGAAAGTCTGGGTCAGCACCCCCGGCCCCCACAGCTTAGCCCCACCTGGATGCGTCACCAGTGATGCTCAGACTGAGCCAGAATGTCAAGGGACTGAGGGAAGGTGACAGGCCGTCCTCCTTCCTTCCTCCTCCTCTAGCTTTTGCCAAGCCCCCTCCAGGGCGGGCTGCAGGCTGGGCGCTGAGGACCCTGTGGATCCCCGCCTCCACCCTCCTGGTCTCAGGGGGCAGCAGACAGGGCCACTGCTAAGTGGAGAGATGGCCATTTGCTCCGTCCGTGAGGCCAGAGGAGCGAGAGGCGGGCCAGGAGGGCCCTGGGGGCTCCCCGAGGGGCGGCTCAGGGCAGGCAGGAGGCCGTGGCAGGGCAGGCTGGGCGCTGGGGCTGGCGCTGGGGAGCCAGGGCAGGTCCCCAGCAGGAGAGGAGCATGGTGGCTGTTCACTAGGAGGGTGTTGGAGAGGTCAGGGGTCCCGGGGAAGAGCCAGCGGTGGCTTCCTTGCTGGGGCCTTCACCTGCCCAGCTGTCCTCTGTCATGGCACACAGACCCCCGTGCCAGGGAAGAGACCCACCGGCAGCCTTACAGAAGGGACATCTGCTCTCCTGCGCCAAAGCCACGAGGGGCTGCCGGCCTGAGCCGGGCTCTCGGGGGGCCTGTCCCCCTTCCTTTCTGTCACCATTATCGTGACCACAGGCAGACAAGGGGTCCTCAGGAGCACCCCTGAACCCCATCTGGGGCTGGAGCCCCGTGCTCCAGGAGGATGAAGAGGGCCTTGGGCGCAGAGGGAGCACCAGGCCTTGCAGGAGAGACTAGACTCGGCGGGGGTGGGGGGGTGGGGGGCGGGGGACACAGGCCAAGGCCTGGTGCTCATGCGCAGAGGCTGCGCCTGCCGGCCCCCTGCCTTGGTTCCATACGAGCAAGGTGGCTCTCAGAGGAAGAGTCACCGGGCCTCGGCCTCGGTGTCCTCATCCGTGTCGCAGGCAGCCCTGGCGGTCCCCGGGGGTCCTTGAGACGGTGCATCTCATGGATGAGCGATGAGCGGACCCCGGTCGATGAGCGGCTGCTGCGGACCCCGCTTCTGGCCTGGGAGCGCCAGTCCCAGGCGCCCCGCCCGGCCTGCAGCCCGAGACCATCTGATCTGTCACTGTGATTGACGCCTGTTGGGTAGCTTCTTTTTCTCAGCCATATGCAAATGATTTCAGTTCAAGTAACGCGCTAATGGAAACCTAACACATTAATAAATGTTTAGCGGGAGGAGAGCGCGCGCTCCTGAGTAATTAGACGCCCGACGGAGGAGCTCTGTTGGCACAACTGTCGGCTCCCACTCTTTGTCCCCCCATCACAGAGCGAGGCGGGGGAGGGGGAGGGGCCGGTGGGGGAGGGGCAGGGATGGGGCTCCAGCTTGGGCACTGGCGACTTTGCCCACGACACCTCTTCTCTAGCCTGGGTCTCTCCATCCCTGCCATGGGCGCATCTGCCGGGCCCCGCCCCTTCAAGATGACCCTGGAGGTGTCACTGAGATGGAGTCCTGAGGGTGGTCTCCTGCCTGACCACAGATGACTGCTGGGCTAACTCCTGGGCTTCCCCCTGAGGAGCCCCTGGGCCTTGGCACCTCCCTTCCCCATTGGCTGCAAAATGGAAAGGGTAACCCTTCTCGGGGCTGATGACAGCCAGGGTGTGACCAGCACAGAAAAGGTCCCCAGCAAGTGCACATCCCCCCAGCTTTCCATCTGCTCCCCCCGCCATGCTCAGGGTCCCCCCACGCTGTTTCCCGCCACACTCAGGGTCCCCAGCCATGCTCAGTGGCCTGGCTTGGACCTTAGCAGCTGGCAATCTCCAAGGGAACCCACTTGCTTCGGGACTTGGAGGGCAAAGCCCAGCTCAGTGGGGCCGGAGACCTTCCCTGGGGCTAGGGAGCTGGGGCGGGGGTGGAGGGAAGGTTCTAGAAGCTCTGGGGAGGAGCCTTGATTTCAACCTCTGCCATCTTCTTTGGAGTCAGGTATCTCATTTTCTCGTCAAGACAGATCCCCATTAAACCAAAATAAATAAACAAAAAAGCCTTCCCAGCTCCCCCTGCCCCTTCCCATATTGCCGTTTCGATTAGATTAAATTTTAAGAGCACACAAATGCGATGTTCCTTTCGGATCAAATTAGAAACAGGTGCACTTTTGCATAAGGAAATTAAGTTGCAGACAATATGAAGATTTGCTAAAATGCAGACACTGATGAAAATAAGTAGCCCTTTTATTTGTCATTATTGAGGCAATCTGTTGGCGCAGCGCGCACGTTCATGGTCTGACAGATCCGGACTCCAGCAGGCTGCCTGCTTCCAACAACTCGAGCTGCTCTCAAAGTAACAGATTTTTTTTCCTTAGAAAATATATGTACATCTCTCCCATCTCCTGGTGCTATTTACAAGGCACAAAATGCCATAAATAGGAATCCAAGGCCCCTCCCGAAACACCAACTTCATCTGGGCGCAAGGCTTAACCCTTTCTTCCTTCCTCTCCGCCAGGGCAGGGCTCCGGGTGCGGTCAGGGGCCAGGGTCGTCGATGCGCCTGCGGCAGTAGGGGCAGCAGGTGTGCTGCAGCACCAGCAGCTCGTAGTCCTCCGAGTGGAACATCTGAGGAGACGCGCCGTGAGCCCGGGCGGCCTGGCCTGGCCTGGCCGGGGGTCCGCCACAAAGGCGGGCGGGGCTGGGGCTGCTTTTTCTGAAGTAAGTTCAAAGGTGCGACCCTGCCAACCACCCCTTCCTGCAGAGCGCAGGCCAGGTGACCCGGGGCAGGCAGCAGCTGGACTGCCGGTGGGCAGGGCTCATAGCAGTGGCTGGTGCCCGACCTGTTCGGCGCCCTCCCCGCCAGGGGACATTGGGAAGTGGAGGAACAGCACGGGGACCCGGAGGCTGCACTGCCCACGGGGTGTGGTACCTGGAAGCAGGAGGGGCACATGGTGATGGAGGCGTCGGGCAGCAGCGAGCGGAAGTACTGCCACCGCAGGGGCGGCGGCCAGCGCTTGATGAGGACGTCGCGGCGGCTCATGGAGCGCAGCACCGACCGGCTCACCACCACCGGCACGAACTCGGAGCCGCCTTGCTGCAGGGCGGGTGCGGGGCAGGGCTCCAGGACATGTGCATGTGCATGGTGACCCCGACTCTGGGGTGGCCAGGAAGGACCGGAAGCTTCCCACCCCCAGGTAGCCTCGAGCTCCTCCTCAGGCCAGAGCTGAGGCCCAGCCCCACAGGGAAGTGGCCCTGTCCCTCCCTCCAGCTGCCACATCTGGGCACTGTGGCCAGTCCTCCTTGGCCATGTCCCCTAACTCAGGTCCCCATGTGCCCAGGAGAAGGGACCTGAGATGGCCCTCCTGAGGGCCTCACCTCGAAGCTCAGCTTGGCGGTGAAGGGGTCCTCGTCTCCCATGGAGTCCATGGCCTCGTCCAGCCGCAGCGTCTGGGAATCTGGAGGTTGCTGGTCAAGGACGGAACCAAGGCCGGGCAGGGGACAGGCACCACCCTCCTCCTGCGGTTCTGACCCACAGGAGCTCAGTCAGGCCTGAGTCTCCTGCGGCTCCAGGGAGGGCGGGGACGGGGCAAAGAGGTTCCAGGAGGAGGGATGGAGGGACAGGGACCAGGAAGAAGCCAGCCCCTGACTGCAAAGAGGGTGGGCCAGGCCCTGGGACACAGGCTGGGGAGGACAGTGGCCCTGCGGGGCCGTCTGCTGGCCTCCCACCTGCTCCCAGGCCCCCAGGGGCAGCACAGGGCCCCCTCCACCTGTGGGGGAGGCCTCAGGTGCCCGTGATGGCCTCTCAGGTCACACTGCGTGGGGAGCAGGGGGTCCCACAGATCCCTGGGCTGGGTCAGACTAGCCTAAAGGTGTCCCCTCTGCTGATGACAGTGGCAGAGGCTGCAGGGGCTCTCGTGGGGACAACCCCTGGCAGCTGCTGGGGCTGAGTCAGGAGCACGGGCCTGAGTGCCTGGTGGCACCTGCACTGCCCCAGTGTGGCAGACAGCCCTTGTCACCTTTCTACAGCATGTAACTCTCGGGGTCCTCCGGTCACCGCTGTTCCTCACAGCATAGCCTGTGCCAGCATGCCGCCTGGGAGCTTGCTGGAGGCAGACTCTCAGAGCCCCAGACCTGGAGACTGGGCTGCCACGGGGTGGAAGGCCAGGTGCTGTGTGGGCACTGTCCCTGTGAGAGGCCCCTCCAGGGCCGGCCTGGGCAGGTAGATCCCCGCCAGAGGACAGCTGTGGCCCCAGGCTGTTCCAAGGGGCTGTGCCCCGGGGTTCTGTGGACATGGTCGGGAGGAGAATCGGCTCTTCTGAGGGTGCTGGGCCGGCACTACGCTGTGGGATGGGCAGAGCTGCCTAGAGACAAAGCTACCCACGGGGCAGCGCAGCAGGAGGAGCAGAGCGGTGTGGAGGGAGCCCCCTCTGCCCTGGTTTCTTATTCCCTTCTGTTTGCTCAGCCTGAGTTGAGGTTCCTGTCACTTGCATGTTAAGAGTGACCTGACTGCCCAGCACGGTGGCGCACACTGTGATCCCACCTATGCAGCAGGGATGCAGGTTTGAGGCCAGCCTGGGAGACACAGTAAGACCCTGTCTCAAAATAAAAAATAAGCCAGGCGCGGTGGCGCACGCCTGTCATCCCAGCATTTTGGGAGGCTGAGGCAGGAGGATCGCGAGTTCAAAGCCAGCCTCAGCAATGGCGAGGCACTCAGCAACTCAGTGAGACCCTGTCTCTAAATAAAATACAAAAAAGGGCTGGGGATGTGGCCCAGTGGTCGAGTGCCCCTGAGTTCAATGCCTGGTGCCAAAAAATAAAGAAAAAATAAATAAAAGGGCTGGGGGTGACTGCTTTCCTGCACCCCTGGGTTCAGTCCCTAGGGCTGCAAAATAGAAATAAATAAATGAATAAATACGTGACTGTGATGTTGGGGGCCGCTGACACAGACAGGGGCTCGTCCCCTGGCCTGCTCTGCGTGGCTGCAGCACCACAGCACCTTTAGGAGCCAGGGCTGGGGAGAGGCCCTCACAGAAGACCAAGTGCCGCTCACCATGTCCGGCTGTGACCCTCACAGCTCTCTGTCCCCCACCCTCACAGCTCTGTGAGACTCCCCGACCTTCCTGGGGCTCTGAGGCCGGGGTCAGCTGGCCCTCCCGCCCTGGCCCTGACTGGCACACAGGATACTGCTGCTGGTCACCTCCTGCCATTTGCTCTCACGCTTGAGTCTGGGCGCCTCCAGGTTGATGAGGGCGACGGCCTCCTCGTCAGTGATGCCCTCCTCCAGGTAGAACTCCACCAGGTGCAGCACCTCTGGGCACAGGGAGGGGCTGGGTGACAGGCTCCTGGGACCGGGGCAGTGCTTTCCCCAGGCCACACGTGAGCAAGAGGGGCAGCCCGAGTGGCCCCAGCAGGCTTCGCCGGGGGCAGGTGGGAGCAGGCCCTCCTCCCCCATGGTGAGGGGCCTCAGGAGAGGGTGCTCCTGAGGGCGTCCACAGGGAAGAAGCGGGGACTCGAGAGCCACCTCGGCCTCCCAGGCCGTGCCAGGCCTGCACCAGGGGAGGGCTCTGGTTTGGGCACCCTGGGTCCTGCCTCTGTGCCAGGCAGGGTGGGGGCACGTCACCAGTGACAACCCTCAGAGGCCTTCGGGGCCTCGCCCACTGTCGCGTGGCCAGGCGGCAGAGGAGCAGGTCCAGCGACATCCGGCTGCCGCCTGCGTGGCAGGGCTCACCGTAGGAGGAGGCGGAGAAGACGAAGGGCTGGCGGCAGTTGACGCAGACGTTGCCCAGGTTGCTGAGCAGGGGGTTGTTGGTGGAGCAGCGGTAGCACAGCGGGACCAGCTCCTGCGGACGGCAGCAGTGGCCAGGCCCGGGCAGGGGCGGGCAGCGCCCCCTCCCCCTCCCCCAGCTCCAGCCCTCCAGGACCCGGAGGCCAAGAGGTGTGGGCAGGAGGGGCACCGGGCCAGGAGCTACGTGCTGGGGAGAAGCAGAGTGACCGGGGCCTGCCACCGGGGCCCTCCAGGCCCTTCCCAGGCAGGGCTCACAAGACGCTGTCTTGGTGGGAATGTCAGTGACGGCAGCCCCTTCCTGCCTACGCAGCAGCTGCGGTGCTGCCACGATACCTGTGCTGGCACGCCTGTCCTTGCTACCATCTGTGGGGAAGGTGTCACACATGTCCCCATCCTAAGCAGGAGACCGAGGCTCAGAAAGCCTGGGGTGTAGCTGGGAAATGGTGGAACTGGGACGTGGAGCCGGGTCACGAGCCCACGTCTGACGCCACGTCACTGCTCTGAGCTTGCAGAGGGGCTGGGGAAGGACACTGCTGGCTGGACCGGAGGGCAGAGGGCGGGGAGGCCTGGGCGGGGACTTGGGGTCCAGCTGGGGGAGGGCAAGATGGGGGCTTCTCGGGTGAGGGTCAGCGCTGCGGCCAGGCCTGAGGGAGGAGGCCACTGGTGGGAGGTGTGGGGGGGCCTGGGGCAGGGACAGGCTGGGCCTGAGCAGCAGGGCGTGGGCGCAGGAGGTGCCGAGGGAGGAGCGGGAGCCCAGGCCCGGGCAGGGGAGGAGTGTGCCGCCCAAGGCCACAGCGGCCACCTTTCCAACAGGACCCAGGCCAGGGGCCACCAGACACCGTGGAGGGAGGGAGGAGCCTCCTGCCCCAGGGGCCACTGCTCACCTCGCTGTCGTGGAAGGGCTTGGAGCGGATGGTCAGGCTGCCCAGCTCGATGGACTTCTGGAACCTGGCGGGGCTATGCAGGCCCTGCAGCTTGTCGTAGGCGTGCCGGGCCAGCTTGTAGGCGCCCAGGGCCTTGCTCTGCTTGGCCAGGGTGAAGAGCGTGTTCCTGGCAGTGGCGAGGTTAAGGGCGGCAGAGGCTGTGCTGGGACCGAGCTGGCGCCACCCTGGGATGGAGCTGGCACTGGCAGGCAGCCTGCGCGGGGGCCGCAGGGACAGGCGGGCCTGGGCACGTGCTCGTCTGGAGATGAGCGCGTTTCTGGGACAGCAAGGCCCGGGGACTTCTCCAGAGGTAAGACAGCGCCATTTCTATGATGGTTTTGCCCAGCCCTCGTTTCCTGGGCCTCTGATGGCGTCTCCTGCCCTGACCAGGCCGAAACGGCCCCTGCCGTGGCAAGCTGCTGGCTGGCCCTCACACGCCTGGCACCAGGCACCCTCCTGCTGCCAGGTGGGGCTGGGTCCGGCTCCCAGAGGCCACAGGCACACAGCTCTCTGCCTGCACTTCACGGGGGCCCAGTAGGCGACCTCTGAGCCACAGCCTCCACGTTCCCTGGGGCCACCTGGGCTGGTCAGCCCGAGGTGATGGGCCTCTGTGCTCGGACCTCACGTCATCTCTGGCCCTGGCTGTGTCCAGGCCCTGCCTACCCTCCCCAGCCTCCCCAGCGAGCCTCAGCCCACCCCTGGAGGCCCAAGTCCCATGCCCCCACTCTCCTGTCACCTGGTAGCCCCTCAACTCCCACAGCAGCTCTGTGCAGGTGACTCCTGAGTTGGGGACTGTGTCAGGGGCCATTCCCAGGTCTCTAGCAGGCAGCACAGGACAAGGCTCAGGGCAGGCTCTGTTGGCCTGGACAGAAATGCTGGAAAGGCCAGGTGCAGGAGTGAGGCCAGTGGGCGTGGTTGCCCCCCCCCCCCGCCCCCGCCAGTCAGCAGGGTCAGGGTCTTGGTCAGTGAAGGCACCCCTGGATTTGGGGTGAATGATGGGCCTGGAGTCATCAGAGAGGCTAGTTGTCACCCAGGCCCTCTGTCAGCAGGGCTCCTCACACAAAGGCGGCAGGGATGGGTTGAGGCAACAGTGAGACTGAGGAAGGGACAGGGGACAACTGTGGCTTTCACGATGCTCAGGACCTTAAAGATGTGGCCGTTTCTGGCCACACAGGCCCTCAGGCCCTCTCTGCTACAGGTTCTCGGGGCCGTCACTGGCCACAGGAGGAGAAGCGAGCCACGCGAGGCGCTCCCACCAGCCCCTCCCTCCACCAGGCCCCGTGGCCACTCCCACAGCCACTGCCCCTGGCGTCCCCGCCTTTCCTCAGTGCATCTCCGGGGAACGTCCACCCTGCCACCTGCTCTGGCCACCTGAACTTGCAAGGACAACGTCACCTCCCCAGGCGGCCTCCCCTGGCAGGGCCCAGCCTCGCTGGGTTCCACCCTTGGGCACAGCACACACTGCTCAACCTCGCTGCCTGTCACCTCCCAGGCTAGCTGGTGGCTTTGTCACCTGGTGGCTGGCCCTGTACACCTGGCTGACAAATGCCACCCCCATGGGTGTCTGAGCTGCAGGCCTGGTGCCTCCTCCACCTCCGTCACGCCCCTGCGGGTTCTGAGGGCTTGGGACAACGCGCGGCCAAAGACGGGGCTGGGCTCAGCCGAGAGCTCTGAAAGCCGATCCCGTCTGGGCCTGGCCCTGGCTGAGCCTCTCCTCCAGCCAAACAGCAGCAGAGGCGGCCAGGGAAGGCTCTGCGGCCATTAGAGCAGGGGCGGGGGCGCGGCGGGGAGAGGATAGGATACACTTTAGAGATGCCCAGGGGCGTGTCCTTGGTCAGGCTGTGCAGCAGGAACCTGGAGATGTTGAAGAGGGTTTCGGGAAGATGGAAACTGAACGGCTCCTCCTGCGGGAGAGGAGAGCGAACGTGAACTTGACTCCCCGGGTGCGCTGCACAGGTCAGGCCGAGAGGCGGGCACGGAATCTGAGACACTTCAGCGTGTGAGCATCCTACTGTGTGCTGGGCGCCTCCCGGCCACGGTCTCATGTGGTCTCTCGCATGGGGGAGATCGCCAGGATTCAAACCCAGGGCCGAGCCCCAAGCCGAGCCCCTCTGCCCAGCTGCACTGCCTGGGGTGGGCCTGATTCCATCTCCCTGAGCTCAACTTGTCCCCAATTAGCTCTAGAAGAGAAGGTCTTTTATGCATTTGAGGACAGGCCGTGACACAGCAGGTCTTGCAGCAGAGGCGCTTAACCCTTTCCACGCCTCCTCCTTGCCCTCTGGCAGCCACCTGAGCCACGGGCCACCAAACACGTACCCAGGCACCTCCTCGACAGCCAATCCCAAAGACCCTGCGCCTGGCGCGGCCCTAACAGGAAACACTCAGCACCCATTACTGCAATGAATAGGTCCCCGGCACCCGGGCACTGCCAGAAAAGCCCAGCAGGGCCTCGGGGGACTTGCTACCAAGAGGGCCTACAGAAGGTTAAGAATGCCTGTTCTGGAAGATTCTGGCACAATTGTGTACAGACTGGGGCTGCAATCCCTGATCAAGCTGTGGACATCAGGGACTGAAGCTGGCCGCTCCCCACCCTCCCGCTCCGAGGCGAGCACTTAGAGAAGCTGACACCTCCCAGGAGCCGCCAGGCTTCTTCACCACGGCCCCCAGGGCTTCGCCCCTAATTGCTCTAAACTCGCGAGGGCTCACTTTACCCATCTTTGGTTCAGAGCCCAGCATCTCCTCTTCCATCTCTGCTGTCTCTGTGAGCTCCAAGAACCCAAGAAATCCTGAGCTACACCCTTCTGTGGGTAGGAGCCAGGGAGACGCTGCCTCTGGTTCTGCCATGCTAGGTGAGGAAGCTTGGAAAGTCCCAGAGAAGGTGGGGGAGCCTCTGGCTTAGCACCTCTCCTCCGGGAAGGAAGCCACGGCCGGGGAGGATGCCACGGTCCCCTCTCCAGCTGTCCCGTCTGTGGCCCTGGTGCCAGACCCTACGCCACCCCCTGGCCTCCAGGCCTTGCCCAGGCTACACGAGGACCCTGGAGAGGGTCTCCTCTTGGGAAAAGCGAAGACTATAGGGAATGAGATCCCTGCCGGGGAAAAGAGGAACGCAGGACTGTCGCGAGCTGTGAGGGTCTGAGTCATCTTTCCCCCTGACTTTCCCAAGGGGCAAAGGCGGCCTGAAGAGGTCTGTGTGGACAAGCAGGGGGCGCAGGGGAGGCAGGGCCTCGGGGGCCCTCGGGCAGCAGCCTGTGCACGGCTGGGGTGCGACCTCTGTAGCAGTGACCAAGGGCCACTCAGGGCCAGCACTCTTCCAAGGACTCCCCCAGCACGAACCTCAGGCATGAACCATTCCACCCAGCAGGTGCTGTTCCATCCCCATTTCACAGAGAAAGAGGCGAAAGCACAGAGGGTTTGTGACTTGCCCAAGATCACACAGCACAGCTGGGACTTGAGGCTGCCAGAGTTCACCTTCTGAACCCTCATACCACCCTGCCACTTCTGAGCTGAGAGGGGACAGGGACACAGAAGCTCAGGACACAGCTGAGATTCAAGAACTAGCTCTGCTGGGCACAGTGGTTCACACCTGTGATCCCAGCACTTGGGAGACTGAGGCAGGAGGATCACGGGTTCAAAGCCAGCCTCAGCAAGTGAGGCACTCAGCAACTCAGTGAGACCCTGTCTCTGAATGAAATACAAAAAAGGGCTGGGATGTGACCCATTGGTCGAGTGCCCCTGAGTTCAATTCTCAGTACCAAAAAAAAAGAGAAAAGAACTGCTCTGCCACTTCCTAGCTGTGGTTCCTCTCTGTCTGGCCCCTCGGTTTCCTCATCTGTAGAACGGGGTGACAGTGCTCATCTCATGGCATGGGTGAGGGGTGAACTGAGCTGATACAACAAAGCCTTGGCACACTGCCCAGCACCCAGCCGGTGCTCCACAAAGGCTGGCTGCTGACAGGCCCAGCTCATCACCACAGGATAAGCTCACGTTGTGGAAGCTCGTCAGCACTTGAGGAGCGGCTGAGGAGAAGCACAGGATGAGGGGGCTGTCAACCCGTCCTGTCCCCCACTGCCCTGAGACCGCTTTAAAATGGCTTCATCAAAATAATCAGGAAAAGGCTACAGAGAACTCCGTTGGCCTCTGCAGATGAAGCCAACTCTTGATTTATAGAGAAGGAAACTGAGGCCAGAGAGGGAAGGGAAGCACTTGAAGACACACAGGAGCCGGAAACAAGCCGGTGGGCGGCGCAGGCCTCTGCCCAGGAACTCCGCCCTCCAGCATGGAGAGGTGGTCCTTGCCGGGCTCACCCACTCTGCCCGACCCATCAGAGGCTGGAACAAGCGAGCAGGAAGGCCCGCCTGGCTCTGCACCGTCATTCCGACACCCACTGTCGCTGCACATCAAACAGTGGCTCCAGAACACCAAGCTCTTTCTCCCCAAGGACATCAGACGTCTGAGCAGGTCATCTTGCCCCATCCATACACCTGCTGCCCCTAGGACACGCTCGGCCAGCAGGAGGGCCCCCGGGCGCCCGTGTCCCGGCGCCTTACCGTGTACCGGTGGATGGCGTGGTAGCCGTGGTACAGCTCGGCGAGGTGCTGGAAGTGGTGGAACTTGGCCAGCATGGCGTCCTTCTGGACAGGGTCTGCTGCGTGCAGGAGCGGGGTGCAGAGGGGGAGGAGGACACGTGTCAGTCACTGTCTAGAGCTGCTGACCGGCCACAGGAGGGACGGCCAGTAGCACTGCCAGCGTCAGCTCTTCTGAAACACTGGGAGAGGGACAAAGAGGGGACAGGCACTCTGCCTGGGGGCCACACCTAGACGGTGGCACCTCAGCTGGAAGCCTGTGAGGCCACTGCCCCGGGCTCTCGGGGCTCACACCACACCCGCCCACGTCCTTCCACCCCGGCAGCCAGCGGCCAGAGGTGGCAGAGGCCAGCGTCATGCATCAGCCACGCTCTCCTCTGGGCAGCTGCTTCTCAGAGGTGCTCGCCACTGGCCAGAAGAGAAAAATGCCCCCTGCCCCCGGGCTTGGCGGTTCTCACTCCAGCCATCTTCTGAAGGCAGCGGGGCGGGGCCACTCAGGGTACAGGGGAACACGGAGCTCAGGGAGGGACGGGGACTGGCTGCAGGTCCCTCTGTGGCCTCCGTTTCCAGTGCCTCCCCTCCTGGGTGCAGCCTGGGTCTAGAGGAGCAGCACATCTGCCTCCCTGTCCCCTGTTTCTGGACCCTCCCAGTGCATCATGGGAAGTGCTGTGAAGGACAGCGGCTCGGAGACTCCTCCTGCCGGGGACGAGGGGATCTGGAGTGTTATTGTAAAGTGATCTCTTCTTCATCTTTTCATTTAATTAAATTTTTTGAAGCCAGGGCTCAGCCGGGGCCAGCTGCAGGAGAGAGAGGTGCTGAATCGGGAAGGCGGGGCCTGCCAGCCCTCGCCCCGCGTGGCCCCTGGACCCTCCTCCTTATGGCCAAAGGAGAAGGAGATGACACAGGAGATTGTGCCACTGCGAGACGGGCTGTGGACAATACGCCCCGCAAACAAGGCCAGGGCTTTAATTAAAATGTCCCAGCTGGTTTGATGGTATCTTGGTGGCAGCGCGGGGCTGGGGAGCGCGGGGCCTGGCTGCGGGACTCACCCTGCGCGATGTCGAGGCACTGCATGGACAGCATCCAGTAGTAATAGGCCGCGTCGTCGAACCTGCTCTCCACCACCGCGTTGTGCGCGAGCTGCTCCAGCACCTGGACGGCCTCTCGCTGCCTCCCGGCCTTGTGGAACGCTGCAGGGGCCACAAGAGCACATGTCACCCGGGGAGGGGGGCGAGGAGGCAGAAAGTAGGACGCCGCGGAGCATCTGTGGGCGACGTTGCCGGGATGCCACCTTTCCCCCCGGCCGGAGGCTATGAATAGCGGAGGCTCCGTCCTGAAAAAGCACAGTGAGAGGCGCTCCTTTTTGGCTGGCGAGTGGTGACAACCTACTTCAGAGAGGCACGGCAGGGAGAGAAACCTGCGAGCCAGATCCCAGGAGACTGGCTCATCTGTAGTGACGAGCTGCTCCACTCCAGGGAGGGGCTCTGTGACTCTGAGGTGACACCCACAGCCCCGACACTTGATGGAGCTCAGTGATTTACAAAGCGCTTTTCACCGCACATCAGCTCACTGGTGTTAGCTCACAACAGACTTATGAAAACGGACAGCAGCCTCCATCTCAACGGGCAACGAAAAGGCTTTGCCAGGTAGAAGTAAAAGGGTCACTCCCAAGGTCAAAACACCATGCCCGGTGTTTTCAAGGGCTCTCAACCACTGGGCCACATCCCCAGCCCTATTTTGTATTTTATTAGAGACAGGGTGTCACTGAGTTGCTAAGTGCCTCACCATGGCTGAGGCTGGCTTTGAACTCGCAATCCTCCTGCCTCAGCCTCCCAAGTGCTGGGATGACAGGTGTGCGCCACCGCGCCCGGCCAACAGGGTGCTTTTTGATGTCAACCTTGAAAGGTCAGTCTCTGTTCTCGAAGTCAGACATTTGGGATGACAAGCAAAATCTGTCTTCATCATTCCTCCATCTATGTACCCAAAATTTCTTGGGTTCCTACTACATGGCCGACTGCTCGGGACGTTGAGGGCTTCTGGAAAGCGCTCACAGCTGTGACACGCCCACAGGTGGACACTCGGAGGACCAATCCTCCGCCTGTAGAGAAGGCGAGGTCTGGCCTTTGTCCCGTCGCATCTCCAGGCTCTTGTCTGCGTACCAAGTTACTATGGCGATGGATTCTTGGAAGGGTGACACAGACAGATGGGTAGGTTGACGTGTTTTGCCCAAACATGCAGCTACTTCAGCAACTGGGTGCTCTGGAGACGCTGAAGTGCTAGGGAACATGCTGTCCTTCAGCACAGCTCTTCACCGAGGAGCTCCCACAGGGACGCTGCTCCATGTCCGGAGGGGACGGCCGTTACCATGTAGCAGGGTGAGCGAGTCACCATGGACCGTGACACAGCTGGCTGCAGTTGGGAGCGTCCCACGCAGGTGGCAGAGCAGCCAGGAGACTCGGGCTCCCCAGCTGGACAGATCCTGGTCCAGCTCCGCCCCTGCCACTTGCTGGCTTGGTGACTGCGCGGCACATTCAGCCTCTGCGTCTCTGCAGGCTCTTGGCAAGATCCAAGGTCATGCAGGTTAAGTACCCAGCTGGCGCCTGCCAGAGAAGGCAGCTGGGGTTTAAATGATGCTCAAGGTTCCCAGCGAAAGCCGGGCGACTTTGGCTCCCACTGCAGCCTCGGCCACGCCTCGGGCAGCCCATTTCGCCAGTGGCAGTGTGGGGGACAGAGGCCACCCTGCTTCTCTGAGCGAAGGCGCAGCCTGAGCGGCTATTCACGGCACAGGCTGCTCTTTTGGCTTGTCCTTCCTGCACCCTGCTTCCGTGACTTCTCTGCCACCTTCTAGCTATGGGACTTCCTCTGTCTCCTCCTGAGCAAATGGGGATAATACTCATGGCACCTGCGCCACAGGGCTTTGTGAGGGCTAAAGGGGAAGATACACTGGCTGCCTGTGCTTTGCTCAGTATCCACAGACTGAGGTGTGCAGGGGAGACAGGACCCGCCTGAGGTCCTGCAGTGGGTGAGTGACAGGCCCGAGATCCAGGCCCACGTCCCAACTACTGCTCCTGAGTGTCTCCCCAGAGGCTGGGGGTGTGGCTCCATGGGAGAGTGCTTGCCTAGCATGCAAAAAAAAAGCATCTCACCCAACACAGCCCATCCCAGATGACACCGCCTGCCTTGGGACCCGCAGACAGAGGCCTGCCAGCCTCCCTGAAGCGTGCATCTTGGCAGTGCCTTCTCCTAGCCCTGTGGCACTGTGCCAGTCCGTGTGGCCTACCTTTCTGGGCTTCTTCAAAGCGATCGTTCTCTGCTAGCCACTGAGCGTAGGGCACATAGATGTCATCCTTGAACTCGGGGTGCTTCTCCCCCAAAGCGAAGGCCTGGAGGGAGGAGCAAACTCGTTCTTAATGAAGCAGTCCTGCAACCCCCAGGAAAGCGTGGCACTTGGCTGAATCAGGGATGTCATATTTTGCCAGCCTGACGGCTGAGGGGGAGAGCGCCTCCCTCCCCACCACCCCCAGCAACACAAAAACATATCAGCTCTTTGAAAACAAAAGGCAATTAACAGCAATATGCAAGCGACTGGATTCAATAACAACACAGTCTGTTTCTGGACCACAGAAGCCACTCAGAATCGGAAACATTTTATTTTGAGGGTTTGCGTGGGCTCCTGTAGCGCTGCAAACAGATTTCTTTTAATTGCAGGCAACACCTAAGGAAACAGGATTGACATTATCCTCGTCACAGCTTATTGGCTGTCAGAGATGACTGTGGCTGTGGCGCTGCCTGGGCCCAGCAGCACTGCACCGAGCCCAGGCCACCTGTCAGGCCAGGGCACCGGAAATGGGTGCAGGGAGAAAGGGCGCCCGACGCGCAGCGAGGACCACGTGGCCTGGAGATGCTCTAACTTGTGCTGCTGGTGAGTTCACCCTGAGAAGCCATCGCTGCCTCTGTCCCTGGCGCCATCAGTGTCCTCGGTCCTCTCCCCAAATGGAGTCACTCAGAGGGCAGGCAAGAGGCAGACTGCTCACCCAGGAAGGGCTGTGCTGGCACCCTGTGACAGACTACCACCAGGCTGGGGCCTCCTCTCCTTGCAGGGTGGAGTGTCCCCAGGACACGGCCAGCCTGTGAGCTAGAGGGACAAAACCAGGCCTCAGTGCGGGCAGCTTCAGTGCCCCCAGCCTCGGGTGGCTGCTTCCTGTGGGTCTGGCTAGTGTGCCCTGCCCCTGCCCCCGTCCTCCATGCCAGGGGTAGAGGCTGGGAGTGGCGAGTGGGAAGGAGAAGCGCGGCCCTGAGACGGCTCTGGCAGCCTGTGCCTGGAAAACAGGGCTGGCATTTTCTGCCAAAATGCCACCCGGCAGGTTTTAAATATCACACAGGTGCACCTCCACATCACCTGCATGCTGGTCAGCAGCAGGCACAGGGGATGTCCTGCCAACACTCCCAGCCCCAGAGCTGCCCATCAAGAAAGAGCTTCTAGCCAGGCGTGGTGGCACATGCCTGTAACCCCAGCAGCTCGGGAGGCTGAGGCAGGAGGATCGTGAGTTCAAAACCAGCCTCAGCAAAAAGGGAGGCCCTAAGCATCTCAGTGAGACCCTGTCTCTAATAAAATACAAAGTAGGGCTGGGGATGTGGCCCAGTGGTCGAGTGCCCCTGAGTTCAATCCCCGGTACCCCCCAACACACACACACACACACACACACACACACACACACACACACACACACACACAGAGTCTCTGAATGAATGAAAGCCACATGGAAAGGCCCTCCAGGATGCTCTGGCTCAGGGAATCCAAGGACAGGGCTCCTGATGGCCAGGCCAAGGTCCCCCCACCATGAGAGCACCCTGCCTGAGGCCCAGGCCCCCAGGCATGAGTTGCGCTACCCCCTCACCTCTT
Source organism: Tamias sibiricus (assembly GCA_025594165.1). Taxonomy (NCBI): domain Eukaryota; kingdom Metazoa; phylum Chordata; class Mammalia; order Rodentia; family Sciuridae; genus Tamias; species Tamias sibiricus. Next base: position 25,776,338 of record CM046675.1, on the reverse strand, counting down.
CCCAGCGCTGGGTCTCCACGTGCAGCTGCACCAGGGACTTGAGGTCACCGATCTTGAGGTAGGTCTCGGCAGCGTAGCCCGGGTTGTCCAGCTTCTTGAAGTAGTGCGCGCACAGCAGCAGGGGCTCGCGCTCGGCCTTGTCGAGTTTGCGGGCAATGTCAATCAACCTGGGGAGGGGCAGCAGGGAAGGGAGGGACCTTGTGGGGCCACGTGCAGGACGCAGGCTCTGTGCCTTCATTCTGCTGACACGCGCCGCAGGAGCGTCCCATGCTGTACCCCGGGGGGGTGATCACATGAGCGAGCGCGTGCTCCGGAAGCACTCCCCAGGGCCATCAGAAGCCACCCTGAGGACGCTGCCTGCACCTCATGTACCCCTCACAGCAGCTATCAATCTATCCAGCAGGATCTAGGGACGGGAACTGAGGTCTACAGATCCACTCCAGGTACCAAGATGGCACCGTGAGCTTTCCCAAGTGTGGCCTAGGAAGGTGCCACCACTCCCCTTTCACAGGAGGAAGGCCTAGGCTCAGGGTGGCAGGTGAGGCCCCGCCCGAGGCTCGGCAGCCAGGAAGCGGGAAAGTGCTCTCTACCAGGGTTTCTGGAAGCCTCACGGCCCAGCGGAGGCCGGCGTGAGCGCTCCCCAGTGACTGGCACCCAGAGGCGGTGTGCGCGGCTGTCTGGGCCTGGAGGAGGCCCGCAGGACGTCCTGGCTGTGTCTTCTTCCAGGCCAAGGTGCTGGCCACAGGGAGGGGCTGCAGGAGGCGCTGCTCACCGCATCTGCCAGTGTGACCAGCCCTCCCGCTGCCCGTGGGGACCTGGGCTGGGTGGAATGTGCTTCTTGGTTGTGGTCAGGCTGGGGTTTGGAGCCGACCCAGTTCTCTGAGGGCAGGGGCTGTCCCCAGCCCGCTCTTGGTGGGAAGGCTCAGGGGAGCAGCTGTAAGGGACCCTGTCTCTGAGAGCTCGGGAGCCTGTCAGTCTGCACTTAGAATAATAATGGCGTCTAAAAATAGCACTGCTCAGCAGAGAAAGGACACATTTTCAGGGGAGGTGGCACAGGCAGCCCTAGAACCTTCGAGCTCCCCACCCAGCACGCCGCCGTCGTCCCTGGAGGAGAGGCACCTGTCACAGCCACTCTTGGGAAGGGCCACAAACAACATGCTGAACGTCTCTTTCTTGAACTCGGTTAGTGTCCCCAGGGTAACGTGGATCCGTAGCACTTGCCAACGAAAGCGACATATGAGAAAACAGAGGGGAGAGGCGGTCCCGAGATCCGCCTGGCTTTGTCTGTACCACCCCCTTGTGAAAAAAGTATAACTTGGGGGACAAAGTCTGTGCCTCTGTCTTCGAGATGCTTTCATCTTAGACAACAGAAGGAGGTGGAAGGTCGCCCACCCAGGCCACACACCAAGCTCTTGGTGGGCTCAGGGGGCCACGTGGCCAGCCCTTCCCCGTCCACTGCCACCCTGTGGACCACAGCGCGGCTTCCGGCAGCCCCCAGAGCTCAGACTCCATCAACCTGAAGTGCCCTGGCCGGTCCTCCTCCGCCAGCTCTGGTAGTGGACTTACGCACGCACGTGTGGGAGCGTGGAGCCCACTGTCCCTGACTGGAGGCCACCTGAAGGCCTGCTGACCCCACTGCCTCTGCAGCCCCGCCCCAGCCCGTTCCCCGTCCTCTCTTCCAGGGCCAGAGCTCAGCATGGGCCTGGCTCCTGCGCCCACCCTGGCGCCCCTCAGTTCTAGCTTTCCACTTGTCCTGGGCCTGGGCCTGTGGTCACCGCAGTCCCTCCTGGCCTACTAGTTTCTCTAGTTTCCTCCTCTACCCCCACTGCCCAGGGGCCTCGGGCAGTCCAGCCCTGACCAGGGGTCCTCACCACCTACTAATAAACCCCAGCGCCTCAGCTTGGCCCCCAAGACCCTCCTGCTGGCCGCCGACCCTCCGCACACTGTGCCTTCCCGGCAGGCCTCGCGGGCTGTCCGTGCTGCTCCTGCTGCGCCCCGGCTGCTTCCTGCGTCTCTGCCTCCTCCACTTCTTCGAGGCCCTTCCTGCACAGGCCCTCCAGGAGATCACAGCAGTGCTCCCTCCCGGGAAGCCCCTCCCCGATGTCCTTAGACCTCCTCCTCTCTGGCTTCTCCCACTGTCTGTCCTGTGGGCACTGAAACCACCAGATCAGAGCTGAAGCTCAGCCCCACACTCTCCAGCGGATGGCCTTTGGGGACCCCGCGTGTCCCATGAGCCTCAGTTTCCCCCTTTGCTAGAAGCTGGGCAGAATGGCCAACTTGGGAGCCTGGGACAGAAGCAGATGCTTGCGAGGTGGCTGTAGCCCTGGGCGGCAGCGAGTGTCCAGGGAACAGCCGCTCTGACACTGGGTGTCTGCCCAGCCTCTGTCCCTGTCACCCTTCCCTGTCGAAGGCAGCGACTGCCTTGCTCTATCTCTGTGTCTCCCAAGAACCTAGTCACTTCCGCATTTGGTTTAGATATTTCCAGAAACACCGTATTTCCCTGTCAGTCAAACCCCAGAGTTGACACGGTCTGAGGGACGTACGGTGAAGTGCTTCCTGGGGCAGGGGCCAACCTACGTGTCAATCCAGCCACGGTCCCCGCTGATCTCTATGGCCTTGACGTGCTCCCCTGCAGAGACGTACATCTCCACGGCGGCTTTGGGCTCGTTGATGTTTCTGGCCCAGTCCGCCTGTTTGGTGATTAGCATCTTTGTTTCTTTGGGGTCTCCAGATCCAAGGAAATCCTGAGGAAGCACAACAAACAAAAACACTCCGGATTAGGACTTCCTGTGCCAGCATTACGTCAGCTGCTGAGAGCTGGAGGGCTCTGCTTGGCGACAGGGCCATCAGGATGCAGGCGGGAGCCCCAGGTGTCTGGGAGAGGCCCTCCTGGCTGCCCGCTGGTGTCAAGGACGCCGGCCCTCCATGCTCCCTCCCCCTCCCACTCACGGACATTTATTTGTTCTTCAGCTACCGGCCTTTCAGACTCTTTGGACTACTGGAAACAAACTGCAGATCAGGGAGATGGTGCCCAGGTTCCTCCCGCTCTGTTTGAGATGTAGTGACCATTCCCACAGAGCAACGGGACCACCTGGCCACACAATTCCAACTATGCAGGCCAGCGTCTTTACTGATAGAATAGGTGTGACGCCACGCCACGTGCCTCAGGCTGGGGCCGAGCACAGGGCTCCTCCCTCCCGCATGGTAAACCAAACTCACGCACAGCTCCAGGTCGGCCTGCTTCCTCCTGGCCACCAGCACACTGGAAGAGCGAGTGCCTGTTTTCTGATGTTTACCTGAACTCGGGGAATTATCTCCCCCGGCTTTGCCCCCAGAGCTCTGCCTAGGACAGATAAGCAGCCGAGCAGCCTTGGGTGAATTGCTTCTCAGCTGAATGGCAGCTGGCCCTGTGCTGAGATCAGGTCTGCAGGCGAGGGGACTCGATCCAAGTGGACAGCTGGAGGCCACAGGTGATGAAAGTACAGAGAAGGGTAAGGAAGAAGAGAAGCCTGTGGTCCTGGAGGCCCGGAGGTCAGGCTGCAGGGCCCGTGTCCCTTGCATCCCATCAGGGGGCCTCTGCAGGACTGCACCCAGCTTCCCTGAGCGAGTTCGATAATGTGACAGACGTGGCCTCAGAAAGCCACCTCCCTTCAGGACAGGGTTGCTGCAGCTGAAGCAGCCCGAGTGCTGTCATTTTTAAAGGTGGGGCTTTTCAATAAGGGAGATGGAGAGCTTTCAGCCCAGATCTGCATCACGATCAGGAAGCGGTCGTGTTAGAATCACGTACCCCCCGCAGAGTGCGGTGCACCGGCCCCCACCCCAGTATAAAAAAAGCACTCCTTCCCCGTGACTAACACTCATTTGTCAGGAAATACAGTCAAGGTATGCTGAGAACCCACTCCAACAATTAGCTTTTTTTTTTTCTTCCATTTGCTTTTAGAGTAATTATGTAGCCCCTAAAATAATATATTAGGTTGGCCTAAGACAGCAGATGTTTTAGGGAGTCGGGGAAGGGCAAAACGGTTCACCTGATGCTGAGGTCCCGATCTCAGACAGGGCCGCCTGGGCTGGCCCTGGTTCCCCCTGGGGGACCCAGGCAGGGGCTGGGAAGCAGCCACTCACTGGGCCTCGCTGGGCCTCGCTGCAGACACACTCGACCCTTGGTGGCTACTCCCTTGTCTACTCCTGTGGCCATAAAAAGCTGGCAAATGTGCCCACCTGGGGGTTAAGTGAGGTCAGCCAGCGGGTGGGGAAGGGGTGGTGACAGGCATCCTGAAAGAATGGAAACGGCCTTCCAGGGGGCTTCAGAGAGTGCGCAGGGATCTCAGGGTGACCCAGGGAAGAAGGCTAGAGGCTAAGAGGGAGCCATGAATCTGGGCTGCCTCCTGAGACCATCCGCTGGCAGCCTCCCGACAGGCCCCGCGGTCCAGCTCCGCGGGCTGGGCCTGAGTTGAAGCTGAGGCTAGACGGTTCCTTCGAGGCTCAACAAACTGGGTTTTAAGGGCTCTTTGGTCCCATGAAGCTGATTTACACGTTATCTAGGGGCCACGGCCAGGGCTTTGTCCTGAAGTGGACAGAAAGAGGCTGTGGGGGTGATGAATGAGACCGGGCCCTGTTCTCATGCTTGGTGACTTTGATAAGGACATACTACATAAGAGTTAAGAGCATTATAATTCCCTTTATCACCATATAAACATGTCACTTATCCGGAAAGCATACAATTTATTTGTACGTGGGAATGTAATTTAAAAATTTTCCGAAAACCAGATTGAATCTTGGGAAGCAATTTCCAAGTAAACAAAAACATGCCACGTTAATAAGCACTGTGTCCCCCACGTATCGGCCACGTACACATTTTCTCAAAATCAGACTGCCGGGCGGTGGGGGGCGGGGGGCGGCGACTTGAAACAGAACCAACCTACTTGAATTGACCAAAACAACCCCAGAGTATTTCCCTTCCCAAAGAGCCGGACAGATGGAGTGTGCAGGGCTCCGTTCCTGGGCGGGAGGCTGTGGGCGCAGGAGCCCACCAGGAGCTCCCCAGCCAGGGAGAGGCCTGAGGGGACCTGCTGTGTGCTCACACTTGGCCCCTCCTCTTCTCACCGGTCTATGGCCTGGTGTTTGTCAAGGGCTTTGTCCGTTATTCTGTTCGGTTCTCAGGACTGAGCGGGGCTGCGCCTCTGCTGCCCTCTGAGGAGGAAATGGAGGCCTAGCTCTGGAAGGGCCTCGCCCCAGGCCCGCCTCACACAGGAGGGACCTGCACACCTGCTCTCTGGATGCCCCTGGATGCCAGGCAAAGCCTCTTTACGGCACCACAGCTGCCAACTTGGGGGGCTGCCAACTTGGGGGGTGCTGGTCCCGAGAACCACCAGGTCCAGCTGTTCCTGACGCCTCAATTCTACCTCTAGGATCTGATCTGTTAGTGGAAGGTCTTGACCCCAGTTAAAATGTTGTGACCCCAGAAGGAGAGACAGGCTGCCCTCAGTGTCCTCACGTGATTTGGAGGACCTCACGCTGCGTGTGTGGTGGGAACATGGAGGCGGGTAAGGAAGATGAGAGAAGAGGGTCCTGGAGCCCCTGTGTAAGGCCCCTTAGCAAGGAGGGGTCCAGGGGCTCATCTAGGTACAAATTTCTGGGCCATGTCACAGGGAGTCTCAGCGATAGGATCTGACAGACAAGGGCAGAGAAGAGAACACAGCCATCTTTGGGAAGAGACAAGCTGAAAAAAAAACGGGGAAGATTTTCCACCTTGAACTTGTGGGCTAGACAGTAACCATTACCAGCCACTCGCTGGCCACGGCTGAGGACTCGCTTCCTCTGGCTCCGGGAGCCTGTCCTGACCCTTACGGGGAAGGCAGGGCAGCAGAGGCACCTGGGTGGAAGGGGGCTCCATGCCCTGGGCTCTCCCAACCTGTGGGCGGCTCAGCCCCTCGGTGGACACACAAGCCACCAGGAGCCTGGGCCAGGAAGCTCTGCTCCCACACCTGCCTTTTTTGGGGGGTGGGGGGCAATACTGGGGATTGAACTCAGGGGCACTAGACCACTGGGCCACATCCCCAGCCCTTTTTTGTATTTCATTAGAGACAGGGTCTCACTGAGTTGCTAAGTGCCTCGCCATGGCTGAGGCTGACTTTGGACTCGCAATCCTCCTGCCTCAGCCTCCCAAGTACTGGGATTACAGGCGCCTGGCCACACCTGCCTTTTAAAGCCTAGACCTGTTAGAGACCAACCTTGATAAGGACCTCCCCAAATGCCTAAGAGGATCTCCACCATTACCCCTCATGATGGAGCCCCTGCATCTGCCAGGCACCGTGAGGCCCATGGGCCAGCACCCAAGCATAGGACTGTCATGGCTTCTCAGGAGCCCAGTGCAGTGACAGCAGGCGCCTGAGAACCTCAGCTGGATGGAACCACATGGTAGGCCGGTAGGAGGAGCTGGTGCCTGAGGCCACTGCTTCTTGGTGGCTCCTAGTAAAGGTTTGAGAGCGTTTATGGGATACCTGCAGGCATGACGCTGGCGCCCCACCCAGCTGTCCCTCGCGGTCTGACTCACTCATGGTCGTCCCTCTGAGGTCGGCCTGCAAGGTCGGCTCTAGGTCCAGCTCAACCAGGGGCCGGAGGTGGCTCTTTTCTGTCTGTGTCACCTCCCAGGACACACAACTTGGACACCAGGGGTCGGAACCCCGGGGGCTCCGGTGGTGGCCATCGCGGGCGGCGCGTTACCTTGGCGTAGTCGAACATGCAGAGGTTGGTGTACATGTCCAGCGCCAGGTTCTCGTGCCCGCAGCGCTTGTACAGCTTGGCGGCCTCGTGGAACTTCCCCTGGTAGGAAAACACATCTGCCAGAAACAGGTCATTGTTGGTCTCTCCGCGCTTCTTCCTCTCCTGGAAAAATTAGAAGCACAGGAAGTGGCCTCCGCAGCCCCGGCAGGAAGCGGCCTCACCAAGAGGCTCAGATGTTGCTATTTCAAGGTGAGCCCAGGCCTCCCGCTGGAACCCAGGCCTGGCGCTTGGGCTGTTGTGTCTGTCACCTACGTTTCTGGTGGGAAGGCCTGACAACAATCGCAGACTTTTTCCAGACCAGCAAAGATCAAAAGGATGCAGACCTTTGTTTGTTTAAAGGGAAATTCCTCAGGGCTGCCTTCCTGAACATTCTTCCAAGGCAACAACTGGACAGTTGGGACATGTGCACTGCCCCCTCATCAGCGGCACCTAAGCTCCCAAGATCTCCCAAGTCCCTGGTCCTGGCTAGAGAGTTGCGACCCTGATGATGACAGATAAGGGGAATTTAGGGCTCCTATCCAAGATGGAAGCCATGAGACAGGACAAGTCTTACTCTGTGCTTGTTGCAAGGGAAGGGAAGCATCCGCTAGCTGCCAGGCACACACTGCTCACACGCGCTCTGTCGCTCTCAGTGGCCCTAGCATTGCTACCCAGGAGTCCAGCGAAGGAAGCTACCACTGAAGACAGGGGACGGGTCAAGGTCAGATGGAGCTGGCATTTGGACACAGTTGTATTGACCTCCAGATGCTCTTTGTAGCCCATAATACTGCTTCTGAAGCACACTCGTGTGTGCGCATGCAGCCTCGTACACGTGTCTGCATGCACACTTGGCAGAGCCGAGGACCGGGAGAGGCACCCATGCTAAGGAACGTTCCCTCTGTGTTAGGCACACGCGTCGGCTTCTGCCCAAGTATTTATAAACATCAAGAGCAGCCGTCCCTCATCCCAGCTCCTTCCTTTTGCTTGTTTTCCAGCAAGTGCATCGCGCTGGAGGAAGATGAGACAGGAATCAAGACTCTCGACAGGCTGGTGAAGTCCGCACAGCTGGAGCAACATGCTCCTCCCGTGACAGAGCCACTTTTGGGGGAAAAGCCCTCATGCCATTCAGGCTAGTCACCGAATAAACTGACTCCTAATAGCTGGGAGTGAATTAAAACTGCAGCGAGATTAAAAAGGAGGTTTCGCTAGGCAGGATGAACTCAGGCCACATCTGTTCTAAGCCACAAGCAACCAACCCAGCAGGGTCTCTGCACCCCCCTTGCTATCAGCGCAGTGACACCTCCTCTTTCCAGAAGGAACCTCCTGAGGAAGCTTGGGAACACTACTGCACCCCCAGAAGCAGCAGGTCAGGCCTCGGAGCAGTCCAAAGGAGCCCCTGGCAGGCACTTTCTTTTCTTCCAGAGACAATCCTGCAAGTTTCACCAGCTGCCGGGCTCACAGCACACTGAAAGCAGCAGCCATTTTGAGTTGAGTTCCATAGACAGCCAGAGCGGGTCCTCACAGAGGCCAGCTATCTTTGTGTTCAAAAAAGTTAGGTTCTGTGACTTCAGATTGAGACCCTGGCCAGCTTAGGGCCAGCCCTGAGAGTAGGCAGCACTGGGCAGCGCAGGACACGGCTTCCCCTCTGCCCCACAGCGACGTGACCACAGAGCATGCTGAGGCCCCGCACCACACGGGGATGGGTTGGAGACCTGGGGCAGGGACGGAACAAGCCTGGAAAAAAGGCAAAACAGGTTTGGAATCCAGCCATGCTGTTGGCTGAGGGTCCCTAGGGAGGTGACAGTCTCTCTGAGCTGCCCTTGTCCCTTGTATAGGGATAACGCCGCCTGCCCTGTTAAGTCGTGAGGACTCCCTGGGTTGCGTGTGGGCATGGGCAGACCCAACGAATGGCGGCTGTCATCGGCTCCCGGGGTCAAGAGCTCCTTAGCTCTCTGCCCACCGGGCTCGCCGTGACAGGAGTTTATTATGCTGAACTGAATTAGAGGGACAAGACGTTTGCCGGTTTCCTCACTGCTTCCATCTGGGAATTCAAATGTATCTCACATTCTCTTAGCCTCACAATAAATCTGTTCAGGAGAAAAAATATGTATGCCTTTTTACAGACAGTCAGACAGCACTGTGATACACAGAAATTAAGAATAGTGTCTACCGTCACCCAGCAAATGGTGCACTTAGAACCAGCTTCCCAGCCGCGCCCGGCGAGCCGGGCCTGAGGGAGGAGGGGCCGGGCTCTCAGCGGGAGCGGGGGTGGGGGGTGAGATGGGAGCTGGTGCTCCGATCTAGGTGCAGGCCTCGGCTGCCCGTGTCTGGGGTGGGGCCCAGATGGTGTGCCTTTGGGGACCGCCTCCTGCACTGGCAGGTTACAGGAGGGTGGTGACCAGCCAACCACCACCACCAAGGTGCTGACCGGGAATGGTCCCAGGAGGCCAGGCAGGTCCCAGGTCACAGAACAGAAGCCAGAGCTCAGAGAGCTTAGGAACCTGTCCACCTCATCCAGCTACCAAGAGACAACCTGGTGCTCCCCTGCGTGGCCGCGCTGTCCCCAGAGCAAGGCTGGGCCCAGAAGGCCCACGGTGGGCTCAGTCCCCCGCAGGGAGGCGCCCCTCCTTTACCTCAATGCTGCTGATGAGCTCTAGGTACCGCAGGTCTTGCACCCTGGCGAAGGCCTAGGGGAAGGAACAGAGAATGAAGTCAGCGCCTGGCTGTGGGGGGGGCGCAGCGGAGCTCTGCGAGGGAGGGGGAGAGTGAGCGTGGAGCGGTGGGTGCTGGGAGGCTCGCCACCCAGGGCACGGTCTGATCCCCAGGATTAGTCCTTACAAAGAACAGCAAAGAAGTGCTGGGCGCATCTATCATTTTGGGATTAGGTCAGACAAAACTCTAGGCCTGCAGACTGTGGATGGAGGCCCGCCACCAGCGGGGAGGAGGGAGCAGGGCTGACTTGGGGGCAGTGGCCTCGGGACAGCGGGTGAGGCGCAGCCACCAGAGACTGCAGGCACATCTCGGTGGCTTGGATGGGAAGCAGCAGACAGCTCTGCTTACGCAGTGGTGCCATAAACACGGGGCACCCAGAGCCCACAGCACGGCACAGAGTGAGCAGAGGAGGAGGGAGACGCTGAGGAGAGGAGAGATGGTTTCTGGAGGAGGGGGACGGCGGGAGTGAATCACTCCGAGTGTCTTACGTAAGCACAGCCCTGCTTTGGACTCACAGTAAAGCTAGACTTTAACCCCTGGGCTGCTAGACGTTTTCTGGGGAACAGGGGACTGGTGTCAGTTGCGCTTCTTTTGCAGCTTCCAGGTTCTGCCAAGGGTTTCGAGGAAGGCCACCCAGGGTGTCAGGCTGGTCTCCCTGTGGCTCTGCCGTCCACGTCCCTACCCCGCGGGCTCCTTCACACTGTCCTATGTGAAGCGGGCTGACACGTGCCCAGAGAGGAGGCAGCAGCTCCAGGAGCCCTTACAACTACAATGCAGAACAGTCCCGGCCGCTTGAGGTCCCTACTCAGCTACGCGACATCCTCGTCCTCGAAAGACTTGGGGCAGTGAGCAAGTCACCGGCCTCTGGCTGCCACACAGATGACCACAACGTGACTTCATGTTTTCATCCGACAGGGCCTTGCATCCTCTCACCGGCTGGGGACCAGAGGTGAATACGACTAGGCCTCTGTCCCCCTCCCAAGTACAGGGGCCCACATTAAAAAGGGGAAGGGGCAGAGAATATAATGCTAAGTGAAGTTAGCCAATCCCAAAAAGCCAAATGCCAAATGTTTTCTGTGATATAAGGAGGCTGATTCACAGTCGGGTTGGGATGGGGAGCACAGGAGGATTAGAGGAACATTACAATGGCCAATGGGGAGGGAGGGGAAGGGAGGGGGCAAAAGGGTCAAGAAAAACAAAAAAAAAAAAAAAGATGGTAGAATGAGATGGACATCATTACCCTAAGTGCATGTATGAAGACACGAATGGTGTGAATATACTCCACCAAAGTATACAACCAGAGATATGTAAAAATGTGTTCTACAAGTATAATATGAAATGTAATACATTCTGCTGTCATTTCTAACAACTTAGAATAAAATAAATAAATAAATAAGGGGAGGGGGCAGGGTAAACAGGCCACTAGTCTCCCTGAGCGGAGGGCTACGCAGTGTGGGCCACACGCCCTGGAGAGAAACTAGTCCCTGAGCATGGGCAGGGGCAGGCGGCAGGATGGAGGACAGCATCGCTGACTGGGAACCTGGCTAGGGGCCTTCTCTTTGTTTGTTTTGAGACACGGCCTCGCTCTTGATTCCCAGGCTGGTCTTGAGCTCCCGGCTGCCAGCGATCCTCCCACCTCAGCCTCCCCAGCAGCTTGGACACAAGCACACACTACCTGGCACAGTGAGTGGACTTTCTTGCAGGGAGTTGTAGAAAGGGTGAGGTGGGCATCGCGTGAGCAAAGGGACCCCAGGACCATGCTGAAGGTCACCTTCTAGGTCTGGGTCTCCTCAAAGCAACGACTGGCAGAGCGACAGGAAGAGCAGCATGAGAGGCTGTCCAGCTCTGCGGCTGCCCTCCCTGGCCCTGGGCCTATTCTCTTTGCTCCTGGGCTCCAAGCAGCTCCTTTGTGTCCCAGGCAAAACAGTGACACCCCCTCCACGGGTCTTTCTGGTTCTGCTGTGTTCAATTCTCAGACTTAAGAAATCCCTGAGAGAGATCTGGTTTTGAGTTCCCTCAGCCATGACACAAGCTGCAGAGTCAGGGTGCCTGGTGGCAGTGGCCACAGTCACAAGGCGGGTGACTAACCTCAGAAGAGGGAAGTGGGGAGCCGGAGCAGCTGCGGCTCTTGGCCGGGTGCTGAGCGGCTCTCCTCTGCCATCTAGTGGCCACGCTGGGCCACGGCAGGAACCACCCTCAACAAGGCTGCACGCCTGAGTCAGGAGTGGGGAGTCGGGAGTCGGGGAGTCGGGGAGCCCGGGAGTCCGGGAGTTGGGCTCTGGATGAACTACCAAGTCCAAGTCTATAGGCAAAATCTCGCAGCTTTTCCAAACGTGACTTTGCCTGTGCATGCAGTGACTGCATACACATTTTTTTTTGTCAATGAAAATACCTGAACAAACACTGTTCTAAAAACAACCGTGTGCTTCAATACAGTGATTTCTATTCCCAGGGAGAGCTTTCGGGATACAGGATGGGGACGTTAAATAAACACAGATTCCAGTTCTGCCTGTCACTCCAACATTTGCTGTGCGAGGACCTATCCCACCCGAGGCACACGCTTGAGGGCTGGGGGGTACTAAAATGAGGCGGTGTTCAGTTCCTAGGTGTGAGGAGGTGACAATCTAGAGGGAAGGCTCTGGATGTCATTCCCAGCTAAAACCAACAAAACCCATTTTAGGAAGCCTTTGCTATTCTCCGCCCTTCCTGCCATTTATGAGTGGGACAACTCCTCAGAATTCCTAAAGTCCCCTCTATTACCACCTTCCTGACACTTACAGATCTAAAAATACAGTACAGAGAACTACTGCATGACGATCGCTTCCTTTCTTTTCTCCTTTCGTGGCACTGGCCCGTGCTAGTAGGTACACGCTCTACCACCGAGCCACAGCCCGGCCTTCCTTCTTTGAGCGTGGCCAGCACTGGCAGAGCCATTTCTAGTCTTAATTTCCCTTCCCAATGCCTCGGGCGAGCCTCCTGGCTCTGTGAAAGATGGGCAGGGCAGGCAGCCCTCTCACCATGCCCATTTTAGAAATGGAGAAACACCAGGTTTCTGAACCCTGCTCTGGTCCAGGCTGCTCTTTCCACACCTAGAAGCGTTGACTTAACAAGAAATGGGCACCGCGGACTTCCTTCAATACTGGCCCAGCAGCACAGTAAGGGCAGAGTCTCCCACTGGACTGTGGGAGGGAAGAGGGCAGGGAACAGGAGGGCAGAGGGGTTGGAAGCCACGCCTTGGCCTCCTCTTGTCGTGGATGGAAGTCCAACTAGGAAACACACTTGTGCTTGACTTCCAAAAAGGGGTTGAACAGCTTCAGCCATTTCTCCAGCTTTAACTGAGTAAACCAGGAAATGACAGGATGAATAAGTCCATGAATCATGCCATGTAGGCATGCAGGAAGTGGCCATCCTGCTATCAGAATCCGAGTGTGACCGTCCCCTCCACTGGACTTGGCCAAGAACTCAGAAAAACAGCATTGCGTAAGCAACAGCCTAATGCTGACACTAATCACAAACGGTACCATTTACTGAGTGCCTATTATGTGCCAGGCTGTTAGATGCTTCACATGAAGGACAGCTAATAAGAGTGACAGCCAGAACCTGCAGATGCTTCTGCGTGTGGCTTTAAGGCCTGCCCATGTGGAGCTTCACAGCGTTGTCAAAGTGGGGCCTGGCACCACCAGAGCCTTCCGGAGAAGCCATCGTGGAAAGGTTGCTTCCTGCCCAGGCTCACCGTAGGAAACGGCTGAGCTGAGACACAACCCAAGTCAGCCTGACTTCAGAGTTGGCTACTGTCTGCTTTTGCCCCTCCATGTCACCTGGATCCCCCTCTGGCTCCTTAGGGACCCTCCAGGCCCACTAGAGGCTTACCTTCTTTGCAGTTTCAAACTCTAACCCTTCTAGAGCCTCCATAGCCAGCTCCCGCCAATCGGCGTCCGTCACGCCCAGGCACGCAATCTGGTAGGCCTCTTTGAACAGTTTTCTGTCCAGGTACTGGTACATGGGAGCGGACTGCAGGGTTCCATCAAAAGGAGAAAAGAAGGCGATTTTCAGAGAAGAGGAAGATTCCAACAGCCTGCTTCCAGATGTGCGCGGCTTAATTACCAGTCCCCACAGAGCAGCGCCTCGTGATCCATCAGGCCCCAGCCGCACCCCAGCCCACCTTGCCTGCTCTGCTTTTTATCCCGCACCGCACCCCCATGGCAGAGTCACAGCTCTGAGCACAAACTCCTGCCCATCCGCCCGCACCCCCAGCCCAGGCCAGCCTTTCCACAGATGCCACTTAGCCTGGAAAGACTGCTTCTCCCCACCCTATGGAAAATACCTGCTTGGCTGTCAAGACTCTGCCCAAATGTCCCCTCTTCTGGAATCTTACCTGACCCCTCCACCTCCCACCCCAACAGAAGGAGTCTGAGCTTCCTGGGCCCCATGTCCAGATCTCGGGTCTGGCACTAATTACACGCTTGTCTCCTGGACAGAGTCCCGCGCCACCTGTGGGCAGCGAGGTGGGGGGATCCATATGGCCCCCCTGCAGACTTCAATCTTTGCTGAAGGAATGGATGACATTACAGGAGGAAGTGGTCTTGATGGCCTCTTCTTAGAGGGACTGTCTGAGAAAGGTAAGGGAGACCCGTCCCCGGCTGTAGCCTGAACCCTCTGCGAGGTGGGGCGGCCTCACGGTGAAGGCCTGGGAACACATCCTAATGGCTTCTGCCCCCGTCCACCAGCCCTGCGTGGGCGAGGGCTACCACTTCCTGAGACAGCCCAGGAGACCAAGACGCGGCCAAGGACACCTGACGTGTCCGAGGACAAGGACCTGCAAATGCAAACCCCAATGCTGGAGCAGAGGCGACCTGGCTCCAGGCCCCAGGACCCCTTGCCTCCCGTGTGCACTTGTGTGTGGGCACACACACGCGACACACATGCGCACACCAGACCGAGCCTGAGCTGGGCCTGATGTCTTGAATGAAGGCCGCGAGCTTGTCTCAGGCAGTCGATGTGCTGGGGGTGGGGGCTGCGTGTCCCCCTCTGGGCTCCCGGGCAGTGGAGATCAATCAGCCAGGTCCTCTGTGCTGATGGTTCCCAAATGTGGAGCTGGAGTGATGTTTTCTCCAGGGATTGAACTCAGGGGCACTTTTGGGGCCTTCACTGAGTTGTTATCCTTCAAAATTTGCCGGTCAGGCGCGATTTTTGGGGCCTTTATCTTAGCTTCAGCAGCATTGAAGGGAAATATTTCCCTTTTAAGCCAGTCTGTCCTCCTGACAGCAGGACACGGTGGCCCCCAGGGTGACCCTTCCCACCATGCCAGGCCACCCAGCTCTCCTCCCTGGAGGGAGCCGGCTGGGCACAGGCTGGGCCGTGGAGCCGGAACCCAGGCCCGGCTCAGCCACATCCTAGCCGCTGCCCTTGGGGTAAACCTGCCACCTTTGGCTTGGATGCCTGGCCCAGCTGAGGCTGCCATGGGCACACGAGAGAGGTTTTGAGTGACCAGGAACTGGGGGGCGGAGAGGGAGCGCAAGTCACCTCCCCGTCTGTTCTAGCTCGGCTCCTCGCCCTTTCTAGAACTCTCCGAACTTGCCCGCCCCGCCTCGCCGCCCTCTGTTGGACAGCCTCCCGCTCCCCGCCTGCTGCCCAGCCCTCGCTGCCTCCCAGAAGCTCTTCCAGTCCCCGCGCAGTGAGCTCTCCTTCCAGACTCTCCTAGTGCGCACCCTCCGCTCCAACTGAGTTCTGTTTTGTGGTTTTTGCTGTTTCATGACTGTCGTAATAAGAAGAAATAATCATAGGAATCGAGCCAGACAAAACCTGAAGATGGGTATAATTAACCCCGCTCCAAGCCGGTCATAGCGACGCAGCCTGCAGTCCCCGCCACTCACAAGGCTAAGGCCGGGAGCTCGCTCGAGTCCACAGATTTCAAGACCAGCCTGAGCAGCAGGGCAAGAATCCATTTCAAAAGCTGACAACAACAGAAATTAACCCCACTGCACAGAAAAGAGAAGGAGGCCCCAAACAGTGAAATGACACAGTCAGTTTGGGTGGCAGAGGTAGGACACAAAGTCAGGTGTTTCTTCCTCTAGACGGCAGGACGTTTTTCTTTTTTGGTGCTAGGGATTGAACCCAGGGTGCTTTACCACTGAGCCACATCCCCTGCCCTTTTTTACATTTTATTTAGAGATAGGGCCTCGCTGTTTTGCTTAGGGCTTTGCTAACTTGCTGAGGCTGGCTTTGAACTTGCAATCCTCCTGCCTCAGCCTCCTGAGCTGCTGGGATGACAGGCGTGCACCAGTGCCCCTGGTAGGAGAGCAGGCCTTCTTGCCATGCTGACTGCCTGGTGACACTGGGGCACAGACAGGGACAGGATCATCAAAAGGGAGCACAGGATGGACGGACAGTGAGCATGCGCAAGCACAATCTGAGTGGCAGTTTTAAAAATCTACTAACTGACCGAGCACCCTCGGAGCGGCACTTCATCCGGCTGTTGTTTTCCAAGCATGAGGTCACCCCGCCCCAGGAGCCCGGCCAGGGCTCGCTACCCTACTTGGCAGCTGCAAAAAACCAGTTCTTGCACAAGATGATGTAAATTTCTACAGGAAACCAAAAATCCCAAGAGGGGGTCTGGGGCTTTTCTCCCATCTGGAGGCCTGAACCACAGGGTGGTGGGAGGCAGAGGGACAGACAGACAGCCTTTGTCTTGAGAGTGCCTCTCCTAAGCCCTGACCTGCTGCCTCAGCAGGACGGCTCCCTGCAGCCAAGCAGGACATTGGTCCAGGAAGCTTGAGGTCCTGGCAGAAGAAGCCCCGGGTGGCCCCCAAGGCTCCTCTTGGCCGGCCAAAGTCCAGGAGCAGCAGACTGCATTTATTTCTGAGGTCAGAGTGGCGATCTGGGAAGAAAACCTTGCGCTAGGCACAGCCTGTTTGGCACAACTGAAGGAAAGCGGGCTCCTGGCGGGTGTGGTGTACGGATTTGGGACAGCTGATGCAGAGCAGATGAGGACAGCGATCACACAGGCCACGGGGCAGTTCTTGCCCCTCCCCGCCAACGTTCCCACCGCCCGCTCACTTCTCTCTCTCCATTTCCTCAGATTGCAGTTCACTACCACTTCTTGAATACGTGCTCCATGGCAGCCCCTGATAACAGACGCTGGCCCAGCCCTTCCTGCAGTAGCAAGTCACAAGGGCCTCACTGGCTCAGAGGGAGAAGGGGCCCAGCCTGAAGGCCGGCTGTGCAGAGGGCAGGCAGACCCTCAGAACCCAGCAGAAGGCCATCTGCACATGTGTCCAAAGAGCTTCCAAACGTCCAGTCCATGGTCTGACAGCCTCACCTCTAGGAATTCAGAACAAGGAGCTAAGTTGGGAGAGACACAGAGATTTAGCTAAAGAGATGCCCACTATTTACAAGAGAAATGAAGCGAGCAGTTTGAGTGTCCAATGGCAGGAGCTGCTCAGGTAAGCTGTGGAGCAGCCGTGTGACAGTATCACATGTAGCTTTCAACAACAAAGCTGGGAGCCTGTAATCCCAGCAAGTTGGGAGGCTGAGGCAGGAGGATCACGAGTTCAAAGCCAGCCTCAGCAACTTAGCAAGGCCCTAAGCAACTCAGTGAGACCCTGTCTCTAAATAAAACATTAAAAAGGGATGGGGATGTGGCTCAGTGGTTGAGCACTCCTGGGTTCAATCCACAGTACCAAAAGAAAAAAAGGTTGGGAATGGGCAGGAATAAGCAGATGTGGTTATGGGAAGACAGCATACCAGGAGGGATGCTGGGATGCAGGCGGTGCTCAGAGCCAGCCCTGTCTGGGGCATCACACAACAGTATGATCGTTTTGCAAACTGTTATGCTTGGGGGAAACTGGGCAGAATGTATAAGAAATTTCTATTATTTCTTACAAACATATGTGAGTCTACAATCATCTTAATATTTGAAAATGCTAAAAAAGTGTATTTAGTGGCATGGGGCCATGTTTCTAGTAGACTACTGGGTAAAAAAGCTAGAAAACCAGTTTATAGCCAATCACTCACAAAAGGCGTCATCTCGATGTCTGCAAAATCTAAATGTTAGGTTAAATGAGAAGATTGGCATAGGGGAGGAGTTTCAATCCCCCCCCCCACGTTTTTTGGGGGGTACTGGGGATTAAACCCAGGGGTGGGTCTTTTTTTTTTTTAAATTTTTTTGTAGTTGTAGATGAACAGAATGCTTTCATTTTGTTTATTTTTATGCGGTGCTGAGGATCTAACCCAGTGCCTCACACATGCTAGGCAAGTGCTCTGCTACTGAGCTATAGCCCCAGCCCCAGGGGTGCTTAACCACGGAGCCACATCCCCAGCCCCTTTTTAATATTTTATTTAGAGACAGGGTCTCACTGAGTTGCTTAGGGCCTTGCTAAGTTGTTGAGGCTGGCTTTGAACTCGCAGTCCTCCTTCCTCAGCCTCCCAAGCCGCTGGGATTACGGGCGTGCGCCACCACGCTCAGCTAAAAGTTCTGATCTCTTGCTCACAGGCCACATTCAGTAAACACAATGACTCTAAGGTTTCATCTTTAGGTAGCAACGCTTCTATGGATAAAAGTCGTAAAACAATCCTTACCATGTGTCCATAAAAAATCCTCACAACTGTACATGGTGCATATACCATATATACATATAGAAAAGTCTGAATGTATACATTCCAAAATGTTGAAAAGTGACTCTCTCTCAAGGACAGAAGCTGGGGTTCAAGTGTCTCCTTAGGGTTCATTTCTGTTTCATGACAGCTTTACAGTGAGCACCATTGGGGGGGCAGGTGTGACTAGGCGGCCACCACGTGGGCTGTCAGTCTGCGCCCTCCTCCTGCCATGGCTCCACACTCCAGCGCCACCATTCTGGTCGGACCTATTCCAAGTTCAGGGTCCCATGCTTTCTCCTTTTTTTTCTTTTTCTTTTATATAGTACTGGGGATTGAACCCAGGGGTGCTCTGCTACTGAAGGTACATCCCCAGCCCTTCTCATTTTTGAGACAGGGTCTTCCTAATTGCCCAGGCTGACCTCCAACTTGCGATCCTCCTGGATCAGCCTGAAGAGCTGGGATCATAGGGTGCCCCGCCACTCTGGCCCTGACTCTGAAGACCTCAGGCCCCGCCCCATCCTACCATCTCTCTCCATCTCACATACCACCACTCACAGGCTCACACACCAGGAAGGGGAATGAAAAGAAATGAGACCAGAGAGGTTGAGCTATTTGCCACAGACACACAGGTTGTGTGGGGTGCCCACAACTTTGGATTCCAAGTTCAGTTCCTTCTGTGACATCACGGCTGCTACTCTCTTCTCCTCCCTCCCCCAGGCTGTCCTGCCCTGTCGTTACTGAGAGTCGAAGGGCGCCCCAGGTTACCTGTGGCACCTCCACGGCCGTCATGGCAAAGAGGTGGAGGCAGAAGATCTTGGAGCCATTGTAGCCAACCACGAAGCCCTGCAGCTTCTGCTGGTGCACGGGGGAAGGTACTGGCCTTGATGTTGAGGTAGCCTCCTCCCGAGAAGCACAGCATGTCCTCACACTGCGTGTTCCAGGCCACGCTGTTGGCATTGGGTTCCTGCGGGGCAGGTAGGTGAGGGGCCTGTGACAATCACCCTGGGCCTTGGCGCCACTGTCATTTCAATCAGAGCCATCCTAAATACCGAATCACACTAAAGTCCCACAAGGGGGGTGGAGGAAATAGCGGGAGGGGGACCAGAAAGAAAAGCATGGAGGTGAACTCCTCTAGGCACTGCTACAGCATTGGAATTTTCTGTTCTTTTTGGTACTGGGAATTGAACCCAAAGGTACTTAATCACTGAGCCCTTTTAAATTTTTTATTTTAGCCGGGCGCGGTGGCTCACGCCTGTAATCCCAGCACTTTGGGAGGCTGAGGCAGGAGGATAGCAAGTTCAAAGCCAGCCTCAGCAGTGGCGAGGCACTTAGCAAATCAGTGAGACCCTGTTCTAATAAAATACAAAAAAAGGGGGGCTGGGGATGTGGCCCAGTGGTCGAGTGCCCCTGAGTTCAATACCCAGTACCAAAAAAAAAAAAAAAAAAAAATTTTATTTTGAGACAGGGTCTCGCTAAGTGGCTTAGGGCCTTGCTAAGTTGTTGAGGCTGGCCTCCAACTTGCAATCTTCCTGCCTCAGCCTTCCAAGCTGCTGGGATTACAGGCGTGCATCACTGAGCATGGTGCTAGCATTGGGATTTCGG
Source organism: Tamias sibiricus (assembly GCA_025594165.1). Lineage (NCBI taxonomy): Eukaryota > Metazoa > Chordata > Mammalia > Rodentia > Sciuridae > Tamias > Tamias sibiricus. Next base: position 25,756,667 of record CM046675.1, on the reverse strand, counting down.
AATAAGCACTACTTTTGGGAAAAAAAATATTATTCTCCCCACGTGGTAATCTCTCTAGGATTCTACCTCTTTTAAAGAACAAATATGCATCTCTATACATGAAGAGGACCAAAGGGAAAATTGCCAAAGGACTAGCTGTGAATGCTTCTGGGTGGGTGCCAGCCTGGGTGCTTTTCATCTTCTTTGTTTTTTTGTTTGCCTGAATTTTTTTTTTCCTTTGTGACTACCTATTGTTTTTTTGTAATAAGAAAAGAACAGTGAGCTCTTTTTAAAATTAGAAAATAATACATTGTCTCTGCATTTTCAATTCACACACTATAAAAACAGTCACCCTGGGATGTGCCCCGCCCCATTAGTGTCCTCCTCCACCTGGAGCCCCAAGGCCCAGGGGAGGCTCCCAGCTCCCTGCCCAGCATCTGTTTGGTGGGGGGTCTGGGGTGATATTGGAGACTGAGCTACCACTGAGCTACACCCCATCCCTTTTTATTTATGTTGAGACAGGGTCTTGCCAAGTTGCTGGGGCTGGCCTTGAACTTACGATCCTCCTGCCTCAGCCTCCTGAGGCATGCACCTCTGTACCCGACTCTGCCTGGAATATTTTGTGTCTACATATCTATGATAAGCATGGATTACTTTTATAATGAGGAAAAAAATACAGCTGTTTTTATTTGAAATGGAGAAGAGAAAGAGTAGGCCAGAGATGCTGGGGCTGTGTAGGTCTCCTAGAAAAGCCCGGGAACCACCTTCCCCAGCCTCTTATTTTCATGGAGGCCTGTTAACCTCCCTAGAGGTGTAGAGGTGCAGCACTGAGGTTGGGGAGGAGGGACCTAACATCTCGGGCCCTACTTTGTGCCCGCTGCTGAGCTGGGTGCCACAGTATGCTATTTGTTCCTGCAGCAATTCTGTGAGGACAGAATTTCCAGTTTCATTTCAGAGATCAGGAGAAACTGAGGCTCAGAGAGATTCACTGACTTGCTCAAGATCACACAGTCACAGAAGTGGGCAGGAGGTGGGCAAGCCCAGGTCTGCGTGACGGCAACGGCCGTCCTCTCTCTCTCCCCTAAACCACTCTGCTCCCTCTGTGATGTGAGTTGACATTAACTAGGCGTCACCTCTGTGCTAGTGGCAGCCAGGGAACCCTGTGCAACTGACCTACTCCAGGCGGCCCTCCCCACCCCATGGTTCTGCTGCTAAGGAGAAGCAGGCGCCCTGAGAAGGGGACCCAGTCTCCCTGGGACCCAGTCAGGAGAGGCTGTGGCCGGGGCGCTCCCTCCAGGACAAGCATCCCTGACCACTCACAAAGCCCCAGGGAGGAACGGGCGGCCTGGATCCAGCAGGAAGCCAGTGAGGCGCCAGGCACGCAGCCCAGGGCCTTCTCCTCCAGTGACACTCTCCTTCCAGCCACAGGACCAGTGATGTGTCAACAATGCCTCGCCCCTACAGAGCCAAACTTCTCATTTTCTTGGCTCCTTGGGCACCTTTGTGAAATAAGGAGAAGGTGGGCTTCCACCCGCCCTCCTCCTCCCTCAGATGACAAAGCCATTCTGTTGCCTGACTGTGCCTGAGGCCACCACAGAGATGCGCAGGACGATCAGAACCGCCATCTGGACGTGACGCATCCACCCCCAGCAAACACAGGTGGGACTCAACATGACTGGGGAGGAGACCAGAGGTGGAGGAGGCTGGTCCAGGCCCCGCTGCCCCGTGGTGGGCCCTACCCTGCGCTGCTCCTCCCAGAGACCAGCCTGGGCCACAGGGGGGCGCCCCCTGCAGGGACCCAGAAGTCTGAGGCTGGTCCCTCATCCAAGAACGGGCCTGGGGACCGTCACCTGGAAAAGCAGCTCCTTGGTGTGGATGTCGTACACTAGGCAGGTGTCATTCTCGTCCACCACGGCCAGCTTGTTCCGGGACGCGCTCATGTCCAAGCAGCGCACGGCGGTGGCCTGCTTCAGCAGGACAATGGCAAAGAGATTGTCCACGAAGATCTTCAGGATCTGGCAAAATTTCAGGGGAAAAGGGAGAGTCACCATGGCAACCAGACCCTGGCACTCGGCCAGGCTGCCGGCGTCCCATGTGTTCTCCAAGAACAACTCCCACCAACGCCACCAGAAGCTCTGCGCAGACACAGGACTCATTAAGAGAGAGAAGGGAGTGGGGAGGCGTGTCCTCAGGAGACCAGAAGTGGGGTTCATCAGAGGTCGCCCAAGTAACGACAGGCCCGAGGCAGAGCAAACTCATTCAGTGCCTGCCTGGACGGGAGATTTGTTAATGGCATTACTCAAAGTGCAGGGTAAGGGGACACCAGTGAGCACAGACATGAGTCACAAACTAACACAGGAAGAGGCTACTATAAACACTGACAAGACATCTGGCATGAAATAATAATGGTGATGCATTGATGACAGCCACTGTTGATTGACATTCCTGATTTTGACACTCCCATGAAAAATGGAGTATTAACCTCATTCGTAAAACTGGAGCCTCAAAGAGGTCAAGTGACCTGGCCAGGGTCACTAGTGAGCAGCTAAGGAAGAACACGATCCCAGCTTGACCTGAACCCAAAGGCCAGCCTCGCAGGGGAGCCAAAGCAGGCTCTTCCCCACTGTGGTCTTGCTGCTCTACGGCTCCCACCGATCTCGGGCTCTGTAACTTCCGTCCCCAGCAAAGACCTGACAAGCCTCAGCCACGAGCCATCTGCTACACAGCTTGGCTCTCAGGCTAATGCAGTCATATTTTCACTTTTAAATTGCTATGTAGCCCACGTAGAACTTTTTTGAGCATAGAACACACACACACACACACACACACACACACACACACAACTCTGTTTAATTTAGTGTGACCTGTATTTCCCACATCTATCTGCCCAAAGGGCCTCTTTTGCTTATAGCATCGCACTGTCCAGGACAGGGGCTGGAACACACTGCGTAATCCATTCATGCCCTAATAGGGATCTGACCCGAGGACCTGTCCCACCTCCTTCCCCGGAAATCCACTAAAGCTGCACCCCCAACAAATCTCGCACATTCTGGGTGACCTTAGCCCACTAATCCATCTACGTGCAGTTCAGGGGCTGTGCCGCCAACTCTGCCAGAGAGTGAGCACAATACATGGGGCCGCCGTGCCTTTGCCTGAAGACGGCCTCACGAAGGGCTCCCTTCCAGTGTGCCAGGCCCTTTGCTGTCCTGGGAGCCCATCTCCGTGTCCCCACCAGAGGAGCTGCCTGTGTCTGCATGAGGATAACGAGCCCGAGGGAAGAGAGCTCACCTGTCCGTTCTTCAGGCCCACCAGCAGGCCTTCCCTTGCAGCAGGGCCGCCGATCACCTTGATGTAGCGGATGAGAGACTCCATCTGCCACTCCCGCTCCTTCACGCCGGTGAAGGTCAGGCACTGCAGGCGCTTCTCCTAGAAAGCAAACCCAGCTCAGAAGAAGCAGCGCTCCCGCCCCCACAAAGAGGCCTCCCTGCACCTGGGGATGGAAGGTCGCTCTGCATCCAGTGCCTAACCAACCCCACCCGGTCCTCAGGACTGGCATCAGTTAACCCTCCATGTGAGTCACCTTCACAGAGCCCGCCCTCACCCCATCTTCAAAGCAGACCTCCATGGCCACCGGCAACACCCCCAAAGTACACCTATTTGCCATACCCCAACTTGTAATTTCTAAATGGCCTATTCTAATTGCTCAAGACAGATTTTAAAGGATTTTACACTCCAGAAATTCCTAAAGGATTTCTTCCATTTCTTTTTTTTTTTTGTACCTGGGATTGAACTCAGGGGCACTCGACCACTGGGCCACATCCCCAGCCCTTTTTTGTATTTTATTAGAGACAGGGTCTCACTGAGTTGCCAAGTGCCTTGCCATGGTTGAGGCTGGCTTTGAACTTGCGATCCTCTTGCCTCAGCCTCCCAAGTGCTGGGTCTTCCATTTCTTTTATGACTTCCAACATGCCTAGGTGGAAACCTAATCCACCTTCACTAGCCTTCTGTCAAAGGCTTTCCAAATTTCTCTTGGTATTGACCTAGACACTTTTAAGAAATGTTCAGAAAACTTTTTCAACGAAAAAAAAAAATCTATCCGGAGGTAAAACTTCCTTGATTGCTGAGTTGATACAAATTTTTTACGTGTGGGTGCTTATAAAAAATCTTATCATCATTTTATGGAATGAACCAAGTTATGAAATAGATCTGTCATTGAAATAGATCTAATCCCAGTAGGACAAATGGTCTACAATTAGAAAAAAGTATTCTGTATTTCATGGCTCATGTCTTTCTAGGAGAGGCTGATTCATCTATATGCCAGTAAAATAAAAGCCACTGAGCTGGGCATGGGGGCACACGCCTATAATCCCAGCACTTGGGAGGCTGAGGCAGGAGGATCACAAGTTCAAAGCCAGCCTCAGCAAAAGCAAGGCCCTAAGCAACTCAGTGAGACCCTGTCTCTAAATAAAATACAGAATAGGGCTGGGGATGTGGCTCAGTGGACAAGTGCCCTGAGTTCAATCCCTGGTAACAAAAAAAAAAAAAAAAAAATGAGTAAACATAAAAGCCACTGAACAGTCACAGAGTATGATGGAAAGAGACCAGTTCCAAAACCATGAGGTGGGTACCCTAACTCTGGGGGGAGCACGAAGGGATCAGCCAGACCCTGCACAGGCTGCGGCCCACCTGACAGAGGATGATGTGGTCGGTGCACACCACCAGGAGGTTGCAGTCGTACTTCCTGAGGATCTTCTCCTTCACCTGGTAGTGCATGTCTGATGAGTCGTCTGAATACAACTCGTAGATGAGGATCTTCTCTGGCAGTTGAATTGCTAATCGATTTTTGTAGATGGCAATCTTCTTGACAAGCTCTTTGCATTTAATGCGAACTGTCAGAGACAAAAAAAATTTCAGGCTCTAGCGAAAGGCTGTTAAGTAAGGTGGAAGGCAGAGAAATTAAAAGCTATCATTTACTTAATGCTGCTGGCAATTAAAGTGAGATTCTCTCATTAAAAATCTTTATGGAGTGTCTGATCCTACCATCAGCTCTGCGGAGCAGTGGGATCCAAAGTTGTATACAATACAATCTGTGTGACCCAAAGCTTACAACTGAGGACAGGAAATAATATTTCGTGCTACCACTGCTGCTTGCTGAATATGAATCTGGACTCCTCTGAACAACACAGATGGCCCCTGATGATCAGGAACCCACCAGAGTGACCAAACTCACCTCTGGTCACTCACTCCCCACCCACCTCCTTGACTACAGGGAACAGTATGTCGTTTCTGGGACATGCTAGGCCCTGCCTCAGTATAGGCCAAGTAGGAAAAATGTCCATGAGGGACAGTGCCCAGCTTCCTCAGTGGCTTCGCTTCCACCATCACAGAATCTTCAAACACAGGTGCTCCCGGGTGGGGACCAAGGGAAGGCAATCTGGATCTATAAGATGACCTCCAACCTGGGTCCCTAGCCGAAGGCACCCAGGAGTACACCGTGGCCGCGTGTGTGGATGTGAGCGCCGCTGCAGTAGGGCACACTTGGCCTGTTTAACCAGCACAGCCACCTGCATGGGCTTGGACTGGGCCTGTGCTCACCCCCTGCCCTGCTTATCTCTAGTAGAAGGACTCACTGAGGGGCAAGTGGATGCTGAACTGAGAGAGCAACAGAGTGACCTTGACCAGAGAGGCAAAGATCCACAAAGACCCTTTTGGGTCAACTGCCCCGGCTCCGACTGGCCACAGGTCACCTTCTTTTTCTCAAAAAAATTGCAAAAATTTTGTGAGTCAGTGCATATTTTTAGAAAGATTTATTGCTTTTGTTACATCCTCACAGAGATCTGCATCCCCCTGCCCCTGCACCCAAAAGCAAGAACCAGTGTTTAAAGATGTCTTCAAAAGGCCAAGGAGGGACACTTCCTGTCACCTCACGCCCCTGTCACCAGCTCTCTCAACCTGCCTCTGCCCCAGTGTCTGCAGGGCTCAGAGGCCAGGCCTGCCCCTTACCCTTCTGCTCAGTGATCAGGTGCTGAATCACGACGTCGGTCATGCCGTCCCTGTAGGCATACCGGTCCTTGTAGAGCCCGTGGACGGTGCTGAAAATAAGCTGGTAGAAGGCGATGGTGCCATCCTGGCAGCCGACCACCTGCAGGGAAGGACCCGTCAGCTCTGCAGGAGAACAGTCCACCCTCCCACGTCAGGACGGACACCGGTGATCTGACGAGCCAACATGGTGGCGGTCAGCGCCTCCTCAGGCAATGGCCCTGGAGAAGGACCTTCCTCTTCTTACCACATAGTTGGAATCGGGTTTCACTTTACAGGTCCACACCCAGGAGTTCTGCTCTCCAACAGTGCCCAGCCGCACTCCATCCTTGGTGAAAAGGGACACTTGCTTGTCTGACCCTCCCAGCAAAATGTACTCCCCTTTGGTAAAGTAGCTGAGGCAGCAGGGGTCAAAGTTTAGCATCTGATCCTTCCCAACCTGAGGAGAGAAACCCAGCCAAGGGAAGAAACCATTCAGAACCACCACCACCACACCACGGCGAAGGGCTCTGCCCACCAGCTCTCGCGCTCTAGCAGGGGCAGCTGGGAAGACGGGGAGGGCTGGGGGCTCATTCCCTGAGTTACTCCTTCATGAATACAGCCTCCCCCTCCAGACCACCCTCCTCCTCCCCTCCCCCCAGCCAGATCCTTGACTCCTGGCATCAGTGGCATCTCCCTCAGGCGACCTAACTGTACTGAAGAGTGTCTTAGCTTTCCCCTGGCCAACCTAGAGGCGGGAGGTGGTCTTTCTCCCGTAGGCCCCTCTCCATACATGGCCCTGGCCACGTGCAACATGGGTGCCCCTCAGCCCCTGGGCTTGTTTTTTCTATTAGTCCCCACCTCCCCCAGAAATTCACAAAGCTGAGAGCACAATCCATGACTTTCAATAGTCATACAGCTGCGCCGTCATACACCAGAACACTCCTGTCACCCCCACAAGAAATCCCAGATCTGGGCTGGGGTTGTGGCTCAGCGGTAGAGCGCTCGCCTAGCACATGCGCGGCCAGTTCGATCCTCAGCACCACGTAAACATAAATGCATCGTGTACAACTAAAGCAAATAAATAAATATTTAAAAATATATATACACACACACACAAAGAACTGTTAAGAAAAAAAGGAATCCCAGGTCTGTCACAACTCCTATTGCCCAAGTCTGTCCTCTCCTCATCCCTGGCAACCTCTGACCTGCTCTCCACGTGTAGTTTTGGACATTTTGGTGACAGGGAATCATACAATATGTGACCCGGCAGTGCGTATCAGGACTTCACTCCTGTTCCTATGAATTGCTGGTCACATGGAAACTTTATGTCTAACCTCTTCAGGAATGCCACACTTCTTCAAAGTGACTGTGCTTTGAGGTTTTCACTTGTCCTACCTGAAGGATTCTCATTTCTCATCCTAGTGGCGTAAAGTGGCATCTCGCTGTGGGTTTTTTTTTTTGGTACCAGGGATTGAACTCCAAGGCACTTGACCACCGTGCCACATCCCCAGCCCTCACCGTGGTTTTGATTTTTATGTCTCTGATGGCTCAAGATGTTGAGCATGGCTTCTGATGCCTGCTGACCACAGCTCCTTTACCCATTTTTCAGTTGGGTTATTGTCTTTTGATGATTGAGTTGGCATAGTTCTTTACATATTCTACAGGTAAGCCCCTAGTCAGATATATGATCCAGGAAAAAAAAAATTCTCCCTTTCTGTGCTTTTTTTTTTTTACTTTTTTTGATGGTGTCTGCCTTATCCTTTAGGATGAAGGTCAAAGTCCTGAACTCAGGCTTTGACATCCTTTGCTCAGTCAAAATGAACTTGCGACTGCCCACAGGGATGCGCTCTCTTGGGCCTCCGTGTCTACACCCCATCACCCCAGGCCCAGCCAGGCACGGTCTTTCCTTCTCCTCTGCCAGCTGTCACCTTCCCCAGGAAACACCGCAGGTTTAGACCCCCCCATGCCGTCAGCCGCTGTGCCCCACCCAGAACTTCTCTCACTGTTCTGTGGTTACAGGTGTGAGCTCACGTCTCTCCCCTCCAGCCCCAGCTCCTATTGCCCCTGGAGTAGCTCTTGCTGCCTCTGTGGGTGTCTTTTTTTTTGGGGGGGAGAACTTATTAGCATTATTGAACTAATAATCAATTTATTAAAGAAAATTCTAGAAACCCAGTTTCCGCCTTAAACTCCATGTACAAGTATTTTCCTTTCTATAACTCTAGTAAAGTGAACAACCAGTTGACTTTGTTTAATGAATGCAATTTCGAACACATTATAATGTCCCTCAAATAGCCGCATTTGCAACTTAGTTAATTCCTGTAAACTAATTTAAACTGCAATTATAAGTTTAAAAAGCATAATTTTCCTTTCTTTTTTAGGAATTTCAAATGCCTAACAACAAAGTTTCTTTCAAACCTACACAATGTCAGTCAACCTAATAAGAAAACTAAAAAAAAATCTCAAGAGGTATGGTATGAGAGGCCAGCACCTTTCGATGAAGGCTCAGGGCTCCTGCGGGACCCACCTTCCTCGTCGTCATGAACTCTGCACCCAAAATACAACAAACACCTGAAGACACCTGTTGGTGACCAAAAGTAGGTAGAAACTGAAGACGCATGTGCAGAAGACAGGAAGGACATTTAGGTGAGCTTCTCCCTGCCCTCCACCTGGAGATTGCACCCAGGGGTGCTCTACCCTAGAGCTACATCCCTACACCTTTTCATATTGAGACAGGGTCTCACTAAGTTGCCCAGACTGGTTTCAAACTTTTGATCCTCCTGCCTCAGCCTCCTGAGTTACTGGATTACAGGTGTGCACCACCATGCCTGGCTGAGCTTCTTGTTTATTTATTTATTTTAAATATTTATTTATTCACTTTAGTTGTACACAATGCAATGCTGAGAATTGAACCCGGGCCGCGCACGTGCAAGGCGAGCGCTCTGCCGCTGAGCCACAACCCCAGCCCTGAGTTTCTTATTTAAAAAAAAAAAAAAAAAAAAGCCTTTTTGCCTGAGGACAGCACCATGCCAGGTGAACACAAAATTTGGAGAGACTACAGTGGCTGAAAAGTGAGGGAGGCTGTTCCACAATAGAGAAGCAGAAGGACGGCCTAAATTCTGCACAAAAACTCAGCTGAGTACCTGGAAATCCCTGAGCTAGCCATGGTGATGATGCAGGGGTGAAGCCGCCCAGCTAAGGCTGAAGGCTGCACAGACTGCAGCTGCTGCCTGCCTCTGAACACAAGAAATATGAAATTTTTAAATTTTTATTAATTTTTTGTGGGGGGGGTGGATACCAGGGATTGAGCTCAGGGGCACTCGACCACTGAGCCACATCCCCAGCCCTATTTTGTATTTTATGTAGAGACAGGGTCTCACTGAGTTGCTTAGCACCTCACTGTTGCTGAGGCTGGCTTTGAACTTCTGATCCTCCTGCCCCAGCCTCCCAGCCGCAGGGATTAAAGGCATGCACCACTGCACCCAGCAGGAACTCTGAATTTTGAGTCCAGCAAAGGAAACTACCTGCTTAAACACACACATGCATCATCAGCATCATCACCACCACCACCATAATCAAAAACATGACCAAAATGAGTCTCTAAGATCACTCACAATGTCCAGAATACCATCCAAAATTTCCAAAAGCAAGAAAATGTGAACCATATTTAAGAGAAAAGCCAGTCAGCAAGGACTGACACAAAATGCCCCAGATGTTAGAATTAGCAGTTGAGAAGTTTTAGCTATGATAACTATGCTTAAGGTTATAAAGGAAAATGTGCTTGTAATGAACACACAGACGTGAAAAGAGAATCAAATGGAGATTCTAGAACTGAAAAATGCAATAACTGAAACAAAAATTCACTGGATGAGCTTACCAGAAATGTTAGAGACTTCTGAGGAATCAATGAAGCTTACTTAAATGTAACTGGAATCCAGAAGTAAAGGAGAGAATGGAGAAAAATGTCTCTGATGAAAAGTGGCCAACATTTTTCCACATTTGGTGAAAGACATAGATTCAAAAATCTCAGCGAATCCCACATGGGAAAATGTAACAAATCCCCTGAACATTCTAATATTGCTTAGGAACTTAATTTAGAATTTTTAACTCTGTTTAAAATCAGAAAGTAAAAAATCAATGACTCCATTACAGCTTTTAAAGGCTCATCACAAGACTAATCTGATTGATGTTCTAATACGAACTTTAATACCAGTAGGCTTGGGTTCCAAACCCAGCTTGACAATAAACTAAACTGTCTATCCTTGAACCAGTTACTGAACTTCCTCTCTGTGCCTCAGTTTTCTTTTATGTAAAATGGTGATGACAACAGTATCCAACCCCATAGGTTTGTTCTGAGAATTAAAAGAATCACTTTTTATGAAGAGTATACACAGTGCCTGGAACTCAATAAAGGTTAGCTATCATTATTAGTGAGTCGGGTCCTCTTATGCACTTAAAACGCCAAAAGTGCACAGATTTTACATAAGCCTAAGAGAAAAGTTGGGTTTGATTCACTTCATCACCCCATATTCAATCCTAAAGCTTTCCAGAGTCAAAAGACACTTTGCCCACCAAGAAAACAATTTCACTGTCTCAAACAAGCCAGAGTCACCATCTCAGCAGACTGAAGTCAGGCCCAGTGTCCGGTACAAGAGGCCCACACCACTGCTTGGTGTGCTAATAAATACTGCTGAATGAAGGTGCTCAGGTGTTATGTGGACGAACTTCCAGGGCCTGGCAAGCCAGACGCCAAATCATTAAGATAAGCGTTCTGGGAAATCAGCCATTGGACACCAAAAAAAAAAAAAAAAAAAAAAAAAATCATTGTCTACTATCTTTATCTTTTCCTTCCTCAGCTACAAAAGAAGTGACCAATGGTAAGACAAGTCCAACGCTGGGCTGGGTGTGCCTGGGACCTTCCTTCTAGCAGGACATACTTGGAGGACTAAGGATGCCCTGGAATGAAGGGCTGTACTTTTTACTTACTGGGCTTGGGGTGCAATCCACACCCGCCACCTTCACACTAGCCCTTGACATTTTTTCCCACTGACACATCATCCTGTTCACAAATTCCCTATATTTTAATCCAGAAGTAAGGAATTCTTCTGAAACAGGGCTCTGACGATGCCACTCCCTGCCATTTAGGGCTCCTGAACACTGTGGTATATCCTGCCCAGTACCTGCTCCAGTCCTTCACAACCACGTCCCCTCTGCCTGGCCAGCTCCATCTTCGATTCACAAACCCTGCAGTCCAGCTGCCCTTGACAATCCGCTGTCCTCGTTCCCCTGCCTTGGCACAGGTCACTTCCTTGGCCTGAAACCATTCCCAGTATCCCTGCAGATTCCTGCTCCTCCTGCTCAGAGGTCCTGTTCTGTGTCCCTGTGGCTGTCTGTGCAGCTGTGATGGGATGTCATGGACACCATCACACTGGGACTGTCTGCCATCAGGTGTGTCCCCACTGGCCTGTGAGCTCGTGTAGGGCACAGGCTTGCACTTACACTCCTCTGTGTTGGGGCTGATCAAAGAGGGTGCCATAGACACAGGCAGGGTGAATGGGAGCAAGCAGAAGGAGGCAAGGCCACGACTAAGAGCTGACCTTCTGTTGTGGCTACTGGAGCTGGAAGCCAGGGCCTCATGCATTTTAGGCGAGTGCTCTACCTCATAGTCCCAAAAGATAGCCTTTAAGTTCAAACCAATCTAGATTTCAATGCCAATCCCAGCTGTGTGGGATCTCGGACATAATATTTCATTGCTCTGGTCTTGGTCTACTTATTTCTAAAAAGTAGACCTTGATGCAGCCACATCCATGTTTATAGCAGCTCAACTAACAATAGCCAAGCTATGGAGACAACCTAGGTGCCCTTCAATGGATGAATGGATAAAGAAAATGTGGTATGTATACACAATGGACTATTACTCGGCCATAAAGAAGAATGAAATTATGGCATTTACTGGTGAGTGGATGGAACTGGAGAATATCATGCTAAGTGAAATAAGCCAATCCCCAAAAACCCAAAGGCCAAATGTTTTCTATGATTTGTGGATGCTAACCCAAAACAAGGGGGGTTGGGGAGGGGAATAATAGAAATCCATTGGATTAGACAAAGGGAAACAAAGGGAAGGGAGGGGGAGAGGAGGGGAATAGGAAGGACTGTAGAATCAATCAGTAATAACTTTCTAGCTTTGTATTTGTGTACACGATCAGGGTAACTCCACATAATGTACAACCACAACAGTGGGATCCTAAAGAGAATAAGTTAGGCTCTATGTATGTTTATTCTGCCAAAAGACATTCTACTGTCATGTACAACTAAAAAAAAAAAAAAAAAACAGCATGTAACAAAAACAAAAGTAGATCTTGAACAGAGTTGGACGAGAATTAAGTGAGATAAGGTCAGCACAACACTGAGTGTGATACCTGGCAGCACTGTGGGGCTCAATGAGCAGAAACTAGCAATGGGCACGTCTAATCAAGAGCAACGCAATCACAGGAAGTGAAGCCCACTAGAGCAGGCAGGACGAGTTCGTACAGACCTACATACCTGTTTTCCACTCAGTTGGTAGAAGGAAAGTTTCTGTCCCCAGTCAGCTACAGCCAGGATGTCATTATGTTCCTCTCTAATCAACAGGAGACAAAAGAGGTTAAGAGAGGCCACAGACCACGAGGAGCGCAGCCCCGGCAGCTTCACCAACAACAGGGAAAGCAAGCCCGCCAGGCTGGCAGGGCGCCCCACGTTGTTACGGTCTCACTGAGGCCAGCGGCTGTAATGTGGCTCAGTTCATTAACCAGGCCAATGGGCTGAAGCAGAGGGCAAGGTCGGCCTCCTGGGGTCTGCTGATTCACTGAGGATGGGGCCGGGACACTGCGCAGTGGCAGAAGAGCTTCCTGGGGAGCAACACTAAGACAGAGCAAGGTCACAGATCCAAGAGCACTTTTTTCTTGTGTACTATAAAATAGGGGGAGAGAGCAGGGGGACATCTTTTGCAGTAAGAAGGCGTGGACTCTCTGATTTTTAATAAACAGAGGCAGAACTTACTTGTGCTCCCTGAAGAGGGAAAACTAATACCTAAAACCAGGTTCTCTTGCACCTTACAATGGCTTCTTACTGGATTTTTTTTTCTTCTTCTTCTTTTTTGAGACAGGGTCTCGCTATGTTGCTCAGGCTGGCCTTCAATTTGCAATCCTTCTGCTTTGGCCTCCTAAGTTGCTAGGATTACAGGTGTACACCACCGTGTCTGGCTTTGGATCTAATTATAAAAAGGGTCATAGACTTTCAGAAGACTAAACTATTTTGCAACTGAGATCTTTGGGGATCAGTGCCTTGGGACTGGGGCTGAGGCTTCAGCTGAGCAGGGGAGTGGGCTACCTAGGAACCTAGTTCAAGAGAGAGGCATTACCAGTCTTTAAGGCTGGATCTCCATCCACCTAAAGTTACCACCTTTCCTAATTCCAGCTTTTCTGAGCCCAGGGCCTGACGATCACCTGGCAGTGTCACAAGACATGTTTGAAAAACCTTGTTTGAAAAACCCAGCCAAAGGTAGCAGAGTGGAAAACATCATAGGTACTAATTCAGAACAAAAGGGAAAAAAAAAAAAAGAAAAAGAAAAGAGTGGTGTTAGCAGGAGGAGATCTGTAGCCAGCACTGAAACTCAAACACAGCCCGGGAGCCCAACCCAGAGGCAGCCCTTCTGGGGAGGTCCCACAGGGCTCTGGGCTGGGCTCCACTCCTGTGAGCTGGATTGGCACTTTTCCTACCACTTCCCAGGGGAGTGGGACTCTGTACCACAACACAAGCTTCACGGGGACCTGAAGCCCATCCTTGCTCCTTTCCTTCTTCCATGACCCTGGGATCCTTCTGAAGAACCTCAAGCACCTCAAATGCAGAGTGGCAATTCGCAAGCTAGGTCAGTACTGGCCAACAGAACACCTGGCTACCCACCCTCCCACTCTGCCCTCCGGAGCCTTCCCCAAGGTAGCCTCGATAGACAAGAAGAGAGAAGGCTCTTGCCAGGCTTGGTGGGCACGGACCACGGGAAGCTAAGCGCTTCCTGTCTGACGGGTGTCTTAGCCAATCCAAAGTCAGGTACGGGGTGGGAACAGGCCAAGAAACATGACCAGGAATGGAAGAGGTGTTAAATGAAGTATGGGACTTCCACACAGAGATACTATGCAGATATTAAAAAATAGTTTTCAAAGGATTTTTCCCCCAGTACCAGGAACTAAACCCAGGGGTGTTTAACCACTGAGCTACATCCCTAGCCCTTTCTTATATTTTATTCAGAGACAGGAACTCACGATCCTCCTGCCTCAGCCTGTCCAGCTGCTGGGATTACAGGCGTGTATGCACAACCATGCCCAGCTCATCCCCAGCCCTTTTTGCTTTCTATTTGGAGACAGGGTCTTGCTAAGTTGCTTACAGCCTCACTAAGTCGCTGAGGCTGGCCTTGAACACACGATCCTCCTGCCTCAGCCTCCTGAGCTGGGGGGATTACAGGCATGTGCCACCATGCCAGGCTCAAAGGATTTTTAATGTTACTAGAAAGTGTCCCTTCTATGACATTAGCTGAAAAACGAGAATATCTGTTGACAGGATATGACTTAGCTAATTATATGAACACATAAAGACTAAAGGAAATTTACTAAAATGCTAATGGAGATTTCTTCAGGACATGGGGTTTTACTGAAGGGTAGAAAATCTCTGCTCTGCATTTTTCAATATTTCCTAGTTTCCTAAAGAATCACGTTAAAACTCACAAGTCCTTGGTGTGTGTCCCCTTGCTGGGGAAGCTTGCCCCAAAAACTGCCCCTGGCCTCTACCCTGCTCCCTTGGCCAAGGAGCTGCGCAGGGCCTGGGCCCTTACAAGGAGGGTCTGGCTTCTGGGGACACACTCACGAGTTGTCGTCCCTGGGACTGTCGTCCTCTTCCTCTGGCTCTTCCTCCTCTGCCTCACTACCCTGACTACTGTACACTGTTGGCTTCAGAATGGAAGGAATTTCCTGAAAATATCTGGTGACAATGACTTCCTCAGCATCCTCGTCCTCTCTGTTCGTCCAGAAATTCTCCCATTGGCTGTAGACAGTAAGTGGTGTTTACAATCACGCGGCCCAGGGCTACACTAGAGCCATCATTTCCAAACCTGTCAAGGAGCCCCTGAACCCTACCCGGAACAGGATGCCCACCAGGTACCCTGGGCATCCTGCTTCTCATGAATTAACAATGGGAGCTTGAAGCCACAGAGCCATCTGTGGCCACAAAATCAAACAGCAGGAACTCTGGGGTAGGCTAATGGCCTCTGACGGCATTAGACACACACAGTACGGGCTGGGCTGGACCAGATCATTCAGGAAGAAGCCTAGTAAGCTGGTGTAGGAAAGGCAACAGAGTTAAATAGCCTCCTGGATCATGCAGGTACCCACCTGTAAGATGACACTAGCTGCTAAACAATCAAGTCCTTTGGTTTACCTTCAGAGGACTCTGGGGGATGTTGAGGGTTTAACAATACTATGGGATTATACAAAGAGCCTCTAAAGCCATTAGTCCACCCTCAATGTCACATGGGCATAGGAAGGAAGCTTGTGTAAGGTCTGATGAGGTAGAAGCCAGTGGTCTGCAGACCTCTAGGTTTTAGGGACACATTTTGACTTAATTTTAACTTTCTGGCAAGGGCAATAATAATAATAATAATAATAATAATAATAATAATAATAATAATAATAGGGCTCATGAATGAAAAGGCTATGTACAACAGGTGGCACATATTCTGCCCAAACTTGGAAAGCAATGCAAAAGGGAAAAGAGAAAATAGGCACAGCAAAGGTCTTAGCAATTAGTTCATAAGGAAACGGCCTTCCTGGGGTGCTCTCTCTCTCTCTCTCTCTGTCTCTCTCACACTCTCTCTCAACACACACACACACATACACACACACACACACACACACACACACACACACACACGCACACTGGGCTGGCCTACATAGCTCAATCTGCTTAGCTTCATCTCTGGGATTCATTCCAAAACTCAGACAGGCCCTTTGAAGATTCTGTTTAAATGGAATAGGTTCCACACCAACCCGTCTAGTGGGTTAAGAAGCCTTTCAAACTACGGCGACGTCAGGAAGCAGAGCGAACTCCGCCTGCTGAGGTGTCTGTCCCAGGAGGAGGACAGCTGTGCGGTACCTCGAAGGGCTCCAGCAGATAGACCATATTGGAGAGCGGGAGCCCCCGGGCCGCTGGATCTTCACTTTCTCCTCGCCGTTCTTGTTCCGGATGCTGATGACTCCGTTGAACATCCCCAGCGCCAGGTACTGACCGTCATTTGTCCAGCTGCACACAATCAGCAAGGGCACCCGGTGGGGGACAGAAACACACAGAAGGTGAGACCCATGGGGAGATGCCTCAGTACGAAATGAAGTGTGAGGCGGCAGGGGCTGGCTGGGGCCTGCCGTCCTGCTCATTCCAATGTAAAGTCAGGCCCAGGCTGAAGCTCCCACTGTTTCTGGGAGCCGCAGGGAGACGGGAAGGCAGCCGCGTCTTGCCCGAGCTCCCCCAGTTCTCTGAACAGACCTCCATGACAGCCCGCAGCTTGTGCTTGACTTCTGCACTGACCCCCATCTCCTACTCTTCATTTCAATCCCCCCCAGACCAAGAGCACCCTACAATCGGACCCTGAGCCTTGGTTTGAAAGATGAAGGAACAGAAAGCCTATTTTCAAGCCGCTCTTGACCTACCTGCAGCAGGTGACCCTGTTGCTGGATTTGTGCTTGGAGACAGACTTCTGTTCAGGGGACCACAGCCCTGTGATGCGCGGGAATATAAAAGGCAAATTAGTCAGAATACTATTCAGCAATAAAAAGAAATAAACTGCTGACCCATACAGCAACTTAGAGGGTCTCCGGGGTTTTTTGCTGAGTGATAAAAACCCAACCTCAAAAGGTCATATACCATATACATGATTCCATTTTTTTTTTCTTAGTTGTAGATGGACACTATACCTCCATTTTATTTATTTAATTTTATGTGGGGCTGAGGATCAAAACCAGTGCCTCACACATGCAAGACAAGCAGCTCTACCACTGAGGCACAACCCCAGCCCCACATGATTCCATTTATATAATATTCCTGAATGCAAAATTATAGGACAGGGAATAGAATCATGGCTACCAGGGGTTGGGGATAACAGGAGGTAAGGAGGGGCGCTGGTGATAAGAGGTAGCTGTGTGGTGACAGAATTGCTCTGTATCACAGTGGTAGGAATCAAAATGTGATAAAAATGACAGAGCTAGCTGGGCATGGTGGCGCATGACTGTAATCCCAGTGACTCGGGAGGCTAAGGCAAGAGGATCACAAGTTCAAGTCCAGCCTGGGCAACTTAGTGAGACCTTGTCTCCAAAAATAAAAAGGGGCTGGGGACATAGCTCAGTTGGTAGAATGCTTGCCTCACATGCACAAGGCCTTGGGTTCAATCCCCAGCACCACAAAAATAAATTAATAAGTAAAAATAAAAAGGACTAAGGATACAGCTCAGTGGTAAAGTGACCTTGAGTTCAATTCACAGTAGACCCCACCAAAAAAAAAAAAAAAAAAAGACCGAATTATATACACACATTGTGCCCGTCCCAGTTTCCTGGTTTTGATGCAAAAGTTACACAAGACGTGTCCACTGGGGGAAATTAGATGAAGCATGCGTGAGACTACCCTGTACTATCTTTGCAGCTTACTGAGAATCTATAATTATTTCAAAAGAAGATAGATTAGTGAGGTTCTAGCCAACTTGTCTGCAATTTAAGTCTCAAAGAAATGAACTAGGACACCGTAACCCGAGCGCAACTCAGCATTTAAAGTAATGAGTGCTGGGTGAGGTGACGCACGCCCTGTCGTTCCAGCTGCTGCGGGGGAGGGGGCCCAAAGCAGGAGGATCACAATTCTGAGGCCAGCCTGGGCAACTTATCAAGACCCTGTCTCAAAATAAAAAATAAAAAAGAGTCGGAGATGTAGCTCCATGGCAGAGCGTCCCTAGGCTCAATCCCAGTGCTGCAAGATCTAATAATACATAAAATAATGATTGGTGCTGAGAACCCTGTTTCCTCTCCTGGGGCCCTGCCACAGCACATGGCCTCATTCTTGTGACCCTCGGCACCTGAGGTTTGCTCCCCTGGCCCCCAGATGCCCTGGCTCAGTGCCCCACAACAGGGCATCTTCAGACAACACAAGCAAATTCTCCTCTTGGCCTGAGCTGGGAAGCGTGATGAGAAGGGAGATCTGGTGCACAGAAGTCCTCACACAGCCAGGTGCGACGCTCAACATGTGATTTCCCTCCCCCCCAGCCCAGGATGCCCTCCCCTCATCTCCACCTGTGCACGGAGCCCACCTGGGCCTCCAGCTGCAGGGACCTGCCCTCAGGGTGCTCACCAGAGCAGGTTCTGGAAGCAAGCGTCTTCCAGGGTCCACACCCTGGTTCCTCCACTTACCGCTGAGTGACCTCCAGTGACCACGGAACCACGGCAAGCCCCAGCTCTTTCTCATTAGCAGGGTGCGAATGAGAATAAAAATCGACCTTGGGGGTTGTCACAGAGATTGTCACCCGCAATTCACCCTTAACCCTCAGGACAGTGCCTGGCACACAAGCAAGCATTCAGCAAATATTATTTTTACTTAATAAGTTTTCTTTTTCTTTTTTTTTTCTCTTTTACAAATTTACCTTCCTCCAAGACCACAGGCTTGCGGACAGGGATTCTGGTTCATCTTTTTAATCCCCTCAAAGTAAGCACAGGGCCAGCGCCTCACGGGGAGAAAGGATCCATTTCCAAACAAATTAGAGCCCCCCCCACCCCCCGCTTCTCTATACAAGTGCTGTCACTCACACTCTCTCTGTTGAACCTCAGAACCATATCAGTGAGGCAGACAGGGTGGGTCACACGTTCCTTTTGGATAAGGACGCTGAAATGCTGAGTGGGATTAGGCCTCGGGCTCCCTGTCCCCTGGCTCTGCTGACCCACTATCTCTTGGCAAAGATCACAAAAGGGAGCGGAAACCCAGGATCGACCTTTAATGGAGGCCTCTCCCTCCACGCACATGTCACTGACACCTCCTCCAGACCAGTGCCACCCCAGTCCAGAGGGACTCAAGGCCTTCAGCCCCTCAGGAAGCACAGTCACCCAGACAGTCATGACAGCACCACCCTTGACGTGGTGAAGAACGTCACCCCCACAAGGACCTGGACGAGCACAAAGGAGGGTCAGCTGAACTGTCCCTGCTGGGTGGCCACAGGAAATCGTGCCTGTGCCCTTACCAGGTCCCTGCCTGAGGTCTTTCTTGCCATCTCTGGTGTCTTAGCAGACTCAAGGTCATCACCATCCATGGCCTTGGTTTCTACACAGTTAAAGAATAAGTTCCAGCCTCGCCAAGGTAGAGCAGCGGCTCTCCCAGGATGACCGTGAGAGGTACGGATGGATTCCAGCATGTGGGGCTCAGGGTTTCGGCTGTTTCAAGATGGGGCATGGGAAGTCGGAACCTACCAAAGTCACTGGAGGAGCAGGACGCCAGCTGGTGTGTGACGGGGTTGTAGGAGACGCACTGCACAGAGTCGCTGTGCCTGGAAAGGAAACAGCTGCAGGTTGACATGCAGCCAGCCACAGACGCCTCGGTGGTGACAACGAAGGCTGGGGACCAGGAACCCGAAGCCCCGGACTCCACATCGCAGACCCCTCTGCAAGTGATCCATAAGCAGCCCAGGGACCGATGCCCCTTCTCCAGTGCCCCTCACCCCCCACTGTCACTACCCACTGTCATCCGACCCAACTTAACAGCACCTCCCCCAGGGCTACTGGGCTGATGACATGATGACATGAAGCGCCCAGCCCAGTGCCAGGCAAACAAAGGAAGTGCTTCCCTTGTGACTGTCACTCTTAGCATCCTGTGGTGGCCTGCAAGCACAGGATGGAGGTGCAAAGAAGACACTGAAGACCAAGGCCTGGAAACATGGCAAGTCCTCAGATGACCACGAGCATGGAGGGAGGCACGCACCACACGTGGCGTCTCAGCCCCAGGTTTATTCCTTCTGCGTTACCTTGGTCTCACAACCTCAAATCAGTGTTTCATTCAAAAATTGTTGATTTGTGCACTTGTGTTCAGAGCAGCATTCACAACAGCCAAGAGCTGGATGCAATCCGAGTGTCCATCAACAGGTGGACAAAACAGAAAAAACAACATGTGGCACACACGTGCACGTGCACACACGCACACACACACACACACAACGGCATGTTATTCATCCTTAAAAAGGAAGGAAATTCTGACATACGCTACAACATAGACGAACCTCGAGGACATGATGCTAAGTGAAATTACTCAATTATAATAGAACAAATCCTGTAGGAGTCCACTCAGACGGGGTACCTGGGATAGCCAAATTCACAGAGACAAAAAGTAGAAAGGTGTCTTCTGAGGGCTGAGGGAAGGGGCAAAGGGACATTGAGGAAATGAAACTATAGAGAGACAACTTGTTCATCTGCTGTCACATGACTGACTGATGGAGATGCAGAAAATAGGTAACTGTCAGCCAGGCGCGTGGCGCTCGCCTGTAATCCCAGCAGCTCGGGAGGCAGAGGCAGGGGCATTGCAAGTTCAGTCATGCTCAGCAACTTAGCCCAGGCCCTAAGCAACTCAGCCAGACTGTGTCTCCAAATAAAATACAAAATAGGGCTGGGGGTGAGGCTCAGTGGTTAAGGGCCCTGGGTTCAATCCCTGGTACAAAAAAAAAAAAAAAAAAAAAATGGTACATTTTAAGATGGTACCACAATTAAAAGAAAGAAAATTGTTTGCTGAGTGCTTATTGTGGACCAGGCACTGTACTAGGCACCAGGAAGACACGAGTGAGCAAAAACAGAGTTGTGCCCTCCCAGAACTACAGGCTGGTGGGTGATATTGTTCCATCAACAGAACAAACATAAAACTACACCTGTAAGAAATGCCAGCAGGGAAGAGTCTGCAGGAGCAGTGACATCTGAGCCTGAAACCTGCAGGTACATAGGGGCTGTGGAGTGAGGGAATGGGGAAGATGGGAGTAGCACCCTGACAGGGAGAGAGGCCTGGAGCACACTGGCCCCAAGTTTCTGGCTCGTGACACTGGGGGGATGTGAGGCCATCCCCTGAGGCAGGGCATTGGAAGAGGACAGGTGGGGGCTGAGGTGGCACCTGTGATGGTGTAGTGACTGAACATGTTATATATAAACACCTGGCCCAGCTGGCCACGCTAGTGAGTACCATTCACAGCCCGTTCCCACGCCTCGTCACTCAGTTTCAAGTTCATTTCAGATTAAAAAAAAAAAAAAAAGTTCACCTTTACATCTTTCCTAAGAGGCTTTCGCTACCCATGAGTCAAACTAACGCTACTGCACACTTCAATGGCAGGTCACTTACGTGTACTTCAGAATGCCTTCCAGTTTTGACGTCCAGATAATAACGCTTTTATCAGCTGATCCGGAGGCAAAGCGCTTGCCTAAAAGTGTTTTTAAAAAGAAAACTGTCACATTCACATTAAACCAGCATTTCCCAGAGAGCATTTCTTAGAGAATTTTTTTTTTAAGGTAACTGTTACCCGCTTCCCTAACTTTTTTTTTTTTTTTTTTTTTGGTGCTAAGGATCAAACCAGGACCCTGTGCACGGCAAGCACACATGCCCCCACTGGGCATCCTGCCCCTCTCCTGCTTCTCATCAGTACTGGGAGACACTCTGGAGTCCGCAGGCTTGGGTTCCACACCTGCTCTCACCAGCATGCCCCACACAGATGTCTGAGGGCCCACAACAGGCACATACCCTGCCATGGCCAGGGCCAGTGGCACATGCCTCTAATAGCACAGTGAGAGATGTGCTATTAACTCCATCAACTGAGGAGGCTGAGGCAGGAGGATCAGAAGCCCAAGGCCAGCCTCAGCATCTTAGCAAGGCCCTAAGCAACTCAGTGAGAGCCTGTCTCTAAATAAAATATAAAATGGGTTAGGGATGTGGCTCAGTGGTTAAGTGCCCCTGGGTTCAATCCCCGGTACCAAAAACAAAATAAAACAAAACAAAACAAAAAAATCTTGGGAGTCATCCTGGCCTCCTCTTTCTTTACACCCCACATCCAATTTGTCAGGTGATACTGTTGGCTTCATCCTCAAAATATATTCAGAATCTGCTTACTTCTCCCACTGGGCTGGGGATGTGGCTCAATGGCAGAGCACTGGCCTGGCATGCAGGAGGCCCTAGGTTTGATTCCCAGCACAAGAAAAAACAGCAACAACAAAAAATGACGTGATTACTTCTCACTGCTTCCTTGGCCTCCATCTTGCCTGGGAGATGCCTTCTCACTGTCTCCTGCCCCAGGCCTCATCTCTGCTGGAGGGCGGCTTTTAGAATCACATCAGGTGCCCCCTCTGCTCAGAACCTCTCAGTGCTTCCTCATTCTCACTAAGCATCGAAGCCAAAGCCCCTGCAGCTGCCCACGTGACCTGGTTACCCCATGACAGCTACCTCTAAGCCCCCACCCCCCACTATTCCTACTTGTCACCCCTGTTCCTGGCACGCACAATTGTACCTGAGGGACTCTGTAGTGGCTCTTCCCTCTGGAGGTCTCTCTCCTCTCACTACCCCATTCACTACTGCACCCGGGCCCCGCCCCTTCAACCCTGGCAATCCCCCTCATTCCACCCTACGTTTGTTTTCTTCTTCTATAATGCGTATCGCCTACTTAATTGCACTACTCAATTTGCATATTCACTAGGTTCATTATATGTCTTCCCTTATAGCCTGTCCCCACGCCCCACAGAAGAGCAGCCCCACAGGCCGTTTTGTCTGCCTGGTTCTCAGAAGTATCTCAAGCACCTTGGACAGGGCCCAGAGCATAGATGGCCTGCAAGACCGACGGGCTTGTTGAATCACCTGAGTGGACTGAAGTCCACGCGATTGCACTGTCTTCAGAATCTGCAAGCTCTATTTTAAAAATAAAGAGTGACTAAAGAAAAAAAATAAGCAGCTGAGAGGTCATTACTGACAGCGGAGCTCCAAGCAGCCTCTTACCATCCTTTGCATAGGCCACACAGTACACAGTGTCTTTGTGTCCCTTGAGGGGCTGAACCAAGGTGCCATCAGAGGTTTCATAAACCTGGGGAAAGACACAGAAGTCCACATCACCTAGGTGGGACCTGTTATTCAGAATTCTTGCAGGGTTGCTACTGCAACTTTTGCTTTTGTAGTAAAACATCTCTCACTGTGCTAAATGTGTATCAAAAAAAAACCACACTGTGGAACCACGAAGAATATGACTTAGCCATGGGTAACCAGGAAGTGGAGGTCCAGAGGCTATGCTCTGTGTGACCAGGGACACGCATGGCCCATGGAAATTCTCCACAAACTTCCCTCATTCTTTCGTGAATCTGGATAAACTAAGGCAGGCCCCTCTAAATAAAGCCAACATGTAAAAACAGCTGGCTTACAACAAGGTTAAATTTTAGTGCTAGCCCTGCCCCTAATATCAGCATCATAGAAAGATGTTTCATATTTGTTTCTTTTTTTTTTTTTTTTTTTTTAAATATTTTTATTTATTTGCTTTAGTTGTACACAATGCATTTTACTCAATGCGTTTTATTTGTACGTGGTGCTGGAGATCGAACGACCCGGGTCGCCCACGAGCTAGGCGAGCGCTCTACCGCTGAGCCACAGTCCCAGCCCTCATATTTGTTTCTGAGAGTTTAAAAGTCATAGATCTGAGCTGGGTGCAGTGATGCATGCCTGTAATCCCAGCGGCTCCAGAGGCTGAGGTAGGAGGATTGTGAGCCTCAGCAAAAAGCAAGGCACTAAGCAACTCAGGGACACCCTGTTTCTAAATCAAATACAAAATAGGGCTGGGGATGTGGCTCAGTGGGTGATTGCTCCTGAGGTTCAATCCCCGCAAAAAAGTCATAGACCTGAACCCTGGCTTTGCAAGTCGGAGTGGGTGTTACAAAGCCCAGCTGGGATATGGATTTAGGATAGTTTATAGCCTGTGTGATGGAGAGATGTAAAAAACACATCCTCTGAAAATCAGGGGCAACGCTGTCCAAAATGGTCAGAGTACTGGAGAAGATAATCTATGAAGGAGAGCTAAAAGGCTTTGGATTGTTTACCCTGGAGAGCAGCAGTCTGCAGAACAATTTACCCCTGGTTTAAAGATCACGCAGATACTAAGCAGAGAATGGACACCAGTCAGTCTGCATATCTGGACACAACAGAGGACGGGAAGTGGACTTATGTAGCAGGAAGGGAGATCGCAAAGGTTTTTAGGTAAAACAGAAGGAATTCTCTGAAGATTACATTTAGACGCTGGGATAGGTTCCAGAGGGAGCATATGTCCTTTGAAAATATGAAAAATAGGACAGCAGCCATATGGAATTGTTTAGGTGGGCTGCTGCCTAAAAGTTGGGGTCAGGCTATCTGGTCCCTCGTGGAGGGAGTGCCTTCAGTCCTGTTGCTTGAATTTTTCGAGGGGACAAAATATGAACTGGCACCCACTCAGTTTCCAAAGCATTTTGATTGACTGTCTTCACCTCTTTCGTGGGCGTCTCAAAGCAAAAAGGGGGAGATGAACGACTCCACAAGGCATTGTTCACAAGTTCCTCTCTGATGAACAGTTTTACTTACCTGTTTGAAATATAGCCCATTTCCTTCCCGATTAAAAAATAATGACTGGTTTTTCCGCCCTTGCCTTTTTTATCTCAAAAAATAGGGGGGAGGGTCCGAATTCAGAGTGCTTCTAAGAGGGTGGGGAGAGCACTTAAAAAGGAAACTCAGACAAAATCGTACCAGTAATCTGTTTCCTGCAGCCAGAATCAGTTGCGTTCCATCGGGCTTAAATGCAAGGTCATAGACACTAAATCAGAGACAAGACAAAAAGACAATTAGGAACCAAAATAATGAGGTCTGCTAATGGCCAGGAAAGCCAACTTGATTTCCATTATGAAAACACCGCGTGTGTATCAGCGAGAAAAATAATGGCTAAGAATTGCATTTGGTTGCAAATTCCATTCAACCACCACACCCTGGCCGCCCACTCCATCACAGTCCCTAGGCTGTCGGCTCTCTGTCCCAGTTTCCTTTGGTCCAGAAGCCACAGGCCAGAAATGATTCAGAGTCAACTGTAAAGGGTACTAACTCTTCCAATGCCACTGTCAAGGCTACACACCCTGAGAGGTGTGGAGGCCAGTTAGTGAGTCCACACTTGTATTTACTGCATGCCTCTGTTGCTAGGCACCAACAGAAAGAGGATGAGCTGATCACAGTCCCTCCCTGTCATCAAGGAAACTACCATCCAGTGGCAAGGTGTCAATCAGACCTTCACCAAGAACTATTCATCCATTCTAAGATATAGTTTTGTTTTGTTTTGTTTACCAGGGATTGAGCCCAGGGGTGCTTAACCACTGAGGAACATCCCCTAGCCCTTTTTTATTTTTTGAGACAGGGTCTTGCTAAATTCCTGAGGGCCTCACTTAGTTGCTAGGCTGGCCTTGAACTTGTGATCCTCCTGCCTCAGCCTCCCAATTTGTTGGGATTACAGATGTGCGCCACCGCAGCTGGCTTAAGATATACTTTTTTTTTTCACATTTTAGCATCTCTGAATTTGGAATATGTCTGATAACTGATGATACATGAGTTTAACTGATAGCATTATTATTATTATTATTTTGCTTTCTTATTGATACGCAAAATAATGGTATTTTTAAAAGTAAGGACCTCTTTGCCAGTTGTGGTAGTGCATACCTGTAATCCCAGGGATTTGGGAGCCTGAGGCAGGAGGATCACAAGTTCAAAGCCAGCCTCAGCAACATAGAGAGGCCCTCAGCAACTCAGTGAGACCCTGTCTCTAAATGAAAAATAAAAAGGGCTGGGGATGTGGCTCAGCAGTTAAGGGTCCTTGGGTTCAATCCCTGATACCAAAAAAAAAAAAAAAGAAAGGAAAAAAAAAGATTAAAAGGAGGAAGACAGAGTGCTCTGATTTGGGGAGAGGACTGAAGGGGCTTCAGAAGAACATAGTCTCTGAATAAGGTAGGACTTGGTGACATGGAGGAGGAGACTGAGAAGGCACAGCCCTCAGGCACAGAAGACAGAAAAGCAGAGACATGAATGTGGGGACAGCAAGAATATAAATAATCGAATTTGAGTGAAACATTGGCTACCTACAAGGCAGGGAGAGAGATAAGGCTAGAAAACCAGGCCAGAGCCCTGTTCGAAGATTCTTGAATGGCCCAGGCAGAGGGTTTCGTTGTCCAGGTGACAGAGTGCAGCAAGATGGCACAGTCAAAAGAGTCTGTTGCAGAAGTTTAATGTGTGATCAACTGCCTGGTGCTTATCAGAAAGCTAAACACTCACACTCTCAGCGACATGACTGGGAGCCCTTCAAAGGTTTGAGCTCTTCAAACCCACCATCTCATTTCATCCTCACAAGAATTCTGTGATGTAAGGAGTATTACCACGGGGTCTCTGGATACTGGGTTCTGTATCCATGGATTCTATCAACCATGGGTTGAAAACATTCAGAAAATAAAAACTGAAGTGAACACAGACTTTTTTTTTCCCCCCATCAATATTCCCTAAAGAATAGACTACAACAACCGTTTCCATAACATTTATGTTCTATTAGGTACTTAAGTCACCTAAAGTATAATGTAGATTGTATGCAAGTACAATACCATTTTATGTAAGGGACTTGAGCTGCCATAGATTTTGGTATCTGACAGGTGTCCTAGAACAAATTGCCCAAAGATAGGGAGGGACAACTGTATTCTGTTTTGTAGATGATGACACCACAGTTCAGAGAGGTCAAGTACCTCACCCCATGTCACACAGCCAGCAAGTGAAAAGTCCAGAATACAGCCCAGGTCTGCCTCTAGAACCTGTGCTCTTAACCACTGCACTATAATGCCTTCAACTCTCTTCAGCTGTCTCCAAGTATGTCAGATCTATCACCCTGGTGCTTTTTTTTTTTTTTTTTTTTTTTTTTTTTTTGTGGTACCAGGGATTGAACTCAGGGGCACGCGACCACTGGGCCACATCCCCAGCCCTTTTTTGTATTTTATTAGAGACAGGGTCTCACTGAGTTGCTAAGTGCCTCGCCATTGCTGAGGCTGGCTTTGAACTCGCGATCCTCCTGCCTCAGCCTCCCAAAGTGCTGGGATTACAGGCGTGCGCCACCGCGCCCGGCTCACCCTGGTGCTTAATAAGAAAACTGGCTAGCCGAGCGCAGTGGCGCACGCCTGTAATCCCAGCACTTGGGAGGCTGAGGCAGGAGGATCCCAAGTTCAAAGCCAGCCTCAGCAATGGCGAGGCACTTAGCAACTCAGTGAGACCCTGTCTCTAATAAAATACAAAAAAGGGCTGGGGATGTGGCCCAGGGCTCGCGTGGCCCAGGGCTCGCGTGCCCCTGAGTTCAATCCCTGGTACCAAAAAAAAAAAAAAAAAAACAGTGGCTAACATTTGTTAAACGCATGTATTACTGTGTGCACTTCACAATAACCCTCTGCCTATTTTGCAGATGAGAAAACTAAGGCATAATGAATGAACTTAAATAACCTGCTGAAAATAAAATGCTACTGAGTGGAGGTGGAGACAGGATTCAAACCCAGGCAGTCTGGCTTTAAAATGCATGCTCTAACCATATGCTCTGTAGCCTTCATTATTCTCATTGTTAGCACATGCCATAGCCGACAAAATAATTAACAATGTTTTTCATGCCTCACCAAAAGAAAAAAAGAAAAGCATTATCACCTTCTCAAGGCATTATTTGTAGAATTGGGAAAGTTAAAGTTTTATCTGTCTTTTTATTTATTGGTAGCTGGGATTGAACTCAGTGGATCTATCACTGAGCTACATCCCCAGCCCTTTGTGTTTTATTTTGAGACAGGGTCTTGCTAAGTTGCTGAGGCTGGCTTTGAACTTAAGATCCTCCTGCCTCAGCCTCCCAATTCACTGGGATTACAGGAGTGCACCACAGCACCTGGTGTGCTACATGATGTTTTGATCTAGGCATATATTATAGAAAGCTGATTAACACATTCATTCCCTCAAGAAACAACTTATCATTTTTTGTAATAAGAACATTTAAAAAATCTATTCTTTTAGCAATTCTGAAATATACCATACGTTAGTATTGGTATGCAGCAAATAGGCCACTGAAACTTATTCTTCTGGTCTAACTGCAATCTGGTGGCCTTTGATCAACATCTTCCCTTCCCCTATCCCTCAATGTCCCCTCCTCTTGTTACCTTTCTGCTCCCTGTCCATCAGTCCACCTTTTCAGATTCTACCATAAATGAGATCATATAGCGTAGGCTCCACTGACCCAGAAGCTTCCTTGGGTAAAAACTCTCACACTTGCCTAACAAGAGGCAATAAGGAAGGTAAGCTCGCATTATCTCACTTGATTCTTTTAACATAATGGAGTAGACAGGGAAGGCACTGGCCTGTTTTTATAGATGAGGAAATGAAAGTATAGAAAGACAACTTGTTCATGTGCTGTCCCACAGCTGACTGAGGGAGAAGCTGTGGAAAAGTAACTGTCAGCGGGGTGCGGTGGTGCACGCCTATGATCCCAGCACTCAGGAGGCTGAGGCAAGAGGATGGCAAGTTCAAAACCAGCCTCAGCAACTTAGCAAGGCCCTAAGCAACTCAGCCAGACCCTGTCTCTAAGTAAAATGTAAAAAAAGGCTGGGGATGTAGCTCAGTGATTAAACACCCTGGGTTCAATCCCCAGGACCAAAAAGAAAAAGGAAAAAAAAAAAATAACTGTCACACCCTTAATCCTGCTGGACAGGAGCACGCTCAGGCCCTGGCTCCTTTAGCTTCCTCCTTCTCTGTTATGTGGCTGACAGACCTGGGCCTTCCTTGTTCGTTACACTTTCTTTCTCTGAGTCCAGGGGAAATGTCCTTGGCACATTTCACATTCTGAGCTGCATTGAACAGGGGTGGGGCCAGAAAAGGTGACCTCCTATCTGGACTCGTCCTCCACTCTGTGGGGGCTGTGATGGGGTCTATACCCTCACCAACAGTCCTTAGTTATGCTGCTTCCTTTTGCCTCTCAGACACATCTCCTCTGAGCTCATCAAAATGATTCCTGTGTGGCCTCTTCTTCATAAGGTATTTGGGGTTGAATTATCAAATAATTTTCGAGGGTCTCCCTTGGGTTAAACTTGAACTACCATCCTCACAAATGTGAAAAATTCACATTTCTGAAATTTCTTGAAATTTGCCTTCCTAAAATATAGAGGACTGATTTGCCCCAGCCTAAACTGTTACTGCACATATAATCTGTATAATTCACTTTAGCTCTGAGTTAGTCTTCTATATCTTCATTGTTTCAGGTATTATCCTGTCTCTTTAATCATGTGCAATTTGAGGGTAGTGATCATGTTTTATAGTATACATTTGTGGACATATATAGTATGTATGTGGCGTTGTCCAAGAAACATAATGAACATTTCTGACAAACTGACAAAATTTTATCTTGAATCCCTCAGACCTTGATTACATCATGAGATCACAGAAAGCCGGAATTGGACAGGATTTTGTCGTGGAGTCTACCGCCCCCTCCAGGGCAAGAATTCCCTCCAGTGGCCAATCCAGCCTCAAATGTCCCCAGGAGGAAGCTTGCTTATCCACTGGCGGTCTGCTCTACTGTGGGATGGCTTTCTCCCCGTGTCCCCTTTTATGAAGAAGGGACATCTCATCAGATTCCACTGCAGGAAGACACTGCAGCCAGTCTACTGCAAAATGAAGTCCCAAGAGGCCTCTCCAAACAATATGCAATCTAACCCCGCCCCTCTTACTTGTTGGAAATCAGAGGCAAAGTATGTCGCCTTTATTAAATCTCAGTTGCTTCATTTGTAAATGGGATAACAATTCACAGGTTGTTGTTCAGAGTAAACAAGATGATGCATATAAACACAGCTGGCCTACAAGAGCTTGTCAACACCGCTGGAGTTGCAGCGGAATAGGGGACTGGGCTAGTAATGCACCATGGTTGAGCTGAACCCAGAGCAGCTCACTGAAGGGAGAAAACAAGCAAGTTCGGCGGGCATTTGGGAAGGATCTTGGGTAGGAAAACGGAGTCTCTGGCTGACCTCCCAAAGCTGAAATTGGAAGGTTAGCAAGCTTGGAGAGAAGAGGGCCAGAAGGACCACCTAGCAAAAAAACCCGAGTGAACCTTTTTTATTTATTTATTTATTTATTTATTTTAGTTGTAGGAGGACACAATGCCTTTATTTTTATTTATTTATTTTTATGTGGTTCTGAGGATCGAACCCAGTGCCTCACCCATGCTAGGCCACTGAGCCACAACCCCAGCCCCACAACTGGACCTTTGAAGGTAATGAGGTAATGAGTTCAAGGCCATAAACGCTGGGTTTATGAGACGTAGAATAACAGAGAGTTCTATGACTAAGTGAGGGACTGAATGGAAGCCAAAGAGGAAACCAGGAGATGGTGGCTGGGTGAGCTGGGGAGGGCTGATCTTTGACATCTGAGATTTTTTAATTTGACCATCTACTACTTTTTTTACAGTCACTTGTTTTCTTCTTCTCCTTCTTCTTTTTTTTTTTATTTCTGGACATCAGTTGGCATATCTAGCTGCCATTAGGACTGTTGGTCAACAATCACCAGACCTACTATTTATTCATTTATTCATTCATTCATTTATTTGGTACTGGGGACTTAACCCAGGGGCACTTTACCACTGAGCTACATCCTCCCACCTCCAGCCCTTTTTATTTTTTTTTTACTTTGAGACAGGGTCTTGCTAAGTTGCTTAGGGCCTCTCTAAGTTGCTAAGGTTGGCCTCGAACTTGCAATCCTCCTGCCTCAGCCTCCTCTGTTGCCCATCTGCTATTCTAGTAAGTTGTTTCCAACCAGCAATGGGCCAAAAAGCAGACAGCCAATCCTCATTCACTCATTCCTTCAATCACGAAATATCTATCCATCAAATAGTAACAACCAATGACTTGACTAAGCTCCGAAATCATTTGGAAATGAATAAGATATAGCCATTGCTTTTAAAGGGTTTATGCACTTCTGGGATAAACAGATTAAAAAAATTACTCTTGACAGACTCTAAGTACCACAGAGATGAAGGAAGAGAATTCTGTGCCAGGGGTTGAAAACAGAGCAGATCAGGCTGCATTTGGCCAGCAAATGTTTTGTTTGGCCCACATGGTGTTTTACTTTGTTTTTTCCTTTTAGATGCCAACATTTAAAAATTAGGACATTTCACATTAAAAATCCAGATTCCTAGCTTCTGGTAAAAATAGGAAGATCTGAGCACATTAGGCCAAGTTCCTGCACGGTGGCGATTGGCACGAGCACAGCAGCAGCTGCCCCTTTCAAGCAGAGCCTGAGCTCTCCAGGTGGCCACAGTCCTTGCCACCCCTGATTATTCTCTGACACGGAAGCCAAATGTTCAGTTGCCAGTTATCACCAGCTTGTGCAATGGGTACTTCTATAATAATGAGAAAGAAAAAGAATTTTACTGTTTACTCAATTTTCATTAAAAGTAAAAAATTAATGCTGGGCATGTACCTCTCAGCATGCATGCTTATCAGGTATGCACAAAGCCCTGAGTTCAGTTCCCAGCACTGCAAAAAAAAAAAAAAATATATATATATATATATATGAATATATATATATTTTTTGAATATATAATATATATTATATATATTTTTAATATATATGTATATATATATAT
This sequence comes from Tamias sibiricus, assembly GCA_025594165.1. Classification (NCBI taxonomy): domain Eukaryota; kingdom Metazoa; phylum Chordata; class Mammalia; order Rodentia; family Sciuridae; genus Tamias; species Tamias sibiricus. Next base: position 25,724,926 of record CM046675.1, on the reverse strand, counting down.
ATATATATATATATATATATATATGAAGCTAAAGCCATCATGAAGTACACGCCTGTAATCCCAAGCTATTTGGGAGGCTGAGGTACGAGGATTGTAAATTCAAGACTAGCCCAGGCAACTCTCTCTCTCTCTCTCTCTCTCTCTCTCTCTCTCACACACACACACACACACACACACACACTAAAAATAAATAAATAAATAAAAAGGACTTCAGAGCTGAGCATGGCGGGTGCATGCCTATAATCCCAGTGACTAGGGGAGCTGAGGAGGATCACAAGTTCAAGGCCAGCCTGGGCAACTTAGCAAGACCCCGTCTCAAAAAAAGAAAAGGAAAAGAAAGGACTAGTGTCGCTCAAGGCAAAGTGCCCCTGAATTTGATCCCCAGGACTGCATAATAAATAAATAAGTAAAATCAGATTAATAAATGGGGCCTTAAGAGGTATTTAGGATTTTAGTGTGGAGATTGGGACAGAAGGTATGCTTTACACAGAGAAAGGCCTCAGAAAAGACAGAGCGAAAAGCAAGGATCCCATCCCAGTGACCAAAACAACATTCACAATGAAAAGATCATAGAGAGGGGCTGGGGTTGTGGCTTAGTGGTAGAGTGCTTGCCTGGCACATGTGAGGCACTGGGTTCAATTCTCAGCACCACATAAAAATAAATAAAAGTCCACTGACAACTAATAAAATAGTTTTTTAAAAAAGATCATAGAAAAAGATTTTGAGCTGCTGAGAACTATCCAATAAGTCAGTACTTCCCAAAATGTACCCCTGGAAGATGGATTTGATGAGAAAAAAATGGAACAGGGCATTAAATAACACTGAATCACAAGACGAGAAATTCATTCTCTTTCGATTCTTTTCCAGACTTTTCTAATTAGGAGAAAATCTTGGTTCTGTGCCCATCTCAAGTATCTCTCTCTCACCAATACTTGTGAATCGCATTTTTAGAGACAGCAGTGCTCAGGTGTGAAGGTTCCCTACAACATCTAGCTCCAACTTATAAACCCTGCTCTTTTTCTCTCTGCTTAGAAGTTTTACATTTCTCTTAAAGCAAACAATATTGATTTTTCATACACGGAGTAATCAAGTTCCTGTGTACAATATAAAGTCATATTTAGGCAAAGAGGGGGTTGAGGGGGAACCCAGGCACGGTGTTGCAACGTCTGTAATCCCAGCGACTCCCGGGAGGCTGAGGCAGGAGAATCGGAAATTCGAGACCAGCCTCTGCAACTTAGGCCCTAAGCAACTTAGTGAGACCCTGTCTCAAAAAAAGAAAAAAGAAGAAAAAAAGAAAAGAAAAAAAAGTGGCGGGGGGAGGGTACTGGGGATGGTAAATCCTCAGGACCAAAAGAAAGAGAGAATTTAGAGAAGAGTGAACAAGAGCATGGGTAATATGTGGCTATAGCAAAAAAAAAAAAAAAAAAAAATGAACTTGAAGATCACTCAAGGTGCGACTTGAGCCCAGGATGGAGCAAAGGCGCGACAAGACCGGATCGTGATTACACCTCAACAGGCCACGACCCCTCTCCCCATCTCCAAGCCTCAGTTTCTCCACCCACCAAGGGGGTGAAAACCTTGCAAGTTCCTAAGGACCTGGGTTCAGCGCCCTCAGCCCAGGCCGCAGGCCCGTTGCCCCTGGCAACCGCGACGGTTCACATAGCGGCTCCCGCCATCCCCCCTCCCGGGCTCGGCCTCCCGCTCCTCCCCAACTGCCCCGCTGCTCACCACTGATCGACTTTATCTTTCCACGTCAGCACGGACCTCATCGCGGCTTTCCTCACGCCTCGGGCCCCTCCTCCCCCGCCTCAGCAACAGGCGCCGCTACGCGGGCCACTTTGGCTACCTGCGCTACCCCCTGGCAACGCACATGCGCAGTCACCTACGCGCTTGTGTCCGCAGAGCTCCAAGTGCGCAGGTCTCAAAGGGAGTGCGCGCGGAGGGAACCGGAACCCAGAAGGCGTAAGCGCACCTACGGCGTACGCGATTGGTCAGGGAGGGTAGGGGGCGGTGCGTCTTCCTCGACAAGGGATTTGATTGGCGGAGCCGTGGAAATGGCGGCTGCGGTCAAGGGGGCGGTCGGAAAGCGGCTGTGGAGCGTGACAGACTCTTGGTATTTTGAAGCTTTGGTTGCATCCCAGTGCCTTGAATCGAAGAAAGTCTCACGTCTTACTCTGCTTCACACCCAGGGCGTTGCAAGTCTTGGCCGGTCGCTGCAGCTGGACCCCGCCTGACGGGCTCAGCCTTGATGGAGATTCCGAGCCTGGAGGACGGCGGACCTGCCCCCTCGGTCGCCTCGAATGACCTCCGGCAAGTTATTTCCCCTCCCGAACCTCAGTTCTACCACCTGTAAAATAGGAACGGGGGCTGAACGGTCTGTGGGCCCTTCTAGTCTTTGACAGAGGGTCGACAAAGACCTCGAGGCCCACAGGCTTAGTTAATGGCTCCTGGAAAAGGTCGCTCCTTTTGTAGGATCAGCCCTGGGGTGATCCAGACTTTCTTTACTCCAGAGACGAGAAAGCTGGGAGAAGCAGGGAGGTTTTGTGGTGCAGGTAGAGGGCCGAGCGCGGTGGCACACGTCTGTAATCCCAGGGACTCCGGAGGCTGAGGCAGGAGGATCGCAAGTTGGAGGCCAGCCTCCGCAATCCAGAGACCCTGTCTCAAAAGAAAATCAGGGCTTGGGATGTTGCTCAGTGATAAAGCATCCCTGGGTTCAACCCCTAAAAAAAGAAGAAGTCAATACTTAAGTTGGAAAATCCTACCAGTATCATAGAGGAGATGGCATGTTCAGCAAGCAGAAGCGCCCAGAAATGGGTTCTATGAGAATTAATAGAGGAAGCTACAGTTCTTTGTTGCCTACTTGGATGTGTGAGATATGAGCCTAGGATGACTTACCTACAGTTTAAAAAAATTTTAATCTTCTAGATATTACCTACTTTTTACAAATGAAAAAACTAGTGTTTGAAAGCTTAAGTGATCTGCTCTTGGACTCACAGATTTGAGCCCGGTCTTTTCCATCAGGTTTTCAGTTTCTTAACTCTAATTGAGGTACCATAAGATTCATACAGCTCGGGCTAGGGATATATATAGCTCAGCTGCCTTGCATATATATATATATATATATATATATATATACATATATATATTAGCTTGCCTTGCATGCACAGGGCCCTGGGTTCAAACCCCAGCACCGCCAAAAAAAAAAAAAAAAAAAAAGAGATTCATACAGCTCCCCCAAAGTATTTAACCCTAAATTACATCAAAAGACTGTGATTCTGATACTTATTAGACACTAATTCTTTCTTAGTTTCGCCGCTTGTAGAAAAGATGTTGGATTAGATGATCTCTTTAGATTTGACCACTTTTTTTGTGGGGGGGGGTACCAGGGATTGAACTCAGGGGCCCTCGACCACATCCCCAGCCCTATTTTGTATTTTATTTAGAGACAGGGTCTCACTGAGTTGCTTAGGGCCTCGCTTTTTGTTGAGGCTGGCTTTGAATTCACAATCCTCCTGCCTCAGCCTCCTGAGCTGCTGGAATTACAGGCGCATGCCACCATGCCTTTCTTGTCCACCTTTTAAAATATATGACTTAGTGGTTAAGATACACTTTTCTGAGCCGGGCGCGGTGGCGCACACCTGTTATCCCAGCACTTGGGAGGCTGAGACAGGAGGATCACGAGTTCAAAGCCAGCCTCAGCAATGGCGAGGCACTTAGCAACTCAGTGAGACCCTGTCTCTATAAAATACAAAAAAGGGCTGGGAATGTGGCCCAGTGGTTGAGTGTCCCTGAGTTCAATCCCTGGTACCAAAAAAAAAAAAAAAAAGATACACTTTTCTGAACTTTTTCAATAATAATATAGAAGAGATGGTACTGGGGATATAGCTCAGTTGGTAGAGTGCTTGCCTCCCATGCACAAGGCCCTGGGTTCAATCCCCAGCACCAAAAAAAAAAAAAATAGAAGAGACGTGTTAACCAAACGGTGGACCTGGGTTCTTGTACCAGTTCTGCCAGTAATTTAACCTTCTGTCACTCAGTTTTATCAATACAACGGAAGTAAAAATCTTGTCCTACCTTCTTCATAAGGTTATTGTAAAGATGAAAAATGAAGGAGATTAGAAAAATTCTTGTCAGGAACTATTTACCTTTTAAAGGATTGCAATCTCTGATAGAAGTGATAGATGATCTTACTCAGAAAAATGCACATTTGCCGGGCGCGGTGGCGCACACGCCTGTAATCCCAGCACTTGGGAGGCTGAGACAGGAGGATCACGAGTTCAAAGCCAGCCTCAGCAATGGCGAGGCACTTAGCAACTCAGTGAGACCCTGTCTCTAAATAAAATACAAAAAAGGGCTGGGAATGTGGCCAGTGGTTGAGTGTCCCCTGAGTTCAATCCCTGGTACCAAAAAAAAAAAAAAAAAAGATACACTTTTCTGAACTTTTTCAATAATAATATAGAAGAGATGGTACTGGGGATATAGCTCAGTTGGTAGAGTGCTTGCCTCCCATGCACAAGGCCCTGGGTTCAATCCCCAGCACCAAAAAAAAAAAAAAAAATAGAAGAGACGTGTTAACCAAACGGTGGACCTGGGTTCTTGTACCAGTTCTGCCAGTAATTTAACCTTCTGTCACTCAGTTTTATCAATACAACGGAAGTAAATCTTGTCCTACCTTCTTCATAAGGTTATTGTAAAGATGAAAAATGAAGGAGATTAGAAAATTCTTGTCAGGAACTATTTACCTTTTAAAGGATTGCAATCTCTGATAGAAGTGATAGATGATCTTACTCAGAAAAATGCACATTTGCCGGGCGCGGTGGCACACGCCTGTAATCCCAGCACTTTGGGAGGCTGAGGCAGGAGGATCGCGAGTTCAAAGCCAGCCTCAGCAATGGCGAGGCACTTAGTAACTCAGTGAGACCCTGTCTCTAAATAAAATACAAAAAAAGGTCTGGGGATGTGGTCCAGTGGTCGAGTGCCCCTGAGTTCAATCCCCAGTACCAAAAAAAAGAAAAAAAGAAAAATGCACATTTATATAAAATTTTCACCTTGTTTGCAGAAGAGCGGGTTGACTCACTCCTTTAAGCAGTCCTTTTGATCGCTGGTTAACAACAGGTCAGCTATTAGTTCCTGTTCTCAAACTTAGGTCAGGTGGCATCAGAAATCTTTAGAATAGCTGAGTGCAGTGGTGCATGCCTGTAATCCTAGCAGCTCAGGAGGCTGAGGCAAGAGGATTCCAAGCTCAAAGCCAGCCTCAGCAATTTATCGAGGCCCTAAGCAACTTAGCAAGACCTTGTCTCTAAATAAAATATTTTTTAAAAGGGCTGGAGATGTGGCTAGGTGGCTAAATGCCCTTGGGTTTAATCCCTGGTACCAAAAAGAAAAAAAAATCTTTACAATAGCTCTATGCAATGTTTAACCAAAAAGTTTCAAGCAAGTAGCTTGAGCTTCTCATTGTGCAGAGATCTCCGGTATTTTTTTTTTAAATATTTATTTATTTGCTTTAGTTGTACACCATGCCTTATTTTTTCCGTGGTGCTGAGGATGGAACCCGGCCGCACACGTGCTAGGCGAGGGCTCTACTGCTGAGCCACAACCCCAGCCCCCCTCTGGTACTTTTTAACCCAGGTTGGAGGACAAGAAGCTGCTGGAAGACAGGAAGATCCTCTCATAGCACAAGACCGGCCCATACTGGCTTTAATGCCTTCATTTGAATCTGAATAATCCACGTGGTTCCCATGCTGTCTTGGATCAGAACTGAATAAACAGGAAGAGAAAGTTTAAAGAGCTAATCACTTGTGCTTTGTTTTTCCAGCGAGGAAGATGTTGCTGTGGGATTGGAAAGAGTGGGAGAAGAAGAAAAACAAATGGCAATAAAAAGAAGCAGTGAGTGTGAGCCCCTGCTACAAGACACCAGTGCCTCTTCTCAGTTTGGTGGCACCGCAGTGACGGAATGCCATAAGCCTGTTCCGTGTGGATGGGAAAGAGTTGTGAAACAAAGATTATCTGGGAAAACAGCAGGAAGATTTGATGTCTATTTTATCAGGTAAGCATGCAAGGCGGTAAATAAAGATAGTACAGCCAAGTGTTTTTGTCTAGACAGGTAGTGGGAAGACATAGCAGCAATCTTGGCTTCTAATTTTTCCATAATACCAATGGATTCTGTATATTTGTGAATTTATTTATGCTGTCACAGAGGAAACCATTTTAAAATTCCCTTTATGACTCTTTTTTTTCTTTTCAAATGACCAATGCCCATGACAACATTTGTAAATTATCAATTAGAAATCTGAAATGTGGTTCAGTTCTTTTTTAAAAGTCACTCATATCGGGTACCATAGTAAACGCCTGTGATCCCAGCTTCTCAGGAGGCTGAGGCAGTTCGAGACAAGCTTCCAACATAAGATTTTTAAAAAGGGCTGGGGATGAAGGTCAGTGGTGACTGCTTATGCTTGAGGCCCTGGGCTCAGTCCTCAGTATCAAAAAATAAATAAAAGGCACTTTTATTTGCTAGCAGTAAGTTTCCTTTAATATCGTTTTCTAGCCCACAAGGACTCAAGTTCAGATCCAGAAGCTCACTGGCTAATTATCTTCACAAAAATGGAGAGACTTCTGTTAAGCCAGAAGATTTTGATTTCACTGTACTTTCTAAAAGGGGTATCAGGTCCACATCTAAAGACAGCAGTGTCATAGCTCCGATATCCCAACTGCAAAATGAAAGTCACATGTCAACCCGGAACCTCAGGACACGAAGCAGGTGGAAGAAAGATGTGTTTCCTCTGCCAAGTAGTAATTCAGAGCTGCAAGATAGCAGGGGACCGTCCAGCTCTGATTCCATTCAGTTGCTTTTGAAAGAAGATGAGGTAGTAATGATGCTAACCCCAGGAAGGTTAGCAAGTCCAAAAGGAAGGTGACTCTTTTGAAAGGAATTCCAATGAAGAAAACCAAAAGACGGTGCAAAAAGAGTCTTTCAGATTCTGTTGGAAGTAATGGCAAAGGAGAAGCTCTGTCTGGCAAGACAGATGCCGAAAGAGAGCCTGTTGCACAAGACAGTGAGCTGGGCAGAACTTTGTGTATCTCTGACACCAGAGTAAGCGATGAGACCCTTAAAGTCCAGAGTGCTATGAAAGAAAACTCACTGAATTCAGGATCAGATTTTCATTTTGAACAAATAACTTCTGGCGCCCCAAACAAATTAGGTTCAACCAAAGAAGCAGAGCGCAACGAGAAGTCTGAGGAGTCCTTTTTAGAATCAGAGGGAAACAGATCAAAAGTAGACGAGGGGGAGAGGAAGGGACATTTGCATGTTGACCTTTTAAAATGTGGCTCTGAAACAGACAACAAATGCTCACAAGGCAAGAAAAATTTTACATCTGAGAAAATATTTTGTGGTATTCAGTGCATACTTCCAGATCTTGTACTTCATGTCTGTCCTGTGGTTAAGATACAGGCTAGACAAAGAAATAGGGTCGTATATTAGATCTATTCTTCAGATTATCCTAATATGCTGTTAACTGATCTTCCCATCCTCTTTCCAGCCAGTCATCTTAAAACTGGAAGGAAAATTAAAAGACTTCACTTGTGAAAAATTCACAGAAGATTCCTCTTATACACAAACTGACTGAGAATAGCCAGTGTCTTCACACATCTGCTGTTGCTTACTACTGATGTGTGACTTCTAATTTAATTTTGTATATATCATGGTCATTTTTGTCTTCTATTATAATGTAGTGCTTCTCTAAAAGGCCTAAGGGTTCTAAATAATTCAGAAGTGTAATCACATAGTTCATCTATTATTCGTAATATGCTCTTAATACAGAGTTCAGAGCTGAGCTGTTTGGCTTTTATAATACCTCAGTGAATAATAGATAAAAAGGAGCTCTTCTGAGCAGCCCTGTATTAGTTATTCATTATGCCATTATGGTATAATGAATAACTCCCTCATAGTACTTAATAATCCTGTGGGGGCCGAATTGGTGGAGCAGGGGATTAGACTTGATTTCTGATCTCAATCCCACCATAATTCGATGTCTTCTCTGTGCCTGGAATTTCTCTACCTGTATACCTAGGAATCTCAGAGAGTTCAAGTCTGTCCTTAAAGACTGAGCATCTTCAAGAAAGCATTGGGGTTTATGTAGATTTATTGCTAATATAATGGACAAATTAAATATTAAAAAAACCTTTTATGACTAAGATGAAAATATTCTACTCAGCTTATACTTAAGTTTGGTTCTCAATATAAGATGAAATACCCTTAGGTTAGTGGGTGTCCAGTGGAATAATACAAATTTATTGGTTGAGCTAAAAATTGCTAAGTGAACTAGTTATAAAGGAGGCTAGTTAGTAATTATTTGTAGAAACCCACAGAAAACGTTAGCAAGTAACTAACTAGTAAGAGCAGTTTCCCTTTTTTTCTTTCTACTGGGTTTTATCTACTCAAAATAGAAGAGCAAAAAACACTAGGCCGATCTGGAGACCTTGACACTTTCCCAGTGTGATCAGTCCCAGTATCATTTCTAAATCGCTTCATTTCTAAGCCTCAATGTCTTCATCTGAAAAATAGAAATAATAGCCCTCACTAGTCCCATTTTGCACATCAAGAATATTGTAAGATAAATTGAGAATGGAAAAGATGACTTCATGATACCCATATGCAAGGTATTATTAACTGCAATTCAAATTTAGAGGGTGTGAGTAGAGGAAGTAAGCAAATATGACTGTTACAGATTTTTTTTTTTTTTTTTTTTTTTTTTTTTTTTTGTACCGGGGATTGAACTCAGGGGCACTCAACCACTGGGCCACATCCCCAGCCCTTTGTTGTATTTTGTTAGAGACAGGGTCTCACTGAGTTACTAAGTGCCTCGCCATTGCTGAGGCTGGCTTTGAACTCGCGATCCTCTTGCCTCAGCCTCCCAAAGTGCTGGGATTACAGGCGTGCGCCACCACGCCCGGCTGACTGTTACAGAATTTTGAGAAGTCTGATAGCATGTCCCCAGTAGATAGTAGTGTTGCAGGGTAGAGATCTTAGATTTTTCTGCAGTTTCTGTTTTGCTTGTATTCCCCCACTTTTCTTTTCTTCTTTCTTCTTTCTTTTTTTTTTTTCCCCCAAATACAAGTATTCAAAATAAAAGTATACAAAATAAAGCCGGGCGTGGTGGCGCACGCCTGTAATCCCAGCACTTTGGGAGGCTGAGACAGGAGGATCGCCAGTTCAAAGCCAGCCTCAGCAATGGCGAGGCACTTAGCAACTCAGTGAGACCCTGTCTCCAAATAAAATACAAAAAAGGGCTGGGGATGTGGCCCAGTGGTTGGGTGCCCCTGAGTTCAATCCCCGGTACCACAAAAAAAAAAAAAAAAAAAAAAAAAAATTAGTTAAAACTTATGTAAGTACTCAGAATAATGCCTGGCATGCTTTATAAAAGTGTTTGAATTATTATCATTTGATCCTTGACTATCTCTTTAAGCTAAACCATAGATTCTATATTCTCTGTTCACTGTGCCTTTTCAGAAGACACCACCATACCACGGACACAAGTAGAAAAAAGGAAGACAAGCCTGTATTTTTCCAGCAAGTATAACAGAGAAGGTATCACTTTCCCAATGACAGCATCAGATTCTAAGTCAATATCGGGTGCACAACTCTGATGCAATGTGTCTTTTAGCTCTTAGCCCCCCACGACGAAAGGCCTTTAAGAAATGGACACCTCCTCGGTCGCCTTTTAATCTTGTCCAAGAAACACTTTTCCATGATCCGTGGAAGCTTCTCATCGCGACGATATTTCTCAATCGGACATCAGGTTTGTGGATTCTTCTCATTTGTGTCTTAGTAGAGGCAACGTGATCGTGAGAAAGAGCAGTGAATTGATTAGGAGGCCTGGGTTCAAGGTCCATTTCCAGTCTGTGACCTCAGCTAAGGTGTTCCCTTTCTGCCCTCAAACTCTTCCCCCATGAGAAAGTGAGACTAGATGACATGCAGTGGCATTTTTAGCATTAAAGGGCAGATCATGTATTTCCTACTTGCACATTAGCTTTGGTCATTAGTGCAAATCAGTCAATTAGCATTTCTCCACCCTGCATCATATATAAAAGCATTTCCTTTTCAATGACTTTATCTTGTATTTATCTTGTCTGTGTGCTTCTGCACTAGCTATCTAGTGATCTGATTATTTAAAAACCAATATCACACAAGGCCAGTTTCAGTGGAAATTGGACTATTTATTGGCCAAATAGCAGTGTGGGTATTTGACTCTAAAAAAATGGCCTCTTGTCTCATACATGATTAGACACATATTTTGCTTTAAAATTAACAGTCACGATGGAAGAAACAATGGTTTATTTTTCTATCAAGTGACCAAGCTGCTGAATCTTTTTTTTAAATTTATTTATTTATTTGCTTTAGTTGTACACAATGCAATGCATTTATGTTTTATGTGGTGCTGAGGATCGAACCCGGGCCGCTCATGTTCTAGGCAAGTGCTCTACCACTGAGCCACAACCCCAGCCCCCAAGCTGCTGAATCTTAAGGCCTCAACAAATGCATCCTATTATTTTCTCTGAACAATAAGATATTCTATTTTGATTATTCTTGGTGAACAGTGATGTTGTTTCTTCATTGGTTTCCATTGTCAAAGAGTCATGACAGGTGGTTAATCATGTATGAGATAAGAAAAAAATTTTTATTTCTAAAAGTGAAATAAATGGAAATATCACTCACTAAAAATAATAATAATAATAAGCCAGGCGCAGTGGCGCACACCTGTAATCCCAGCACTTGGGAGGCCAAGGCAGGAGGATTGAGTTCAAAGCCAACCTCAGCAATGGCGAGGCACTTAGCAACTCAGTGAGACCCTGTCTCTAATAAAATACAAAAAAGGGCTGGGGATGTGGCCCAGTGGTCAAGTGCCACTGAGTTCAATCCCTGGTACCAAAAAAAAAAAAAAAAAAAAAAAAAAAAGCCTTTTGTCGATGGTTAAACATATAAAACCTTTGCATGAGATTTCTAGATGAGAAACTACCTGGACCTAAAAGCAGCCTTTCAGGGGCTGGGGATGTGGCTCAGCGGTAGAGCGCTCACCTAGCATGTGTGCGGCCCAGGTTCAATCCTCAGAATCATGTAAAAATGAAGGCATTGTGAACAACTAAAACAAATAAATAAATTTTTTTTTTTTTTTTTTGTGGTACCAGGGATTGAACTCAGGGGCACTTGACCACTGGGTCACATCCCCAGCCCTTTTTTGTATTTTATTAGAGACAAGGTCTCACTGAGTTGCTAAGTGCCTCGCCATTGCTGAGGCTGGCTTTGAACTCGCGATCCTCCTGACTCAGCCTCCCAAAGTGCTGGGATTACAGGCGTGCGCCACCGCGCCCGGCATAAATAAATATTTTTAAAAAAAAAAAAAAAAGGCAGCCCTTCAGAGGCTTTTTTATAATCATTGTTATTTTCCTTTCCCAGGAAAAATGGCCATACCCGTGCTTTGGGAATTTCTGGAGAAATACCCTTCGGCTGAGGTAGCAAGAACTGCGGACTGGAGAGATGTATCGGAACTTCTGAAACCTCTTGGTCTCTACGATCTTCGAGCTAAAACCATTATCAAGTTCTCAGGTGTGTACCTTATGCCCAAAGGAAAAAAACAAATTTTGCCTTTTTTTTTTTTTAATATTTTTATTTATTTGCTTTAGTTGTACACAATGCCTTTATTCGTACGTGGTGCTGAGGATCGAACCCGGTCGCCCACGTGCTAGGTGAGCGCTCTACCGCTGAGCCACAAGCCCAGCCCAATTTTGCCTTTTTAATAGAGCCACACCTTGAACTTTGATGTCTTCAAATGCTACGATAATAGAGGTTATTGGGCTCAAGCACTTAAGGCATTGACAAACAGCCTGCTTTCCCCCAAAACTGTAATAAAAATGGCATAAAACATTGGAGGTCCCATCCTCCAAACTGGAAGATGAGAGGTGGGTTTTTGCAAAAGGATCAAACCAACCCAGGTAATGAAGCTTTGTCCAGCAGAGGTCAGGCCACATGGGCAGAATTTGGGAAGAAGTCGGTGGAACAGAAAGTCCTGTCCTAAAGGACGTTCGATACCCCTGTCTAGTCAGCACAGCACAAAATAGTGGCTAGGAAGTCATAAGGGAGCTGTAGGAATTCGAAGGGAGAGCAGTCACAACCCAGTTTATCCGTCCTTTCCCGCCACACTCCATTCCATAAATGTTACCACACATTTACGGAAAGTGTCTTCCTAGAAGCTGAGCTCATGTGTGGGATGTTGTCTTCTCCAGATGAGTATCTGACAAAGCAGTGGAAGTATCCGATTGAGCTTCATGGGATTGGCAAATATGGCAATGACTCTTACAGGATTTTTTGCGTCAACGAGTGGAAGCAGGTGAGGCCCATTCCCAGCCCTAGCCTGACCAGCACGTTTGTCTCTGAAGCAAAAGAAGTCCACGGTTATGGCTAAAACTGTTCATTGCACACAAGTGCTATTGCAGTCCTGACCATTTTTGTTCTCAGCTCCAGGGGAGCTGGTGGTATGGGGTTATCTGCAGCAGGGAGAGGGTCATTAGACACTCCCCAAGTCCACAAAGACCCTTTGGCATGGCCTCTGACTGGCTTCCAGCAGTTTGTCACTTCTGACCCTGTTTCTGCCTTTCCCTGTTTATATGCCATCTCTACATCTGATGTGGTTTCCTCCTGTCAAAAGGAGGCAGGTTTGGGCTCAGAATGTTTGCTTGTTGGGTTTCTCAGACCATTTTGGGTGGTAACTGGGTCCTCCTTCAGCTGCCCATTCTGTTGAGTATTTGAGTTCTGCTAGCTGTGTGACTCTGGCCAATTTAATTAGCTTCTCTGTTCCTCAATTTCCTTATCTGTAAAGTAGAGCTAAAATCATGCCTGGCTCATAGGTCATTAGTAGGATTAAATCAGTTAAAATTTATGTAACTAGCCGGGCGCGGTGGCGCACGCCTGTAATCCCAGCACTTTGGGAGGCTGAGGCAGGAGGATCGCGAGTTCAAAGCCAGCCTCAGCAATGGCGAGGCACTTAGCAACTCAGTGGGACCCTGTCTCTAAATAAAATACAAAAACGGGCTGGGGATGTGGCCCAGTGGTCGAATGCCCGTGAGTTCAATCCCTGGTAACCACAAAAAAAAAAAAAAAAAAAAAAAAAAAAAAATTTATGTAACTACTAAGAATAATGCCTGGCATGCTTTATAAAAAGCATTTGAATTATTATTATCATTTGATCCTTGACTATCTCTTTAAGCTAAACCATGCCCAGCCCTAATGCATCCGGATGGCAGCTGGTGGTGTCCTGGTACACTGTCCTCTCAACTGGTGACTCGCCCTCAAGCATTCACCCTGCAGGGTCGGGTCAAGCCTGGGCTGAAAGGACACAGTCTTATCCCTGCTCCGCCAGAGCAGTCCACTGTGGCCTGAGCAATCCATTTGGCCTCTCAGCATCTAGAACCTCCTAGAAAATGTATTAATACTTGACTCAGGTCCTCCCCACCTCGACTCTCCAGGTCTGAATCAGTACTGATCTAGAAACTTTGCAAACTGTACAGGATTACTGTAATGTAAGGGATGATATTACTCATGAATCCTGCTCGGTTAAAGGATATTATATATTTCAGGTGTATTGTAATGTATTAATCCTCACCAAACCTTTCTAAGCCAATCTTAAAAAAATGTATGTATGATCTTACATAAGGCCTGTGTCTCCTGACGTGTTGTATTTTTTCCAGGTACACCCCGAGGACCACAAGTTAAATAAATACCATGACTGGCTTTGGGAAAATCATGAAAAATTAAGTCTGTCTTAAAGCCCTTTGAAGTTTCCAAACTTGTCTTTTGTGCACTGTTTAGGACATGGGGTGTGGGTGGCTTTTATTTTTGCAGTGCTGAGGCTGGAACCCAGGGACTTGCACATGCCAGGCCAGTGCTCTACCACTGAGCCCCACCCCAGCCCTGCACTTCAGTTTTTAAGAAGTCCATTAAAGGCAAACGAGCTACCTTTCCAGGCATATGGATTTTAATTAGTCCATCTAGGAGCCCGGTTTTCTTAATGTGTGTGGTACTGGTGGCCCTTTATTACTGAATGTTTTAGAACATATTTTGAGATTTTTTTAAAAAATTAATTATTTGATAACAATCCTAGAAAATATACATGACTTTTCCAATAATGGAATGCAATGTGAGAGTGAAAAATGCTTTTGTGAGTCATCAATAATACAAAGCAGATTTCCATCAACCCAGCTAGAGGGAAGATTAGATTTTATATTCTCTTTCTGTAGAAAATGATATTACTGAACACAATGTGATAGGAAGAATCAAAGAGTTTGCCATTTTTATTACAATAATAATTTATTATTATCATTTTTGGCATTGGGGATTGAACCCAGGGGTGCTTTACCACTGACTGTCATCCCCAACCCTTTTTATTTTTTATTTTTGAGACAAGGTCTTGCTAAGTTGCTGAGGCTGGCCTTGAACTTACGATCCTCCCAAGTCACTGGGATTATAGGAATGTGCCATTGTGCCCATCTTATTGAAGATATTGTAATGTTATAGTTCAGATACTGAAACATTTATCTCAGAAATTACCAAACAAAAATCCTAAATTATCTAGTCTTTTTTTTTTTTTTTTCAGGGGGGGGGTCCCAGGTATTGTACCCAGGGGCACTTCACCACTGAGCCACATCCCCAGCCCTTTTTTATATTTTATTTAGAGACAGGGTCTCACTAAGTTGCTGAGGCTGGCCTTGAACTTGTGAGCCTCTTGCCTCCCAAGCCACTGGGATTACAGGTGTGTGCCATCCTTCATGTGTTTCTTTTTTTTTTTTTTGGTACCGGGGATTGAACTCAGCGGCACTGGACCACTGGGCCACATCCCCAGCCCTTTTTTGTATTTTATTAGAGACAGGGTCTCACTGAGTTGCTAAGTGCCTCGCCATTGCTGAGGCTGGCTTTGAACTCGCGATCCTCCTGACTCAGCCTCCCAAAGTGCTGGGATTACAGGCGTGCGCCACCGCGCCCGGCCCTTCATGTGTTCTTGATAGCTCCACACTGGCTCTTAGGAATGGTAGGTCTGCCCCCACCCCCCTTCCCCCAAACCTCACATCTATCTTATAATGTGAAAATCGCTCATGTCCTTTACCTTGATCCCTTTGCAAAAACCCATCTCATCTTCCAGTTTGGAGGATGGGACCTCCAATGTTTTATGCCATTTTTATTACAGGTATTGTAATAGTGTAGTTCAAATACTGAAATGTTTTCCTTAGAATTCACCAAACGAAAAAAATATATATACAAATCCTACATTATTGTCTTAATTACAAATTGCCATTTGAAGGTTTAATTTGAAAATTAAATTGACTGAATAAAAGAAAAATGAACGAATTGTCTGGGAGACTGCCTTGTAGGGTGGTGTGCAAGCAGATCAGATGCAGTGTTTCCATCTCTCGAACAACTGTGGGTTTTTAGAGAAGGCTGTGTTTTGACCAGCGATCGGGAAAACTGGCCACACCTTCCCTCCCGAGACATCCTAACTGCACTTCATATTTACCCATCACATCTGAATAGCATTCACATAATGCAGACCCTCTGTCGGGGAAGGGTACAAAGAAGAAAAGACTTTGTGGAGAGCCTCATGGGAGGAGAGAATGACAGACACAGTAATGGAAAGGGACCAAACAGGTGTCTGGTCCCCCTCAGATGACACAGACATGGCAGCTAACAGTGTAGAAGGGTCTCTGAAGACTCTGGCCACAGTCAGGGTTGCAGGGTATGACAAGCTTACCAAACTTCAGCATCAGGTATGGCTGCATGCAGGGTTTGCTGGCACATCGTCCCCCCCCCCCCCACGTCCCCATGGATAGCGTGGGCCCATGGAGGTGAGCTCGAGCAGGACAGCTCGGCCACAGCCTGGGCTCCAGGCTCTAGGCTGGCCCCTCCCCTTTCTTGCAGGTGAGGTTGCCCGACTTACGGACCTGTTTCCTCATCTCTGAAATGGGATGGTACTGCCTACCTCACGTGGTTATTGTGATTGTTGAGTTCATACGTACAAGTGCTTAAATGGTGCCTCCTTTCAAGAATACTGTTGATGTGGCCCCAGGGAACAATACCAGTGACTACCTCTGGTATTGAGGGTCACAAAGATAATGCAGTCTAGTAAAGATGGTGCCTCGTTGGGGCTGGGGTTGGGGCTCAGCAGTAGACTGTTCGCCTAGCACGTGCGAGGCCCTGGGTTCGATCCTCAGCACCACATAGAAATAAAATAAAGGTATTGTGTCCAACTACAACTAAAAGGTAAGTATTTATTTAAAAAAAAAAAAAAAAAAGATGGTGCCTAGCACAGAAACAGCACTGAAGTGTTGTTTTTGCTTTTATTTTTATTATTTTTTTTTTTTAGTTAAAATTTAAAGCATAAAATTCATCACTTAACCACTTTAGGGAGGTAGTTAGTAGCAGAGCACTTGCCTAGCATGCACAAGGCCCTGGGTTTCATCCCCAGCACAGGGGGGAAAAAATCAGTTTTTTTTTTTAGTACATTTACAATGTTGTGCAATCCTTATCACTAATTCCAGAACATTTCCATCTGAAAAGAAACCCCACACCTGCTGCCAGTTATTTCTAACCCCCCTCCCCCGCCATACCCTGGCAATTATTAATGGGCATTTTGTGAGATTTTCCTGTTCTGGACATTTCGGATAAATAGAATCGCATAGCAGTGGCTTCCAAATCAGCATACTGATTTGAAGGTTCATCCATCTCGGAGAGGCTCAGTACTTCCATTCCTCTGGTTCTTCGGCTCTGTCATTCCAAACCACGGCACCCTGTCCTAAGGTGGCAGAATAGACCAAACACCCTGCCTTCATTTCGCCACCATTTGGATTCTTAAAACACCCCGGAGGAGGCAGGGCCTATTCTTTGGATGAGAAAACCTGACTACTAAAGACGTGGAGATCTGCCCAGATCCTAGTTTGCAGGAAAGGGGGATTCGTTTACTGCAAATTCAGGACCCCTGGATCAGACCCGGAATTGGGCACCTGGGGGACTTCCCCGCGGCCAGTACCAGGGTGGGGCGAGAGGAACTGAGATGCGCAGGCTTGGCCCCGGGGCGGTTCGCTCCCTGCCCTCCTCCCGGCGCCTGGGGCTCTGAGCCAATCAGCGCCGGGAGTCGGTTGTCATGGCAACGGGTTGTTGCTGCTCTTTGCAAGTGGCGCGCCTTTCGCAAAACTGAAGAGCTGCTTTTCTTGCGCCCCCGCACCTGCAAGGAGCAAACGCCCAGATGGATGCACGCTTTTCGCCACGCGCTTCCGCTCCCGACGCCGGGACCATGGACTACTACTTTAGAATCTACCAGAGTCTGTTTTCGCAGCCGCCGGGTAAGTCCCGAGAATGACTCCCTCCAACATGTAGTCTGTGGGAAACCTCAATGTCCTACTGACGCGTAAAAGTGGCGGGTGAGGACAAATTAAAGATCTCTTTGTGCCGTGTCCCTGCTGGGGGAGGGGGTCTCCAGAGAGTCGGGGCTGGTCATGGGCATTTCTGAGATTTCCATGCTGCAGCCTCGTTGGAGGACAGGCCCCAAGTTGCCTTGACTTGGAACCAAAGGCCAGATTCACGTGCCTGGGGCCCTCCAGCTCCCCCAGTTTCTCTGCCACGCGTTAATGTACTGGGTACTGGAGAAGAGGCGGGAGGAGGCCTCAAGACTTCAAGGTTCTGAGGACAGTCTGCCGCAGGCTGGATTCTTGGCAAACCACTGCAGCTTCAGAGGTGAAGGACAGAGATACATGGATAATTACAGAATGGGAAGGGGGAATGCTGGGCTCAGGGGTGACCCTCAGGAGTAAGAGATCTGCTGAATGTAGGAGACACTGGAGGAACAGTTCCAAGCTGCTGGAAAAGCTCTTTACAGCAGGCCTTAGAGGGTAAAAAGCAGCTCCCCCAGTCAGAAGAAGAAAAGCATGCACGAGGTCTTGGTGGATTCCAGAAACTACTGGTAGTTTGTCTCCAGAGTTAAGGCGAGAGAAGGGGCCAGCTCATGAAAAATCTCAAGATGGAGAAGGCAGCAGCAGTGACAGGATGGTATTGGAAGCTGTCAATTCAGGCTGAGCCTCACTGGCTGACTGGGAATGCTGGATATTAGAAATGACATCAGGGACCGTCAAGCGTGAATACTGAAGCCTTCTCCAGGCCTCTTCTCCAGTCCCACACACACTAATGACCAGTGGAGAAATCAGATGAGCCGGAACCCCTGGCCACCTTTCCCAGGCACACAGATGCCAAGGCCAGATATGCTGGAAGGTGAGGGCCAGGCTAGAGGGAGCTACAGAGACTTGAGGGCTGATTGAACAGGGGACACAGAAGGGGCAAACGTGATACTCAGGTTGGTAGCTAGGGGCACCTGGTAGATGAATGTGCCTTTCACAGAGATAGAGAACACACCCGGAGTACCTGGTTAGTTGGACCAAAGGTATGGAGACAATTTCATCTTAGTTGGTTGACACCTAACTCTTGAGCTTGAGATCCTCGTAAGCCATCCAGATGAAATGTTTAGAAGCAACTGGATGTATAAAACTGGATGCATAATTTCACATCGTAAATATTATTATGGGTGTCCTTGACATGAAGAGGGTCATCAAAACATGAGAGCAGAAGAGATTCTTTGAGAAAAAAAGAGAGAGAGAGAGCATTGGTATAAGGCTAGAAAGCACTGATATTTAAGCCAGCCTCAGCAATGGCGAGGTACTTAGCAACTCAGTGAGACCTGTCTCTAATAAAATACAGAAAAGGGCTGGGGATGTGGCCCAGTGGTCCAGTGCCCCTGAGTTCAATCCCTGGTACCAAAAAAAAAAAAAAAAAAAACCACTGATATTTAAGGGCTGGGCAGAAGAACAGGAACTCAAGAATAGTGGCCAGAGGGAGGTGGCACAAGACTTAGCCAGAGATTTGAATCAGAAGCCAAGAGAGGGGAAAATTTCAAGAAGGAACACGTTCCTCTCCAGACAGACTGACCCAGAAAAATGGGAATATGTGTGTTTTCTGGATCATCCATGAGGAGGCATAGGATCAAGGGGTAGGAGTTTCTGGGAAACAAATTATGGATCAACCTAAGAATGTCCTTTCTAGAAGCCACAATGAGGCATTCACAATGTCATGCGGACAGCTCCATGTTCCCAGGGGTGTACAAACAGAAGCAAAGACTGCCAGTGACATTTTAGAAAGCATCTCAGACCTGGGCAGGGAATGAAACTCTGAGGGCTTTCCTCTCCAACTCGGAGGCAAAGTGTTCACTGTCTATGTGACAGCAGCCTCTGTCACGTAGGAGCCCACCTTGCTTTCCTACTGAGGGACACAGGGCCCCCAGGAACATTAGGATGTAGTTCTATGAGGAAGATGTGGGTAGGGAACCTTCAAGAGGGTGGTCATGGGGTGACATTTGAACTATAAACCATATAATAAAAAGTACTCAGCCAGGGAGAGACTTTAGGGACTCCTCTGCCCTTCAGAGGACAAACAAATCTGAAAACGGGAAACAGGTTACATACAGAGCAACTTTCATAAATTGACTGATTCTAAAAATCACCACCACCCATTCGGCTTGTATTTCAATTATCCCCATTTTACAGATGTAGAAAGTGAGGCACAGAGAAGTTAAAAGACTTGCCCAAGATCATGCAGCCAAGAAGTGGCAGGGCCAGGACTCAGACCCGGGCACTCGAGCTTCAAAACCTCTGCTCTTAGGGCTGGGGTTGTAGCTCAGCGGTAGAGCGCTCACCTAGCATGTGTGAGGCCCTGGGTTCGATCCTCAGCACCACATAAAAATAAATAAAGGTATTGAGTACAACTACAACTAAAAAAATAAATATTAAAAAGAAAACTCAGCCGGGCGCGGTGGCGCACGCCTGTAATCCCAGCACTTTGGGAGGCTGAGGCAGGAGGATCGCGAGTTCAAAGCCAGCCTCAGCAATGGTGAGGCACTTAGCAACTCAGTGAGACCCTGTCTCTAATAACACAACAAAGGGCTGGGGATGTGGCCCAGTGGTTGGGTGCCCCTGAGTTCAATCCCCGGTACCACAAAAAAAAAAAAAAAAAGAAAGAAAGAAAACTCAGCTCTTACAGGTGCTTTGCTGCCTGAGATGATTGGATCAGATCAGAGCCGCAGTCCTCAAAGTTCATTCTGATCACCCATGGGAGTATCGGGGGCTAGAGGTGAAAAGGAGTTAATTAGAGAAAGTGTATAGAGTCCTTAGCTTGGTGCCTGCCATCGTGAGTGCCAGTCACATCGGATGACTTTATCTTCCTCGTTGTAGAGAGGAAGTGATGAAGCTAGGTTGGGAACCCAAGGGACCCAGACACCCAGCCCAGTGCTAAAACACTTTTCCTTCCTGGCTCCTTTTAGTTCTTTTTCAGAAAAGAAATCTGAAGCCAGGCGCAGTGGCACATGCCTGTAATCCCAACACCTGGAAGGCTGAGGCAGGAGTTGAGAAGTTGGAGGCCAGCCTCAGCAATGGCGAGGCACTTAGCAACTCAGTGAGACCCTGTCTCTAATAAAATACAAAAAAGGGCTGGGGCCGGGTGTGGTGGCGCACGCCTGTAATTCCAGCACTTGGGAGGCTGAGGCAGGAGGATCACGAGTTCAAAGCCAGCCTTAGCAATGGTGAGGCACTTAGCAACTCAATGAGACCCTGTCTCTAATAAAATACAAAAAAGGGCTGGGGATGTGGCCAGTGGTCAAGTGCCCCTGAGTTCAATCCCTGGTACCAAAAAAAAAAAAGGGCTGGGGATGTGGCCCAGTGGTCGGGTGCCCCTGAATTCAATCCCTGGTACCAAAAAAAAAAAAAAAAAAAAAAACGAAAGAAAGAAAGAAATCTGAAATCTGGTGGTGCTTGCCTGTCACCCCAGTCACTCAGGAGGCAGGAAGATCGTTAAGTTTCAGGCCAGCGTTAGCAATTTAGCAAGACCCTCAGCAACTGAGTGAGACCCTGTCTCAAAATAATGGAAAAAAAGGGGGGGTAGCTGGGGATGTAGCTCAGTGGCAAAGTACCCCTGGGTTCAATCCCCAGTACCAAAAATTCAATCAATAAAAAGGCGCTTCCCTCTTACTTTCTCCCAAGAGGTGTCCCAGGCTAAGATGTTAGATTCTAAGGACAGCAGCCTGTTTGAGCCTGAGCCGCTCCTTAAACACTGCTTCCAGCAGTTCAAGCGGAAGGACTTCCACCTGCCCGAGAGCCGCCGCAGGATCATCGTCCTGCCCCAGAAGCAGGCGCAGGTGCCCAAGGATCCCACGCTCCCGCCCCCGCCGCCCCCCGCCACCCGTCCCCAGCTACAAAGCCCTGGAAAACGGTGACACCCAAGAGCAGCCAGAGGACACCAGGACCTGGCTGAACCGCAGGCTGAAGCTCCGGAAGCAGCTGGAATCGTTCGGGGACGTGAGGACGTGGCTGGAGAACAAGCCCAGCCTCACGCCCTCGGAGGCCAAGGTCTTGCACATGATCCACGAGGAGCTTGAAGCCCGGAGTGACCGCGCCTCACCTGTGCTCAGGGACATCAGGGTGAGCTGCCCCCTCTGTCTGATGACAACGGTGACTTTTTTTATTTTTATTTTTGTACTGGGGATTGAATTCAGGGGCACCCGACCACTGGGCCACATCCCCAGCCCTTTTTTTTGAAAATTTATTAGAGGCAGGGTCTCACTGAGTTGCTAAGTGCCTCGCCATTGCTAAGGCTGGCTTTGAGCTTGCAATCCTCCTGCCTCAGCCTTAGCATTCAATCTATGGTTGACATTTTTATTATTATTGTAATCTCACTGATGTCATTTGGGTTGGTTGGCCTAGAAACTTCAGGGTCAATGCTTGCTATTATCATAGCCAAAGTCCAAATGTCATGGGTCTAACACACACTTTTCTCCCAGCAACACAATATCTATGAATAAACACTGGACTTGGGTTAAAAATGCAGCTCTGTAGCTTACCTGCTGCGTGACCTTGGGCACATCACTGTACCTCTCTGAGCCTAATTCCTCATCTGTACATAGAGAACTCTCTAATTCACAGCATCCTTTCTTTCTTCACCAAAAAAAGTACTGCCTCCCTGCCTGAGGCCTGAGACCAGGGATGGGGATAGGCAGGGACAGGAAGTCCCTTTGAAAACTGTCTGGGCTACACCAAGATAAGGGAGCATTGTCATTACAGACTATTTCCTTAACCTGGAATTAGAAGAGGACTAGGATTCATATAGGTAGAAAAAGAGGAACTGGGGTTGTGGCTCAGTGGTAGAGC
Source organism: Tamias sibiricus (assembly GCA_025594165.1). Classification (NCBI taxonomy): domain Eukaryota; kingdom Metazoa; phylum Chordata; class Mammalia; order Rodentia; family Sciuridae; genus Tamias; species Tamias sibiricus. Next base: position 25,702,645 of record CM046675.1, on the reverse strand, counting down.
GCTCGCCAAGCACATGCACAGCCCTGGTTCGAACCTCAGCACCACATAAAAATAAATAAATAAAATTTAAAAAAGATATTCTAAAAGAGAGAAAGGTATTGCAGACAGGGAGGCCCATCAGGAGCAAAGACTGGGAGGTGGAAGCTCATGGTGCCAGGAAGGGGTGTGCATTTGGTCCACTGGGAGGCCAGGGGCCACAGAGCCCCTGCCTGGTCTGATGGAGAGATGTGCGTATGAGTGAAATCTTAGTGCTCATTGTCCAAGCGTCTTGTTCCAGATGAGGAAACCGAGGCTCACACAGCAGTCTCAGTGTGTTCTGCAGCAAAGCACAGTTGCCCTGCATCCTGCCCTTTGCTCTCCATCTTCTGTCTGTTCAGAGCTGCTCAGCCTCTCTCTCCCATCTGTCTTCCTGGAGATTGAGTCCCACTGGCCCATCTCGTTTGAATTCTCCCCTCTGCTCTCTCTCTTGCCTTTTCCAGAGAAAAACCCTTCAAGCCTCTCAAAAACTGGTGCCCCAGCTGCGGCTGCCCAAGCCCTCTGCACTATCAGACTTGTTCTCCTACCTGCACAGACGCAAGCTCAAGGTCCTGGACCTGTTTCACAAGACAGACCTGAATGGGAAGCAGAGAATCTCCAGGGAGGAGTTCATCTTGACTCTGAAGGCAGTAAGCAGCACCCACTTGTCCTGGCTGGGCCTGGTGGGTGGGAGGCAGCTGTGCCTCCTCTCTGCCCCTGTCCCCAGGTTGTGGATCAGCTCAAATAGACACAGGGAAGGCTGGGGCTGGGGCTCAGTGGCAGAGCGCTGGCCTAGCTGTGTGAGGCACTGGGCTTGATTCTCAGCACTGCATATAAATCAAATAAAGGTACATTGACAACTAAAATAAATAAATAAAGAGTAGACACAGGGAGCACAGGCCTAGTACTTGCAAAGCCAGATTGGAAAATGCAGTGTAGCTTGTAGCCAAATCAGACCCTTAAAACCACCCCCCACACTAGTCTGACCTTAAAAGACCCTACACATGACCGGGGTGTGGTAGGGCTCAGGGCGCATGTGACCCTGTGTTCCCAGCACTGCAAAAAAGAAGCCTTATGTGAATAGAAAGTTTGCAGACGCAAGCCCCAAAATAGTCAGCCCATCAGACCCCAGAGAGAGTCAGGCCTTCGGTCCTGCTTCCTGAACCTTCTAGAGCTTCTCCACCTATCATGTGTATGAATCACATCCGGGTCTTGCTTCTGACTCAGACCCTTTGTGGGTGGCCCAAGGTGTTGCATTCTTGAGAAATTCTCAGTGATGCATCTGGCCCGCAGACCACCTTTTCACTGTTTTCACTTTCACTGGCTGTGTTGTAAATTGATTATAAATAAATAAAATTAAAAATCCAGTTCCTGGGGCTGGAATTGTGGCTCAGTGGTAGAGCACTTGCGTAGCATGTGCAAGGCCCCGGGTTCGATCCTCAGCACCACATAAAAATAAATAAGATAAAGGTATTGAATTCATCTACAACTAAAAAATAAATATTTTTTAAAAAATCCAATTCCTCAATCATGCCAGTCACATGTCATGTGGTCAATAGTCGCATGTGGGGTAGGACGTTGCTCAGTGAGTCTTTCAACACCATAAACAGAAAGGTAAAATATTAGATCTTTTAGTACCAAAAGAGTCCTGTTCTCATTTAAGGTAACTTCAGTGGACAATGACTACTATCTAAAGAAACTGAGAAGCACAATTATATTTCCTTTAAAACTTATCTTCTTGAACATTCAGCATTGCTGGCGAGTATTACATACCTCCAGAGTTGCTCATTGTCCTTAAAAGAATAAGGTAGATACTATTTCTGATCCTGTTTTACTTCAGTTAAGGGGGGCTTAGGTGTTATTTGTCAACAAGGATGACAGAGAGGTGAAGTCATGCTTCCTGGTAAATGGTGTCATTGAGATCGGAACAAATAGGGTGGGAACCCAGGGACTGACTCTGTAAAGATGGCACCCTGGGGTGGTGGCTCAGCGGTGGAGTGCTCGCCTGCTGTGTATGAGGCACTGGATTCGATCCTCAGCATCACATAAAAAAATAAAGAAATAAAATAAAGGCATTGTGTCCATCTACAACTAAAAAAGAAATTCTTTAAAAAAAAAAAAAAGATGGTGGCATCTGGACTGGGCTTCGAAGTGGGGATAGGAGTTTGTAGGCAGAGAGCAGGAACTGCTTATTTAAAGACAGAGGGAGGGGAAGTGCAGGGGGTGTTCAGAGATGTGTGAAGGGCTCTGGGCTCCTGTGGCTGGGACATTAGGAGTGGCGAGCTGGAGGGTGGGGCCAGATTGGCAAGGCCTTGGCCATGGGCAGGATGTTTGGATGGGAGCCTGCCAGCCTTGGTGGCTTCTCTTCTCTCCTGAGGTCGGAGTCCCTCTGAGTAACCTGGAGATGGAGGACGTGGTGATCTATCTCGACTCCCTTGGGAAGCAGAACACCATCACCATGGAGAACCTGGCCAACGCCTACAAACAGTGGTCTCTGGCTCAGCAGAGGAGCACCCTGTACACTGGAAGAGGGGGTACGTATCCATCCCACCCCATCCTGGGAACCAGTGTGGCGCAGGAGCCCCGGACTCTCCTCCACCGCTCACTTCGGAGTGTGTCCTACTTTGGCTTCCTGTGCGTCCGACAGGCCTCTGCTCTTCCCCAGAAATCAGCCAAGGAGCAGATATTTTCCCAAAGGCCCAACTACCACTGGGTCCATTTGAGGATGCCTGAGGCCCAGCCCCAGTCCTCAGAGGACTCACAGTACAATCTCAGCCCACCAGAGCCCACCTGATACGTTGAGGACTGACCCAAATGGCCAGCTGTCCAGAGGCAGATATTTGTATGTGGTTCAGGGCCTTCTTGCTATTCACCCAGACCTTATTGAGAAAAACTAGAATTTTATGTTCAGAAACAGAATTCACACACATTTAGAGTGTTGTGGTTTGAGAGTTCTGCTCTCGGAGCAGCTAGAGCGGGGCTGCTGCTGTGAGTTGGGTCAGTTGTGCCTCGTTCAAGGTCTATCTGCCAAGCTGTGTGTTAGTCCAGACAGCACAGAGGCAGATTAGAAAGGGGCTCACTGCCAGGCGTGGTGGCGCACGCCTGTAATCCCAGCACTTTGGGAGGCTGAGGCAGGAGGATCGTGAGTTCAAAGCCAGCCTCAGCAATGGTGAGGCATGTAGCAACTCAGGGAGACCCTGTCTCTAATAAAAAAAAAAAAAAAGGGGAGGGGGGCTAGGGATGTAACCCAGTGGTTGAGTGCCGCTGAGTTCAATCCCCGGTACCAAAAAAAAAAAAAGAAAGGGGCTCACTGATGCTCTGGCCATGAATTTACAACACAAGTGTGTGTTGTGCTTCTTTGTATTTTAGTGCCATTGTTGTAAAACACACCTGTGCTCGTGCACACATACACACACACACACACACACACACACACACCACTTCACTACCACCCACCCATTCCAATCCACTCCCCCAAATGTAACTACACCTTTGTTTTTCTTTTTTTCTTTTATCTGTTTAATATTTTTTAGTTGTAGATGGACACAATACTTTTATTTATTTATCTTTACATGGTGCTGAGGATGGAACCCAGGGCTTCACACGTGCCAGGCAAGTGCTCTACCACTGAGCCCCAGCCCCAGCCCCTACGCCTTTGTTTTTCTGGATGAAGTGACTCTTACTCTGCCCCATCCGCCAGCTTGGCAGGAATTTAAACCTCAGACATGTTTGCAGGGGTCTCCTCACCCTCCCTGAGATCACACAGGAGCCCTAGAAAGGGTAGCAGAGGGATTGCCTCCTACAGGTGAAGAGTTGGGACAGAACTAACTCACAGTCACACCAAGTGGTGTGAGGACACTGGTCCTCGCTGGTGTGGGGGAGCTCCCTCAAAGCTTCCATCCCCAGTTTCCCAATCCCAGGCTGCCCTGCAGACCAGCTGTCACCTCCTTCAGGGAACCTGAGTGTCCTCACAGTAGTCATGACCCGTCTTTGATCCCAGTGATTCTGGAGGCTGAGGCAGGAGGATGGCAAGTTCGAGGTCAGGCTCGGCAATTTAGTGAGACTGTTTCAAAAATAAATGAAGAAATACGGCCAGGGACGTGGCTCAGTGGTAGAACACCATGGGCTCAGTTTCCAGTACCACCACCCAAAAGAAAAAAGGGGGGGTGCTGGGACTGTGGCTCAGTGGTAGCACACTTGCCTGGCATGTGTGAGGCCCTGGGTTCGATTCTTGGCACCACATATAAATAAATAAATAAATAAATAAATAAATAAATAAATAAATAAAGGTCTATCTATGACTAAAAAAATATTAAAAAGAAAAAAGTACTGTGCCTTGCAGGAGCCCTGTTTGGGAAGATGGCTAAGATTGCGGTTGACTACGGGCCATGGAGATGTTTGGGCATTGCCGCCTTCTGTAGTCTCACGGGACTTGGCCCGGGATCTCGCGGGACTTGGCCCGGGATCTCGAGAGACTTGAGTGAGATTGCTGATCGGGTCTGTGCCATTTGGTGTGTTGGTTGTTTGGTGGTGTGTGTGGTGCGTGTTAAAGTCATTGTTAGAGCCAGAGAGAAAAGTTATCAGAATAAAAAGGCTGGGGGCTGGGGCTGTGGCTCAGCGGTAGAGCGCTCGCCTAGCACGTGCGCGGCCCGGGTTCGATCCTCAGCACCACGTACAAATAAACGCATTGTGTACAACTAAAAGCAAATAAATAAATATTAAAAAAATAAAAGAAGAATAAAAAGGCTGTTTGTTTCCAGTTCGCCTCTGAACTTCTTCCCGCGGCTTCGTTGCTCCAAGCGGCCATCGCTTCAGGCGGCAACAGTGCCTTTTCCCATGAAATACAGAGCCCATCGCTCTCTCTGGAGCTGGCCGTGATCCTCTGGAGTGACTAGTGTGTCGCAAAGCACTTTGTAGCAAACGTATTTTGAATCTGTTATTTCCCATCAAATAGACTTGAAGCAAGCAGCAGGTATTTGTCGAATGGGGCTGTTCTGGCCTCATTCCTAAGGTTTTTTACCCCTGGAGAGGGGCAGTGGGTAAGTGGGTGGAGTTGGGTGTCCCTCGTTTTGTCTAAAGAGGCAAGGGTTGCTCTAGACACCTGGTGTGGATCCAGTAGCTCTTCTTGCAGAATCACCTGGATCACCCTCTGTGCCCCCAGAGGTCAGTTGTGGTGAGCTGAAAGGGCTCTCCGAGGTCACACTTTCCAAAGAGGAAGGGAATGCTCGGCGAGGTGAGCCACTCGTCCCCAGTGTCAACGGAAGGTAGTGAGGCCCAGATTTCATGTCAGCCTGAGGCAGTGACACCAGAACCAGAGCAGGAGCAAAAGATTCTCTCGTTCGTTCTCATACTGTAGAGCACCTACTATGTGCTGCGCACAGTTCTAACAACCAGGGACACAGCAGTGAACAGGCCAAGGCCCCTACCTTCAACAGCTTCCATGCCAAGGGTTAAACAAGGTGACGATGCCTTGAGGACAGCAGGACAGATCAGAGGGTGGTGGTCGGGGAAGACCCGTCCCAGAAGCAGGCACTGGAGCTGACGTGAGTGAGTGATGAGCCCGTCTCAGGTCAGCTGAGGGGAAGGCGTCCTAGGCAGATGGAGCTACCAAAGCAAAGGCCCCGGGGCAGGAAAGGCCTGGAGGAACAGATGGCAGTCAGGGTGGCCGCGAGAAGTGGGCGAGGGCTGAGCAGCAGGGGATGGGCCAGCCAGAGCCATATTCTTACAGGGCCTGTGGCCAGTGAAAAAGGCTCTGGGCTTCAGTGCTATGAGGAGCCGGGGGGATGAGGTGATATGGTTTGATTTTTTGTTTTTGTTTTTTGTTTTGGTTGCCAGGGATTGAACCCAAGGCACTTAACCACTGAGCCACATCCTACATTCCAGCCTTTTTATTTTTTACTTAGAGACAGGGTCTCACTGAGTTGCTTAAGGCCTTGCTAAGTTGCTGAGGCTGGCCTTGAACTCACGATCCTCCTGCCTCAGCCTCCCAAGCTGCTGGGATTACAGGCGTGTGCCACCCCGCATGGCATGGTTTCCATTTTTTTAAAGGTCCTATTAGCCACCTGGTGGAAACAGGGCGACAGAGGATGAGAATGGCAGCAGGAAGGCTGGGGAGGTGGAGTATGAAATGAGGGGCCATCAGGAGCAAAGGAGGGACATTCGAGGTGTGTCTGAGATGGACACTGGCCAAATACGTGGCAAGGGAGCAGAGGGCTGACGTGGCCTCTGCTCAGTGACCCTGGATGCCTGCTTGCTTTGTCTCTTCTCTCCGACTAGGCTACAACTTGAAGAAGGAGAAAGGTTCCCTCAAGGGCTCACGCTGTAAGCAAAAGGACTCACTCTCCCACACTCCCAAGATGGACCTTCTGATGGTGCCCAAGGTAGACATAGACACAGAGGGATGGCCCATGACCTTGGGGGAGAAGAAGGAGGTGGGCAAGCACTACGAGAGGAAGCGGCCGCACAAGGTACCAGCAGGCTCGGGAAGGGCATGGGGGCTGGGGACGGGGCAGACTGGGTTCAAGCCCCCTGCACCAGCACCCCTCCTGGATGAAAGGACCCAAAGAAGGGGTGTGTTCACCTCTCTGAGCTCCCCACCATCCCTCACTTCTCTAATAAAAACCACACCTGCCTCACAAACTGTGAAGAGGGAGCTGGGTGCCTTGGTGCATGCCTGTAATCTCAGAGGCTTGGGAGGCTGAGGGAGGAGGATCGCAAGTTCAAGGCCAGCCTCAGCAACTTAGTGAGACCCTGTCTCAAAATACAATAAAAAGAGCTGGTGATGTGGCTCAGTGGTTAAGCGCCCTGGGTTAAATCACCAGTACCAAAAAAAATTTAAAAAGTTGGAAAAAGATCACATCGCAGAAAGTATTGTGTTCCCCTCTACCCATTCATTTTTTAAGATTTTTTTTTTAGTTGAACATGTACATAATATCTTTATTTTACTTATGCATTTACTTTATGTGGTGCTGAGGATGGAACCCAGTGCCTCACATGTGCAAGGCAAGTGCTCTACCACTGAGCCACAACCCCAGGCCATCTGCCCATTCTTTACTTGTGTCTTTGCACATAAAACCGGGTTTCATCTTTGTCACAGCCAGAATCCAAGCACCCAGCTCCAGAATTTGTACCAAGTAAAGGAAGGAGAGATAAGTGATTACATACATTAGTTCATCCAGTAGATCTTTATCAAGAGACCACCATGTGCCAGACACTTTTCTGGGTGCTTTAGGGAACAAACAGACCCTCCCCTCAGAAACCTAATAGGGAGGCAGATGACATTAATACTATTCCATGGTAAATATATAAATACGTATTTGTATATACACCATCTATATAACAAAATGGCAGGTTTTGCTAAGTACTCTAGCAACTAGACTGGATTTTCTTGTCATGTAACTGAATCCAGTCTTTCCTCCCCTCCAAAATGCTGGAGAGGAATTGGCAGGGTTTCTCTGCGAAGGGCTAGAGACAGAGCCTTGTGGGCCATCTGGTCTCTGTCACAACTACTCAGCTCTGCTGTTGTAGCTTGAAAGCAATCATAGAGGCAGCCATCAAGAATACAAACAATAATAAATGCTGGAGAGGATGTGGGGAAAAAGGAACACTTCTGCACCATTGGTGGCATTGTAAATTAGCACAAGCACTATGGAAATCACTATGGGCATGGAACCACCATAGGACCCAGCTATACCACCTCTCAGTATTTATCCCCAAGAATTAAGGTCAGCATACTATCATGACATACCCATGTTTGTAGCTGCATAATTCACTAGAGCCAAATTGTAGAATCAGCCTGGGTGTCCATGTATGGGTGAATGTGTTGTACGGACAGACAGGGCAAGGCACTGAAGATAGCAGGAAACAGTTTTATTTGGCTACAGCCAGGTTCAGAGGGCAAAGCTTTCACTGTAATCAATTAATTCCCTGAACCCTGAGTTCAGGTAGTTTCAGAACTTTATGCCCAGCATGTAAGGGGAGGGGCTAAGAAGTTCACAGTTTATAGAAGTTCACATAAAAGCAACTTTTTCTTTCACTGTTCTGGGCAGGTTAACCCTTCAAGAACAACACCTGAGAAGGGGAGAGCTTCTTCTCCCCTTTCTTTCCTCCCCTGCCAGCTATTACCATGGAGCCCAGTTGGTCACTTCTCTTATCTTAGAAATGTAGACATCTCTGTGAAGCTCCAGCTCAAGGCCAGAGGCCTTGTTAAAGGATCTTTTTTTTTTTTTTTTTAATCACATTTTGCATTTGCAAACACTCTTCTACAAACTACTATACTGGATAAATGTTTGTGAAAAACTAGTAAAGGGGCATCCAGCACCTGGAATGCTGATTTCTTCCAGGCCAGTGACCAAGTAAGATAGAGCAACAGGAAAATAAGAAGTTTACCTACATTGAACTCTTTTGTAGAGACTCTTTTGCTGACAGTCCTAAAATCAATTATGGTGAAGATTTCTGGAGAAGGTTAGGTAAGATTTTCTGTGGAGAAGGGGGTGCCAACTACAAATGGACAAAGAAAACATGGTATATATACACACACAGCGGAGCTTTTTATTCAGCCATAAAGAAGAATGAAATTTTGTAATTTGCAGGAAAATGGATGGAACTTGAGAACATTATGTTAAAGGAAATAAGCCAAGTTTAGAAGGTCAAGGGTCATAGGTTTTCTTTCTTACGTGGATGCTAGAGAGGAAAAGGGAAAAGAAGGGGGTTAGGAATCTCAGGACATCTGTAGAGTAGAGGAAAGGGGTCTGGGGAGGGAGGAGGGGAGGGAAAGGGAGATACCGGGGCCAAAGTCTGTTATATTATGTGTATGTTATATTATGTGACAACGCATACCACCATTAGGTGTGACTACAGTGCACCAATTAAAAAAATGAAGCCAGGCGCGGTGGCGCACTCCTGTAATCCCAGCACCTGGGAGGCTGAGGCAGGAGGATCGCGAGTTCAAAGCCAGCCTCAGCAATGGCAAGGTACTTAGCAACTCAGAGAGACCCTGTCTCTAATAAAATACAAAAAAGGGCTGGGGATGTGGCCCAGTGGTTGAGTGCCCCTGAGTTCAATCCCCAGTAACACACACACACACACACACACACACACACAAAATCCTGAAAAGCAGAAGCCAGCACAAATGACTCCACAGGACCCCTATACATTAGCAGGTGTTCCCCACCCCAAGGTCATGGAAAGCTGCATCTAATTTAAATTCCCATGCAGCCAAAAATTTGGGTGTCACCTTTCTTTCTTTTTTTTTTTTAATATTTATTTATTTACTTTAGTTGTACACAATGCAATGCATTTATGTTTACGTGGTGCTGAGGATCGAACCCGGGCAGCGCACGTGCGAGGCGAGCGCTCTGCCACTGAGCCACAACCCCAGCCCTGGACACAATACTTTTTTAAAATATTTTTTAGTTGTAGGTGGACACAATACCTTTATTGTATTTATATGGTGCTGAGGATCGAACCCAGGGCCTCACACATGCGAGATGAGTGCTCTACCGCTGAGCCATAGACCCAGCCCCTGAACATAATACCTTTGTTTTATTTATTTATTTTTATGTGTGCTGAGGGTCGAACCCAGTGCCTGGAATGTGCTAGGTGAGCGCTCTACCGCTGAGCCACAACCCCAGCCCCCTCATCTCTCTCTCTCTCTCTCTCTCTCTCTCTCTCTTTTTTTTTTTTTTTTTTTTTGGTACCAGGGATTGAACTCAGGGGCACTCGTCCACTGGGCCACATCCCCAGCCCTTTTTTGTATTTTATTAGAGACAGGGTCTCACTGAGTTGCTAAGTGCCTCGCCATGGCTGAGGCTGGCTTTGAACTCGCGATCCTCCTGCCTCAGCCTCCCAAGTGCTGGGATGACAGGCCTGCGCCATCACGCCCACCCGGCTTCTCTTTCTCTTTTTGTACTGGAGATTTAACTCAGAGGTGCTTTACAACACCAAGCTACATCCCCAGCCCTTTTTTAAAATTTTGAGACAAGGTCTCGCGTAGTTTAGGGCCTCCATAAATTGCTGAGGCTGGCCTTGAACTTGGCGATCCTCCTGCCTCAGCCTCAGGAGCTGCTGGGATTACAGGTGTGCACCATTTTTCCCTAGAACTCCTCGAGGCATCCGCACCGCGCCCTTCGCCCTTTGGTTAGAGTGTTACACAACCCTGTGCACCACTCCAGGGCTCTTCCGGGGTAATCTTGACCATGGGTGGTTTTTCTTCCAAGCCACTGTCTTTGGAACCTGAAATACAGCTGCTTTTCCATTTCCCCTCGTGGGCACGGTGGGGGGGTGGGGGTAGGGGTTGGGGGGGGTTGGGGGGGCTGGGGGGGTGTCGCGGCGCAGAAGACCCTCCTCCCGCCTTGGGGCCAGGAGGAAGGTCTGGGGCGCAGGGATGGGCGAGCCTCCCTCTGTCCTTCCTGCAGCACACCCTGCCCTCCGGCCAGTACTCGGTGCGCTCTGGGAGGGGGCAGTTTGCAGGGCACTGCCTCTGGTCCACCATCCCTGGGGAAATGGAGGCGCTCTTCAACAAGGCCCACAAGGACGCCCTGCAGGTCTACCTGCAATGCTGGCAGCTCTGTGAGTCCTACGGCCTCCCGCTGACAGAGGACATCCTCATGAGAGGTAAGGCCCCCGGGAAGCTGCCGCGCGTTCCCCAAGCAGGGTGAGGGTGGCCTTCGCCCAGGACGTGTCCTCCTGCACATGAAATCCACCCAACCACACCACTGTGGCCTGCGGTGCAGGCGCTGGGAAGGGAGAGGGAGGAGAGCGGGAACAGCTGGGTTTTGCCACTAGATGGGATTTCTAGAACGCAGGCCTGAAGGCTGTGCTCCTCAGCCGGAACCCTGGGCTCTCTGGATTCTGGAGCATGGCGAGCTGGAAGCTCAGTCTAGAGCAGGAAGCTGCAAGGACACGAGTTTGGGGTGAGGGAGCCCTGCAGGTTTGAGCATAAAGGAACAATCCCAGGTTGAAAACGGAGGTTTAAAACCATGCGGTGGCGCACACCTATAATCCCAGCACTTGGGAGGCCGAGGCAGGAGGATCGAGAGTTCAAAGCCAGCCTCAGCAATGGCAAGGTGCTTAGCAACTCAGTGAGACCCTGTCTCTAATAAAATACAAAAAAGGGCTGGGGATGTGGCCCAGTGGACGAGTGCCCCTGAGTTCAATCCCCGGTACAAAAAAAAAAAAAACTTCTCTAGGCCAGGCCTGTTTCTTAGTTCTTTTGCAGCAAGGGGTGAAGTAACAAGATGCCAAGAACTGGGTCTCCTGAGACCCTCTGCTCTCTGCCCACAAAATAGGACTCTGCCTTGAGATGTCCACACTGCTTACACCCCCTGCTTGGGGGAAGGGTGATGTTTTGCTATATCCACGCTGACCTGAGTCCCGATGAACTACGCAGCAATGCTAGCAATCCCAAACCTGAGCATTTGTGGACTTCTCAAATGAGCAGGCAGGACCCTGCCTCTGCGCTCTAAGAACATGAAGGAACCCTTATTTTACTTATTTACTTTTATGTGGTGCTGAGGCAAGCTAGGCAAGCGCATTACCACTGAGCCCCAGCCCCATCCCCAGCCCTCTGCACTGTTTTTGCAATTTTGGGTGACCCTACCATCATTTAAAAATAGAAAATTAAATAATGTGTATAGGAAAAAGATCTGATGTTGTATTATGTAGTAGGGTGACTATGGCTAACAATGTATGATATTGGAGTCTTCAGGTGTAGAGTGAGGTCCTGGGTTCCATGCCTGGCAACACACACACACACACACACACACACACACACACACAATTGGCCAGGCATGGTGGCATGTGCCTATAATCCCAAGACTTGGGAACCTGAGGTAATAGGATCGATCCCAAGTTAGAGGCCACCCTGGCAGATCAGTGAGACCCTGTCTCAAACTAAAAAATAAAAAGGGCTGGGGATGTAGCTCAGTGGTAGAACAACCCTGGCTTCCATCCCCAGTACCATGAAAACAAGCAAATAGAATTATATAATTCAAAGTAGCTCTAAGAGGATCTTGAATGTTCTTACCACAAAGAAATGAAAAACGTATGAGGTGATGGAAATGCTAGTTACCTTGATTGGACTATTATGCAATGTATACATCTATCAAAACATTACTTCATAAATGTGTAGTTACATTTAAAACAAAATTTTAGCCCTGGGGGTGTAGCTCAGTGATAGAGCACTTGCCCAGCCAGAGCATGCACAAGACCCTGAGTTCAATCCCCAACACATACACAAAAACAAGAAGAAGAAGAAGAAGAAGAAGAAGAAGAAGAAGAAGAAGAAGAAGAAAAGAAGAAGAAGTAGTTTGCATTAGTAAAAACAAAATAAAATAAAATAAGACAGCTTTCATCAAAAAAAAAAAAAATTCCACCACAACAGCTCAGGAAACTAGAAACAGTATCATAATAAGCAAGGCAAGGCACATAGCTAGAATTGGATTCCACAGTCTCCTCAGCATTAGCTTCAACCCCACGCTCCCCGAGTTACTGAAACCTGGCCCACCCACATGCTCTCCCACCATCAATATTTTTGGATATGTACTCAACTGTCAGAGGAAATCAGAATATTTTAGCTAAAAATATCCTGTATCTTCTAATGTGAAAGAAAACAAGTGAACAAACAGAAAAAGAACAACTACTCCCCTGTGTCTTGCTCAGAGAAGCACCCCCCGCTGGTTGACTGGGGGACACTGTACTGACCTGCCTCCCAGGTGACTCTGGGAGGCACACGCAGAGCAGATCATTGTGAACATGCTCCAAAGCAAAGGCTGAGGTCCAACATACAGCTAAACCTGGAAGAGAAATGTTAATTCCTCTCCTTTTCCTTCATGTTTTCTGTGTTTTACAGATGAAAATTTTAATATTTCTCCAAAGAGTTTAAGACTATTAAAATTATCTAATAAAAGTTCCCTCAGCAAAACATAGTATTTTTTCATTATGAATGATGTATCAAGTAAGAACCAAATCATGCTAAATCTCCTGGGAAAAGACACCTTGCTCTAAGATGTAGCCAGTGTGCTGGGCACAACTAGTGACGCAGTTGAAAGTCTGACTCTCAGCCGGGCTCAGTGGCACACGCTTGTAATCCCAGCAGCTCAGGAGGCTGAGGCAGGAGGATAGCAAGTTCGAGGCCAGCCTCAGCAACTTAGTGAGGCCCAGTCTCTCTATAAAATATAAAAAAGGGCTGTGGATGTGGCTCAGTGGTTAAGAGCCCCTGGGTTCAATCCCTAGTACCCCTCCCCCCAAAAAGTCTCATGCTCAAGAATAGAGGGAGCATTAGGAAGGGAGACAGAAAGGGAGAGAGAGCAAGCAAGCAGGAAGGTTCATGCTGCCCCTCAAACATTCTGAAATTGCTCCACCTTGGGATGCCAAGGCTTTATTACAATGACCAGTTAGGTATAAAAATCAAATTTTGTAAATTGGGAGTGGTGGCACACTCCTGTCATCCCAGTGGCTCTGGAGGCTGAGGCAGGAGGATTGCGAGTTCGAGGCCAGCCTCAGCAACTTAGTGAGGCCCTGAGCAACTTATCGAGACCCTGTCTCAAAATAAAAAATGAAAAGGGCTGGGGATGTGGCTCAGTGGTTAAGCTCCCCTGGGTTCAATCCCCAGTACCAAAAAAAAAAAGCAAATTCTACCATATTTTCTGTTATGAGGCTTTATAGTTTCTAAGTCATATATTTTTAAATTATTGTTGTAGGACACTGTCAATTGTCCCCTTAGGATTGAGAGAGCATTAACAATTCTTTTAGAAGTTGCAGATAACGGAGTAACATGTAAATGATCATTGGAAATAATGAAAAAATACTCAATCTGAAATGTTAGTCTTAATTTTGTGGAAATAGCTTAATCTCTGAGTATGTGTGGCCAGTTTCATCAAAGTGTGACATTAATAAGCAACTCTGATTAAAGTTCCCTAGCCAGGCATTGTGGCATGCACCCATAAACCCAGCAACTCAGGACAATGTACCTGGAGGATCACAACTTTGAGGTCAGCCTGGGCAACTTAGGGAGACTGTTTTTTTTGTTTGTTTGTTTTTTGTTTTGTACTGGGGTTTGAACTCAGGGGCACTCGACCACTGGGCCACATCCCCAGCCCTTTTTTGTATTTTATTAGAGACAGGGTCTCACTGAGTTGCTAAGGGCCTCGCCATGGCTGAGGCTGGCTTTAAACTGGTGATCCTCCTGCCTCAGCCTCCCAAGTGCTGGGATGACAGGCTGGGCCACCGCGCCCGGCTTATATATATATTTTGAAGCCCCATCTGAGCCCAGGGCTTAGCTAGAGGGACCATGTTGGCCTAATGGACCCTGCCTGTTTCTCTTGCCACTTGCAGCGCTGCTGTACCCAGGAGACAAGATTATTTTCCAGAAGGACTATGTGCACCCCATCCGGCAGCCCGGAGGCTTCTACTCTGACTGGAAGATCACCCCGAAACTGGCTCAGTTCAGGGGCCACAAGGAGTCTGGGGCCACCAGGTCTGACAGGCTTTGTTCCAGACCTGCTTTCTTCCTGCCCTCGCCACGTGTCCTGTGGCTGACCTTCAGCTGCAGGGGCTGCATGCTGGGGGACGTGCGGTGCCAGTGTTCGTACCCACCCACCTGGCCAGCTGGGCCAGCCAGCCCCCAGCATCCCGCGTGTCATGGAGTCCCGGCCTCCTCACCTCCCTTCCCATAGTCACCCTCCTGCCCACAGCCCCGCCCACTCACAAGATGGCTGAGAAAGATCCACAGGGGAGCCTCCTTCTCTCCAGTCAGGTGTTGGGGGCTCTACAGAGGACACTGGGGCCTTCCCTTCCTTGCCCCGCTGCTCTCATCTTTCTGGCAAGACACAGATTGGCAGCCCTGGGAAGGAGAAAAGAACACTCCTGAGCCCTGTCCCTTGACCCTCAGAACAACCAGGTCCTCTCTAAGAAAGGGCCTGGGCCCCCGGATAGAACCTAGCAGCAGTCGACAGCCGTGGGCAGTATCAACAGTGACTGCAGATGCAAGGACGGGGTGGCATCTCTACAGAGGGATGGGGCCAGCCTGGGACGAGAAGGGCCTAGGACTCGCCCAGTACTTGAGACCACTGGCAGCTGCCCACAGAGCAGGGGCCATTTGCCAGACGCCTGGGGCAGTTTGCAGCAGGGCCAGGGAGAAATGAGACAGGCCTCAGACTCCACTGCTGGAGCCTCGACATCTCCATCTGTAGAGTGGGCTCAAGAGCTCCGACCACAACCTGCAGAGAGAGACCTGTGTCAACTGCTTGGCCCAGGTCACACTCAGTCTAGGCTGCGGTGGTGGCTTTACCCTGCCCTGGTTGAGGCGTCCTCAGAGCAGGAGCTGTAGGTAGAGCTGAGGGTGAGGAGCTCAGCATGAGCCGGGCAGGTGGTGGCCTACAGGGCCCTCCTGACTGCCTTCCAGTCCCCAGGTGGCTGGCGCCAGTTCCTAACCATGAGCTCAGGAAGGAAAGGGATTTCTGTCCATGCTTGATAGGCCCCGGCTGTAAGGGAGAAGGCGCGGTCTCCTCGGTCAGAGAGGGACATTGGCGAAGCCGTACACCTGTAACCTCAGCGCTCGGGAGGCTGTGGTCGGGTGCCCCTTGGCTTCTCTTTTGCTACTTCGACGAGTTTGTAAAAGATTTTGCAGGCAACAGCTGGGGGCTCAGTGGTAGAGTGAGTGCTTAGCAAGCTGGCCCACACTGGGGGGTCAGTCTGTGCCCTACTTGTCCACAAAGCTGGGCTGGGCTCTGGCAGGGGCAGGGGGAGTCGGAGTGGCCAAAGGGATTCAGACCAGCAGCTACTAACTGCCAAGTGTCTCTCACAAGTATCCTCCACCCTGGGAAGTGAGAAGCAAGGCTCAGGATGTGACTTAACTGTCACCCAGCCAGCCAAGGAGTAAGGCCAGGTCTGGTGGAGCCAAGCCCCAGGTCCCCAGTGTGTTCCCTTGTAGGATGCAAGCACAGAGTTAGGGCCTCACCCCAGGAAGAAGAAATTCTCCTTCACAGCTCTGGCTTAAGACTCAGGGATGCACCTCTCATGCCCCCAGCCTGCTCCCCAAAGCCCCATTAGCCAACCTGGATTTCCATCTTCTAACAAAATGCCCCCCTCTCTCTCCCCCTCCCCACCCCCATTAGGAAAACATTCAAAACCAAGAAAATGCGCTTTATGGACTTTGAGAGATTCACCAGGTTTGTAGCAATCACCTTTCTGTGTTACGAGGAAGGCGGGAGGGAAGGCTGGCCTCACCCAGGGACAGAGGCCTGGAGCTCTGCGGCTTTGCCCAAGACACAGGGTTCCAGGCACAGCATGTGATGCTCTGTGCCCAGGACCAGGGAGGCAGTGAAATAGCACCTAGAGAGCCCCAGGCAGGCGATGCTTTTTTTTTTTTTTGGTACTGGGGATTGAACTCAGGGGCACTTGACCACTGGGCCACATCCCCAGCCTTTTTTTTTTTTTTTTTTTTGTATTTTATTAGAGACAGGGTCTCACTGAGTTGCTAAGTGCCTCGCCATTGCTGAGGCTGGCTTTGGACTCACGATCCTCCTGCCTCAGCCTCCCAAGTGCTGGGATGACAGGCGTGCGCCACCGCGCCCGGCGAGGCGTTGCTCTTTGAACTTTCCACGCGTTCACTCATTTGAATCCTCTCAACAAGCCTGCGAAGTCAGTTGCTCTCAGCATGTGCATGTCACAGATGAGAAAAACGAATGTCTGGAAAGGCTAAAGATCTTGCACAAAGTCACACACCTGGTAAATGGTGGAGTGGGGACTTGAACCCAGCTGGGCCTGCCCCAGAGGCTGTACCCCAAACACCACACTAAAATGACCCTGGATGGGGCTGGGGCTGTAGCTCAGTGGTCGAGCTCTTGCCTAGGAAGCGTGAGGCCCTGGGCCCCACGCCTGACACCCCAGTACATAAAGAAATAATAAAACGAAATGCCTCCAGAGCGTCGGTTGGCTGGGGTCAAGCCGCTTGCTTATGGTGTGACCTTCAGGAAGTGACAGCCTCTGTCGACCTCTGGGTGCTTGTTGCTGGCCAGACCTGAGGGTCTGAGGGGCTTGGTGTGGTTCTCGATGTCAACTTGGGGCACAGTTGGTTGGAAGCAGCCCCACTCTGCCCTGTCCCCCTTGACAGCCCTCCCCGTGTCGTCTTGCTCCCCAGGAAGCTGATGAAGAAGAGCCCCGGCGCTTCCCTCAGAACCCACCCGAATTCCTTCTGGCCGGGTCACCTGCTGGATAAGCTGCGGCTCTACCTGCCCACTGTGGCCCGCGACAGCAGCCTGGCCCTCTTCAGCTGTGTCCGACACGAGCATCACGTCTACCCAGCCATCTACCACCCTCACCGGTGGTGGCCCCTGAGGGACACCAGTTACATGACCTGTGCCCATTACGACTCCACCAAGGTGTACTACCTCAACTAGCGCGGCCCGGCCAGCCTGGGGTGGAGCTGACAGCTGGCTGAGCAGACTGTCAAAGTCGCTGTTCTCACCAGGGTCAAGAGGCCACTGTAGAGTCCGAGAGCGGGGAGGGCGGCGTAGAGGATCAGGCAGGTGATGAGCGGAGTTGGGGTGTCAGTCCAGGTCCTCATCAGCACGTGGGCATCAGTGTCCGCTCGATGTCTGTTCATTTGCTCCAATATTTATATTAAATTTTGGGAGCGTCCGCTCACCCTTTCAGTCCCTATCAGCCGTTACCAGTTTTCCGGTGAGATCTTTCATTCTCGGGTCAGGACATCCGGTCTGGTGGCTTCCGCCCTCATCTCTCACCCCTGACTCTTATCAGGGTGAAGGCAAATGACAGTGACTTCACTCTGAGTTTTACCAGGGTTGTGGAACGTGACTTGCTTGTATCAGGCTCTGCCTGGTTGACATACTGGAGGGCTCTGGGGCTCGCCTGGTGAGACTGCAGGTTTATTTTAAAATGGAGTTGCTTAGGCTGAGGCCTAAGGCCATTCTATAGCCAGCTCCTCCGGGACACAAGGTGCCCAGTGTTTCAGAGGGTAGATGTGTCCAGGGAAAGTCATGCAGTTGGCCAGAGGAGTGTTCAGGAAGATGGAGGCTGGGAAAATATAGCAGGCACATTCCTAGGGACAGCAACAGCAATGACTACATGGCACCTTCCACCTCTCCTCCTGGGATGTCAGTGCCTACTGGAAGCCACAGGCAGGATGAGACCCATGTGCCCTCTGCTGTAAAATGAGATGACAGCATGTTCCTCACTCCTGAAGACTGAGCCATTGGGTTCCTGCTTCCAAATGTCCTTGGTCTTTGGAAACTGGCGACACATTCTCTGGTTCATGATGAACCCTGTCAAGACCTCTCCCTTCATGACAGGCATCACATGGGCCGCCATTTGCAATGTGTCCCTGTGCTCCCATCCCATTGAACTTCACACAGCTCAGGACAAGATCATTCATGATGTGGGGTAGCCACAGACATAACAGTCCCGACCCTACTGCCTGCCAGCCGTGTGACCTCAGACAAGACATTTCCAGTCGCTGGGTTGCCTCAAACTCCTCTTCACAGCCAAACTCTCATGGTGACATTGTCAACATGTGCTGCTTTCTTCTCCTTTCACCTCTCGGTCATCAACACAACCCAGTTTGGCTTCTGTCCCCACCTCTCTCCTGGAACAACTACTGGCAAGATCACCAACGACATCTGCATTATGTTTGAGTTGCAGAATCAAAAGTTTTGGGTTTTTTTTTGTTTGTTTGTTTGTTTCCTCCTGAATCTCCTGAATTTCATTCTCATGATGATCTTAAAAGCTATGTAAAACGAGCCGGGCGCGGTGGCGCACGCCTGTCATCCCAGCACTTTGGGAGGCTGAGGCAGGAGGATCGTGAGTTCAAAGCCAGCCTCAGCAATGGCGTGGCACTTAGCAACTCAGTGAGACCCTGTCTCTAAATAAAATACAAAAAAGGGCTGGGGATGTGACCCAGTGGTCGAGTGCCCCTGAGTTCAATCCCCAGTACCACAAAAAAAAAAAAAGCTGTGTAAAACGGCTGGGCACGGTGGCACATGCCTGTCATCCCAGCACTTGGGAGGCTGAGGCAGGAGGATCACGAGTTCAAAGCCAGCCTCAGCAATGGCGAGGCACTTAGCAACTCAGTGAGACCCTGTCTCTAATAAAATACACAAAAGGGCTGGGGATGTGGCCCAGTGTTGGGGTGCCCCTGAGTTCAATCCCTGGTACCAAAAAAAAAAAAAAAAAAAAAAACAAAAAAAAAACAACTATGTAAAACAAATCAAGAACGATTTTAAAACTGGGAAATTTAAACAAATGGTTAGAAGTGTGAACTTGGGAGTCAATTCTCCA
The DNA here is from genome assembly GCA_025594165.1 of Tamias sibiricus. Lineage (NCBI taxonomy): Eukaryota > Metazoa > Chordata > Mammalia > Rodentia > Sciuridae > Tamias > Tamias sibiricus. Next base: position 25,683,334 of record CM046675.1, on the reverse strand, counting down.
AACTTTGCATTCCACATATGTCGAATGAAGAAAACAATAGAATCACCTTATAGAATTGTGATAAGGATATGAAAGCCCATGGAATGTGAGCTGCTACGGCCTCATTACTATTTATACACAGGCTGATTTCTACATTCTCAAGCTCCACATCTACACCCACAGATTCAACCAACTGTGGATAAGGAATACTCAGGATAAAAATTGCCTATTCTGAACATGTACAGACTTTAATTCCCAGCACTCACATTGCACTGGTATTATAAGTCATCTAGAGATGATTTAAAATATACAGCTGAAAGTTCTGTGCAAGTACTATGCCATTTTATGGGATGGGGTGAGGTCCTGAAACCAGCCCCTGCACGTAGGCAGGACTATTCTCTTGATTTAATTATTAGGAAGTGACTGTTTTGTTTCCTCCTGGCCAGTAAGAGGCGCACTTCCGGAAGAACAAACGCGGGCGGAAATAATTTAAAAGCTGGTTTTGGCTTCCACTTCTGGCGGAAGTAGATCCCCCTCCTAGGTCTTTGTTCAAAAAGAATTCCCAAATTTTCCATGTAGTCCGAAGGGACAGGAAAATAACATTTTCACTTTTACTACTATATATTAATGTCCAATAAAACACAGGTGCACTGGGCATTTTTGTAGCGGTGTTTCTGAGACACGTCCTTATTTTTTTTGAAGGACCCGGAGCCGGAAGTGCTCACCTTTTCCCTTCCAGGACCTACAGGTTACATCCCATCAGCCCTTGCGCGCCGCCTTCCTCTCTCTTCTTCGGCGCTTCCTTCGGAGGTGGCCGCCATCTGTATTCGGTGAGTCTTAATCGTTGGCCATCCGCACTTGTGCGGTGGCCGTCGGGTCCCATCGCCCTTTAATGAGAAGGCTCCCTCCTTTGCGTGGTCGGCTTTGTGGATATTGTCTCTGTTCTTCTCTTGGGACGTGCATGGGAACAGCCAAGCGGCCTGGTGCGGTGATAGCGCTTTACTTCCCAGCGCCGCTTGCTCCCTTACGGAGGCCGCCTTGGGCCAGTCAAGAGCTGCGGACGGCTTGATTGATCCCTAACAGCTCATGGTGTATTTTGAGGCCAGACTCCATAGACTCCGGTGGCCGGGGAGTGGCTGGAGTCCTGGGTGACAGCTCGCGGCTGAGATCTGCGGGTCACCGCGCGCGCTGGCTGGTGTGCCCTTGTGTATTCTTTCACTGTCGCGCCCTGTGCCCCTTCGCTTCCATTCTCCGGCCTTGTGGCTGCTCCTGATGGACTGTCAAAAATAAGGACCCGTAGTGGGTCAGGATTTATGAAAACTGGAAAATGAAGCCGATCCCTTATCTTCGCGGATAGCATGGTGCTAGGGGGTAGAACCGGTTCTTTGGGTACCTACTGCGTGCAGGACAAAGTAAGTAAGAAGACAGGAGAGGTTGCGGTAGAGAGAAATGGGGTGGCCGGGAAGAGCACCTTGGGAAGGTAACTGATAGCCTCAGTCCTGGGGCAGAATCACGTTCTCGGGTTTGATGCTTTTTGGAGGTGCATGGTGGTTTTGTGCATGTTCTTGAGAGTATTTCAGAGCTGCAGCACCCTACAGGAATTTTTTTTATTTTATTGAACACTTATGTTGTGCCCGGCACTGGGCAAGCATTCAACGTCCAGTGTTTTGCCCATTTTACAAGCAAGAAAAGGCTCACGGTTTAAAAGACCGGGGTTGGGATGCTTCAGAGTGTGGGAGTGATGTTCTCTGCAAGGTAGAAGGTCTTGGGTTCAAGTTTGACTTAAATAGGCTGTTCCTTGTGACTCTGGATGGATGAGGTGACCCCTGACCTCCTGAGATCGCATCTGGAGAGTGACTAGTATTCTGCCAGCTTCGGAAACAGGAGGGAGAGCAAGCCCAGCAGAGGCACCCATTCCATTCCCAGCTTGCTTAGTAGCTGGTGATTGGAAGACACTCTGCGACACCAGCCAAATCCTTGCCAAGCCCTGGGAGGGAACCCCTCTTCAAGATTCTTCTTCAACCGGATCTCCCTTTTTCTTAAAGGCATCATGGCTGCCCTCAGACCTCTGGTGAAGCCCAAAATCGTCAAAAAGAGGACCAAGAAGTTCATCCGGCACCAGTCAGACCGATATGTCAAAATTAAGGTATGGGTGTTGGGGGGGAAGAAGGGAGTTACTAAATAGCTGTCCTGATTGTGGCATCACCCAGTCTAGGCTTTTGTGGGTGGTGGTGGTGCTGGGGATTGAACCTAGGGCCTTGTGCACGTGAGGCAAGCACTCTACCAACTGAGCTATAACCCCAGCCCAATAAGAATTCTTTTTTTTTTTTTCCTTCAGTGCTAGAGCTTAAACCCAGGGCCTAACACATATGATACAAATGCTCTGCCACTGAGCCACATCACCAGCCCCATAATTTTTTGACAGGTGGATTGATTTGTGGTTGACCTGAGAGTTCTTTGTAGGAACTGGGGTCTCCCTGAGTGGGCCTCACTGGGTATCCTGCTCAGTAAATTGAAATTTAAATAATAAGAGACCCCTGTCTGTCTTGAACTTTGTATTTATGCCATGTGTTTGAGGTGGCCTTAGTACTGCGGGACATGGAGATTGTCCCTTTTTTCGGGGGGGGGGGGGCTGTGAAAACTCAGGTCCTCAGAACAGCATGGACACCCATGCCCTTCATCTTCCCAAAGACAGAATCCCCTCATGATGCACCCTGGTTGATTTGACTTTCCAATGCTTAGGAGTGTGAATGTGGGTCTATATTTCCAGGGGTTAAATCCATAATTAATTCTTTTCTCTTTTTCATTTGTTCTCCTCAAAAAGAAAGGTTGGAAGTTTGCACAGAGACCAACTCACCTGTGTGTTTGTTCTTTCAGCGCAACTGGCGGAAACCCAGAGGTATTGACAACCGGGTGCGGAGAAGATTCAAGGGCCAGATCCTGATGCCCAACATTGGTTATGGGAGCAACAAGAAAACAAAGCACATGCTGCCCAGTGGCTTCCGGAAGTTCCTGGTTCACAATGTCAAGGAGCTGGAGGTGCTGCTCATGTGTAACAAGTGAGTCAGGTCCCGCCTCCTGCTTCAAGGGTCACAAGTCCGCAGTTTTTGGCAGGACACCCCTGGGGTGCACGTGGAGGAGGAGTTGTCTGTGAGGAAATGTGAGGTGGCTCCTTGCAGGAGTGACTGCATGACACAAGGGACACTGCAATACTCTTCTGACAGTCCTTTCTTGGGAGCTGCTTTTTGGGGGGTGGGGACAAACAACCTCAGGCCTAGGGGACTTTTGTGCTGTGGCAAAAGGTATCTGCAGTCTGCCACTGAGGTGGAAGAGCATCTGCCTGCCTGGAGTTGAGAAAAAGAGGAGGTGTGTGGGCAGAAAGAAGGGCTTACATGACTTGCAGGGCTGGAAGAGTGCAGAGGGTCACCAGGCATTCGTTCTAGGTGCTTGAAGCAAGTTAGACATTTTGGGGAGCTCTGTGTGTGAGACTGAGGGTCTGCTCCAGTCAGGACCAAGGCAGGGAAATGACGGCAGTTTCTCGTGGGAAGGAATCTTGACTTTGTTGTTGTGTTGGGGTTTTTTTGTTTGTTTCTTTTTTTCCCCCGTTCTTTTTTTGGTACCGGGATTGAACTCAGGGGCACTTCACCACTGGGCCACATCCCCAGCCCTTTTTTATATTTTATTAGAGACAGGGTCTCACTAAATTCCTAAGTGCCTCACCATTGCTGAGGCTGACTGTGAAGTCGCGATCCTCCTGCCCCGGCCTCCCAAGTGCTGGGATTACAGGAGTGCGCCACCGCGCCCGGCTGGCATCTTGACCCTTGAAGGAAATTGGAGAGTGACTAACTGGTGCTGAGTGTGCACGTTTCCAGTGGCTATTGACAGAGGTAATGACCATCCAGCCAGGTGGACAACTGAGTTATGACAGACACAACTCAGTGCTGCAAAAACAATTGTTTTTTGGCAGGGCAGGGGGATACTGGAGACAGAGGCCAGGAGCACTCACTGATGTGTCCCTTTTTATTTTTAATTTTGAAACCATCTTGTTTCCAAGAGCAGCTTGCAGTATTTAAGAAGACTTCTTGAAATACCCTATGATTTTTTTGATCTCCAACTTCCGTTTTGGGGCACTTATCCTTATGACAGCTGAAAAGCAGGGAGACTCATACAGCTGGTTTTTTTACAGTCACCAGTTGGAGAACAGCTGGAAACGTGGTAGAGCGCTGGGTGGGGTGTAAGACAGCCATTCACTGATTGCTGCGTAGCATCGTCCGAATACCGCAACTGTGATTATTATGTATGCAGGTGACAAGGACCTAAAGCATTTTAGGAAAAGGAATGAAAACAGATGAAAAGTGCAATACAACAAACATCCTGAAAACGAAGCATTTTTAAGTATGACCAGATACTTCTCTATAACACAGAAATTCTCTGTGCATTCGCTGTCTTGCTGTTAGAGTAGTTTTCCTGGAGGTTTTTTTTTTTTTTTTTTTTTTTATTTATTTGCTTTAGTTGTGCACAATGTGTTTGTTTTTACGTGGTGCTGAGGATTGAACCTGGGCCGCGCACGTGCTGGGCGAGCGCTCTACCGCTGAGCCACATCCCCAGCCCTTCCTGGAGTTCTTGAACCATACAGAACGTGGATCCTCAAAGTGTGGCGCAGTGTGTGTGAGAGTCCTGGAGTGGCAGGTTGGAGCAGTACCTCATGTACCAAGTACAGCTGGTTGGCTCTGTCCTCAGTAGTCAAACTGGGGACTCTTGGCTCCATTCAGACTGTTGGATTTTACTCTTGGTCACTTTGCAAGTCCCAAAACTTTCTATGGGCAAAGCAAAGCACCCTGAGGCCCTTGGGAACTGGCAGTCAGCCGGGCTATGCGGGCGACCTTCCAACCTAGCGTCTGGCTGTGGCTTCTTCTCGCATGTGTCAGTTGCTTGCTGTGTGACTTGTAGACCCTGGTTTCCTCATCTAAAATGGAGGTGGCTCACGAGGCTGTGGTGAGGATTAATGAGAGCGTGTCTCCACCAGAATCAGGGGAGGCAGGGTGTGGGGTCTGTAGACCTCACTCAGCAGCCATTTACCCAGCACCCACCCACAAGTGCATTTCCCAGGCATCTGTTGGGGTGGGCCTGCTCTTCACCGAGTGCTTGATTCTCTTCCAGATCTTACTGTGCTGAGATTGCTCACAACGTTTCCTCCAAGAACCGCAAAGCCATTGTGGAGAGAGCAGCCCAGCTGGCCATCAGAGTCACCAATCCCAACGCCAGGCTGCGCAGCGAAGAAAATGAATAGACACTTCACGTGCACATTTTTTATGTGCTTAAATAAAACCACAAAAACTGCCATCTGGCATTTTCCTGCCTTGGTTTTACTTTTTGCTTTCTTGACTGACTTGGACAGCTTGTCATAGAAATTGTTTTTTTGCCTGTCACCCTGTGGAATCTTCCATGAATGGAAGGTTCTAAAGAAAGGGTTTGTAAGGGGCACTAGGTCCTTGCACAGGGAGCAGGGCCTCAGGTGCCCAGAGTTGCCGTGGTCAGCTGTAGTTGGGGCTGGGGAAAGAGGAGGAAAGGCTTGGCCTCAGACCAAGGGAGGTTCTGAGACACCAGACCAAGGAAGCCCAGCAACAAGTGGTCATGCTTAGCCCCGCCCTTGTGAGAATTAAGAAACTGCAATTTTGCATGTTGGTGTGGGGGGGTGACCAGAGATTGAACTCAAGGGCACTGAACCACATCCCGGCCCCAATTTGTATTTTATTTAGAGACAGGGTCTGAATTTCTTAGCACCTTGCTTTTGCTGAGGCTGACCTCCAACTTGTGAGCCTCCTGAGAAGCTGGGGTTAGAGGTGTGCACCACTGTGCCCAGCCTGTAATGTGCAGTTCTTACAAATATGCCACAGGGTGTCATACAGATTGCTCTTATGTGGGGGTCAGCCTTGGGTACTGGAAGATAGCTTTCATTCTGTCCCTTCCCTAGCTGCTTCCCAAGGTGTGGGATCTAACTGGTGACAGGCCTCTTGTGTTAGGTACTAAGACTGTAGTGTGAAGAAGCTTCCTTTTTGATGTAACTCTAAATCTTAAATAATAGCTTGGATTTGGTGCCCTTGTAAAGGTTTGATTCTACTGTTGCAAGACGTGGTATATTTATGTGGTAGTGTTTGCGTGGTACCTCGTGAACGAGACTGGATGATGTTTTCAGGCCTCGACCCCTGTCTTAAGTTCATCTAGCAGAATTGGCATGCTGGTTGCAAGAGACAGGCCATTGCCAGGTATGCCAGCCACCAAGTCCAGCAGATGCATGTATTAGAGGTCAGTGCTGACACAAATTGATCATTTTTCAGGGTTTCTTTAAATTGATTTGGGAAGTATATTTAAAATGGGGTTCAGCTTGGGAACAGGAATTGTGTGGAGAAAATGGTAGCAATTTAGAATCTATTCTTTATTAGCCTTGCGTATCACAGAAAGAAAAAAAACAACTTTGGCCTGTTTTTGTCTTCAATACGAAAGTCTAAAAACATGTTTAAAATCTTTAGGACACAAACTTATGCCTCAGTGGTGACAAGAAGTGATTCCCAATTGGTTACATACTTTTGAAGTCAGAAATGAAACATTAGGGTCAACCCTGTCAGGTCCTAGTCCCATGTATCCTCCCTGCAATAAAAGTCCTACACTTCTGAGTTTGGGGTTCACTACTGTCAATTCAAGGAGCAATTTGAATTTTAGGATAACTCCAGTATCTGAACTCATTTCTTTGGGGGCAAGGGTTGTGCTGGGGATGGAACCCACAGCCTCATGCTAGACAAATGTCCTGCTACTAACCTACCCCCCCCTTTCTTTTATTTTGTATTGAGGATTGAACCCAGGGTGCTCTGCCACTGAGCTACATCCCCAGCCTTTATAATTTTGAGACAGGGCCTTTGCTAAATTTTCAGAAGACTGTCTTCAAACTTGGAATCCTCCAGCCTCAGCCTCCCCAGTTGCTGGGATTATAGCCATGACCCACCTACCACCCCATTCTTAGGATTCCTAGCCAGAGCACTAACTTAAAAGCATTATGGAGCCCCAACCAAGTAAAGTGGCGGACTGGTGGGGGTGAGGGGCCCCGGGCACTAGGGAGGCGGCTCAGCAGGCTGGCTCTGAGCCCGGCAACTGCATACCACGTGTTTCTAAGTACCTGCCAGTGAGTACTCCCCAGTTTGAAGGAACCAGCATAACTGGAGGGTGCCCTGTACAGATCACTGGAGAACATCCTCCCCCAACAGAATGTCCTGAGTTAAAGGCCCCAACTGATGGCAGCCTCGCAGGGGGGACTGGGGGCCTGCGAGCTGGGGTCCCTGGAGAAGGCACTGTACACCCCAGCCTGGGGCCCGGGAGCCCCCAGTGAGATGAAGGACAGAGGTCAGGGTCCAGTCTTGGCACAGTGGCCGGGGAGGCCGGAGCTGGCGTGGACCTCCTCCTGAGCGCCAGCCCGGCGCCAGGGGACTAGCTCAGCTCCATGGAGTCCGTGCTGGGGGCTGACGCCGAATCCTTCTGGATGCTCTCAAAAAGGGTGGTGAGCTCAGGGTTGGTTCGGATCTGGGCCGAGAAGTCAGCCATGATGGGGCTCTTCCCCACCTCGGGGATGGTCAGCAGCGCGGCCACTGCCCTCATGGCCGAGCGCTTCAGCTCATCCTGCTTCTCAAACTCCTGCTTCACTGAGCCAGCCTTGACCTAGAGCAGGGAAACAATTGGAAGGCGCTGTCCTTTAGCCCTGGCCTCACCACCAGAGGGTAGCCTCCCTCTTGGTCCTCCCCACATTCCAGCCCATCCCTGCAGTGGCTTTGCGGTCGCCTGAGGCTCCAGCCTGGCCTCTATTTCCCCAGCTGTTCTTTCCCTGAGGCTGGTTTTGTTTTTGTTTTCTTTCTTTTTCTTTTTCTTTTTTTTTGGTACCAGGGATTGAACTCAGGGGCTGAACTCGGGCACTTGACCACTGGGCCACATCCCCAGCCCTTTTTTGTATTTTATTAGAGACAGGGTCTCACTGAGTTGCTAAGTGCCTCGCCATTGCTGAGGCTGGCTTTGAACTCGGGATCCTCCTGCCTCAGCCTCCTGAGTGCTGGGATTACAGGCGTGCGCCACCAGGCCCAGCTTGTTTTCTTTCTTTCTTTCTTTCTTTTTTAAAATATTTATTTATTTGCTTTAGTTATACACAATGCAATGCATTTATGTTTACGTGGTGCTGAGGATCGAACCCGGGCCGCGCACGTGCCAGGCGAGCGCTCTGCCGCTGAGCCACCACCCCAGCCCTCTCTTTTTCTTTTTCTTTTTTTTTTTGCCATTCAGATCAGTCTCCGTGTTCCTGAGAACCTGGACCAGCCCCATCTAAATTTCCCACCTTTACTTTTTTTCTTCAGTACTGGGAATTGAACCCAGGGGCGCTCTACCACTGACCTACATCCCCACCGCTCCTCCTCTCTCTCTTTTTTTTAATCTTGAGCCTCAATCTCCCAAGTTGCTGAGGCTGACCTCGACCTTGTAATCTTCCTGCCTCAGCCTCTCCAGTTACTGAGATTACAGGCCTGCACCACCGCCCCCAGCCTGTATTTAAGTGCTTAAAACCACTTCTTGGTCTCCTCCCCCTCTGTAGAACAATGAATGGACTTCTGCCCTGGTCTGCTGCCTTCATTCCTTTTTTTTTTTTTTTTTTTTAACCTCTTCCTGCTCCCTCTCCTGTTTTTCCAGGGAATTTCAGTAATTTTTCCACTGCTTGTGGAATAAAGTCCAAATTCTTTACGCTGGGCGCTCCCCTCAGCAATCCCATAGGTCTGACAGGCCTGGGTTCAAATGGCTCTGCTCTCTTACAGCTGTGACCCTAGGTAACCCCTTCTCTGGGCCTCCGTCCCCCATCTGTAAATCAGCCTTCTCTTGACAGAGCTCCTATGAGGATTAATTGACTTCACAGGTCCATATCTGATCAGGATTATTTTGGGTTTTAAAAAGATAAGGCTGCAGATAACATTCCCAGTTAGGTCTGGCAGAATACTGGGTACTCAAATATAATAATATTTCTCCCATTTAATATATGAATATTATGAATATCACAGTAAGAGGGAATAAAAGATCATAAACAATCTCAAGCCAGTTCAAGTTTTGTTGTTTTTGGCGTTGCTTGGGATTGAACCCAGGGCCTCACACATGAGAGGTGACTGCAACACCCCAATGCTTTTTTTTAAAAAAAATTTGAGACAGGTTCTCATTAAATTACTCAGGTTGGCCTTGAACTTGGGATCCTCCTGCCTCAGCCTTTCCAGAAGATGGGATTACAGCATGCACAGCCACGTCCCACTCAAATCAAATTTTGTTGCCAAGTAAGTTATTTTAAAAGCTTTTGGGGGCTGGGGCTGTAGCTCAGTGGCAGAGCGCTTGCTTGCATGTGTGAGGCACTGGGTTCGATCCTCGGCACCACATAAAAATAAAGGCATGTTGTCCATCTACAACTACAAAATATTAAAAACAAATTAAAAAAGGCTTTGGTTTTCTAGCGTTGTAGGTTTCAGAACTGGGGACAAGAGACTGTGGGTGTATGGCACTCACCCCAGAGTGACCATCAAGCAACACCTCTGTGTGGTCACACTGTGTGGCTTTTATTGGACTTCAGAACAAAGCTGCTCTTTCCACTGGCTAGTGCTAGAATGTTCTGATACCACGATGCCCTTTACAGCTCCTCGCTTGGGCTCCAAGAGTTCTCCTGATGCCACACAGCCCAAAGAAAACCAGAACAGATTCAGCCACTGAGACGGTCAAGGCTGTAATGGCCCTGCAGAATCACTGTTATTTCAATTTGACCTGATGCTGAACATACATTAAAATTTTAAGTTGCCGGGCGCGGTGGCGCACGCCTGTAATCCCAGCACTTTGGGAGGCTGAGGCAGAAGGATCGCGAGTTCAAAGCCAGCCTCAGCAACGGCGAGGCACTTAGGAACTCAGTGAGACCCTGTCTCCAAATAAAATACAAAAAAGGGCTGGGGATGTGGCCCAGTGGTCGAGTGCCCCTGAGTTCAATCCCCGGTACCACCAAAAAAAAAAAAAAAAAAAAAAAAAAAAAAAAAAATTAAACTTAACGTGGTAAGTTTCAATCAATAAATTACAATTTCAATGTGTTTGATGCATGTAATTTTTAAATTTTTTTTTTGGAAAAAAATTTTTTTTTGGTACCAGGGACTAAACCCAAGGGCATTTGACCACTCATCCACATCCCCAGCCCTTCTTTTAATATTTTATATAGAGACAGGACCTCTCTAAGTTGCAGAGGCTGGCTTTGAACTTGCAATCCTCCTGCCTCAGCCTCCTGAGCCACTGGGATTACAGATGTGCATCTCCACCCCCGGCTCTGGAGAAGGTTTTGCTACTCAAAAAATCACTACCTTATGGATGTCTCTCCTCTTTAAGCTTCAGTATAAAATAGCCCTTCTTTTGTTGTTTTCTACATTTTCAAAATTCACACTAGTTCTTTCATTCAAGGTTTTTTTTTTGTGTGTGTGGTACCGGGGATTGAACTCAGGGGCACTTGACCACTGGGTCACATCCCCAGCCCTTTTTTTTTTTTTTTTGTATTTTATTTAGAGACAGGGTCTTACTGAGTTGCTAAGTGCCTCGCCATTGCTGAGGCTGGCTTTGAACTCGCCATCCTCCTGTCTCAGCCTCCCAAAGTGCTGGGATTACAGGCGTACGCCACCGCGCCCAGCTTTCATTCAAGTTTTTTAATATTTTTGGTACCCGGGATTGAATCCAGGGTTACTTCACCACTGAGCCACATCCCTAGCCCCTTTTTATTTTTTCTTTTGAGACAGGGTCTCACTAAGTTGCCTAGGACCTCACTAAGTTGCTGACGCTGGCCTTGAACTTGTGATCCTCCTGCCTCAGCCTCCCAAGTGCTGGGATTACAGGTGTGCACCACCGTGCCCAGCCATTCAATAGCTCTTCACTGGGTACCCACTGAGTATGCCAGAGTCCCTGCAGGTTTCCATGAGGTGAAACCCCAGATCCTCCTTGGGACCCTTGAGACACTCGAGCCTAGCAGTAGCTTTGCCCTGGATCAAAATATCAATCCTAAGTTTCTCAACTAAAAATGTGAACAGAGAGTAGGGAAGCCATCATCTTCAACCTTCTTTCCTTTATGCCTCTCACAAAGCCCAGCACCCAGGAAATGTTTGATGAATGAAAGAAAACACTGATGGGTTTGAATCTGCAATTTCTTAGTTGTGTCATCTCGAACAACTTGTCCTCTGAGCCTCTGCCCTGCTGCACATACCATGGTAAGAACAGGAGGCTCTTGGCCGGGGACGGTGAGGGCTGGGCAATGCCCCTTGCAGTAACTGGTAACTGAATGATTTGCAGATGACCCAGCAGGAGAGCCAGGCTAGGGCTGGGCAGGGGGCTTACCTTGGCAGTGCAGGTGGCCCTAAGTGGCTCAATGAGCCTGTCCACCCTCTGCAGGACAGGCACAGGACACAGGGTGGCCAGGCGTGCCAGCATGATGAAGGTCAGCATCTGCCCAAAAGGAAGGAGACAGTTCTTAGTGAAACGGCCCAAGGACAAAAGCACAGGCCCAAGGGAGGAGGAGAGGCTCCATACCCAAAGCCTGGAGCCCAGGGTGAAACCAAGTCCTGACAGCTCCCTGCCTGAGCCTCAGTTTCCTCATCTACACCACGTGAATGGTGGCACTAGACTTTATCCAGTATACTTGGCTAAAGCCTTGAGGAAGGCTGGATAAGAGGTGCCAGGGAGCTGGGCACGGTGGCACACGCCTGTAATCCCAGCACTTGGGAGGCTGAGGCAGGAGGATCGCGAGTTCAAAGCCAGCCTCAGCAATGGTGAGGCACTTAGCAACTCAGTGAGACCCTGTCTCTAATAAAATACAAAAAAAAAAAAAAGGCTGGGGATGTGGCCCAGTGGTCGAGTGCCCCTGAGTTCAATCCCTAGTACCAAAAAAAAAAGAGGTGCCAGCAAACAGGTGGGTTCTCAAGTTCAGGTTCTCAAGTTCAGGTGCTCCAGGGGTCAGGCAGAGCCTATCGGTTAGTAAAGACGCCACAGAGAGCCCAAAAAGGAGCAGGACCACAAGCTCCAACCACAGCCAGCAACCCAGCTCCAGCAGATGGCAGCTAGGTAGCTGCCAGGACTTGGAGACGGTTGGAGTGTGTCTCCAAAGAATCTTGTACTACAAGCTCAAGCCCCAACATGGCAGTGTTGAGAGGTAGTGAACCTTTAATGGGAGGGGCCTAATGAGAGGTGTTTAGGTCATTGGGAGCAGTTTCCTTGGAAGGGCTTCATGTGGTTATCAGAGGACCCTGGTTAGTCCCAGAGGAGTGAGTTATCAAAAGCAAGTCTGGCCAGGCACAGTGGCAGACTCCTGTAATCCCCACTGCTCAGAGGGCTGAGGCTGGGAGATTCCAAGTTCAAGGCCAGCCTCAACATCTTAAAGGAAGCCTGTCTCAGAAAAAGGACTGGGGATGCAGCTCAGAGGTAGTGGGTGCACCACAGGGTTCAATCCCCAGTACCATGAAACAAAACAAAAGCCAGGCATGGGCCCTGAATCCCGCTCATTTCCTGCTTTGCCATTTGAACTTTTTTTTTTTTTTTAATATTTATTTATTTGCTTTTAGTTGTACACAATGCATTTATCTTTATGTGGTGCTGAGGATCGAACCCGGGCCGCGCACACGCTAGGCGAGCGCTCTACTGCTGAGCCACATACCCAGCCCCCATTTGAACTCTTTTGCACCTATCTCTAAAACTGTGAAGCCCTCAGCTATGAAGTTTCACCAGAGCCAAGGAGATGCCAACACCATCCTCTTGCACTTCCAGAATGGTCAGCTAAACATTACTGATTGATTGACTGATTGATTGATTACAGTGCTGGGTTTTGAATCAGGGCCCCTCTGCATGCTAGGCAAGCACTCTACTCCTGAGCTACAGGCCTCCTGAGTAGCTGGAATCACCACACACTACCATGACCCTCACCTCTTCTTTTTTTTTTGGTACCGGGGATTGAACTCAGGGGCACTCGACCACTGGGCCACATCCCCAGCCCTTTATTGTATTTTATTAGAGACAAGGTCTCACTGAGTTGCTAAGTGCCTCGCAATTGCTGAGGCTGGCTTTGAACTCGTGATCCTCCTGCCTCAGCCTCCCAAGTGCTGGGATTACAGGCGTGGGCCACTGTGCCCAGCTCCTCACCTCATTTAAAAAAAAAATTCAGGTATTTTGTACCCAGGCTCGGGCTCAGGTATTTTGTTACAGCAATAGAAAACAGCCTGATACAGTGGGAATGTGGGGATGTAGTCCAACATGACTGCATTTCTCTTTTCTTTCTTTTTTTTTTTTATTGGAAATTGAACCCAGGGTGCTCTACCACTGAGCTACATCCCCAGCCCTTTATTTTTCATTTTTTCATTTTGAGACAGGGTCTTGCTAAGTTGCATAGGGCCTTGCTTAATTATTGAGGCTGGCCTTGAACTTGCAATCCTCCTGCCTCAGCCTTCCAAGTAGCTGGGATAATAGGTGTGTGCCACTGTGCTCTTTCTTTCTTTTAAAGTTTTAAAATTTGTTTGGTACCAGGAATTGAACCCAGAAGTGTTTTACCACTGAGCTGCATCTCCGGCCCTTTTGCTTTGAGACAGGGCCTCACTAAGTTGCTGAGGCTGGCCTTGAACTTGTGATCCTCCTAACTCGGCCTCCTGAGTGCCTGGGATCGCATGTATCCGGCTCCCCAGGCTCCTTTTCTCATAAGAAAATAACAGCGCTGCAGCCTTCATGGAGCGCCCGCCCTGGGGGTGGGGAAAGCAGACGCGGGCCCAGCGGCACGGGCCGCCTCTCCTCGTACACCTACCCGGATGTCATAGTGGTCCTTCAGCCCGTCCTCCACGTGGTTCAGGAACTCGCAGATGTCCAGCTGGCCCAGGCAGCTCTCGAGCAGCGAGTACATGCACTCGAAGGCCGCCTTCCGCACGTCCAGCCCGTCGTCCACCGTGTGCTTGAAGGGCCCCATCTCCACCTGCAGGAGGGAGGGCGGTGGAGGCTGGGCCAGGGGCTCGCCTCGCACGTGTGAGGCCCTGGGCTTGATCCTCAGCACCACGTAAATAAAATAAAGGTATTGTGTCCACCGACAACTAGAAGTTGGGGGGATATGGCCCCCAGAGGAGGACCGCCAGGCTCCCCTCGTTCCTGCCACACCCTACACCTCTGTTCAACAGGGCACCGGCCCCAGTGGCCTCCCCATCCCAAGTCTCAACTGCAACGCCCGTCCCCCCAGACAACAACCACAGTGAAAATAACAATGGGTTTGATCCACCCAGCAGACACTGGAGTCCTTGGTAAGTGACATTTGGGAGTGGGGGAGGCTGGGCACTGAACCCAGGGTCTCACACTCTACAACTAAGCCACGTCCCCAGCCTAACAGATGACATCTTACTCAAGCATTGCACATGTTTGAGGAAGAAAATACTACCATTAATCCCATTTAAGGCCCAGAGAGGTTAATTAATTTGCCCAAGGAGACACAGTTAGCCTAAAATTAAAAATCCAGGTCTGGGGGAGCTGGGGTTGTGGCTTGCTTGAGCGCTTGCCTAGCATGCATGAGGCACTGGGTTCGATACCCTGCACCACACAAAAAAATAAATTAAATAAAGGTATTGTGTCAAAAACAAAACAAAACAAACAAACAAACAAAAAAATTAGGTCCCTGAAACTTACCACAAGGCTTTATTTTTCTCTCTTTTTTTGGGGGGGGGGCGGCAGCGCAGGGTATCAAGAATTGAACTCAGGGACACTCGACCACTGAGCCACATCCCCAGTCCTATTTTGTATTTTATTTAGAGACAGGGTCTCACTGAGCTGCTTAGGGCCTCGCTTTTGCTGAGGCTGGGTTTGAACTTGTGATTCTCCTGCCTCGCCTCTGGATGTCACAGGCATACACCACCACATCCTGCTTTATCTTTCTTTTTTTATTTAACTGGGGATTGAACCCAGGGCACATTGAAATTCATCCCCATAACTTTTTCCTTTCCTTTTTTTTTTAGTCTGAAACAGGGTCTCACTAAGTTGCTGAGGCTGGTCTCAAACTTGAGGTCCTCTTGCCTCAGCCTCCCCAGTTGCTGGAATTTCAGGAATGCACCTCTGTTCCTGGCAAGACTCTGCTTTTAAAGGTGAATTCCTTCTTACCAATCAAAATCCAGCTACAACACCACCTCTTTTGGGAAACTTTTCCAACCCCTGCAAAGAGAGTAGCTTCCTTCTCAGTGATGCCAGGTGGGTCAGACCTCTGTATTACATGGCTTAGGTGTGAAGTCACCTTTCATCTCTGTCACTTAAACCTTTACTTTGCCAACTGGGCTGTCACCAGGTTACGTAACCAGCAGCATGGGCATCGTTCTCTTTCAGGAGGCCATGATGAGCTCCTCGGTGGCAGAATCCATGTGTGGTCCACCTGTGAACCCTGTCCCTGAGACTCTGCTGCTGAATGTTGAGTGACAGCCAGAGTCACCAACATCTACAGGTGCAGCATCTTTTATCCAAAATACTGCCGACCAGCAGTGTTTGGGATTCTGGGATATTTGCATATCTGCGATGAGCTATCTCAGGGGTGGAGCCCAAGTCTAATCAAGAAATTCACTTGTGTTTCATAGACAGTTACGCATGCAGCCTAAAGGCAATTTTATACACTATTTTTGGCATGCTTGTTTTTGGACACAAGGTCATGGGTGGAACTTTCCATTGGTGGCATCCCGTTAACATGAAAAGAGTTTTAGAATTTGAAGCATTTCAGAATTTAGATTTTTGGCCAGGTGTGGTGGCGCTGCCTGTCATCCTAGTAGTTCAGGAGGCTGAGGCAGGAGGATCGAAAGTTGGAGGCCAGCCTTAGCCACTTAGTGAGGCCCCAACCAACTCAGAGAGACCCTGTCTCTAAATAAAATATAAAAAGGAAAAATAAATAAACAAATAAAGATAGATAGATAGATAGATATGTATGTATAGATATGGGGCTGTGGATGTGGCTCAGTGGGTTCAATCCCCAGTACCAAAAAAAAAAAAAATTGGATTTCTGGATGGAGGATGCTCAACCTGTACAGTGCTGACGGCTAGGACCGGATCTGAGCACTCGTGGAACTTAAGTCATTAAATCTCGGCATTGACTACCCTCTCTGATGTAGACCTTATGTGATTATTTTTCTCATTTTTCCCTGAGAAGAAATTGAGGTTGAGAGAGGGTCAGGCTGCTGTGGCTGGGGCCACGTGGCTAAGCAGCTGAGGCAGGTCTTGACCCAGACCACCTGGCCCAAGCCCCAGCTCTGATGGGCTTGGCCCTGCTCCTGGCAGGAGAGGCGGCCTCAGGCCCGGGCTCCCGGGGTCAGAACCAACAAGGAGGGGCAGCTCTGCTCCACACCTCTCGGATGAGGTCCCTGCGGATCTTGGTCTCCTGGTAGAGCAGGGGCAGGATGTCGCCCAGCAGGTCCCGGACCAGCGAGGGCTTGTTGTGCACGGCCGAGTTGAAGAAGGCCAGAGTGGCCCTGCGGACGCTCAGATCCGGGTCCCGCAGGCTCTCCATGAACTCTCCTGCGAAAGGACAGCGAGGGGGCTGAGGGACAGACACAAAGCCACCTGCCCCCTGACCCCAGGCATCTATCTGGTCGCTGTGAGCTGCATAGACCTGGCTAGATGGGATGGACGCGGTGAGCAACTACTTTGTGCCAGGTATAAAAGCACCCCCAAAGCTCAGAATGCAGGGCTTCCGTTCCAGAATGGCCCACGTAGCCACGGGAGCCTTGGAGAGTCTCGAGGTGCTGCTCTGGGCTACTAGGGGACAGCCACCCACTCGGTAGGGCTGTTCTCAGGATCCAAAATCAGGATCCAAAATGTGCTCACATCTGTGAAGCACCTGATCTCACTGCACAGGAGACTTTTGAAAACAGGAAGCAAAGAACTTGCCTAAAGCCACACAGCACTTCTTAAGAGTGCTCGCCTTTTTGTATAGTTGAGTTTTTGTTTATTTTTATTTATTTATTTCTTTTTGTATTTGTAGATGGACAACATGCCTTTATTTTATTTGTTTATTTTTATGTGGTGCTGAGGATCGAACCCAGTGCCTCACACATGCTAGGCGAGCGCTCTGCCACTGAGCCCCAGCCCCAGACCAAGTTTTTATTTTCTTTTGTTTATTTTTTGTGTGCGTGGAGTTGAGTTTTTCAAACTTTGCTAATGTTTTATTTTTTTGTGGGGGGAGGGGTGCTGGGGATGGAACCCAGGCCGTGCTGTCAATCACGGGGATGAGGTGGCCTTCGGGTCTCTGGCTCCCCTTGGCTGGGTGGACAGAACATCAGTCCCAGGTCAAGGGCTGCCGGGGGGGGGGGGGGGGGGGGGGTGTCTAGGCGGGGTGAGGGGCGGGGCAGTGCTCACCAATGTAGCTCTTCAGGAGGGGGTCGATGGGGTGGGGCTGGTCCGAGATGAGGAACTTGACCGCGGTGATGACCGTGCTCCGGGTGTGTGGCTGACCTGTAAGACAGGGGGACACAGCTTCTGTGGAAGACAGAGCTGCACCCCACCCCCACTCCAGACGCCCCCCTCTGCATCACGGGGGAAGTTACTGTTCCCCTTGCCAGTCTTCAGTCTGCTCTAAATTCTCAGCTGTAGCTGAGAGAATAACAGGGTACCTCAAGACCAGGGTCACCCCAAAGAAAGACCTTTCCTTGTGGCCTTGAGATTACATTATATTTTTCAGATACACTATCTCACGTCATCCTCAGGATGGTCCTATGAACAAATAAAAATATTAATTAAAATGATAACGAAAGGGAGGATTAATTTGTATTTTACACAAGAAGAAAGAAAGACTCAGAGAGGTTAAGTTCATATCTAAGGCCACACAGCAGATCCAGCATTCCTGGCTAGCCTTTCCTCCTGAGTCTGCGTTCTCCAAGTTTAGGCAGGCCAAGGGCACTCCAACAGGATTCACACCATTCCCCGAGCCCGGGAACCAAGACCTCCCTTCATTTGGCCTTTGCTCCTTGCTTTCCAAGTGGGAAGGGTGAAGAAAGAAGGGAAAACACGTTTGCCTTAACAGATAAAAGAATGACATCAGGAGAGACTTTGGCATGCCTCTGAATTGCTTGCTTGGGATTCCAAGAATTGAAAATAAGAAAGAAAAAAAAAAAAGCCTGCTGGGTGCGGTGGCACACGCCTGTCATCCCAGTGGCTCGGGAGGCTGAGGCAGGAGGATCGCGAGTTTAAAGCCAGCCTCAGCAACGGTGAGGCACTTAGCAACTCAGTGAGACCCTGTCTCTAGTAAAATACAAAATGGGGCTGGGGGGTGTGGCCCAGTGGTCGAGTGCCCCTCAGTTCAATCCCAGTACCAAAAAGAAAAAAAGAAAGAAAAGAAAAAGAAAAAGAAAAACAAGGCCAAAGACCAACAGGGGGGCCTGGAGGTGAGATGGACACTGGGATGTGCAGACGAGCAACAGGAAGTCCCAGGAACTGATTCTACTGAAGCAAGCCACTAACTGGGGCTATAAGCTTCCCAGGAGCAGGAGGAAAAGAGGCAAAGGGCTCTTTATGTCAATCAGCAGTGTGAGTGGGACAGAAACCAATCAGTGCCTAGAAAAAGCAGGGCTCTCCTCTCTCCAGGTAAAGTGACAGGCAACGTTCTTGACAAGAAGAATTGGTCCAGGACCACCCTGCCCCCCTCCCCCCACCACCCGCCAACACACGCGCGCGCGCGCCTGCGCGCACGCACACACACAACACACACACACACACACACACACACACACACAGCTTTCTGTCCACACTGTGATGAGGGCCAGACGCCTGCTTCTTACAAACCCAGCCCCCCAAACAGGCCTTAACCCCAACCACTGACCTAATCTAGTAGCAACAGAGGTCTTTCATTTATTCAGTATTAATTGGGTCCCCTATATTGTACCAAGTACTGTACTGGCATTATGTCAATCAACACATCCACTGGTCTTACCAGGGACTAGCAATCAGATTGAAGCCCAGAGGCCTTCTCTTCCCGGACACTTTCATTTGCTCAAGAGCCTACCACTCACTGGGCGTGGTGGTGCCTGCCCCTCATCCCAGCAGCTTGGGAGGCTAAAGCAGGAGGATTGCGAGTTTGAGGCCAGCCTCAGCAAATTAGTGAGGGCCTAAGCAACTCAGTGAGACCCTGTCTGTAAGTAAAACAAAAAGGGCTGGGTATGTGTCTCAGTGGTTAAGCACCCCTGAGTTCAATCCCTGGTTAAAATAAATAAATAAACAACAACAACAAAAACCCCTGCAAACCACTACCTGGTTCCTCCTCTAGGAGGTTTCTCTCTCCAGTGTGCCCTCTTGGTTCTCACCTGGCCCTCCCCAAATCCAGTGCGTGTAACCAAGCCCATTCTATGACGACGCTTGCTCTTAGTGCAAGTGAGGCCAGAGCATCACACCTCTGCAGACCGCTATCTCTGGCCCCTCAGATTAACTTCTACCTGGGACATTACCCTGATATCTACAGTGAGGATTAGAAAAGTACCATCATAGGAATTTTTAACTGAACAGTTATCCTTTGGTATCCTTGGGGATCTGGTTCCAGAACCCCCAAAGATACCAACACCCAAAGATGCTGAAGCCCCTTCTATAAAATGGTGTGGTGTTGGCACATAACGTGCACACATCTTCCCTAGGCACATGATCCATTATTATCATCACTTGTGTGTTTGTGTATGTGGGCGTACTAGGGGTTGAACCCAAGGTGCTCTACCACTAACCTACGCCCCCAGCCCCTTTTTATTTTTGAGACAGGATCTTGCTAAATTGCTGTGGCTGGCCTCCAACTTGTGATCCTCCTGCCTCAGCCTCCCAAGGTGCTGGGATTACAGGTGTGCACCACCACACCCAGCCCAGCAACCCATCTGTAAGCCCAGAGATTTGGGAGGCAGAGGCAGGAGGATCACAAATTGGAGGCCAGCCTCAGCAACTGTGAGGCACTAAGCAAACTCAGTGAGACCCAGTCTCCAAAATACCCTGAGTTCAATCCCTGGTTAAAATAAATAAATAAACAACAACAACAAAAACCCCTGCAAACCACTACCTGGTTCCTCCTCTAGGAGGTTTCTCTCTCCAGTGTGCCCTCCTGGTTCTCACCTGGCCCTCCCCAAATCCAGTGCGTGTAACCAAGCCCATTCTATGACGACGATTGCTCTTAGTGCAAGTGAGGTCAGAGCATCACACCTCTGCAGACCACAATGTATCTCTGGCCCCTCAGATTAACAGATACCCAGATAATCTACAGTGAGGATTAGAAACGTAGCATCATGGGGGCTGGGGTTGTGGCTTGGCAGAGCGCTCGCCTCCCACCGCGGCCCGGGGTTCGATCCTCACACCTGTAAACATGAATGCATACATTGTGTACAACTAAAGTAAATAAATAAATATTAAAAAAAAAAAAAAAACGTAGCATCATAGAATTTTTAACTGAACAGTTATCCTTTAGTATCCTTGGGGATCTGGTTCCAGAACCCCCAAAGATACCAACACCCAAAGATGCTGAAGCCCCTTCTATAAAATGGTGTGGTGTTGGCACATAACGTGCACACATCTTCCCTAGGCACATGATCCATTATTATCATCACTTGTGTGTTTGTGTATGTGGGCGTACTAGGGGTTGAACCCAAGGTGCTCTACCACTAACCTACGCCCCCAGCCCCTTTTTATTTTTGAGACAGGATCTCGCTAAATTGCTGTGGCTGGCCTCCAACTTGTGATCCTCCTGCCTCAGCCTCCCAAGGTGCTGGGATTACAGGTGTGCACCACCACACCTAGCCCAGCAACCCATCTGTAAGCCCAGAGATTTGGGAGGCAGAGGCAGGAGGATCACAAATTGGAGGCCAGCCTCAGCAACTGTGAGGCACTAAGCAAACTCAGTGAGACCCAGTCTCCAAAATACCCCTGAGTTCAATCCCCAGTACCAAAACAAAAACAAAAACAAAAAAAGATGGGTCGCTGGGATTAAAGGCAAGGCCAGGGGCCTGGCCCTTCCCTGAACTTTCAATCATCTGTAGATTACTCAGGATACCTGATACCTAATATAATGCCAGTAACTTTTTGGACTGTATTGTTTGGGAAATAAAGACAAGAAAAGTCTGTACATGTTCAGTATACATGAAAAATCTTCCCCCAAATCTTTTCAATCCAAGGTTGGTTTAAAATGCAGACGTGGGAAGCTGGGCATGGTGGCCCATGCCTATCATCCCAGCACCTGGGAGGCTGAGGCAGGAGGATCGCGAGTTCGAAGCCAGCCTCAGCAATAGCGAGGCACTTGGCAACTCAGTGAGACCCTGTCTCTAATAAAATAAAATTTTAAAAAAAAGAAAAGAAAAAAAAGAACTGGGGATGTGGCCCAGTGGTCGAGTGCCCCTGAGTTTAATTCCCGGTACCAAAAAAAAAAAAAAAAAAAAAAAAAAAAAAAAAAAAAAATGCAGCCGTGGAACCCGCAGATTGGGAAGGCTGACTGCGCGCTGGAAGGGACCTAGGGGGTCTGCGTTCTGTGTCCTTCTATCTCGGGGGCCCTGCAGGAGGAAGCCTCTAAGTCCCAGGAGGCGCGTGTGCCTCTGTGGCTCCTCTGACTTGATCAGAGACCAGCGACTTGGACAAAGGGCTCCCTCTCCACCAGCTGCTTGGCCACGGGTGCACAGCGCCCACCCCGGGCTGGGTGGCCCCCCGTCCCTACCTGCAGCGAGCTGCTTCCGGAAGCGGGGCAGGAGGAACGGAGGGTTCACCAGGACCAGCTTCCCGATGCACTCGGCCACCACGCCGCGCGTGCCCTCCTCGGCCCCCTCGCAGCGCCGGAAGAGCAGCGCCCACACGTCCTCGGCGTAGGGCTTGAGGCTGTCGCGCTGCGCCGCGCCCAGCGCCTCCCGGAGCGCCAGCAGCAGCAGGTACTGCCGCCGCGGCTCGGCCTCGATCTGCGCCAGCAGGAAGGGCAGGAAGTCCGGCAGGTTGCCCGCGCCCACGCGGCCCAGCGCGTAGGAGGCGGCGGCCCTCACGTCCTCGCTGGGCGACCCCAGCGCTTCCAGGAGCACCGCCTTCAGCTCCCGCTGGGGACCTGGCCCCGCCACCTGGCCCACCTCAGCCAGCGACAGGAAGGCCAGCACCTTGACGCCCGAGCTCGAGTGCGGCGATCTGGCGTCGCAGACCAGGCGGTTGGCAGTGCCAGCCGCCTCCTGGGGACAGGCGGCCGAGAGGGCGGCCACGCACCGGGCCAGGGAGTGGAAGGCCTGCTTGGCCAGGCCTGGCCCGCCACCGCCGTCCGCGGCCTGGTCGTAGACGGGCGCCGTGAGCAGGCTGATGAGCTCTGCGTAGTCCACGCAGGGCGGCCGCGTGCCCACCAGGGCCTGCAGGAAGCCCTCGGCGGCGGCCAGCACTCCCGCTGGCAGCAGAGGCGACCGCAGCAGCCGCAGCAGCTCGGTGAGTACCGGGCCGCTGACCTCCGCCAGAGAGGCCGGCTGCGCCTGGGTCACGGTGGCCAGGAAGTCCACGGCCAGCTGGGCCACGTGCATGTCACTCTCGCTGACCAGCGCGGGCAGCTCGGCCAGCACAGCCCGCACTGCAGAGGGCGGGAGGTTGAGGCCCTGACTCTGCGCCAGGGCATCCAGGGCTGCCAGCGTGGCCAACCGCAGTGCCCGCTGGTTCTTGCGCAGAAAGGAAGCCAGGATGGGCAGCGCCTCGGCCAGGATGGGCTGCATGTCAAGCCGCAATGGGGACACGGCCACCAGCGTCAGAGCCTTGACAGCGGGCAGCCGGGTGATCTCGTTGCGCAGGCGGTCCAGGAGGAGCAACAAGGTGGGCTCCAGGTCATCCCCGAGGCGGTCACCGAGGTGGCCCACAAGGTGGCCCGAGCAGGAGATGGCCCGTTCCTTCACCTCCTGGTCCAGGTCGGTGGCACGGAGTCGTGCCAGGGTGGCTGCGGACATCTCTCCAACATACGGCTCAGGATCCAGCACCCGAGGCTTGTGCAGCGGCCACAGGGTCCTCACCAGCTCCTGGAGCACCAGCAGGGCCTCGGCCGCGATCTTGTAGAAAGGGTCGGCCACACAGGCCATCACAGGTGGCAGGAGGGTGGGCAGGTGCGGGTGGAAGGCCTCAGCCGGCTCCGTGCCCAGCAGCCCCTGCAGGAAGGCCAGGGCGTCCATCCGGATGGTGGAGGAGCTGGAGCGGTCAGCTATGGACAAGATGATGCCTAGAGGAGGGCACAAAGACCTCAGGGTCATGAACTTGACCCTCCATGGAAGAGGGAATGGAGTAGCCACAGATGCCTCTTATGCAGATGTTTCCAAGTGGTCACTGATTGGCCAGTGACCAGGGCTGAGGGCCACGAGGCCAGGGAACTCACTAGAGAGCAACAAGTCAGGCCTAGAACCCAGCCTCGCTCTCCCTCCTGCCAGTGAGGAACTGAGCAGGGGCTCAGCCTGAGACCGGGGCCCAGGCTCCCTCAGGGCTCAGGAGATCACTCAGGGCGGCAGTCTGGGCTCTGGAAGGGGCCCGGAGGAAGACGCCCAAGGCCCGCCTAGCCTACCTGACACCAGCACTGGCATGTGCTCCGCCAGGCTGCCAGGGAGCACGCCCGCCAGCTCCGTGAGAAGGCCGAAGCAGCCCTGGCGGGCCCTGACGCTCCGGTCTTTTAGCTGCCGCTGCAGGGCCTTGACCACGAGGGGCACCTGTGGGCAGGTGGGGGCGGTCAGGGGCCACCCAGGAAACCTCCCCGGCCCACCCACTACCATGGGGCTTTGCCCAGGTGCGTCCCGGGGAAGATGCCCAGCGTGAACAGGATGCCTCCCGAGCGCGTAGCGCTGGACCGACTGCTGGGCACTTGATGGACACAGAGAGCAGCAGAGGTGGGGACTGCTCTGGTGTCTACTATGGGTCCAGAGCAACTAGCTCCAGGTCACCCAAGAAGTCTGGCTGCTACTACTACTCTTCAGGAGGGGAAGCAGCAGCCTGGCACCACACGGGGGCTTCCCTTTCCCCAGCTAGATCCTCTTCCCCAGTGGACTTCAGCCCCGACCCGCATCTCCAACCCCAGAATCCGGTGCCTTCCGCCTGCCCGACAGCTCCATTTTGGCCTCTGCCATGGTTTGGCCAGGGCTCGTGTCTCCCAGAGGTTCCTGTGTTGGAAGCTGGGTGTTGGGGGTTGGCGGGACCTTGAAGAGGTAGCTAGTGGGAGGTCTTTGGGGGCACTGCTGTCTGGGTGGGACCTCAGTTTTCAAGGGAGGCTTTCTGTTTCACCTTGGGGTCTCTCCCTCAGGTACAGGTCCCAGCCATGATGCCATCTGCAATGACGTGAGCAGTAGGGGTGCCCTCACCAGAGCTGGCACTGTGCTGTTTGGACTTTCTATCTCCAAAACTCTGAGCTAAATAAACTTTTTTTTTTGGGGGGGCGGGGGCGGGGTACCAGGGATTGAACTCGGGCACTCGACCACTGAGCCACATCCTCAGCCCTATTTTGTATTTTATTTAGAGACAGGGTCTCACTGAGTTGCTTAGAGCCTTGCTTTTGCTGAGGCAGCTTTGAACTCACAATCCTCCTGTCTCAGCCTCCCAAGCTGCAGGGATTACAGGCGTGCACCACCACATCTGGCTAAATAAAGTTTTTTAAAATTAAGTACCGGGGATTGCTCTACAACTGAACTACATTCCCTGCCCTTTTTATTTTGACACAGGGTCTTGCTACAATGCCCAGGCTGGCCTTGAACTTGGGATCCTCCTGCCTCAGTCTCAGGAGTAGCTGGAACTACCATGCCTGAACTTCTTTTCTTTATTAAGTACTCAGCCTTCAGTATTTGTTATAGTAATGGAAATCAGACTATTAGAGCCATCCAGTGAACACCTTGAACATGAACATGTAGAAGTTTAAATACCCCCTCCTCTCCCAACTCTCCCTCATCTCAGGGCAAAGCACTTCATGCTTTAGCCGGAAACCTGAAAATCACATGACACCTGCCTGCCCAATCAATCAGCAAGACCCAATGATTCAACCCCAAACCTCCTTCTCTGGGCTCTCTGTCCTATGGCTGGCACTAAGTCCATCACTGTCTCTTGTCACCTTGACAGTTGCAGTGTCTTCTGGTTGGTCTCATTACAATCCATTCCCCACCCAGCAGCCAGAGTGAGCTGTCTCAAACATGAACTGGACCTTATCATTCCCCTCCCGTGGCTTCTGCCTTCTGTTAGAATAAAGCACAGTCCAGAGCAAGGCACTGTGGCGCACGCTTGTCATCCCAGCGGCTCTGGAGGCTGAGGCAGGAGGATCGCAAGTTCAAAGCCAGCCTCAGCAAAAGCAAGGCACTAAGCAACTCAGTGAGACCCTGTCTTTAACTAAAACACAAAGAGCCGGGTGCGGTGGCGCACGCCTGTAATCCCAGCACTTTGGGAGGCTGAGGCAGGAGGATCGCGAGTTCAAAGCCAGCCTCAGCAATGGTGAGGCACTTAGCAACTCAGTGAGACCCTGTCTCTAATAAAATACAAAAAAGGGCTGGGGATGTGGCTCAGTGGCCGAGTGCCCCTGCTCCTATGGCTGCCTATGGGTCCCTAGAGACTGTGTGGCCCAGGGATTAGGGACTCGATCTGCATGGTTTTTGCTGTGTCCCAGCACCTAGTACACAGGGCATGCACAGAACAGCTGCTCAGAAGCCACACTCCAGCAGGCGGGCAGACAGTGGGGTGGGGGAAGGATGGGAAGACGGACAGAAGGTGAGCTGGTGAGTGGGGCACCTGCAAGGACCCACCTGTCCTCGCAGCATGTGGAGGTTGCTCCCGGTCTGGGTGGGCTCCTCGACAGCCTCCAACCACCCCCTGGGGGGCCGTGTTTGCCGCAACAGCACGATGTAGGCCCCGAAGACGTCGGCTTTGACGTTCTCCTCGCGCTCCTTGAAGCGGCGGATGAGGGCAGGCGCCAGGGTGCAGAGGAAGTCGGGCAGCAGGTCGGGCCTGGAGCCAATCAAGGCCGCTATGCACTTGGCCGCTGCCCGGCGCACCTTCCAGCTCATATCATCGTCGTCACTGTATTCGTCCTCGCTCTCTGGGGTGGGAACAAGACACGCTTTGTCTCTCAGGATAAGTCTGGCTCAAGGGAGAATTGGTGGCAGGGAGAGTACTTCACTTTTTTATTGGGGGGGAGGGGGCACCTGGGATTGAATTCAGGGGTGCTTAACCACTGAGTCGCCTCCCCAGCCATTTTTGTATTTTATTTAGAGACAGGGTCTCACTGAGTTGCTTAGGGCCTCGCTAAGTTGCTGAGGCTGGCTCTGAACTGGCGATCCTCCTGCCTCAGCCTCCCGAGCTGCTGGGATGACAGGCATGGGCCACCGTGCACGGCTTATTTTTCAAGTACTTTCGACCCACGGTTGCTTGAATGTGTAGACGCAGGTGTGGTTGGGAACCCGTGGGTACAAAGGGGGAGCTGCACTACTGTCCTCACTGTGAGGGTGTAGCCAGAGCCTGAGAAGAGCTGGGCCTCGTCCCCCTGTGTATGGCAGGGGCATCCTGGGAAGGTCGTGCCTACCTCCAACCCCCAGGACAGGGTGTCCACCCACCTTGATCACTGAATTCGCTGTCCTCGGTCTCCATCTGCTCCTCGTCCTCGTCGCTGTTGTAGTTGTAGTTGGGATCGTGCTTCAGGTACTGGAGGCAGAGGCTGGTCACGTTGGCCACGTGAGGGCCCATCTCCTTGGGACACCTGTGGGGCAGGACAGGGAGGTTCTGCTGGATCCAAGTAGGCCAGGGTGGAGGGCGAAGGGTGGGCCAGGGGTGACCTGCCCAAGTCTTACCGTTTGGAAGCAGTGTCTTGGCCCCCTTCCCCCAATGTCCCCCTCACCCTACCTGCCAGCTCCCCCGTGGCACCTACTTCCTCAAGAAGGCCTCAAAGGCTTGGAGGCAGGACTCTCGGAGCTCATCATCATCCAGGTTGCAAAACTCCTCCACCAGGGGCACCAGGCGGTCCAGGTGGGCCCCTGCAGGGCCAGGCGGGTCAGCTAGGCCAGAGCCTTCCCTGGGTCTCCCCTGCCCCCAGCACGCAGCTCATCCCCGCGCCTGCCACCCTGACCGCTGCAAATGCAACTTAGAGGGTTCACAGGCGAGCAGGTGTGTGTTGTGACCCTGACTCTTCCACCTGTGCGATGGGGCCTTGGGCAGGTCACAAGACTTCTCTGAGGCAGCTGTATTCATCTTTACAGGCAGGATAACAATGCCCACTGGGCAGGGATTCGATGATGCCGATGAATGTATCACGCAGATAAAGAGCTTAGCCCAGGGCCTGACAGAGGAGCTTCTGTTATCCAAGCATTATCTGTAGTCTTGCCTTATTTCCTGTACGAGATTACAGGCCTCCAGATGGGAGAAGGGGAGAGGCAAGTACTGCCCTCAAGAAACCAGGCAATTGGGGGCTCTGGCTGGTCCCTAGGCTTTAGAGGATCTTGCTCATGCCATTCTCCATTTACACCCTTCTTCACAATGCAAGAAAGACCACGCTGACCTGGAGATCCCCAACATCCTTTCTAGGTTCTACTTTGGGAACCTGGGACCCCAAAGTTTCCTACTCAACTGACCCTGAGCCCTTTTCCAAGTCTGTGCAGGATTTTCCCAAGTCTAGGCTCCTGAGGGTCACTAAGGGGTGGCTGCTGTTGGGGTGATAAGATGGAGTGTGGATGTGTGGGCTGGGGTGTCCCTATTAGAATCTGCAAAGTCCCTTGCCCTGAGAGCACCAGGGGCTGGGTGGGGGAGGTGACCACAGGTCAACTATCCACACCGTCTTGTTCTAGCTTGGAACACCTACTCAACGGGTCTGAAGGCAAATTCAAACCTGTCTGCTGCATTCAAAGGCTGCCTGAGGTGAGGCAGAGGGAGAGATGGAGTACACAGAGGTACAAGGAAATTTTGGAGGGATGATGGAAATGTCCTGCATCTATCTTGACCTTTGCATACGCGATAGCTTCGTGCATGTCTGCAAAGTTCAAAAGGCACTAAAATGCACTAAAAGACACCTTGTATGGATGGCGTGGTTAATTGTATGCACACTATCCCCCAATAGCATTTTCTAAAAATCCAAACCTTGCTCACAGTTGTTATTAAGGTACCTTTGTCAAAATAGGAGGCTAGGAAATGTTGTACTTAATGGTCTGGTAGCCTGACTGAGAAAGACCGGTGAGTCTCTGGGCCACAGAAGCGAGGGATCCAAGCCCCTTCCTTAGAAGGCCTGCGCTTTCCTGGACCCTGAGCTCTAGTTTGCGCCTGTCTTGCGCTCCAGACCCGCCCCTTAAGCCCCGCCCAGAAACTTCAACCACGCCCTTTTAGCTAGGTTGCGACTCCTAGGCCCCGCCCACAACATCTTCCTAGGCCCTGCCCCTCTCCCAGCACCTCTAGGAGCCTCCGCCCCGCCTCTTCAGCCCCGCCCCACCCAGACACTTCAGCCACGCCCCTTTAGCATGAATGCGGTTCCTAGGCTCCGCCCACATATACCAGGCCCAGCCCCTCTCGGCGTCTTCGCCCCGCCCCTTAAGTCCCACCCCACCCAGACACTCAAACATGCCCCCTTAGCTAGTAAGCGGTTCCTAGGCCCCGCCCCTCCCCGGCACCTCGCGGGGCCTCAGATCCGCCCCCTCACCGAGGCGGTGGCCGGCCTGGCGGCCAACGCTGCCCAAACACTGGATCAGAGTGCGGATGGCGGCGGGGCTGGCGGGTGCGCGCGGGCCTGGCAGTCGGTCTAGCAGGTGATCGGCGAGCTCCACGAAGAGGTCGGTGCTGCAGGCAGCCGCCAGGTGGCCGAGAGCCACGACCGCGCGTTTGCGCACAGCCAGGCGCGTGCTGCTCAGCTGGGGCAGCAGACAGTGCAGCAGGCTGGCGTGGAAGGTGCCCAGCGGCGCGCCCAACCTGGGACAGCCAGAGCGAAGCGTCAGGCTGGGGTCCCAGACAGTCCCCTTTCCCCAGCCTCTCCTGCCCTCCTGCCCCAGAATAACGGCCAAACAAATGGCCCTTGAAAATAGAAAGGTGCTCTCCCATGGTGAAGTAATGACTTCAATTATTTACTATTGTTACAGGAGAGAAAGGGGGGGGGGGGTCACAAGGCCACTTAGCTAAGAAATGCAAGGCCAGGACTTGAACCCAGGTGCCCAGTCTCTCAGCCTGGGGAGAAGGGCCCAAGGTAAGGGGGGCTGGGGCTCCAGGGGGCTGCCCAGATTTCCCAGGAGTCTGGGGTTGGCCACAATACCTGCCCTGTCTGCACAAGGCCATCTCCACACTGAGACCCGAGTGGTCTGAAATTTACTTCTGACCTGGTCCTTAACTCCATCCGCGGCTCCCCAGTACCTGCTGGATAAGCTAAGCTCTGGGCTCAGGTAAGAAGCAAAGACAGAGAATGGTTTCTGCTCAGGCAGAAGGTAGCCCTCTGCTAGCCTCAGCAGCTTCTATCCTCAGCTTCAAACCAGCCCTGGGCATTTTCTGTCACATAAATGTCCTGAGACCTTTTCTCCCTCACTCCATAGGCACTCATTGACCTCACCCTTCCCTATCTCCGTGTCCAGTCCAGAACTCTCTCCTGGATTCCATTTATCTATTTATTTGTTCACCTACTATGTGACAGGGTATGCTGGAAGCCAGAGTGAATGGGACAGATTCTGGCCCAGGGACCTGTCCCTGTAGAGTTCCTGGATGATTTGGTGCCTACGAAGAACCTCAAAGTCAACATGTCCCAAAAGGAATCTGTCACCTTCCTCTCCACACACCTGCTCCTGCTCCTGGAGTACATCCTGCCACAGACCCTCTGTCTGTCCCCCAGTTACTAAAGGCCCACTCGTGGGGGTCATCTTTGAGCTTCTGCCTCTCTTGCCCACTTAAAAGTCTTAAGGAGCCCACCTCATGAGTATAACCCAGATTCCACCACCTACGGAAGCCTATCTTTCCTATCTACACTGCAGGGGGAAAGAGCCAAGGATAAAACACAAATATGTACCTGCCCCCTGCCCCTCCCCCCCGCCCCCCGGGCTTCTACCTGGCCCTGGAGAGCCATCTCTCCATCCATCTTCCACTTTACAGCCCAGCCCCGTGACCGCCTTGCAGGAGTCCTGGGACCCTATGTCTTTTCCTGCCTCTGTCCTCTGGGCTAGGCCAGTCTCCCCCTCAGTGTCCCCCTTCTGCCTACCCAACCCAGTTAAGTTCTACCCCTCCTTGAAGGCTCAGCTCCAGCAGAATTTCTCCAGAATAGTCCTTCACTCAACCCCAACTGGGCTTGGGGGAGGGATCCTCTGAGCTCTTACATACCCTGACCTTTTCTTTGTTTTGTTTTGTTTTTTTGTTACTGGGGATTGAACCACTGAACCACATCCCCAGTCCTTTTTATTTTTTCAAATTTTGAGACAAGGTCTTGCTAAGTTGCTGAGGCTGGCCTCCAACTTCCAATCCTCCTGCCTCAGCCTCCCCAGTTGCTGGGATTACAGGCATGTGCCACTATTTCCAGCTTTCTATGCCCTGCTCTTATCCTCACTGTTATATTTACTGTATTCACAGTTTCATATGTGTCTGTGAATGCCTCCCCGGGAGCAGCCAACTCATATGCCCAACATTATCTAGCACCTACCATTGTACTGGCCATAGAATAGGTGCTCAAGTCATGGGAGATTTTACTGAGAGTGTGACCTTGGGCTGGCCCCATGGCCTCTCAGAGCCTGTTTGATGGGGACAACCAAGCTTTCCTTTGCAGGGCTGCCGGATGGTGAAGGAGCCTCGGCACAGGGCCTGGCGTGTAGCAGTGCCCGTATGCAGCTCTGAGTCCCCCCAACCCCTGTGCCTGCCCCTCCTCATTGCCCAGGGCAGCTCTCTCACCTGCTCAGCATGTCGGACAGGATGTCCAGGGCTTCCAGCTGCACAGCAACATCCTCCTGCTGGACGATGGCGCTGGTGAGCTGGCCCGTGATCTTCCGGCACACGTTGGTGGCCAGCCCAGAGCCTGTGCAGGGCGCAAGGTGGGCGTGGTGAGGCCCTGGGGTGGGGGAAGCGGCAGCTCCCACCTCTGACCTCATACCGAGAAACCTGCTGATCGGAGGCCCAAGGTTTGATCCAGAGTCTGACCAAACTGAGGAGACAGCTAGGGGAGGTGACGAACCCAAGGCCCAGCTGCCGGCTGGCTCACGCCCATCAAACCTTCCTCCCTTGTCCACTTCCATTATGGAGGAGGAAGACCTTAAACACCTCCTTTCCCAGCCTCCCATGCTGCTAGGAGTGGTGGGGATCCGGAAGCAGAGGTGTTCCGGGGCCTTATGGGAAAACATGTGCTTTTCTTATAAAGGGGAGGGGACACAGGCAGACACCGCAGAGACTTGTCAACACTGAGCTGCTAAGTGAATTGCTACAAAGATGGGGTAGCTGGTCCCTCCAGAGACAGCATGTTACTTCTTTAAGCTGCCATTGGTTAGATTTCACTCCTTGCCACTGAAAGCACTCCTAAAAGACAGAGTCAGGCATTTGAATTGATCCAGTCCAAATTCTCCGCCGTAGCGACCACAGGTAAGTTTCTTCATCTCTCCGAGACTGTTATCTCTCTTTCCTTCCTTCCTTCCCCACAAACTGGGGCAAATAATAATAGTGCCTAGTCCTGGGGTCCTGAGTACCTGTGGCCGCAGGGGGCAGCTCTGAGAGGACGGTCTTGAGGCCGATGCCAGCGATGTCACGGAGCTGTTCCTTGTCTGACCTCAGGTTGGCACACAGGGTGTCCACGATGGTCTCCACCTGGTACTCCTTCACTTTGCCCACCAGGGGACCCAGGCTGAGCAGGGAGGGAGAGGGTTCAAAAGCCCAGGTTTAGCCTAAATCAGGCTGCCTCCTTCAGTCCCCTCATGCTTCTTCTGGGGCCTCATGTACTGAGGAAAATGCCCAGGCTCAACAGGGGACCCTGTGTATTGCTAGAAAGAAAGGTACCCTCTGGTATGCTAATGCCATGTTGACCCCTCCCAAACCTACATGTCTTCCTTTATTTTGCATCCAATTTTATGGTCCAATAGTGCATAAAAAGAATGGTTCTCATACTTGAGCATGTGTCAGAACCCCCTGGAGCACTGGTTAAAATACAGATGGTAGCCCATGCTCGCCTGTAATCCCAGCACTTGGGAGGCTGAGGCAGGAGGATCGCAAGTTCAAAGCCAGCCTCACCAACGGCGAGGCACTTAGCAACTCAGTGAGACCCTGTCTTTAATAAAATACAAAAAAGGGCTGGGGATGTGGCCCAGTGGTCAAGTGCCCTGAGTTCAATCCTGGTACAAAAAAATAAAAAATAAAAAAATACAGATGGTAGCTGGGCATGGCGGCACAGGCCTGTAATCCCAGCTACTTGGGAGGCTGAGGCTGGAAGATCTCAAAGTTTGAGGCCAGCCTCAGCAACTTAGCAAGACCCAGTTTCAAAAAACAGATAGAAGCACCCCTGGGTTCAATCCCCAGTACCAGGACATCACTCTCCTAGGTTCATATAGGAATTCACAACCAGTGAAACTCCGTATCGCGCACAACCACAAGAATGGGAGGTTATTCCCCATGTATGTATGATATGTCAAAACACATTCTACTGTCATGTATAACTACAAAGAACAAATAAAAAAAAATTTAAATCCCCAGAACCATCAATCAATGAATAAAATTTAAAATATTAAAATTAATTAAAGTAAAAAAAAAAAAAATGGTACTGCTTCCTGGGCCCCACCAACGCCCTGAATCCTTGGCTCTGGGTTTACTTTTGGGGGACCCCAGACTGAGTCACTGTCCAATGCCACTGGGGTCCCAAGAGCTGCTCAGCAAGTGTCCTCTCAGGGGCTGCACACCTCAGGGCCTGGAGCCCAGGATGCTCCCACACTCGGCGGGGACCTGTCCCATCCCCACGGAGGCGGCCACTCACCACTTGACGGCCAGGTTCTGCACCTCGCCGTTCCTGTCCTCCAGAAGCCGCAGCAGCATCTTCACCACCTTGCGCTCGCTGTCCTCGTCCAGCTGGATGGAGTCCTTCTGCAGCTCGGACATCAGGTCACTGGTGGCCATGAACCTGGGGAGGGCGGGGCCGAAGAGGTTGCCGAGCAGCTGGGACGCTGCACAGTTGTCTCGGAGTTGCCCCAGAGGTAGGCCTGCACACAAGGATTCAAGGGCCCCGGGCACAAGGGACACCCACGGAGGTGTGACCCCAGCTGCCACAGGGTGGCAGACTAGGAATGGCCCAGGGTGGCTAAATGCTTAGGGCTCCTGGGTCGGTGGTTCCTGACTTTATCATTTATGCAAATATGACCTTGGACAAGTCCCTTCACCTCTCTGAGCCTTCATTTACCTGTCTGGAAAATGGGGACAAGAATGGAACCTGCCTCACGCGGTAGCAGGTTATGTGGAGAGCACATTCCATCACTCATGTCTCCTAGCCACCGCTGGGACAGGGGACAGTAGAATGGGAAACAGGGGCCTTAGGACCAAGTCAGATGTCAGTAAGAGCCACTTGTACCAGACCGATGGAGGGAGGCTGGCCTGGTCCACCCCACTTTGAGGGAATCAATGCAGGTCCTGCCTGTAGACCAGAGGACCTCAGACTGCAGCAGCATCCCAGGCCTCGGCGGGGCTGGTCAATCACGCCAGGCCCCAGCTCCACCTTCTGAATCAGGAGGCCCAGGTTGCAGCCCGAGAATCTGCATTTCTTTTTTTTTTTTTTTTTGTGGTACCAGGGATTGAACTCAGGGGC
Source organism: Tamias sibiricus (assembly GCA_025594165.1). Classification (NCBI taxonomy): domain Eukaryota; kingdom Metazoa; phylum Chordata; class Mammalia; order Rodentia; family Sciuridae; genus Tamias; species Tamias sibiricus. The sequence continues at coordinate 25,649,598 of CM046675.1, read as the reverse complement.
ACTCGACCACTGCGTCACATCCCCAGCCCTTTTTTTGTATTTTATTAGAGACAGGGTCTCACTGAGTTGCTAAGTGCCTCGCCATTGCTGAGGCTGGCTTTGAACTTGTGATCCTCCTGCCTCAGCCTCCCAAAGTGCTGGGATTACAGGCGTGCGCCACCGCGCCCGGCTCCGAGAATCTGCATTTCTAACAAGTTCCTGCACGATGTCCAGGGTCAAGGCCCACACTTGGGAAACCACTGCCCTAGGCCATGCTGATGGGCCGTGGGCATGTTTTGGAGCCAGCACGGATGCCTGAACAATAGAGCCACAGACACAGCTCAGGGACTGAGGTGGGCATGAGTTGACAGCCTCATGCACCCACAGGTGGGTGGGTCCTATGGCCTGATGCCCTGTCCAGGGCATTTGAGATTGCAGTGGGAGTCTCAGCTGGTAGGCCATGGAGACTCTGGGCTTCAGGGGCATGACCAGGGCACCATTCTTGCCAAATTAAGAAGGCAGAAGAGAGGACTTGAGTTCTCGGTATTATCCAGCTTGCAACTGTGTTTTCAAACGTTTGAGAGACCCTGTCTCCAAATAAGAAATAAAAAAAGGGGGCTGGGGATATAGCTCAGTTGGTAGAGTGCTTGCCTCGCATGCATGAGACCTGGGTTCAATCCCCAGCACCACCCCCCGAAAAAAAGAAAGAAAGAAAAAAGGGCTGGGGATATAGTTCAGTGGTAAAGTGCCCCTCCCTAGTTCAATTCAAAGTACAAAAAAATAAATAAAAAAATTTTAAAAAATGAACATTTGAATTACTGCTTCAGTGGCGCATGCCTGTAATCCCAGTGGCTCAGGAGGTTGAGGCAGGAGGATCGCGTGCGTGTTCGAGGCGAGTCTCAGCAACTTAGAGAGGCCCTAAGTAACTCAGTGAGACCCCATCTCTAGAAAAAAAAAATAAAAAGGGCTGGGGATGTGGCTCAGTGCTTAAGCCCGCTTGGGTTCAACCTGCAGTAGCTCCCCAAAAAACATGTGAATGACTTACTAACATTTGAATATGGGAGGGCTGCTATAAAAACAAACAAACAAACAAACAAAAACAGTGACTTCTAACTTTTGGAAATAGAAGATTTGAGTACAAGGGGGCTTACAATCCCAGGTGACAATAACTGACTGGAGCCAGGTCATGGTTGCCCCCTTCCAGTTCATCCTGTCCCCAGTAGGCCCACTTCCCCCACTCACAGGCCCCTGCAGGCACTCGGTGGAGACTGAGGAGATGACAGGCCAGAGCAGCAGGGAGAGCTGCTGCAGAGCGGGCCAGAGCAGCAGCCCCAGAGAAAGCCCTGCTTTCAGGCATGGCTGAGCCAGTCAACCAAGAGTCAAGCAAGCCTCACCGGGCGCGGTGGCGCACGCCTGTCATCCCAGCACTTGGGAAGCTGAGGCAGGAGGATCGAGTTCAAAGCCAGCCTCAGCCATGGCGAGGCACTTAGCAACTCAGTGAGACCCTGTCTCTAATAAAATACACAAAAGGGCTGGGGATGTGGCCCTGCGGCTTTTCTCATCTGGAATTGAGCTGGATCTCCACCTGTTAATTCAGGGCTGTGTGGGTCTAAGTTCTTCCAAACCAGGAATCGAGCTAGATTTCCGCCTGCTAATCCAGGGCTGTGAATCTGGGTTCTTCCTTGGTTATACAAATGAGTTTGAGACCGGGCTCCTTCCAGTTAAATGCCTGGAAGTTTGAACTTGGCTCCTCTTTGCTGATGAGATGCCACTTTTATGCGACCATTAGGAATTAACCTTGTCTGTGCTCTTGATGTATTTCTGCTGTATGACCACCAGGTTCTAATACATTTAATTATCAAAAATAAAACCAGTTCTATGGCCCTGTGGATTCTAGCCAGAAGCTAGCAAGACAGGTTTTTTTTCAGCTAAAGATTAGCTTTTGCAAATAATCCCTCCCTACAGCCCCCCCCCCATTGCCCATTGTCTAAACTTCTCTCCATTGAAAAGCTAATGGTCTTTTTGTGTGTCTGTAAAAGACTCTTCCTTACCCCTCAGCAAATCTAGGATAGGATTAATCAGTAGTATGTACTTAGGACAAATATTTGATTTTTCCCCTGATTATACGACCTCGGAAATTCCTGAGATTCCTTAATGTAACCCCCAATAGTTGGATTGTGAACTGCTGTGTTTGCTGGAATATATAAAAACCATTGCTGAGAAAAGTAAAGTCAGAAGGATTTCAGCAACCTGTCTCGTGTGTGGATTATTCCCATTTTCGCCGACGTTTCCCCATCAGTGCTGTTTTCGGGACGAGCCCTTTCCCTGCTGCTGAAGCTGGCCTTCAGCATGGCCCAGTGGTCGAGTGCCCTGAGTTCAATCCCCGGTTGCAAAAAAAAAAAAAAAAAGAAAGAAAGAAAAGAAAGAGTCAAGCAAGCCTCTGCCACAGTTAGGACTGTAGCCCTTTTCTTTATAGGCTCAAAAGTGCTACTTGACGTCATGGTGGCCCATGACACCCTGTTACCAGGAGGGCACTATGACATGGATGTCATAGCTGCTGATCTTTTAACAACTGGATTAGCCTGAGCTACTGACAAAGAGGTGGGCTGCTGGGCTGGAGGCCTGGAGATGGCTGGGCTGATGGTGGCTACCTGCAGGCCAAGGTAAGGTTGAAGGAGAAGGTTTGGCTTGGAGTCAGGTCAAAAACTGAGGTAGTCACATGCATCTGCAGCTCTGCTCAGCTGAGGGGACATTCTGAGAAGGAAGACAAGGTCTCTTAAGCTGGAAATGCGCTCCCAGTTAGCTCCTTCCTTCTCTACCTGTTGAACTCCTATTCAACTGTCAAGAGCCCAGCTTAAATGTCCCAGCCTCAGGGATGATTCCTCCCTGCTTTTCCCTTAGGCACAACTGGACAGGATCTTTTCAGAGCACTTTGAATCCCTCTGTTACAGCTCTTGCTGGGCTGCAAAGAAAATCTGGTCACCAGAGCACTTCCTCCTTTTAATTTTGAACTTGGCAGAGAGCAGGGCCCCTCAGGGTCATCTCTGGGATACCAGACGCAGCAAAAAACAGGTGTATAGAGGGCCGGGGGCCAGGGCGAGGGCAGGAGAGGAGCGAGGGAGGAAGCTGGCCCTCAGCAGAGCCAAACAGCTGTGCGTGGAAACCCGAACTCAGAATCCAACTCTTCTAAACTATGCCTCAGCATTTCAGAGAGCACCGAGTTCCCACAGATGCCCAGCTCTGAAGGAAAGAGCGCCATATTGCCTATGTGGAGGAGAGGCCGCGCGACTTGCTAGACACAGCTCCAGCACTGAAGTTTGGCCTTAAGTAAACATGCTGGTGTTGCCATTTACCAAATGAGGAATGTTAGGAAACTGCTTCCTTCTCCCTGGGTCTGTTTTTCCATGAAAATGGGATGCTTTGGGGCTGGGGTTGTGGCTCAGCGGTAGAGCGCTCGCCTGGCACGTGCGCAGCCCGGGTTCGATCCTCAGCACCACGTACAAATAAACTCATGTGTAAGCAAGCAAATAAATAAATATTTTTTAAAAATGGGATGCTTTTTTGGTCCCTATCTCAAAACATCCTTGAAGGATTCATTAACTAATTTATTTATTTATTGGCACTGGGGATTGAACCCAGGGGTGCTCTACCACTGAGCTACATCCCAGTCCTTTTTATTTTTTACTATTTTGCAACAGGATCTTACCAGGTTGCCCAAACGGACCTTGAACTTGCAATCCTCCTGCCTCAGCCTCCGGAGTTGCTGGGATTACAAGAATGTGCCACCGCTCCCAGCTTCTCAGAGGTTTAAACAGGTCTTAACATGAGGCACATGAGGAAACCAGGCTCAGAGAGGTTGCAGGAAATGTCCAAGGTCACACAGCAAACCCGGTAGAGAGTTGGCTCACCAGACAGGTCTCTTGGTTCCTCAACGGATACTACTTGTTTTCCAGGAATAATTTGGAAGTTCCTGCGAGATTTCTCAAGTTTGGGCATCTGTGGGAACTCAGCCATAATAGAGCAGCCACTTGCCCAGAAAGCAGGGACCCAGAAAAACAAGCCTCCACCCTGTGTGGATCCTCATTTGCAGTCACTGTCCCCCCTCCAGGAACCAGAGGACACAGTCTGTTTCATTGCAGAGAAACCCTAGAGGCTACTCAGTTAAACACTTGGCCATGTGGGCGTCTGGACAGCTGGTCAGTGGGACCCAGCCCCCTGGCACTCAAACTTTAAAAATAGACACCATTCTCACATGCTCAGGGCGGTTTTAAGTGTTCTTGAGGCCACTGGCAGGGACAGGCTGAAAGGGCTTCTCAGGCTGTTGCTGGCAGGGCCAACTCCCTGCAGACGGACAGGGGCCCAAGAGCCTATGGTGCAAATCCCCGGGGCTGGACATGTGACCTTGGGCAAGTCACTGTTCCCCTCCAAGGCTCTGGAACACAGGAAGAGCAATCACTATCAACCAAGTGGATGGGTAGACTGAAGGAGATTACTGTGGGGGAGCACAGCACAGAGCAGCCTGGGACCCAGTAAGCATTTGTTGAGCACCTACTGTATCCCCAGCACAGGCTGTGGGTCACCAGAAAGAAGTGCAAAGTCCTCGTGGTTCAGGAGCTTAGGGGAGGTGTCCAGCCCCCTCTGGAGTCAAGAGGCATCCCAAAGTGGTGACAATTGAGTGGGAGCTGACAGATGATGGGGGAGGTCAAGGAGGTGCAAAGGATTAGAGAAGGGATAGGGTGTGACAGCTTTCTGATGTGCACAGAATCACAATGGCAGCCACTGATTAAACACATGCCTGGAGCTAACTGTTTCACAGCTACTTACTACCTCGGTTCACCTTCCCACCAACCCTGAGGTGGCTCTGTTACAATCCCCATTTTAACAAATAGGAACTAAGGCTCAGAGTGGTTAAGTAATTTGCCCATGGTCACACAGCCAGTAAAAGTGTTGGGAACCAGAATCTGAAGCCAAGACTGTGGCTCCAAGGGCCCTATTACAGTGGTGGTGGTGGTGGGGGGGGGGGGGGACTTTTGAGGGGTATTGAGGAATGGATTGCAAGAGAGGGCAGGAATCAGACCCCAAGAGCAGGTCCCCTCACCTGTCAGGAATTAGATTCAGTGGGCCTGGCTGAGATCTCGGCCTACGGATTGGACTAACCTAGATTTGGACCCCAAGTCCTCCACTTCTTAGCTACATGACTGCACAAAGGCCCTTCATGGCTCTGAACCTCAGCCTCCCTACCTGTAAAATGGGGTTAAAGTGACAGAATGTTTAACAAGTGGGTGTGGCCATGCTGGTCTCTAAGTGTCCCATCAGCTTGGAGGGTGCAGAACTGGCCAGGGTGACCAGAGGCCAATCTCTTCTCTTTGCTGGGCCTCAGTTTCCCCTGAGAATAAGGGGTTGGCTAGATGTTTGATGTTCTTTTTAGCTCTGTTCCTGCAGTCCTGGGATGCTGAGAGAGATTAGAAGAAATAAGGAGGGGGGGCGGGGATGGCTCACAGAACCTAGAAGTCCAAACCCCAACCATCACCCGGTGCCTGCAAAGCCAGGCTTAGCCTAGCCCCTCGTTCTGGCTGTGGGTGAGCCATGGGGGAGAAGAGCGGATGAGGAAAGGTGGAGGGGACCAAGGAGGCCCGAGTGATTTGGAGAGAAAGAGGTCCGAGGATTTGCAGTAGAGGCCAGAAGAGGGTATCAGGAAGAGGGGGAGGGGTGTGGCCCCCGGAGGGGACGGGTTTCAGTGGGGGGGGGGGTGTCGGGGGAAGCCGAAGAGGCTGGCGCTGGGAGGCCCTGGAGAGGCCAAGGGCATGGTGGAGGCTGAAGTGGAGGCCTGGGGGCGTCCGGTGCTGGGGGGACACGGACTGGGCAAGAAAGAAGAAAGAAGAGGCCCAGGAGGGGGAGCCAAGGGGCGGAGCTGGGGCTCTGGCGCGGGGTGCAGGGCTGGGGCTGAACTCCGCACGGGGGAACCGGAGTCCCCGAGGGTCGGATGGCGCCCAAGCGGGGACGGGGACGAGGAAGCGGGGCGGGGAGAGGGGCTTCGTGGCGGGCGCGGAGGCAGGGGCTGCACGGGGACGGCCTCGGCTAGGGAAAGGGGGCCCCGGGGGCGCCGGAGGGCGGGGCGCACCTGAAGTCCTTGTCGCTGGACGTCATCTTCTCCAGGAGGCTGGAGATGTGGAAGGCGGCGGTGCTCATGGTGGCTGCGCGCCGCGGGGCAGCCGGCGGGAGCGAAGATGGCGGCGCGCCCCCTCCCCCGCCCGCGGCGCCGGCTGCGCTCACCGGACAGAAATAGCAGCCCCCGCCCCCCCCCCCCCCCGCCCGCGCTCGCTCGCCCCGCCCCGGCCTCCCGCCGCGGGGACCGCGCCGCGCAGCGGCTCGCACGGCCCCGCAGGTCGGGAGCTCGCCACCCCCAGGGACCACGCCCCCCGGGAGTCCTGCGGACCCCGGGACCCTGGCCGCCGCCGTGGACGTGGCATCAGAGCCCCGCTGTGCAGACTCGGACAAGTCACTTTACCTCTCTGAGCCGCCAGCGAGAGAAACTGTCCACTGAGCTGGTTCAGCCCTCACCGGAGCCCTTCCCTCGCCTACGCTTGCCTGCCCCAGCACCAGACCGGATGTGGTCCGGTCACACCAAGTCCCCTACCATCCTCAACCCTCAGGACGTCAGGGTCAGTTTTGTGGGTTTGGTTTTGTTTTGTTTTTTTCATTTTATAGCAGTGAAGTTTGGAAAAGAGGATCACAAGTTGGAGACCTGCCTCAGTAGCTCAGAGAGACTCTATCTCAAAAAAATAGAGAAATAAATAAATGAAAAAATAAAAAAGGCTGGGGAATGCAGCTCAGCAGCAGAATGCTTCTGGGTTCAATCCCCAGTGCAAACAAAACACTGGGGATTGAATCCAGGGGCACTTGACCACTGAGTCACACCCCCAGCCCTTTTTTATTTTCACACGGGGTCTCACTACGTTGTTTAGGGCCTCGCTGAGTTGCTGGGGCTGACTTTGAATTTGTGATCCTACTGCCTCAGCCTCTCAAGCAGCTGGGAACACAGGTGTATGGCACTGCGCCCAGGTATCTTATATATATATATATATATATATATATATATATTTTTTTTTTTTTTTTTTTTTTTTTAATTTCTTTGGGTGTCCTGCACTGAACCTGTTGGAGTCCAGGCAGAAGCTGCGCCTCCAGGAAGAAGGCCACACCTCCCCAGGTGCTTTGTGACCAGCAGGTTCCCTGGCCACTACCTCCTGACCTCTGCTGGCCTATAGGACAAGGACTCACTCCAGGGGGGCTCTCTGACCCCCCACTCTATTTAAGCCACCCCCGGACTGAAATCGCTCTCTGTTCGTGCTTGTTCCTGTCCTTGTCCTCCCTTCCCTTTCCCTTGTCCTTTTGTCCCCTACCACGCCATGTGGTACCCCAAATAAAACCATCCCTTTCTACCATGGCGTTCCGGAGTAACTTCTTGTCCTAATAAATTCTAACATTTTGGCGCCCAACGTGGGGCAATTCTTTATTCAAAAGACAAAATTTCTCGGGAATTGCTATTTTTTTTTTCCTTTCTCTGCGGACGCTCTGCTCTCGGACACCGCTGCTCTCAGGATGGGTAAGAGTCGCGAAGTTTTTTTCTCTCTCTCTCCCTCTCCCTCTCCCTCTTTTTCTCTTCCTCTCCCTTCTCTGGGAACCTCAGCTTTCAGATCTAAAAACCTGCAGTTCTCCAGTCCATCGGCACCCTCAGTCCATCCTTAACTCTGCGCACTTTTCTCCTCTCCCCGCCAGCGAACGGCGATCACCGCTACAGCGGCACGCTCTTTGTCTGCACTCTCAGCCCGCGGCCGCTATAGCAACAACGCGCTTCTTACTCGCTTCCTCTGTTCACCCGGCAACCCGATCCACCCTGCCTCCTCTGATCTATTTTAGCCGAGCGTTTCTTCGCGATCAGGCCAAAATCCCCCCCCCCCACGGCCGACAATATGGGTGTACTTCTTCCTTCGTTTCAACATGCAACTTCTTAGCCTCGCGGTCACTTGTTCCACAATCAACCGGCTCTGCTAATTAGCTCCCTCCCCCTTTCTCAGATCCGCCATGTTCTTCCGCCCAAGTCTGTTTCCACTTCCGTTCCACTTTTGCCCTTCCTTGATCCGCCATCTTCTATCCCAACCCACGTGGTTCTCTCTTGCCTTACAAGCACCGCCTTCCAACACAGCCTTACCACGCGCCTTCGCTGCTGTACCCCCGGCGGGCCAGCGCCCTGCCTTATAGCAGCAGCGGCGGCAACCGCGAAACTTCCATCCCTTTTTCCTGTACTGGTGACAGACCCTCCCTCCAGCCTTCAGAGCCGCCTGCGGACGTGGGCAGCTTCTGCTCAGTTCTCCCTAAAATCTCTTCAGGCCTTATGCCTAGTTCAGACTCCCTTTTTCCCGTTCACACGGGACACGACACTTAGAGCCCCTGCCCTCCCTTTAATTCTACCTGGCTCCGGTGAGCCAGACCCCGCCACAGCCCGAAAGACTAAAAGTCTTCTTTCCTAACAGCCAGTGGCTTACACGACCCTCCCTCCCTCAATTCTCCCTAAAATCTCTTCAGGCCTTGTGCCTAGTCCAGACTCTTTTTCCCGTTCACACGGGACACGACACATAGACCAGCCACTGGCTTACGCGACCCTCCCTCCAACCTCCTGCCCTAATACAGCGGGCCTTTTCATACAGCAAACTCCCTACTAACCTCACCTTTGCCTCTTCAGGTAAAAAACCTCAAAAGCTACATGTTTTTTTCCCTTCCCAAAGTGCGCACAATTATGTTTTTTTTTATGTTTTTATGTCCGTGTGTCTGTCCAAATTTCATGTAAATGTGATATCACAAATAACAAACCGAGCGCTCATAAAAATTAAAATAATGGATCCAAATATCTTTAATTCATTTCAGTCAAAAATGTTCAATTCAAATTAAGGTACCTTCAAACTTCAACTAATATTTGACATAAAATTATTCATTTGTAACTAACTTTGTTAAACAGCTAATTAATTTACAAGGTTAAATTACTCACTGTTAAATATGCCATCAGATATTAATTATTTTCATAAGTTGGTTTTTATCATCAGTGAAACAGATTAAAGTTCCAATAGGTATAAACAGATGTGTGAAATTCTAGAAGACTGGTGCAACAGCTTCCTAAAGACCAAATCTTCACTCCTACGGTCTCAGCAGTCTACAACACGGTGACACATGTAACAAGACAGCGGGAACCTCACAACCCCTTACCGATGCAGCCTCGACTGATGTAGAAACCTCCCGGTACCTCGCGCCCATTGACCTGGTAGACTCTAAAGTCTGAGATACTCAGACTCCCTCCCTTGCTCAGTGTGACCTCATAAAAATATTTTTCCTAAATTCAAGTTATTACTTTTCCACAAAAAGTTAAATGCTTTCAGCCTTTCTTTAGTCCGTTCTAATTGTAATATTTTGTCAGATAAATGCTCTCAGCCTTTCTTTAATTTGTTCTAAAATGTGATATTTTGTCAGCTAATGTTCTTAAAAGCTCAAATATGTTAACAGAAATCAACTTCAAAACTTAATCACCTGACCTTCAAGAACCATCAAGACAGATAGATACCACAGACCCCGGCTACTGTAAGTTTATAAACATTAATTTAAGATTAGCTTACTGGATGGCTAAGATCAAACTTTAAATTAATCAAAAGGGCCAAGAAGACCAGTATTTGGTTCTTGTCTCAGAGTCTGCCTGTGAGGGAAGAAGGAACATCTCTACAGAGCTTTGCATCTCTGGGTCACATGATCTCCCGATAAGAGAGATAAATGAGACCGATAGAGGAAAAGCCAATCAGTGCTCTTGCTAAAAGGAGGGTCCATAAAAAGGGAGAAACATCCCTAATGCTTCGGAGGAAAGCCACAAGGTCAAGCAAGACCTGGACCCATCCTTACAGAAGGCACCAAGCAGAAAATCTGCTCTCAAGTTTCCCCAAGATTCCCATCAGAAACAGCTGACTCTTACCAATGGTCAAAACAAAAGTCAATTTGACAAATTTCATCCTAGACATCCAGTAACAGTTAAAACAGATGCACAACCATTTCTGAACATTTTAGAAGCAAAGGTAACTTCAGCCCTAAGTAAAATGTTGTGTTTACATCCCTGATAACTCTATACATGTTAAAAATTTAAATTAACTCCATGATATACATTGACATGTTCCAGATGCTGCAACATTTATTCAGTACTTATGTTTTTTGTGTTCTCTCATAAAAGTTCTCATCCCTGTTGACTTTATCCTTCATCAGACATCAGCTACAGATGTGCCAAGATTACATCCTACCTGACCCAAGTAGACTCACTGCTTCATTTCCATTGGCACCTGGTTCTTGGGTATATTTCTCCCCTCCCCAGGACACAGGAACAGTCTCCCTTGTCCCAAAGTGGACAGGACCCTTCCAGGTTGTGCTGTGCACACCCACAGCTGCTAAGCTTCGTGAAACCTCAGGAAATTTAACTTCTTGGATTCATATTTCCAGACTAAAACCAGCTGCTCAACCAACTGAAGATCCACAAAAAGAAGACAAACAACTACCTCAATATACTTGCTCTTCCAGTCCCACTGATCCTTAAAAATTCGTTTCTCTCGTGTCCCCAATACCAACTCAAAATAATCTTCTCTGTTTTTCTTGTTTTAAACCTCTAACCAGTTTTTCTCAGGGACAATCAACTGTTAAAAAATCAACGGATGACTTTCCAACCAGACAGCCCTGCTGAGTCCTGCCCTTATGCTGCCACCTGATGCTCATTGTGATGTGTTTCGCACTCTCCATTGGCCTCTTCACCGTAAGTCCCACCTGGTGGAACACAGGCCTATGGACAATAATCCATCTCACCTTCTTTCCTTTTGTTGCTTCCATAATAGTGTTACCTGCAAACTCACAAGACCCACAATTTCTACATGCTCTCCGGCTGACTTCCTCAGTGACTTTCTGCAGAAGCCTGGTTTGACACCCTCACCGACATATGGCTTCAAAGAAACTTCATCCATCCCATACCTGGACAGATTCATCTTTTCCACGCCTATCTCCTGGAAATTTTTTCCACCCTCCAGCGGGACCTGCCTGCCCACATCTCCCCCCTCAAAACTACCCCACGTCGCCCCACTTCAGCTCTGAAGCAGCCAGATTGAAACACGACGCCCCGCTTCCTAAGAAATCAAAAAGGGGGGAATGTTGGAGTCCAGGCAGAAGCTGCGCCTCCAGGAAGAAGGCCACACCTCCCCAGGTGCTTTGTGACCAGCAGGTTCCCTGGCCACTACCTCCTGACCTCTGCTGGCCTATAGGACAAGGACTCACTCCAGGGGGGCTCTCTGACCCCCCACTCTATTTAAGCCACCCCCGGACTGAAATCGCTCTCTGTTCGTGCTTGTTCCTGTCCTTGTCCTCCCTTCCCTTTCCCTTGTCCTTTTGTCCCCTACCACGCCATGTGGTACCCCAAATAAAACCATCCCTTTCTACCATGGCGTTCCGGAGTAACTTCTTGTCCTAATAAATTCTAACAGAACCCAGGGCCTCCCACATACTAAGTGCACCCTCTCCAATTAAGCTACACCTCCAGCCCAGTAAGTGGAGACTTTAATGACACCTGTACCTTTGTTTTCTACCCCCTATAAATCATCTCTTCCAGCAAAGGAAGTAAACCCTCTAACCCAAGGGCAGGGAGAGTGGGCACCATACTTTCCCAGGCTCCCTTACTCCAGCATTAATTCCACATACCCATATGATCACCTCAGAAGATGATCGTAACAGTGTGGGCACACTTCGTCGGGGAAAGCAATCTTTAATAGAATTGTGGGCCGGGCACGGTGGCGCACGCCTGTAATCCCAGCACTTGGGAGGCTGAGGCAGGAGGATCGTGAGTTCAAAGCCAGCCTCAGCAATGGTGAGGCACTTAGTAACTCAGTGAGACCCTGTCTCTAATAAAATACAAAAAGGGGCTGGGGAGGTGGCCCAGTGGCTAAGTGCCCCTGAGTTCAATCCCTGGTACAAAAAAAAAAAGAACAACAACAACAACATCCTGGGTGAGAATCAAAGCAAAAACCCAGCATAGAACCTGGAATCTTGCTGTAGCTCTTTAATGACAGTAGAACCAAAATCAGGTTGCTTTCATAACACTAGGTGGATGTAGATAGAGCTGCTTCAGCCCTTGACGCAAAACCTAGGAATGCTGTTGAATGCAAAGTCTTGCAATGAAAATTAATTCATTGCTTCTACCTGTAGCTGAAGTGGGCACAAGCTGCAGGTCTCAGCAACTTTTTTCTTTTTTTTTTTATGTAGTAGAAACAGGGTCTCTCTGAGTTACTTGACGCCTCACTAAACTGCTGAGACTGCGTTTGAACTCGTAATCCTCCTGACAGCACGCCTAGATAGTGTTTCAACTTTTAGTAGCAAGATAGGACCCCTCTATTACAGCAAAACAAAGAAACTCGTTTTTATTTCAAAGTTCTCTACCTTGTTAACTCCAAGCGTAAATTCTAAATGATCAAAAACTGCAGCGCGGGCTGGGGTTGTGGCTCAGCGGTAGAGCGCTCACCTAGAATGTGCTCGGCCCGGGTTCGATCCTCAGCACCACATACAAATAAATGAATTCTATACAATTTAGGAGAAAAAAAAAACAACAACTGCAGCGCAGATTTTGGCAGGCTGGTGGAGTGCTTTATATAGCGCTTGGGTCACTTTGATTGGTCCAAATTTATGCAAATTAGGGCTTGGAAATGTACTGACCCTATTGGTCCAAGTGTGGAAATGCAGTAACGCTATTGGTCAATTCTTAAGTCCCAGCTTTCATTCAAGTCTGCCCACTTCCATTTTCTCTTACAGGACTTCCTGAGGTGGAGGTCTGGGGCAGCAGGGCTGGCTGCAGTGGGCTTCTGCCCCAGGCGGCTGTACTGAGCCCAGGCCTGGCAGCTGGAGAAAACAGGCCGGCGTTGGCTCGCCTTGGCGCTGGCTCCCGTGCCTGGATGGCGGGCTCCATGCGACCACAGCCCGTGTTTGCCGCTGGGACCTGCCTGGGCTGTCATTCCACCGCTCCAACCCACCCGTGGAGCAGCTCTCTCCGCCACTCTATTGCCGCTTCTTGGCTGGGACACGTAGTCTGGCTGTGTGGTCACTATGATTTGGATCTGTAGCCTCCCTGTTTTTGAGTATTTGTTAAGACTCATGACTTATGGGATGATCCTTTACACGTTGAAAAGAATGCACATATTTCTAAGTGTTGGTGCAGGGCTTTACCATGTATCGAGTCTATCAAGATTCTTCGTTTCTAATTAGTATTTTCTTTGTTGTTTTTTTTTTTTTTTTCCAACAGTGTCTTTATTATTCAGTGACTTCCCATAATATCTTTCCTTTTTTTCTCTTTTATCCGAAGTTGTAGCATGCGTTACAATTCGTAATATACATATAGAGCACCTTTTTACATAATACTATTTGTATACAAAGTATATTCATACTATTCATGTCTTCATGCATTTAGGATAATGATCTCTATCTCCTTCTACCAATTTCTTTTTTTTTTCCCCTTCATACCCCCTTGCTCCATCCCTTCCCCTTCCTCCCCATTGACCTTTCTGGTGTTCCTCTAATCCTCCTATGCTCCCCAACCCAACCTCACTGTGAATCAGCCTCCTTATATCAGAAAAAACATTCGGCATTTGGATTTTTGAAATTGGCTAACTTCACTTAGCATTATATTCTCCAACTTCATCCATTTACCTGCGAATGCCATGATTTTATTCTCTTTTATTGCTGAGTAAGACTCCATTGTGTATATATAGAACATTTTCTTTATCCATTCATCTACTGAGGGACATCTAGCTTGGTTCCACAACCTAGTTACTGTGAATTGTGCTGTTGCTGCCTGAAGCGCTTGGAGCAACGGAGCCACGGGAAAAACTTCAGATGCAAACTGGAGACAAACAGCTTTTTATTTTGATAACTTTTCTCTCTGGTTCTAATAACGACTAACACACGCCAAAAACACACCCTAAAATGGCGCTGACCCGATCAGCAATTTCGGCCAAGTCACTCGAGATCCCACAACAATCCCGTGAGACTACGGGTGGCGACAAAGGCCAAATCTCCACGGCTCATAGTCAACCGCAATTCAAGCCAATCCCCAAACAGGGCTCCTGCATTGTGCTGCTATAAACATTGATGTGGCTGTGTCCCTGTAGTATGCTGTTTTTAAGTCCTTTGGGAATAGACCCAGGAATGGAATGGCTGGGTCATAAGGTGGTTCCAATCCTAGTTTTCCAAGGAATCTCCATACTGCTTTCCATAATGGCTACACCATTTTGCAGTCCCATCAGCAATGTATGAGTGTGCCTTTTTCCCCACACCCTCTCCAACATTTATTGTTGTTTGTGTTCTTACTAGCTGCCATTCTGACTGGAGTGAAATGAAATCTTAGAGTAGTTTTGATTTGCATTTCTCTAATTGCCAGAGATGTTGAACATTTTTACATGTATTTGTTGATTGATTGTGTATCTTCTTCTGAGAAGTGTCTTTTCAGTTCCTTGGCCCATTTATTGATTGGGTTATTAGTTTTTTTGGTGTTAAGATTTTTGAGTTCTTTATATATCTAATTAGTATTCTTAATAAATGTTCATGGTTTCAGTGAGGTTATAATATGGCAAGATTGTTTTGTCACATTCTGCATTCTATCCTGGAATCCCCTGACCTACTAAATAATTTTATGAAATTTGAATTTATTAAGATTTATCGTTTGTGCTGTAAAACTGTGTTGAGGTTTTACAAATGCGTAGTGTCGTATTTTACAGTTACAATTACAATGTCATATATGGTTACTGATTTTACCATCCCTAAGACATTCCCTGTGCTCCACCTATTCAGCTCTCTGACCTCTAGTGCTTCTATCAACCAATTATCTTTTCTCTCTCTCTCTCTCTCTCTGGCACCGGAATTGAACTCAGAGGCGCTATAACAGTGAGCTATATTCCAACCCCTTTGTAGTTTTTATTTTAAGACAGGGTCTCCCTAAATTGCTTAGGGCCTCACTGAGTTGTTGAGGGTGGCCTCCAACCTGTAATCCTCCTGCCTCAGCCTCCCAAATTGCTTGGATTACAGGTGTGCATCACCGTGCCCCACATGCATTTACGTTTGTTATGGTTTGAATGTGAGGTATCCCCAAAAAGTTCACAGTGTGAGACAATGCAAAAAGGTTCAGGGGAGAAATGATTGGGTTATGAGGCTTAATCCAATCAGTGAATTAATCCCTTGATAGGGTTACCTGGTAATTGGAGTGGTAGGGTGTGGCTGGAAAAGGTGGAAATTGGGGCATAGCTCTGGAGTATATATTTGTACTTGGCAAGTGGAGAACCCCTCTCTCTGCTTTCTGATGATCATGTGAACTGCTTCCTTCCACCACACTCTTCTACCATGATGTTCAGCCTCACCTGAAGCCCTGAGGAATGGAGCCGGCCTTCTATGAACTAAGACCTCTGAAACTATGAGCCCTCAAATAAACCTTTCCTCTTCTACAATTGTTCTGGTCAGATGTTTTAGTCACAGCAGTGAAAAAGCTCACTAAAACAGTGGTTTTACTATCACCATAGTTGTGCTTCTTCTGGAACGTCATTTAATTGAGATCACACAGTACACAGTCTTTTCAGAAACGTGGATTCCTTTCACTTAGTAATACTCATTTAAGGTTCCTCCATGTCTTTTCACGCGAACTGCAAAACGGTTGGTTTATAACAACTCCTTGCTGTGGTTTCAGTGTCCCCTAAACATTAACCTGTTAAAGGCTTGGTCCTTCACATGTGGTGGTGCTATTGTAGGTGGTGGGACCTTTAAGAGGTGGGGGGCTTAGGAACAGGAAGTGAGGTCATAGGGCGTGGCTTCAAAAAGGGCTACTGAGAACAGCCCCTCGCAGTCTTGCTCACTGCCTCCCAGAGGCTCTGATGTGCAGGGTCTTGTGGGTGCTCTTCCCTACAGGCTTGATCGTGGACTCTGTCGTCACTGAGCCTAAGGGCCATGAACCCAAGCTTCTGGAACCGTGCAGCAAACAAAATTTCCCTCATTTAAAGTTGCTTTTCTTAGGTATTTTGTCACAGCAATGGAAAGCTTAAGTCGCCTCTGTGCTAAGCGACTCGACCAAACTCCATCATGACTTCTAGAAGCAGAAAGACGCGACCCTAGAATGAACCCAGTACCCTATTTATTTATTTTTTATTTGCGGTGCTGGGGATGGACCCCAGGTTGTCGCCAGGCAAGCACTCTACCACTGAGCCTCATCCCAAGCACCCCAGCACCCCATTTAAAGGCCTGCCTGAAAGAGCGCAGCTGCTATGAGAATTTATGGTCTGTTCTAATTCGCTTGTGAGCCTAAGTTTCTGACCTTCCAAACTTAGGGCATTTACTGAAGTGCTTGTGCCCAGGGCAAGATGGGGCAGGCACGCACGCATGCACCAAGCATGGAGGCTGAAGCAGAAGGATCACAAGTTGCAGGCCAGCCTCAGCACAGCCCTGTCTCAAAATAATAAAAAGGGCTGAGGATGTAGCACCATGGGAGAGCACCCTGGGTTCAATCCCCAGGACTGCAAAAAAAGTGTTTTAAAAAATTAAAAATAAAAACTTAGCCGGGCGAAGTGGCACACGCCTGTAATCCCAGCACTTTGGGAGGCTGAGGCAGGAGGATCACCAGTTCAAAGCCAGCCTCAGCAATGGTGAGGCACTTAGCAACTCAGTGAGACCCTGTCTCTAAATAAAATACAAAAAAGGGCTGGGGATGTGGCCCAGTGGTCAAGTGCCCCTGAGTTCAATCCCCAGTACCACACACACACACACAAAAAAATAAATAAATAAATAAATAAATAAATAATAAAAATAAAAACTTAACATTGTTAATATACAACTCAGAAGTGTCTCTCTGAAGAACTTACAATCCATTCCTTTGAAACGCAGTAGAAAAGGGCTGGGGATGTAGTTCAGTGGTAGAGTACTTGCCTAATGTGTAAGGCCCTGGGTTCAATCCCAAGTGCCAAGGCACAACACAAAGAAAGAAAGAAAGAAATGCAATAGGAAGGATAGAGACTCTCTCCTAATCCCTGTGGAAGAACAGAATCTTAACTTTGAGGTTGGGGTGCAGTCCCAAGATGGGGCACTTGTGTAGCATGCATGAGGCTCCAGGTTTCAGCCCCAGCACAACACACAAAAAGAGATTTTAACTTCCTTAACTGCAATCTAACAGACAGATGACCTGATCATATTTACAATGACCAATCCTTCGTAATTTTTCTTGTCTCTGATCCTACTGAGGTCTCATACTCTCCTCCCTAATACTCCTGTTAAAATAAATACCTACTTCTGCACAAATTGGTATAGAGCTCAGCTCTTTGTCCTACTGTCAATAGTTACTAAATAAAAATCTGTTTTCATAGCTTTACTATTCGGCTGTGTCTATCCTTCACAGTAGCTCATTCTTTTTTCTTGCTGAATAATGTTCCATTGTATGGATGTACCATAGTTAATCCTTTCACCAATCAGAGGACATCTTGGATGCTTCCAGTTTTTAGCAATTATGAATAAAGCTGTTCTAAATATTCACAGGCAGGATTTTGTGGACATATGTTTCAGACCACTTGTACAAATCCCTAAGAATGTGATTGCTAGTCTGATGGGGATGGCAAGCTATATACAGCTTTATAAGAAACTGCCAAACTATCTTCCAAAGTGGCTGTACCATTTTGCATTGCCACCAGTAATATATGAATGCTTGTTTCTCCACATCTTTGTCAGCATTTGGTATTGTTTTTCAGATGGTAGCCATCTAATAAATCTGTAGTGTTACCTCATTGTTATTTTAATTTGCAGTTCCCTAATAACAAATTTCAGCATTTGAATGTGCCAGATTGCTTTCCGTACATCTTTGGTGAGACATCAGCTCAGATATTTTGCACATTTTTAAGTTGGGTTGTTTTCTTTCGGTTGAGTTTTTGTTTGTTTATTTGTTTGTTTGTTGTGTTTTTACACTGGGAATTGAACTCAGGGTCGCTCAGCTCAACAACTTGGCCACATCCCCAGCCCTATTTTGTATTTTTTTTAGAGACAGGGTCTCACTGAGTTGCTTAGTGCCTCGCCATAGCTGAGGCTGGCTTTGAACTTGTTATCCTTCTGCCTCAGCCTCCCAAGCTGCTGGGATTACAGGCGTGCGCCACCATGCCCAGCTCTTTCTGTTGAGTTTTAAGTTATTTGTTTAGAAACAGTTTGTATATTTTTGGATGCAAATCCTTTACCAGGGATGAATTTTCAGTTATTTTCTCCTGCTTTGTGGCTTGAGTTTTCATTTTCTTAATCATCTTCTTCAGAGCAGATTTTACTTTTAATGAAATCCAACTTGCTGGTTTTTTTCCCTCATAAGTCATGCTTTTGATGTTTTATCATCAAAACTCATCACCACTCCTAAGGTCACATTGACTCTTCTCTTATTTTTTCTTGCAGACATTTTATAGCTCTAAATTTTACATTTAGGTCTATGATTCATTTCAAGTTAATTTTTACAGAAAGCAAAAATTCTGTGTCTGGATTTTAATTTTTTTTAAAATTTCTTTTAAAGTTATACATGACAGTAGAATGTATTTTGATGTATTATACATACATGGAGTATAATAATCTACCAACTGAGCTATATCCCCAGCCCAACCTATATTCTTCCTCCCTCCCTCCCTGCCCCCTTATTGTGTGTTAGCATCCACATATCATCTTTGGTTTTTTGAGACTGGCTTCACTTAGCATGATAGTCTTCCTTTCCATCTATTTACCAACAAATGCTATAATTTCATGGATTTATTTGCATATGAATGTACACTTGTTCCAGCACCATTTGTTGAAAAGACTAAACTTTCTCCATTGTATTTGCTCCTTTGTCAAAGGTTAGTTGACTGTATTTGCGTTTATTTCCTGTTTCTTTTTTTTTTTGGTACCCAGGGTTGAACTCAGGGGCACTCAACCCCTGAGCCACATCCCCAGCCCTTTTTTTTTTTTTTTTTTTTTTTTTTTAATGTGGTACCTGGGATTGAACTCAGGGGCACTCTACCACTGGGTCACATCCCCAGACCTTTTTTTTGTATTTTATTTAGAGACAGGGTCTCACTGAGTTGCTAAGTGCCTCGCCATTGCTGAGGCTGGCTTTGAACTCAGCGATCCTCCTGCCTCAGCCTCACAAGCCACTGGGATTACAGACATACGCCAACCCTGGCTATTTCTTGTTTCTTTGTTCTATTTGTATATTTTCTTTTCTTTCTTCCTTGTCTCTCTCTTTTTTTTTTAACCCAGAAATGATCTACCACTGAACTCTGCTCTCAGTCCTTTTTATTTTTCTTTTGGTACTGCGGATGAAACTCAAAGCGCTTTGCCACTGACCTTCATTCCCAGCCCCCCCCCCATTTTTTTTTTTACATTTTTAATTAGTATTTAATAATATTATTTTAATATATTATTTAAAAGGAATGATGTGTCTACATTGCAGGGGGAAGGAAAATAAAATTTTAATCAAGAAATATATTACTCTATAATTGCAAAATTAGAAACAATTATTCATGTAAACCATATAGTTCAAATAACGTCCTATCCCAAAGCAGTATTTTATAGTGGTTTGATTAACACATACTGAGTGCTAAATATTTTCAATTAAGAATCAGATTTTAAAATCGTACAACACAGACATATGCACAGCAGTCACATGTAATTAAGTTTTAAAATATTAATGTATTGGCCGGGCGTGGTGGCGCACCCTTGTAATCCCAGCACTCGGGAGGCCGAGGCAAGAGGATCGCGAGTTCAAAGCCAGCCTCAGCAATGGTGAGGCACTTAGCAACTCAGTGAGACCCTGTCTTTAATAAAAATATAAAAAAGGGCTGGGGATGTGGCCCAGTGGTTGAGTGCCCCTGAGTTCAACCCTCGGTACAAAAAAAAAAAAAAAAAAATTAATGTATCCTGTAATCCCAGGGGCTCAGGATGCTGAGGCAGGAGGATAACAAGTTCAGAGTCAGCCTCAACAACTTAGTGAGGCGCTAAACAGCTCAGTGAGACCCTGTCTCTCAATAAAATATAAAAAAGGGTTGTGGTTGTGGTTCAGTGCTTAAGCACCCCTGGGTTCAATGCTGGTACTAAATGAATGAATAAATAAAGGGTTAACATATTTAAATTACCAGTGGAAACCAATGGTTGAATGAAACGATATTGCTCCTTATTTCTAGTTGCCCCATACAAAAGAAAACAAAGTAGCAAAATAAATGGCATGAAATAAATTCCAGAATATTTAAGTGACTTTTTAGAAAGACTTAAAAATTTAAAAATGTACAGATATTATCTTTCTTATTAACTCAATTAAATAAATCAACAGAAAAACATTTATTATAAAGTCTTGGGCCCTTCTGGAGCAAACGTTTTTTTTTAATTTTTTATTATTTTAATTTGTTATACACATTTGCAGAGTACATTTCATTTCATATTACATACGAAGAGCACAATTTTTCGAGTTGCTGCTTTATTATAAAGTATTTTTACAACAATTGGGTCTTCATACATGTATTTAGGGTAATCATGGATAACTCAGTCTGCCATTATTCCTATCAACTTGCTCCCTCTCCCCCTCCCCCCACTTTTTTTTTTTTTTTTTTTTTTTTTTTTTTTTGGTACCAGGGATTGAACTCAGGGGCACTCAACCACTGGGCCACATCCCCAGCATTTTTCTGTATTTTATTTAGAGACAGGGTCTCACTGAGTTGCTAAGTGGCTCGCCATTGCTGAGGCTGGCTTTGAACTCGCGATCCTCCTGCCTCAGCCTCCCAAGTGCTGGGATGACAGGTGTGTGCCACCGCGCCCGGCCCCTAGCCCTTTATATTTTTAATTTTTTTGGGACAGTCTCACTAAATTATTTAGAGTCTAAATTGCTGAAGTTGACCTTGAACTTTCAATTCTCCTGCCTTAGCCTCCCAAGTAGCAGGGATTGCAACAATATGCCCTGGTGCTCAGCATTTTATTTTTGATTTTGAGACCACGTCTTGATGAATTGCTGAGGTTGGTTTGAAGTGGCAGGCTTCCTGCCTCAGCCTCCTGAGAAGGTAGGATTACACACAGGCACCACCAGTTTCTCTGTTCTTTTGAAATATACCACACACCAAAGTGTGGGGGTGCACACTTGAAATTCCAGTGATTTGAGAGACTGAAGCAGGCGGATCTCAAGTTCAAGGCTAGCCTCAGCAGCTTGGGGGCTGAGGATGTAGTTTAGGTGGTAGAGTGCCCCCCATCCCAATTCAATGCTTAGTACTGGGGGAAAAAAAGAAAGAAATATACCGAAGTCTTGATTACTGTGGTTTTATAGCAAATCTTTTTTTTTTTTTTGGTACTGGGGATTAAACTCAGGGGCCCTCGACCACTGGGCCACATCCCCAGCCCTTTTTTGTATTTCATTAGAGACAGGGTCTCACTGAGTTGCTTAGTGCCTTGCCATTGCTGAGGCTGGCTTTGAACTCACGATCCTCCTGCCTCAGCCTCCCAAGTGCTGGGATCACAGACGTGCGCCACCTCGCCCGGTTTATAGCAAATCTTAAAGATGGGTAGTGTTAGTCCTCTGACTTCATTTTTACCTTGTTGATAAATACAAAAGCAGTTTGCTGGAGTTTTTATTGAGATTGGGATTGCATTGAACTAATAGATCAATTGGGGAAGAATTGACATCTTAACAATATATATATGCATATATATATGTATGTATATATATATATGCATATATTTAAAAAAATTTTTTTTAGTTGTAGGTGGACACAATATCTTTATTTTATTTTTTTAATGTGGTGCTGAGGATCAAACCCAGTGCCTCACACATGCTAGGCAAGTGGTCTACCTCTGAGCCATAACCCCAACCTGACATCTTAACAATATTGAGTCTTCCAACCCATGAACACAGATTCACTTCATTTATTTACATCTTTGATTTCATCAGTTTATACTTTTTCCACCTGTAGATCATATTTATATATATGTGTATTTTTTTGTATATGTATAGTTATATTTTATTGCTAGAGATTTCCTTTTTTTTTTTTTTTTAGCTGTCATCGGACCTTAATTTTATTTATTTATTTTTATGTGGTGCTGAGGATCGAACCCAGGGCCTCACACGTGCTAGGTCAGCGCTGTGCCACTGAACCACAACCCAGTCCTAGATATTTCTTTTTTTAGGTAATAGCATTACCTATCTCAGTGGTGAAGGGAGATTAGCCCTTTGCACGAGGGATGTTTTGCAGTTGTTGACACTGGGAAGTATCAAGGTACCAGATTTGGTGTCTGCCCAGAGCCTGCTTCTTAGTTAATAGATGGCTGTCTTCTCCCTGTGACGTCACAGGGCAGAAAGGGCATTCTGTGGGGTCTCCTTTATTTGATTGAGGCAGTTATGGCACTAATACCTTTCATGCAAAGCCTCCCAAAGGCCCACTGCCAAGTGGCATCATATTGGGCATTAAATTTGGGGCCTAGGAATTTGAAAGGCACACAAACATTCAGTCTATTACCTCATGGTCAAATATCACTACTGTGACTCTTGCCATCATATCCACATCCCAGGTAGTTGGATTGAGAAAAAGAGAAAGAAAGAAAAAGAAGCCTGGTGCAATGGTGCATGCCTGTAATCCCAGTGACTTGAGAGGTTGAGGCAGGATCACAAATTGCAGGCCAGCCTGGGCAACTTAGCTAGACCCCGTCTCAAAACAAATAAATAAAAGGAACTGGGCATGTCGCTCAGTGGTAAAGCACTCTTGGGTTCAGTCCCCAGTACAAAAAACGAGAGGAAGGGGAAGAGACAACGGTCCTGGTCATATGTGTTTTTTTGTTTTTTTTGTTTTTTTTTTTTTTTTTTTTATATTTATTTATTTGCTTTTAGTTGTACACAATGCATTTATTTTGACGTGGTGCTGAGGATCAAACCCGGGCCACGCACGTGCTAGGCAAGCGCTCTATGGCTGAGCCACATCCCCAGCCCCTGGTCATATGTGTTTTAAGGAAAGTTCTCAGAAACTACGACCAGATACTTTCACTTAAAACCCACTGGCCACATGTAACTCTTAGGCCACGTGTAACTCTGGTTGCCACATGCCCAGCCATTTCTGTGGAGGAGACCACATACTCAGTTTCTGGTGCAAGGAGATAATACCTTCTAATTCTTCTCAGGACGCCTGTAGGTCTCTTACTTTCCCAATCCTACACGTTTATTGCAGGTATATTTTGCCCTTTCAGGGTTGTATTCTCCAACCTGTCTTGTTTGCAACCTTTGCTCTAGTTCAAGTTAAGCAAACCGCAGTCCCACGGCCCACACTCAGCCCGCCCCTGTTCCTGGAACACAGCTGTGCCCGTGCATTGCGTATTTTCTATGACCGCTTTCACACTGCGCAGGTGAACTGCTGCCGCAGGGACCCCTGACTCGCCGAGCTCGAAATAGTTTCCCTCTGTGAAAGAAAAGTGGCGCAGGACTTTTTAAAGTGGCGCAGGGCACTTTCAAGGATAGAGGGATAAGCAGGTTTATTGTCAGGTTCCTGACAGGCTGCTCCACTTGGGGGGGGGGGGGGGGGAAGCAATATTACCTTTTTTTTTTTTTTTTTTTTTTTTTTTTTTTTTTTGGTACGGGGATTGAACTCAGGGGCACTTGACCACTGGGCCACATCCCCAGCCCTTTTTTGTATTTTTATTAGAAGCAGGGTCTCACTGAGTTACTAAGTGCCTCGCCATTGCTGAGGCTGGCTTTGAACTCGCGATCCTCCTGCCTCAGCCTCCCAAAGTGCTGGGATTACAGGCGTGCGCCACCGTGCCCGGCTAATATTACCTTTTATAGGCCAGAATCATGGCACCCCTTAGGTGTGGGTTTAGCCCTTGCTACTGGCATAGCAATCATCGCCTGATATTGCAGAAGGCCAGTTACTGTTTCTTGACAACAGAGAAGAGCAACTTTTTCTCTCTCAAGAGACTGGAGACCAGCAAGCCTCTATCTCTTGAGAATAAGAACGTATTCATAAAGTGGGAGTGGGGAAAGAAAGATGGCTGTGGTTATGCCAACACTCTGGCCTTTCACGGAAAGCATTTGTCAACTTCTGGGTCTACCTGGGCCCCTTCCAGCCCCACCTTTCACACAGATCCACTCTGAGGGGTTGCTTTACTCCCCCAGTATTGTATGTCTGTATCAGAAGATTGGGGGAAGGGGGAAGCTTAGCTGTCCAAATTTAGGGAGCAGTCCAGTAAACTATGATGCAACCACGTGAGGCAGACATTTAAAAAACTGTTTTAGAAGAATGTTGATTTAAAAAATCAACTTTTGCCAGGTGCGGTAGTGCATGCCTGTCGTCCCATGACACTGGAGGCTGAAGCAGGAGGACCGCAAATTCTAGGCCAGCCTCAGCAATTTAGCAAGACCCTACGTAATTTAAGGAAAATAAAAAGGTTTGGGGATGTGGCTCAGTGGTAAAGTGTCCCTGAGTTAAATCCCTGTTACAAAAACAACAAAAGTCAACCTTTTATTTTTCTTTTCTCCTCCCAGACCCTCCAGGTACTGGGGACTGAACCCAGGTGCTCTGCCACTAAGCCACATTCCTGCCCGCCCCCTTTTCTTTTTCTTTCTCCTTTTGATTGGTCCTAGGCACCCCACTGCCCCCCCCTTTATTTTCTTTTTTTCTTTTTTTCAGTACCAGGGATTGAACTCAGGGGCACTCGACCCCTGGGCCACATCCCCAGCCCTTTTTTGTATTTTATTAGAGACAGGGTCTCACTGAGCTGCTAAGTGCCTCACCATTGCTGAGGCTGGCTTTAGCACTCGCGATCCTCCTGCCTCAGCCTCCCAAGTGCTGGCCTCCTCTCCCACAGATGTCCACCGGGAGGTTTTATGCTGCCCCAGATCCAAAGAAGGGGGCCAGTCATGGACTGAAACCTCCTTAACCATGAGCCAAAATAAACCTTTCTTTTTTTAGAAAGAATATTTATTTTTTTAGTTGTAGTTGGGCACAATACCTTTATTTTTTTTAATATTTATTTATTTGCTTTAACACACAATGTGTTGTACACAATGTGTTTATTTTTACGTGGTGCTGAGGATCAAACCCAGGCCGCGCATGTGTTAGGCGAGTGCTTTACTGCTGAGCTACAATCCCAGCCCACAATACCTTTATTTATTCTTACATGGTGCAAAGGATAGAACCCAGGGCCTGACATGCACTAGGTGAGTGCCCTACTGCTGAGCCCCATCCCCAGCCCACAAACCTTTCTTTCTTTTTTAAGATGATTATCTCAGGTATTTTACTACAGTAACAGCAAGCTGACTTGCACACCTGTTTTGTACTGCTATTTTAGCAGATTTCTTGGGTTTACTAGATGGCTGAGGACAAAGAGTGCAAAGAGTGGCCCTTCTCAGACCTGGTAATCTTTTTGTGTGTGTGTGTGTGTGTGTGTGTGTGTGTGGTACCAGGGATTGGACTCAGGGGCACTCGACCACTGGGCCACATCCCCAGCCCTTTTTTGTATGTTATTAGAGACAGGGTCTCACTGAGTTGCTAAGTGCCTCGCCATTGCTGAGGCTGGCTTTGAACTGGTGATCCTCCTGCCTCAGCCTCCCAAAGTGCTGGGATGACAGGCGTGCGCCACCATGCCCGGCAGACCTGGTTATCTTAAGCGCATGTGTGTTTCCTTCTAGGCTGCAAGAAGGATTAGCCCCAGGTTGCTGCAGGGCATCCTACCTCTGAGCCACATAAAGAAGCCTCTATAGCCCAACCTCACATTTGTAACAAATGAAATATTTGAGCATAGAAAAAGAGATAAAGGAGATACACCCCTAAACCAACAGTAGTTATTTCTGATGGTTGGAATTTCAAGAAATATTTGTCTTTTGTTTTTTTATCTTTTTTTTTGGGGGGGGGTGCCAGGGATTAAACTCAGGGGCACTCGACCACTGAGCCCCATCCCCAGCCCTATTTTGTATTTTATTTAGAGACAGGGTCTCACTGAGTTGCTAAGTGTCTTGCCATTGCTTTGAACTCTCGATCCTCCTGCCTCAGCCTCCCAAGCTGCTGGGATTACAGGCATGCCCCACGGCATCCGGCTTTACCTGTATTTTATTCAAGTTTCTATAAGGAATTGGTGCTGTCAAGGAGTGGGAGAAGTTATTAAAAAACGGAAATGACCAAATCCCAACCAACTTACAAAGCCACCCTCTCCCCTTCATTTCTCCTCTTGCTCCCTTTCCCATACCTCCTGGGCCACTCCCAGTTTCCCTGCTTGCTGTTTCTCTGTCTCCGTGGCAGACTGAGAAGGCCAGTTTTTTTTTCTTCTTTTTTTCTTTTTCTTTGTGTGTGTGGGCACTCAACCACTGGGCCACATCCCAGCCCCTTTTTTGAGTTGCTTAGGGCCTCGCCATTGCTGAGGCTGGCTTTGAACTCGCCATCCTCCTGCCTCAGCCTCCAGAGCTGCTGGGATGACAAGCCCGTGATGCTGTACCTGGTGTAGAACATTCTTTCTGGGCGTGTCTGTGAGGGTGTTTTTGGAAGAGATCAGTGTTCCAATCAGTAGACGGAAGAAAGGTTTGGCCATCGCTGTAGTGGCCAGCATCCAGGGCATCCAAGGCCCCTAGGACAGAAAGGTGGGGAAGGGCAAATTCGTCTCTGTGCTTAAGAAGGGCCGTCTATCCTCTCTGTCCCTGGACATTGGCGCTCCTGGCTGTGCGGCCTTCTGGCTGGAACTGGAGGGTGTGCCGCTGCTTTCCCAGCATCCACTGCGCAGACAGCAGAGGGTGGGACTTCTTAGCCTCCGTCATCACCTGGGCCTGTCCCTCACAGGGACTCTTTCTGTGGAGGTCTCTGGATCGCAGTGCTTCTGGGTCTCTGGGGAACCCCGACTCGGCACACGGGTGCAGAGGAGGGATGCGGGAGGGGGCCCAGAGCCAGGTGTTGAGAGGCCCATTCCAAACATGGGGGGTCTCAAGTCTCGGGGTACCACCAAGAAGCCAGGCGTGATGGTGCAGGCCTGTAGCCTGAGCTACTCGGGAGACAGAGGCATGAGGTGTGTGAGTTTGGGGCCTGGGCAATTTATTTTTTTTGAATGTATTTATTTTTGGTACCAGGGATTGAACTCAGGGGCACCTGACCACTGGGCCACATCCCCAGCCCTTCTGCGATCCTCCTGCCTCAGCCTCCTGAGCTGCTGGCCTGACAGGTGAGTACCACCGTGCCCAGTATCAGCCTGGGCAATTTAGTGAGACCTTGTCTTAAATAGAGAGGGCTGGGATGTCGCGGGGTGGAGCACTGCCTAGCAAGGCTGAGGCTCTGGATTCTTCCCCTAGTATCAGCAGAAAAAAAAATTTTTTTTTAAATATTTTTATTTATTTGCTTTAGTTGTACACAATGCGTTTTATTCAATGCATTTTATTTGTACATGGTGCTGAGGATCGAACCCGGGTCGCCCACGCGCTAGGCGAGCGCTCCACCGCTGAGCCACAATCCCAGCCCCAGAAAAAAAAATTTTTAAAGAGCCTTCTTTTTTCTTTATACCAGGGATTGAATCCAGGGGTGTTTTACCACTAAGCCATATCCCCAGTCCTCTTTATTTTATTTTATTTTATTTTTTTTTTTGAGACAGGGTCTTGCTAAATTGCCCAGGCTGGCCTTGAATTTGCGATCCTCCTGTCTCAGCCTCTGAGTCACTGGGATTACAGGGTATGCTACCCACCCAGTTTAAGAACCTTCCCCCCAGCCGGGCGCGGTGGCGCACGCCTGTAATCCCAGCACTTGGGAGGCTGAGGCAGGAGGATCGCGAGTTCAAAGCCAGCCTCAGCCATGGCGAGGCACTTAGCAACTCAGGGAGACCCTGTCTCTAATAAAATACAAAAAAGGGCTGGGGATGTGGCCCAGTGCTCGAGTGCCCCTGAGTTCAATCCCCGGTACCAAAAAAAAAAAAAAAAAAAAAAAGAACCTTCCCCCCATCTTCCTCCTTCCCTCCTCCTTCCTTCCTCTTTTCCTCCTTCCTCCCTTCCTGTGTATCTGTTCCCCACCCCCATGCTGGGGATCCAACCCAGGGCTGGGCGGGCACTCTACCACAGAGCCACACCCCCAGACACGCATTTATTCACGGTGACTGTTGAATGCCTCCTGACAAACAGGACCAGCCGACAGGGTGGTGTCACCAAGCCTGGTACAATGCACAGCTGTGGATCCGGTGATCACGTGGGTCCTGATGTCCGATGGCAAAGTACATCCCTTCTGTTCACGATGGAACCCATGGTCCAGATGTTTCTGAAGAACAGTACCCGCTCTGATGCCGTGGCCCATGGACCCAATGACACCCAGCATCCTGAAAAGCCTGCATTATGGAAACTTCTGAACACAGACAAAGAAAGAAAGAATAAGCCGGGCACGGTGGCGCACACCTGTAATTCCAGCACTTGGGAGGCTGAGGCAGGAGGATCGCGAGTTCAAAGCCAGCCTCAGCAATGGTGAGGCACTTAGCAACTCACTGAGACCCTGTCTTTAATAAAATACAAAAAAAAAAGGGCTGGGATGTGTTCCAGTGGTCGAGTGCCCCTGAGTTCAATCCCTGGTACAAAAATAAATAAATAAATAAAATAAAATAAAATAAAAAAGAAAGAAAGAAAGGACAATATAACAAATCCCCACACGTGGCTCTCCCAGCCTCCACTGGGCCTCTACTGTCACCAGCATGGCCTGACCTGCCTCCTCTCTACCATCTCTTTCATTTCTCTTTTATTCTCTTTCATTTCTCATTTTCCATTTTTCATTTTTCTCTTTCATTTCTCTTCCATCTCTTTCATTTCTTTGGAGTGCTTCAGAGGGAATCTCAGATGTGGTGTCGTGTTACCAGCCAACATCACCCCTAGGTGACATTGTTTTTACCTACCTCCCCAGCCACTATCATTGATAACAAAAAAACAATTCCTTAAATAAATACCCGTATTTGTATTGAAATTTCCTAGCTTGCTATCAGAGATATCTATTTAAAATTTGTTTGTGAGACTGAGTATTCACAAATTCCTCTTGAATTTCCCCCTTGCTGCTGTCCCAGGCCCAGCTCAGCGCCATGCAGGGCAGAGGCCACTGCCTCCCCTCCCCCACCCCTCCGCAGCCTGCCCCTCCCCCACCCACCGTGCTGACCAGGCCTCCCACAGCGGGCTCCAGGCTGGAGGTCCCTGCATAGCCCTCTGCGTAGATCTCACTTTCAACATCAAAGTTCCTAAACTTCACTCATCCACAACGTCCTTCCAGAATCACTTGTGTTTTCACTTAAGACATATTTTGAATTTTAACATTACAAAATACTTATAATTTTAAAAATTACATTATAACTTTTTGGGGGGTGAAGGGGAGACCAAGGATTGAACCCAGGGGCACTCTAACATTAAGCTATGTCCTTGGTCCTTTTAATTTATTTATTTATTTTTACCAGAGATTGAACTCAGGGGCACTGGACCACTGGGCCACATCTATAGCCCTTTTCTGTGTTTGATTAGAGACAGGGTCTCACTGAGTTGCTAAGTGCCTCGCCATTGCTGAGGCTGGCTTTGAACTCGCGATCCTCCTGCCTCAGCCTCCCAAGTGCTGGGATTACAGGCGTGCGCCACCGAGCCCGGCCTTTTAATTTTTTTTATTTTTTGTAGTTGTAGATGGACAGAATGCCTTTGTTTTATTTGTTTATTTTTATGTAGTGTTGAGGATCGAACCCAGGGCCTCATGCATGCTAGGCAAGCACTCTGCCACTGAGCTACAGCCCCAGACCCTCCTTTTAATTTTTTTTTTTTTTTTTTTTTGGTACCGGGGATTGAACTCAGGTGCACTCGACCACTGGGCCACATCCCCAGCCCTTTTTTGTATTTTATTAGAGACAGGGTCTCACTGAGTTGCTAAGTGCCTCACCATTGCTGAGGCTAGCTTTGAACTCGCGATCCTCCTGCCTCAGCCTCCCAAGTGCTGGGATGACAGGCGTGCGCCACCGCGCCCGGCTCCTTTTAATTTTTTTTTTTTTTAATATTTATTTATTTGCTTTAGTTGTACACAATGTGTTTATCTGTACGTGGTGCTGAGGATCGAACCCAGGCCGCGCACGTGGTAGGCGAGTGCTCTACCGCTGAGCCACAACCCCAGCCCTCCTTTTAATTTTTTAAAAAAATTTTGCAACAGGGTCTGAGCTGCCCAGGCTGATCTTTAACTTGCCGTCCTCCTGCCTCAGACTCCGGAGTAGCTGGGATTATAGGCATGCACCACCACACCTGTCAAAATAATTATTTTCAAAGAAAACGTTATGTTACTACCCAAGATGGGAAAACACAGTAGTGTCTGCCATAAATTAAAAGTAGCTATTAAAAGAAAAAAGACAAAATGCCAGGAAAGCAGGGCAAGATTTTACATTCCACCCAGATACCATGCTCACTGAGGATTGTGAGCTGGGGCTCATGTTCATTTGTCAGAAGAGGGTGAACAGAGAGGCAGGAGGTTTTTTTTTTTTTTTTTAATATTTATTTATTTGCTTTAGTTGTACACAATGTGTTTATCTGTACGTGGTGCTGAGGATCGAACCCAGGCCGCGCACGTGCAAGGCGAGCGCTCTGCCGCTGAGCCACAACCCCAGCCCCCGAGGCAGGAGGTTTTAAGGCAAGTTAACACCACAGGGAGGCTTTCATTTCCATTTCATAACAGCTAATTCAGTGATAAGCACTTTAAGTGTACTAAGTGAATACTAATAATAGCCAAGAAGGTAGGTACTTGTTATTTCTGTTTGTGCAAGAGGAAACCAAGAATCAGAGAGGCTAAGTAACTTGCCTAAGGTCACACAGCCAGAGTTAGTCCTAGCAGTAGGATTCACATTCAAGCTGTCCTTGGAGTCATAAACACCATGTTATACTTAATCAGAAGGGCCCAGACAGTTTGAAAATGGAACCTCTTGCTGCTGATGTGATTCTGGTATCTGATCCTATCCCAGCCTCATTTTGTTTCTTTTTTTCTTTTTCTTTCTCTTTCTTTCTTTCTTTCTTTCTTTCTTTCTTTCTTTCTTTTTTTTTTGGTGCATTATAATTAGACTTAATAGTGGGGTTCATTTTGCCACATTGTACATTCGTATTCCATAATGTCATCATTCTCATCTGCCAGTACCTTCCCTTTCTCTACCAGCTAGGATTGTCTCCTGAACCCCCAAAGGTTAGTGGGGCTAACTCAGGGGCATCTGCTGCTCCTGCAGGATATCTCTGATCCCTTTCACAAGCAAGCCCTCCAGCCTCCTCCTGTGACTTCTCTCCCGTTACCTTCTGCTCCAGGAAGGTGGAGCTGTGTTATTGGTTAACTACAGGCAGCTCCCTGCAGTCTCTTGGCTGGGGGACAATCATGGCTCTAAATCTCTAAGACAGTGCCACAAGTGTTGCTTTCTAGACCAGCCCGGGGACAGAGTCAGGAGCCAGCCGCGCTATAGCCCTTCCTAAAACCCCCGCTGGGCACAATTCACAATAGCTAGACTTTGGAACCAACCTAGATGCCCTTCAGTAGATGAATGGGCAAAGACAATGGTATATATACACAACGGAATATTACTCAGCAATAAAATAGAATAAAATCATGGCATTTGCAGGTAAATAGATGAAGTTGGAGAATATAAAGCTAAGTGAAGTTAGCCAATCCCAAAAATCCAAATGCCGAATGTTTTCTCTGGTATAAGGAGGCTGATTCACAGTGGGGTGGGGATGGGGAGCAGAGGAGGATTAGAGGAACGCTAGAAAGGCCAATGGGGCCGGGCGCGGTGGCCCATGCCTGTAATCCCAGCACTTGGGAGGCTGAGGCAGGAGGATCGCGAGTTCAAAGCCAGCCTCAGCCATGGCGAGGCACTTAGCAACTCAGTGAGACCCTGTCTCTAATAAAATACAAAAAAGGGCTGGGGATGTGGCCCAGGGGTCGAGTGCCCCTGAGTTCAATCCCGGGTGCCAGGAAAAAAAAAAAAAAAAGAATGACTGTTCAGCTGACCTCTTGGGCCTGGAAATAGACAAGAGAATGACTGTTCAGCACTTTCAGAGGGTGTCCCAGGGACCGGGAGAAGATTTGCACACCACAGAGCTGACAAAGGAAATATAGAAATAATTACTTTTTTATTATTTTTTAAAATTTTAGTTTGTTATATATGACAACAGAAGGCATTACAATTCATATTACACATATAGAGCACAATTTTTCATATCTCTGGTTCTATAGAAAGTATATTCACACCATTCGTGTCTCCATACATGAA
Source organism: Tamias sibiricus (assembly GCA_025594165.1). NCBI lineage: Eukaryota > Metazoa > Chordata > Mammalia > Rodentia > Sciuridae > Tamias > Tamias sibiricus. The sequence goes on along the minus strand of CM046675.1, from coordinate 25,617,306 downwards.
CTCAGGGTCGTGATGACCATCGCATTCCACCGTCTTTCCTACCCCCATGCCCCCTCCCTTCCTCTCCCTTCCCCTCCCTTCCCCCCTTTTCCCCTTTGCCCTATATAGAGTTCATCTAATCCTCCCATCCCCGCTCCAAACATATTATGAACCAGCATCCTTAAATCAGAGAAAACATTGGCATTTGGTTTTTGGGGATTGGCTAATTTCACTTAGCTCCATCCCTTTAGCTGCAAATGCCATGATTTTATTCTCTTTTAATGCTGAGTAATATTGCATTGTGTTTCTTTATCCATTCCTCTACTGAAGGGCATCTAGGTTGCTTCCACAGTTTAGCTATTGTGAATTGAGCTCCTATGTGGCTGTGTCCCTGTAGTATGCTGTTTTAAGTCCTTTGGGTATAGGCCGAGGAGTGGGATACCTGGGTCATAAGGTGGTTCCAATCCCAGTTTTCCAAGGAATCTCCATGTAAGAGCCCTAATTGAGGATAGCTAAGATGGCGGCTAGCTGAGAGCCATAAAAGTGTTCAAGTATTTTCACCTGATATTCATGCATTTATCTAAGAATCTTTTTATGCCCGTGAACACTGTGTGATGCACCTGTAAGCTCGAGCTGTTAGCACTTGTCCTTGTTAAGGCAAAAAGTATTTAACCGGGTGAGGTTAGTTAGAGGGTTGGTTGGAGTTGGAGAGGTTGTTGGAGCCAGAGAGAAAAGTTAGAAGAAAGAAGAATAAAAGAACTTTTTCATTTCCAGCCTGCCTCCGAGTTTTCTCCCGCGGTATCGTTGCTGCAAGCGGCAATTGCTGCAGACGGCGACAAGTGGTGGCCTGTACAGGGAACTCAGAATCGGCAGGTAAGAACTGAGAAATCTATAAAGATGGGTGCGAAAATAACCAAGCACCGAGTAATAAAAGCTATGGAAGAGTTTTTTTGATATAGCTGATAGTGTGGAGGAACGTGATCATGAAAGCATTGCCTCCGCTGAGTCAGATAAGACCAGTAAGGATAGTATTGGTGTGAACTCAAAAATAATGAAGATAAGAGCTGCAAAAGCTATCCGAGACTTGTTAGAAATAGCCAAAGAGTACGTACTCTCCATAGAATCTGAAACTCAGGATGTTACTACCAGTGAAAGTGATAGTAGTAAGAAGGAGCCAAATAACCATGAAAGCACAGCCTCCTCCGCTGAGTCAGTTAAGACCAGAAAGGACTGTCAAGCAGAGGAACCATGTTGCCGCCTGAAGCGCTTGGAGCAACGGAGCCGCGGGAAGAACTTCAGAGGCAAACTGGAGACAAACAGCTTTTTATTCTGATAACTTTTCTCTCTGGTTCTAACAACGACTAACACACGCCACACACACCACCAAAAAATGGCGCTGACCCGATCAGCAATTTCGGCCAAGTCACTCGAGATCCCGCAACAAGTCCCGTGAGACTACGGGAGGCGACAATGCCCAAATCTCCACGGCTCATAGTCAACCGCAATTCAAGCCAATCTCCAAACAGGGCTCCTACAGAACCACTGGTGCCCTCTGCTCCCTCATGGGTGGAATCCATTACAGAAACCATGAGGGGTATTTCTGAGCATATGCGTGCCCTTGAGGCAGAGATTAACGGCCTTTCTGAGCGCTTACGCGCCCTCGAATGCCAAAACCCGCAGGAACATTGGGACCTGCCAGTATTTGAAAACGAAAATGGGCAGAGGTACCACCAGTCCCTAGATTTTAAAACAATAAAAAATTTCAAAGAGGCAATAATGGCCTATGGGCCCCAAGCTCCGTTCACGTTGAGCATGCTGGAGTCCCTTAACACTTTAACTTTAGCCCCCTCAGACTGGAAAGGCTTATGTAAGGCAGTATTGAGCGGGGGACAATACCTGATCTGGAGGTCACAATTCCAGGAGATTTGTGTAGAAACAGCTAGAAGAAATGTGACTGCAGGCTTCCCAGACTGTAATGTAGATATGCTAACAGGTGAAGGACAGTTTGCTGAAATACAAATTCAAATGCAATATGATCCTGGTGTATACGCACAAATAAACGCTGCCGCTGTCAAAGCGTGGAAGACCTTACCAGGAACAGGTGATTTACAAGGCAGCTTGTATAAAGAAATTCAGGGGCCTATGCTGATTTTGCGGACAGACTTTTAAGAACGGCAGGCAGACTATTCGGGAATGTAGAGCAAGCAATGCCATTAGTCGTACAGCTGGCATATAAAAATGCCAACAAATACTGTCAAGACGCTATAAGACCGTGGAAAAATAAAAGGGACCTCTCAGTATACATAAGATTATGTAAAGACATTAATGACGCTTTTGTCAGAGGCAGTGTGATTGCAGCAGCAATGAGAGGTGCTTCCCCTCAAAATTTCACAAGGGCTCAACCTAAAAATTACTATAATCAATCAGGTTATTCTAGACAATATCCCCAAAGAGAAATAAGACCAAGCTCATACCGTGCCCCAGGCCACTGCCCCAGGTGTAAAAAAGGAAACCATTGGGCTAATAAGTGCAGATCTAAATTTGACATCTATGGAAACGTTTTGGCCAGGAATTCCAAAAACGGGGCATGGGGCCCAATGCCCCGGGGCCCACAAATGTACAAGGCATTAGAGGAAGAATATCCTCAAACATCCATCCAGATGATTCCTCGTCACAATCCTTCCTACCCATTGACTCCCTTGTCAGAGGGACAAGAGGAAGTGCAGGACTAGACCTCTGTTCCACCGCCCGAATAGTGCTAACACCTGAAATGGGGGTTCAACTGATTCCCACGGGAGTCAGGGGACCTCTTCCCTCAGGGACTGTAGGACTTATCCTCAGGCGAAGTTCTAAAAGCTTATTAGGTTTTCAAGTAACACCAGGTGTTATAGACTCTGACTACCAAGGAGAAATAAAAATAATGCTTAGTTCACCTAGAGGCATTAGCTCTATTAACCAAGGAGATAGAATTGCTCAGCTGCTTCTCCTTCCCAGTTTCCACAACTCATTCAAGAGTATGCCGCAGAATAGGAACAATAGAGGATTTGGTTCCACTGGCTCAGGACCTATGGCTTGCTGGGTTCAGGATTGTTCTCGGAGGCCTATGTGCAAAATAAAAAGTCAAGGTATAGAGATGGAGGGGCTGATTGATACTGGGGCTGACTCTTCCATCATTAATCTACAACAATGGCCCAAGCACTGGCCTCTGCAGAAGGCCTCAACCAGTTTAAGAGGCTTGGGATATACTAACACCCCAGCACAAAGTGCTGTAATTTTAAAATGGGAAGATAATGAAGGGCATAAAGGAACTTTCCAGCTTGATGTTTTGACCAGCTTGCCAGTTACCCTATGGGGAAGAGACATTTTACAACAAATGGGGCTACACCTAGCAACCAAGCCTGCAGGTGTTTAAAATAAAAATCTAAATCATCATCAAAAAGGTAAAGGATATTTTTTTAGGGGCCACTGAGAAAACAATTTTTGAAAATACCATGGCTTTCTGATAAGCCAGTTTGGGTCCCTCAGTGGCCCCTATCTAGAGAGAAATTACAAGCGGCCCACCTACTAATCCAAGAACAACTAGAAGCAGGACACATAGAACCTTCCACCTCTCCCTGGAATTCCCCCATATTTGTAATCAAGAAAAAATCAGGAAAATGGAGATTGTTACATGATCTTAGAGAAACCAATAAAACCATGCAAATTATGGGCCCTACCCAACCTGGACTTCCTAATCCTGTAGCTATTCCTAAAAATTTCCATCTTATAACTCTTGATATAAAGGATTGTTTCTTCTCCATTCCTCTACATCCTCTGGATGCCCCCAGGTTTGCTTTTTCAGTTCCTTCTATCAATAATAATGGCCCTGATAAAAGATATCAATGGAAGCGGGGCGCAGTGGCACACGCTGTTAGCTGCCGGAAAGGGATTGCAGCCTGGAACGGCAGCGCCGCGGGAAGGAGTCCGGAGACAGGATGGAGACGAAAAAATTCTTTAATCTTTCTGTCTCTGTCTCTTGTAATTTCTAACACTACATACACACTCTCACAAGAAACCAAGCCACGTACTCTTACAAGAAACTACAATGTATCTATACAATAGCGATAACCCTGTCCTTTCACTCTCACAAGAAACCAAGCCACGTACTCTTACAAGAAACTACAATGTATCTATACAATAGCGATAACTCTGTCCTTTCTCTCTCTGGTCTCATCCCATGCGCCCGAGCAGGAATGGTGCTTGCTCGATCTGCCGAGTCACTCCTCAAATCTCTCGAGATCTTGGGCCAAGTCCCGTGAGACTACGGAAGGCGACAATGCCCAAAAATGTCAATCTGCTGAGTCATTGCTCAAATCTCTCGAGATCCTGGGCCAAGTCCCGTGAGACTACGGAAGGCGACAATGCCCAAAAATGTCTATGGCCCATAGTCAACCGCAATCTTAGCTATCTCCCCAAACAGGGCTCCTGCATTTCCCCCTTTTGTTTTAAAAGAGGGGATGCTCTAGGACGTCTATGTGCAACCAACATTCTTACCCGTCATTGGATAATCAAGGCTGTGCCCTTGACTCCTGTCTTAGGTTGATATGTCGGCCACATGAGACTGTCCCGTGCGACTGTGCCTGTCTTAGGTTGTCCCCCTCTGGGGATCTTACCCGTCATTGGCTAACCAGCCATCCAATGGAGCCCTTTAGGATCGACTGTGTAAGATGACTAACAGCCGTCCAATTGGGAGGAGATGCTGCGGCTTTAAGGCGACAAGCCTTTTGGTGACAAGTCAAATTGCATAGCATATCAAATTCTTTAAACAAATCAGCTGCCCTAAGTTCTATCAAGTAACACAGTGAGTTCTCTAAACAAATACCCGCAAGGTACTGTCCCATGAAGTCCCAAACAATGAAAGATCAAAATGTCCACTTGTTATAACACGTAGATCTAGGAGGCCCCATGCATGCAGAGCAGAGGCCACACTGCTGGTGAGGTTGTTTGACATTTGAGCAGCAGGGATGCTTGCAGCGACCGCGATCCCTGCAGCTGTAGAAGCAGCCGTCTTTTTTATGTCTAGACGATGCCACATGCAAATCTTCAGGGCCCGCTATCTAGAGACTGAAGCATCAATTGTTAAAGGAAAGGCAGTGCTATTCCAGCACTGAGTCAAGAGGCGAGTTGTCAAACTAAATAATAGAATTATTAGATTGGAAAAAATAAGTTGATTTCTGCTCACACACATTGCAGCCTGAGCTCCCACAAACATAAGCTGGCAAAATATCATATTTAGAACAAAACAAAGAAAGACTGAGGGTAATTACTGCATTAAAGATAGATTAAAGAAAAACTAAAAGCACTTTGGAGAAATAATTTGTTAGCTGGAACTCTCGAGTTTCTGCATACACAGCAGTCCTTTACCTGTTGAAATAATTGAAATTAATCATTTATTAAACAAATGAAGTTAATAACAAATAAGCAACCTCATGTCAAAACACCAAAATATCAGGTTATACAGCCCTAGTCATATTTTTTGCTAAAGAGAAGTCCCTGGGACACCTATAAAACAAAATTGAAGGTACCTTCACTTATTAAATTATTTACCCATTTTGAATACTCTTAAACTTAAATGAATTAGAGTTATTTGGATCCATATATATATATTCACAAGCGCTTTGTTATTTTTGATGTCACACTGGACAGACACACATACAAACATATATTTGTGACGTCACATTAACATGAAATTTAGACAAATACACAAATAAACACATATATAAAAAGTAAAAAAATATATATATATAATTGTGTGCACACTAAAGAGAGATCTCTTCGTCCCAGCTGGGAGGAATGACACTTAAGTTGTGACATATTTTGAAGGACTCTTTTAAGGGAATCATTCCATATCTTCATCATGGTCCTCTTGATTTTGTACCTTTTTTATTAATCTTGATTCCTCAACAACTTCATCTTGATCCTTTTGATGTGGTACCTGCTTTATTAATCTAGATGGTATCCATATTGGAGAGGATTCATGCTTTGTAATCCCAGCACTTGGGAGGCTGAGGCAGGAGGATTGTGAGTTCAAAGCCAGCCTAAGCAACTCAGTGAGACCCTGTCTCTAATAAAATAAAAAAAAAAAAAGGGCTGGGGATGTGGCCCAGTGGTCGAGTGCCCCTGAGTTCAATCCCCGGTACCAAAAAAAAAAAAAAAAAAAAAAAAAAGATATCAATGGAAAGTTTTACCTCAGGGAATGGCTAATAGCCCCACTATATGTCAAATCTATGTAGACAAAGTTATTCAGCCAATCAAGAACAAATACCCAAAGCTTATGTGTCTCCATTATATGGATGATGTTTTGCTTGCTCACCCTAATCAAGAAATCTTATTTACCACATTCAGTGATATGACAGAAAATTTTAAAAAGATATGGATTAAAAATTGCTGAAGAAAAGGTTCAAACTAGATCTCCCATATTATATTTAGGATTTAAAATCATGGATACCTTTATTAGGCCTCAAAAAATTTTAATAAATAAAGAACATTTGAGCACCCTCAATGATTTCCAAAAACTGCTGGGAGACATTAATTGGCTTCGCCCTACACTAAGCCTCACTACTGGACAATTAAAACCCTTCTTTGATATCCTTCGTGGGAACCCTGATCCATCTTCATCGCAAACATTGACTCCTGATGCTAGGGAAGCTTTAAAGTTAGTAGAAAATGCCATTGAAAGATCCCATTGTGATAGAATTGATTTTGCTCGAGCGCTAATATTGATTATTATTTCTTCACAATATACACCCACAGGAGTATTTTGGCAACAGGGACCTTTATTATGGATACATTTACCCATCTCTCCTAAAAGTACAATTGAGTCTTATACCTCCATGGTGGCTAAACTTATTCTTCAAGGACTTAAGACTTCTACTAAAATATTTGGCATTCACCCCGCTACTATTATTACTCCCTATTCATCATCACAGGTTTGAATATTTGTGCTTCAGTGATAATGATTGGGCTATAGCTAGATGCTCTACTTCTGCAAATTTTGATAACCATCTTCCTAATTCTCCTATACTATCTTTTTGTAGCAATCATCCCATTAAATTTCCACAGGTAATAAAAAATCAACCTATTGTGCCTGGGGTTGTGGCTCAGTGGCAGAGAGCTCGCCTCGCACGTGCGCGGCCCAGGTTCGATCCTCAGCACCACGTAAACATAAATGCATTGTATTGTGTACAACTAAAGTTAATAAATAAATATTTTTTAAAAAATCAACCTATTCCTAAGGCATTAAATGTATTTACAGATGGGTCCTCTAACGGCACTGCTGCAGAAGTCACTCAAAAAGAAAATATGATTCATATTACTGGTCAAAAATCAGCCCAATTAGTTGAAATTGAAGCTATTATTATAGCTCTTGAAAGTTTTAAAAAACAGCCTATAAATATTTTTTCAGACAGCCACTATATTGTACATGCTGTCCCTAAATTGGAGCTAGCAGGCCCAATAGCACCACACACTCCAGCCTTTAAATTGCTTTTTCAAATTCAAATCCTTCTATGGGAACGTAAAGAACCTTTGTTTATTGGACATATCAGAGCTCATACTAATTTGCCCGGTCCCTCTCCATGAAGGTAATCAAAAGGCCGATGCCCTCACTCAAATGAAAAACTTTATATTTTCAGCAGTCCAACAAGCTACCTTGTTCCATTCTCAATTTCATGTTAATAGTACTACTTTACAGCAGAAGTTCAAAATAACTAAAGAGCAAGCTCGAACAATTGTGAAGGATTGTCAATCTTGTGTGACACATTTGCCCAATCCACATTATGGGGTTAACCCAAGAGGATTAATGCCCAATCATCTGTGGCAGATGGATGTCACTCATGAGACAAGTTTTGGAAAATTGCGATTTATTCATGTGACCATAGATACATGCTCAGGCATGATTTTTGCTTCCTTACATGCTGGAGAAAAAGTTAAAGATGTTACATCTCATTGTCTACAAGCTTTTGCTGCATCGGGCATTTCTAAAATGCTTAAAACAGATAATGGCCCTGCATATACGTCCTCATCTTTCAAACAGTTTTGCACAAAATTCAATATATTCCATAAAACAGGTATCCCGTACAATCCTCAAGGCCAAGGTATAATTGAACGAGCTAATCCGACACACTCAAAATTATGCTATTGAAGCAAAAAGAAGGAAATTGGACAAATCCTAAGGACAGATTGGCCATTGCCCTGTTTTCCTTAAATTTTTTAACTTTAGATTCTAATGGATATTCGGCTGGAGACAGACACTGGAATCCACACCAACAACATAAACCTTTGGTTTACTGGAAGGATGTTCCTTCAGGTACATGGAAGGGTCCAGATCCAGTATTAATTTGGGGGAGAGGATCTGTTTGTGTTTTTCACAGCACGAATCCTCCCAGTATGAATACCATCTAGATTAATAAAACAGGTACCAAATCAAAAGGATTAAGATGAAGTTGTTGAGGAATCCACATTAATAAAACAAGTACAAAATCAAGAGGACCAAGATGAAGGTATGGAATGATTTCCTTAAAAGAGTCCTTCAGGGCTGGGATTGTGGCTCAGCGGTGGAGCGCTCGCCTAGCATGTGGGCGGCCCGGGTTCGATCCTCAGCACCATGTACAAATAAAGCACATTGAATAAAATGCATTGTGTACAACTAAAGCAAATAAATAAAAATATTTTTAAAAAATTAAAAAAAAAAAAGAGTTCTTCAATAAATTCACAACTTAAATCTCATTCCTCCTGGCCGGGACGAGAAGATCTCTCTTTAGTGTACACACAATTGTATTTTTTTTTAACTTTTTATATATGTCTTTATGTCTGTGCACTTGTCAATATTTCATGTAAATGTGATGTCACATATATGTTTGTATGTTTGTGCGTCTGTCCAGTGTGACGTCACAAATAACAAAGCGCTTATGAAAATTAATACTATAAAAATATATATACATATATTTTTGTATATATTATACATATATTGGATCCAAATAACTTTAATTCATTTAAGTTTAGAGTATTCTAATTGGGTAAATAAATTTGAAAGTATAGGTACCTTCAGTTTTTGATTTATAGGTGTCTCTGGGACTTCTCTCCAGCTAAAAATATGACTAATACTGTATAACCTGATATTTTGGTATTTGACATGGGATTGTTTATTTGTAATTAACTGTATTTGTTTAATAGCTGATTAATTTGAATTATTTCAACAGGTAATTTCATAGAAGGATTGCTGTGAATGCAGAGACTCGGGGGTTCCAGCTAACAAATTATTTTTCCAAAGTGCTCTTTATTTTCTTTAATTTATCTTTTTTTTTTAATATTTATTTATTTACTTTAGTTGTACACAATGCAATGCATTTATGTTTACGTGGTGGTTGAGGATCGAACCCGGGCCGCACACGTGCGAGGCGAGCGCTCTGTGGATCCGACCGCTGAGCCACAACCCCAGCCCCTCTTTAATTTATCTTTAATGTAGTGTTTTGTCAGTTTAATACCCTCAGTCTTTCTTTGATCAGTTCTGAATGTGATATTTTTTTGCAGCTTATGTTTTTGGAAGCTCAAGCAGCAATATGTGTGAGCAGAGATCAACTTTTATTACCTGATCTAATAATTCTGTTTTTTAGTTTGACAACTCGCCTCTTGACTCAGTGCTGGAATGGCCCTGCCTTTCCTCTAATAATTGATCCTTGAGTTTCTAGGTAGCGGGCCCTGAAGATTTGCCAGTGGCATTGTCTAGACATAAAAAAGACGGCTGCTGCTACAGCTGCAGGGATCGCGGTCGCTACAAGCATCCCTGCTGCTCAAGCATCAAACAACCTCACCAGCAGTGTGGCCTCTGCTCTGCATGCATGGGGCCTCCTAGATCAACGTGTTATAACTAATGGACATTTTGATTTTTCATTGTTTGGGACATTACGGGACAATGCCTTGCGGGTATTTGTTTAGTGAACTCAGTGTGTTACTTGATTGGAACTTAGGGCAGCTGATTTGTTTAAAGAACTTGATACGCTAAGGAACTTGGCTCGTCAGCAAAAGGCTTGCCACCTTAAAGCCGCAGCATCTGTTCACGATTGGACGGCTGTTAGTCATCACACATCCTAAAGTTTGATCCTGAGCCAATGGGCTCGATTGGACGGCTGGTAGCCAATGACGGGTAAGATCCCCAGATTATCCGGGGACAACCTAAGACAGGCACAGTCGATCCGGATGAGGTCTGAGTCACCCATCGCCCACCATAGGGACAGTCTCATGGGGGAAATGGCCAACATATCAACCTAAGACAGGAGAATTCAAGGGCACAGCCTTGATTATCCGAGTGACGGGTAAGAATGTTGGTTGCACATGGACGTACTAGAGCATCCCCTCTTTTAAAAAAGAAAAAAGGGGGAAAAAAAGCTGTAAGAGCCCTAATTAAGGAGATAGCTAAGATGGCGGCTAGCTGAGAGCCATAAGAGTGTTCAAGTATTTTCACCTGATATTCATGCATTTATCTAAGAATCATTTTATGCCCGTGAACACTGTGTGACACACCTGTAAGCTCGAGCTGTTAGCACTTGTCTTTGTTAAGGCAAAATGTATTTAACTGGGTGAGGTTAATTAGAGGGTTGGTTGGAGTTGGAGAGGTTGTTGGAGCCAGAGAGAGAAGTTAGAAGAAAGAAGAATAAAAGAACTTTTTCATTTCCAGTCTGCCTCCGAGTTTTCTCCCGCGGTATCGTTGCTGCAGGCGGCAACATCTCCATACTGCTTTCCAGATTGTTTGCACCAATTTGCAGTCCCACCAACAATGTATGAGTGTGCCTTTCTCCCCACATCCTCGCCAACACTTATTGTTGTTTGTATTCTTTTTTTTTGGTACTGGGGATTGAAATCAGGGGCACTCGACCACTGGGCCACATCCCCAGCCCTTTTTTGTATTTGATTAGAGACAGGGTCTCCCTGAGTTGCTAACTGCCTCGCCATGGCTGAAGCTGGCTTTGAACTGGCGATCCTCCTGCCTCAGCCTCCCAAAGTGCTGGGATTACAGGCGTGCACCACGTCCGGTGGTTATTTGTTTGTTTGTTTGTTTGTTTTGGTGTTAAGATTTTTGTAGAAAGAATTGTTAACCCTCAACAACAAAAGTAGGAGCTCTCCATTTAGAAAATGGGCAAATGGCACAAGCAGACACTTCACCAAAGAAGCACAGAGTGGCAAATCAGCAGGTAGGAAGATGGCCTCGTCCTCAGCCATGAGGGAAGGGCACAGTGGGATCAACCAGAAGAGGTAAAACAGAAGATCGTGACCGCACCGCGTGCCAATCAGAAACTGGACCCTTACCCGTGGGTTGGCGGGAACGTGCAATGGATCAGCTGCTCTTCAAATACTGAACATGCAACTTTTAATTCCACACCTGGGCGTTCATCCCAGAGAAATGGATACCTGTCTATGACAATGTATATCAGTTTTATCCATAATGACCCCAAAGGGCAGTGGGTAAATGGCTGAGTACCATAGCTAGCCCTGCAAAAATAGAGCTCCGCATCAAAAAGGAGCAAGCCATAGATACATGGAACATGGAAGGGTGTGGACGAATCTGCAGAGAATTGGGCTAAATGAAAGAAGACGATTCTGCGCGGGCGCAGTGGCGCTCGCTGGTCACCCCAGCAGCTCGGGAGGCTGAGGCAGGAGGATCGCGAGTTCAAAGCCAGCCTCAGCAAAATCAAGGTGCTAAGCAACTCAGTGAGACCCTGTCTCTATATAAAGTACAAAATAGGGCTGGGGATGTGGTCCCGGTGGTCGAGTGCCCGTGAATTCAATCCCTGGTATCAAAGGGGCGGGGGGGAGACAATCCCATTTACATACACTAGAGCAAAATTCACTTTGAACTCATAAAATGCCTTAAAGCTTACTTGTTTAAAATATTTTTCTGCTTAAAAGAAGTTAGGAAGTTTGTTGAGTTTAAAATCCCTCATTTTGCACTTGTGAGGCTAAAGTAGGATTTTCCCCTCTATTCCCTCATTTTAAAAAATTTAATGTTTTGAGCCAGGCTCGGGGGCGCGTACCTATAATCACAGCTGCTCAGGAGGCTGAGGCAGGAGGATCACAAGTTCAAAGCCAGCCTCAGCAACAGAGAGGCACTAAGCAACTCAGTGAGACCCTGTCTCTAATAAAATACAATATAGGGCTGGGGATGTTGCTCAGTGGTCAGGTGTCCCAGAGTTGAAACCTTAGTACCCCCCCCCCCCCCCCAACAAAAAAATTTAATATTTTAAATCCTCTCAGGATTACCAGGTTCTACTTTCTGCTGTCAGCCATGGCAGATTTTCTTTATGCCCATTTTACAGATGAAACAGCTGAGGCCTGCAGGTGCAAAGTGAGTCAGCTTTGATAGAGATCAAGGACTCTTTTAAATTTCATCTCAAATAGCATTCACTATGGTTTCTCAAAGAACAGGCAGTCGCAAAGATTGTAACACAGGCCAGCAGTTCACACGTGGAACACAGATTTAAACGGCACCTACAGGAGCTTCTCAGCCTGCAGGTTAACTTGGAGTTTCTCTGTGGAGGAGTAGAAAAAAGTCCTGCTTTGAAGTCAGAGACCAGGGTCCAATCCTGACCCAGCCACTTGCCAGGCATGTGAATTGGATCAAATCGTTTATATTTTCTAATCCTGCCTTTTCTCATCCATGAACTTGACACAGTACTCTTTGATTTAGAGCATTTGTTTAACAGATGCGCGGCGCGGGTTCCATCCTCAGCACCACGTAAGCATAAATGCATTGCATTGTGTACAACTGAAGTAAATAAATAAATACTTTAATAAAAAAAAGAATTTGTCCTTTTTATTATCACACTTTGCATTTGCAAACACACTTCTACTAACTACTATACTGGATACATGTTTGTGAAAAACAAGTAAAGGGGTGTTCAGCACCTGGAGTGCTGAATTCTCCCAGGCCAGTGGCCAAGTCATAGAGCAACAGGAAAATAGGAAGTTTACCTACATTGAACTCTTTCGTAGAGACTCTTTTGCTGACAGACCTAAAATCAGCCATGGTGAAGATTTCTGGAGAAGCCCAGTTAAAATTTTCTGCAAAGAAAGGGGATGACAAGCCAAGCACGGTGGCGCACGCCTGTCATCCCAGCACTTGGGAGGCTGAGGCAGGAGGATCGCGAGTTCAAAGCCAGTCTCAGCCATGGCGAGGCACTTAGCAACTCAGTGAGACCCTGTCTCTAATAAAATACAAAAAAGGGCTGGAGATGTGGCCCAGAGGTCGAGTGCCCCTGAGTTCAATCCCTGGTACCAAAAACAAAAACAAAAACAAAAACCCAAAAACGGGGGGAGGTGCCATTACAGCTGGGGAGTTTCTCACCAGCCCCAGGGACCCCATGAGTATTCACAGGCATGGCAAAGGCTGAGTGCCACCAGGCACTGCCCAGAGGACTGTATACAAGTGTCCTCACCAAGGCTGGGGCAGGGGTGCTGTCTCACCATTTTTATGGCTAGGGAAACCGAGACCAGGCTGTCTGGCTCTTGTCTCTGGTCAGCACGTGCCTGCTGAGTCAGGCGGCCTGGCGGGCAGTTTGGGAATGCAGGGAAGCCAGATGCCACGCTCATCTGCTGAGCTGGCTTCCCCCGGGGGCTGTCAGCTGTGCCACAGGAGATGGCCCTGTGAATCACGCGCGCGCGCGCACACACACACACACACACAAATACACACGCATAACGCACCCAGGGCAGTGAGGTCACTCAGGTTGAGGTGAGCTGGGACCTCCCTGACACCTCTGGCAGGTCTGCCGTGGCTTCTGACATCTGTTGCCCTTGACTAAGAGGCAGGAAGTGCCTGAGGTTGTGCATTCATCCTGTGCCAGGAACACACAGAGCCGCCGGCGGCGGGGAGGATCAGAGACGGGGTACTATACACCGGAGCAGGAGGCACACAGACGGTGATGAATAGTTTTTTTGGGGGGGGGCAGACATTTAAGTCTTCAAGTGGTAGGAAGTGAGTTTTAGTCCAGTAGATCTCAAACTGGGAGCTGGGACAGAGTCACAGATTGTGGATCGCACTTGACAGATTCTGAGTTAGTAGGATCAGGATGGGGCCTCGGGGTCTGCATTTCTAGAAAGTTTCCAGGTGATGCTGAGGCTACTGGTTTGGGGACCACACTGAGAATAAGCATGTCCTTTCCCATGCGTAAGAGTGGTCCTCAAGTTTCTTCTTACTTTTTCTGGTTTGTTTGTTTCCCATACTTGTGGTGAAACTCAGGGCCACTCGACCACTGGGCCACATCCCCAGCCCTTTTCTGTATTTTATTAGAGACAGGGTCTCACTGAGTTGCTAAGTGCCTCGCCATGGCTGAGGCTGGCTTTGAACTCGCGATCCTCCTGCCTCAGCCTCCCAGGTGCTGGGATGACAGGCGTGCGCCACCGCGCCTGGCTGAGCAGAACTGGACTTGGACAGGCCCCTTCAGCCCTGATGAAAACAGACGGGGTGGAAGTTGGGGGGGAGATGGAGCCGGGACAGAAGCCTTAATGTTGGCTGCAGCAGCCTGGTGACCATGGACGTGGAGAGACAGGGCTGGACTGGAGATATGTTAAAGTGGGGCTAATGGAATTTCCCAGAGGGGTCAGATGAGTAGAATATTCGAGAACAAAGGGTCAAGGATGATTCCAAGACCTTCGGCTTGAGCTTACGGTGTGGTGACCCCTCTTCCAGAAGCCCTCCTGGGACCCTGCTCCCTGGGCCTTGCCTGTCTCCCCTGCAGCCTGGGTGCTCCCTGACCACCTTAGCTTTGGTTTCCGGTCCGGCCCCCTGAGTGACAGGTGAGTGTGCTAAAAGCAGAGGTCAGATGAGGTCAGCCCCTCCCACCTCTCTGGGTTTTCCCACCTGAGGGTTCTCTCCAAAACTGCCCAGCTTTAGCCCAGTTTCCTCCCCAGGAGGGGGCACTGCCAGGCCCCACCTAAAGGAGTCCTTCCGCCCTGAGGCCCCCGAGGCCACGGGCCTCCCCTCCTGCCTCCTCCCTCCTCCACCACTCCCTATCAGGAGCAGGGGCACCTGGCGGTGGCTGCCAACCTGCAAAGCGGGTTGGGACACATGGCAGGGATCTGAATCAGCCTCCCCAGTGGAAGGGGCACCTGAGACACGCCCCCACCGCCTCCCTTCCCAGAGCCTGGCACCGCCCAGGGTGGCACAGCTGGCCCAGCCTCACTGGTGGCCTCCTCCAGCCCAAGGGCACGGCCATGGCCCCAGGGGCGGGCCAGCCCGCAGCTGCCCCCTTCTTCCCCTCCTGGGGTGTTGTTGAAACTGTCAAGTCAGGCAGGAAGACCTGGGGCCGATAGCACCCGGATAGCACCCGGCAACGTCACGGCCACGGCTGCCCCGCCCCCTCCTGTCACGGTGGCCTCTCTGCCCCTGCCCGCGGCACCGCACAGTCTGCTCCGAGCTGCCCTGCTGCTCAGACAAGCCGAGGGACCCAGGTAAAGGGACCCAGGGCCGGGGCACCCTGGGCGGAGGGGCTGTTCCTTTTGGAGGGGGTCAGGGGGCCTGGGGCCTCCCAGGCGTGGCCTCCTGTGTCCCCTCGGGGGACCTGGTGGGGATCCCGGCTCTGCGTCTTCGCAGCTGGCTGAGAACCAGCCTGCCTGCGCCTGTGCCCGGTAGGTGACCAGCTCTGCATTCTGTCACCAGCTTGCGGCAGGGTTTGGGGAAACCCCTTGACCTGGCTGCGCCTTGGTTTCCCCGAGGAGGGCTCTGCCTAGACCTCCCAGGTCTGGCTCTTGTCACCTGGCCTTAGGATACTGAAGACAGGAGGGCCGGGGGCCTCTGCCCGAGGGTCTCCGCCTCTGCTCCCTGGCCAGTGAGTCCAGGCAGCCTGGGGCTTAAAGTCCTGGGGGGACACTGAGGGAGGCCTTGGGGAGGTGTTCTGCACCCATCAGAGCCCGGGACACAGGTGGCATGGCCTGAGGGGACAGTGGCTGACAGAAGCCCAGGTCCCCCACACTCAGCCCTCCCTGGGGCCACCCCTCCCTCTGGGGCAGTCATTTTTTTTTTTTTTTTTTTTTTTTTTTGGTGGGGCAGGGGTACCAGGGTTACAGTTCTGTGCTTATTATTTTCTTCTGATTTATTTAAAAACTGCCTTAAAGGCCAGGCGCGGTGGCGCACGCCTGTAATCCCAGCACTTGGGAGGCCGAGGCAGGAGGATCGCGAGTTCGAAGCCAGCCTCAGCAATGGCGAGGCACTTAGCAACTCAGTGAGACCCTGTCTCTAATAACATACAAAAAGGGCTGGGGATGTGGCCCAGTGGTCGAGGGCTCCTGAGTTCAATCCCCGGCACCAAAAAAAAAAACAAAAACAAAAAAAAAAAAAAAAACAAAAAACTGCCTTAAAGATTTAAGGGTCCTAACTAGGGGTTCAGGAGTGTGTGTTGGGGCTGAGGGAAGCATGGGATGTCCTGTTTAGGGTCCCAACCAAGCACATCTGTCAACAAGACTGCCTTCCGGCTCTGGAGTTCCTAGAACTCAGGCTGCCCAGGCCAGAGGACACATGCCCTGAAGTCCTCACAAAGCCACCCACACTGGGGACTCCCAGGGGCCACGCTGGGCAGTGCCCTGCCTGCCACCTTATTTCACTTTCACAATCCTGTGTGTGAAGTCTTCATCCTCTTTTTTTTTTTTTTCCCCTTCAAATAACAGCTTTACTGAGATGGGATTCACATACTGTGACATTTATCCTTTTTTTTCTTTCTTCCTTCTTTTTTTTTTTTTTTTTTGGTACCAGGGATTGAACTCAGAGGCACTCGACCACTGGGCCACATCCCCAGCCCTTTTTTTGTATTTTATTAGAGACAGGGTCTCACTGAGTTGCTAAGTGCCTCGCCATGGCTGAGGCTGGCTTTGAATTCGCAATCCTCCTGCCTCAGCCTCCCAAACTGCTGGGATTACAGGCGTGCACCACCGTGCCCGGCTTTTCTTCCTTCTTTTTTTGGAGCTAGGAATTGAACCCGACGGTGCTCAACCACGGAGCCACATCCTCAGCCCTTTTTATTTTGTACTTTCAAATAGGGTCTCACTAAGTTGCTTAGGGCCTTGGTAAGTTGCTGAGGCTGACTTTGAACTTGTGATTCTCCTGCCTCAGCCCCACGAGTGGCTGGGATTATAGTCATGTGCCCAGTTAAAACTCACCCTTTTAAAAAAGTACAGTTCAGGCCGGAAGCGGCTTGGGAGGCCAAGGCAGGAGGATAGTGAGTTCAAAGCTAGCCTCAGCAACTTAGAGAGACCCTGTCTCTAAATAAAACACAAAACAGGGCTAGGGATGTGGCTCAGTGGTTGAGTGCCCCCACGTTTAATAAAAAAAAAAAAAAAAAAATTCAGTGGATTTTAGTATATTCACTGAGTTGTACAACAATCATCACTATCTAATTTAAAGCATGTTTATCACCCCCCAAGATAAAATCCAATATCCTTTAGCAGTCACTGAATTCCCCTTCTCCCACAACAAGTCATGAACTTGTCTCTACAGTTGTGTCTCTTTGGATATTTCATATAAACGGAATTATATAAAAACGTGGTTCTTTCAGACTAGTTTATTTGACTTAATATCATGAGGGTTCATTCATGTGGTGGTGTCCTGGAGCTAGTTCTTTCCCCTTGAAGGCTGAATACTGTTGCATCGTACGGTTACATCACATTTGGTTTATCCATCTACTAGTTGATGGGCATGTTGTTGGTCCCACCTTTTGGCCATATATTTTTTTTTCCGCTGGGACAAGGGATTCAACTCAGGGGCACTCGACCCCAGCCCTTTTTTTGTATTTTATTTAGAGACAGGGTCTCACTGCGTTGCTAAGTGCCTCGCCGTTGCTGAGGCTGGCTTTGAACTCGTGATCCTCCTGCCTCAGCCTCCCAAGGGCTGGGATCATAGGCTCTTTTGGCTATTTCAATAGTGCTGCCATAATCCTTCCTGTGCCTGCCTTCGTGTGGATATAGGTTTTCAGTTCCTCTTGGGCATTGACCTGGATGGGGATTCCTGGATCGTCGGGTAGATCTGCTTAACATCTTGGGGAACTGCCAAACTATTTTACAATCGCACCAGCCACGTCGAAGGGGTCTGATTTCTCCACATTCCTATCAGCACTTGTTATTGAGTGTGTGTCTTACCTCTACCGTCCGTGTGGGTGTGACATGGCATCTTATCCTGGTTTGATTGGCATTTCCCTGATGACTGATAATGTGGAATATCTATCTGTGGGCTATTGATTGTTTGTGAATATTCTTTTTTTTTTTTTTTTGGGTGTGACATGGCATCTTATCCTGGTTTTGATTGGCATTTCCCTGATGACTGATAATGTGGAATATCTATCTGTGGGCTATTGATTGTTTGTGAATATTCTTTTTTTTTTTTTTGGTGCTGGGGATTGAACTCAGGGGCACTCGACCACTGGGCCACATCCCCAGCCCCTTTTTGTATTTTATTAGAGACAGGGTCTCACCGAGTTGCTAAGTGCCTCGCCATTGCTGAGGCTGGCTTTGAACTCGCGATCCTCCTGCCTCAGCCTCCCAAGTGCTGGGATGACAGGCGTGTGCCACCGCGCCCCGAGTTTGTGAATATTCTTTAGAGAAATGTCTGTGCAGATCCTTTGGCCACTTTGAGACAGGGTTATTTCTCATTGTACTACTGAGGGGTAGACAAGCCCATTTTTCTAGGTGAGGATTCTCAGGCTGCGAGCGTGGAGAGTGGAGAATAGGTGTCCCCTGCCCAGGGTCTCAGAGTCAGGGAGGGATACAGGCTGGTACTAAATGCAGGTCTGATGTTGAGGAGCTGACAGGTGTTTGCACTGGATGCTTCTTTGTGGCTTTTCTTTTCTTTCTTTCTTTTTTTTTTTTTTTTTTTTGGTACCTGGGTTTGAACTCAGGGGCACTTGACCACTGGACCACACCCCCAGCCCTTTCTTGTATTTTATTAGAGACAGGGTCTCCCTGAGTTGCTAAGTGCCTCGCCATTGCTGAGGCTGGCTTTGAACTTGGGATCCTCCTGCCTCAGCCTCCCAAATGCTGGGATGACAGCCGTGTGCCACCACACCTGGCATTTCTTGTTGTCAACTGTTGTGTGGTGGGTGGGGGAGAGGCAGAGAGAGAAGGTAGAAAATAGCAAGACAGAAGCCAGGGCTTGACAGTGAGAGGTGTGTGTGTGTGTGTGTGTGTGTGTGTGTGTGTGTGTGTGTGTCTGGTTAAGGAGTACCTAACTAGTCACTAGATCTACCAAGTGAGGGTAGTCAGAGTCACAAAAAGCCTTTAAATAGTTTTTTAAAAAATATTTATTTATTTGCTTTAGTTGTACACAATGCAACGCATTTATGTTTACGTGGTGCTGAGGATCGAACCCGGGGTGCACACATGCTAGGCGAGCGCTCTACCACTGAGCCACAACCCCAGCCCCTAAATAGTTTTTTTAATTATTATTTTTTTTCCCATTAATCTTCAAACTTATATTTGGGGTCTCAAAAATAGTTTTTCTTTCTTTTTCCTTTTTTTTTTTTTTTTTTTAATCAGTACTGAGGATCGAATCCAGAGGTGCTTTAGCACCGAACAACATTCCCAGCTCTTTTTATTTTTATTTATTTTTTAATATTTATTTATTTGTTTTTAGTTGTACACAATGCCTTTACTCTTACGTGGTGCTGAGGATCGAACCCAGGCCATGCACATGCTAGGCGAGTGCTTTACCTCTGAGCCACAATCCCAGCCCCCTTTTTATTTTTATTTATTTATCTACCTACTTATGTTTATTTTTGGTACTGGGGATGGAACATGGGGGTGTTTTACCACTGAGTTGCCTCCTCAGCCTTTTTTTTTTTTTTTTTTTTTTTTGGTACTGGGGATTGAACTCAGGGGCACTCGACCACTGGATCACATCCCCAGCCCTTTTTTTTTTTTGTATTTTATTAGAGACAGGGTCTCACTGAGTTACTAAGTGCCTCGCCATTGCTGAGGCTGGCTTTGAACTCACGATCCTCCTGCCTCAGCCTCCCAAAGTGCTGGGATTACAGGCGTGCGCCACCGCGCCCGGCCTCAGCCCTTTTTTTATGTTCTATTTTGAGACAGGGTCTCACGGAGTGACTTAGGGCCTCCCTGAGTTGCTGAGGCTGGCCTTGAACTCTCCATCCTCCTGTCTCAGCTTCCCGAGCCGCTGGGATTATAGGTGTACGCCACCATTCCTGGCTGGAACAAATCCTAACTAGACCTAAAAGCTCAAAATAGGGCCAGTCGCTATAGTGCATGCCTGTCATCCCAGCAACTCAGGAGTCTCAGGCAGGAGGATCACAAATTTGAGGCCAGCCTCAGCAGTTAAGACCCCGTCTCCAAATAAAAAAAGAGCTAGTGAGTGATATAGCTCAATGATGGAATTTTCCTTGGTGAAATCTCCTATAGCACCTAAACAAAACACACACACACACACACACACACACACACACACACACACACAAAACACACAGAAAAAAAAAATGCTTTGGGCACTCCCAACCTATACATTAGGTATAGATTTATGATTTCCTCCCCCCCACTTATGATTGAAGGGAAAAAAAATCACACTTGGAGACAACCATGCAGCCAAGAGATTTATTCACCAGCCTTTATGTCTGGTTGGAGGTAGAAGAAGTACGGGGAGAGAGGAGTCAGGGAGAGGGGAGTGTGCAAGCTCTGAACGGAAGGTGGGTGCCTGGTTGTGCCAGCTGTGGTCTCTGGAGCTGTTGGCTGGGGCAGCTGCCCTCAAGCTGTTGCAGTGGCTGCCTCCTCTCAGCAGGGAGGAGCTGTTGTGTCTGAGCTCCCGGCAGGCAGGGGCTTTAAGTAGGGATTTCTGGTGGGGGGTGTACCAGTGAGACCTTTAATGCTATTGGCTCTTTGCTCAGGGAACAGGGTGACCTTTAAGCCTATTGGCTCCTGCCTGGGGAACAGAGGGACCTTTAAGCTGATTGGTTCCTGCCTGGGGAAAATAAAACCAGGTTGCTTCTCATGGAAATTTCCATGGGGGAGGTGGCCCATTGGCCCAAGCCTATCTATCAATGATAGTATTATAATTTGTATTTAGTAGAACCCACTCTTTGAATTTGGCTCTTTTTCCAGGCTAACAACATGCAGTTCAGTCCCCTCTGGACGGGTTGGGCAGAGGGGCCACAGCCCCCACCCGGCCCTGTGATCACCAGGGAAACAGCCCACACTCTACAGGGTGTTGTGTCGCTAAGCTGTGATGGTTGGGAGTCTGGGGGCATCAAATGCATCTGCAGCTTATGACACCTTCAACTTACAATGAGCTTCTCAGGATTTGACCCCATCGTAAGTTGAGCAGCATCTGTGTTTACAAGTACAGTGGCCATTGGCTCATGTCTCAAGACCCAGTATAGACAGGGACTCGAGTTCATCACCAATGGTGGTCAAAGGAGACTGCCTTTCCACAAGGGTTCTTCTTATTATTCCAGGAAGCAGCTGTTTTATGTCCGAGGCGCCATGTGATCATTGTTTTCAACACTGACAATGCACTTGAACTAGGAGCCGGGGCTGGTCTGTCTTGCGTTCTTCCTGTTGCAGGCTTGCTCTTTGATGATTAGCGTTATCTCCGGACGCCATTTCTTTGTAGGGACCCTTGGAACGACTCATCCACACTAACGGGACCAATTCAGTTAAAGCATTACCTTTTGAGCCAGGCGCGGTGGCGCATGCCTGTGATCCCAGCACTTGGGAGGCTGAGGCAGGAGGATCGTGAGTTCAGAGCCAGCCTCAGCAATGGTGAGGCACTTAGCAACTCAGTGAGACCCTGTCTCTAATAAAATACAAAAAAGGGCTGGGGATGTGGACCAGTGGTTGAGCCCCCGAGTTCAATCCCCGTACCAAAAAAAAAAAAAAAAAAAAAAAAGTTACCATTTGAGCGTGAAGCCCACCCAACCATGCTTCTGCCCCTGTGATACATGGCACTAGTCTGAATGAAGAGAAAAGCGAGAGGTGGTAGGGGACAGGGTACCTATCAGGGTTGAACTAGATGCTACTAAACTGTTTTTAGTTTAAAATTAAGCAGAAGTAGATGAACTAATCTTTTCCTCCTGCTTTGGAGATCGTTGCTTGAGAGATTAATAGGTTATGAGCTAAGGGACACCGCCACTCTTGAGCTTGCCACCCCACATGACAGGGTGTTCAGGACCACCCCAAAGAAGGTGGTTTTAGAAATTTTATGCACACACACACACACACACACACACACACACACACATATATATATATATTTTTTTGGTACCGGGGATTGAACTCAGGGGCACTCGACCACTGGGCCACATCCCCAGCCCCTTTTTGTATTTTATTAGAGACAGGGTCTCACTGAGTTGCTAAGTGCCTCGCCATTGCTGAGGCTGGCTTTGAACTCGCGATCCTCCTACCTCAGTCTCCCAAGTGCTGGGATCACAGGCGTGTGCCACCGTGCCTGGCTTAGAAATTTTTTAAATGTCTTGAGCTGGCAGCTGTCCTGGTGACACCCTAAGGTCCTGACCATTCCCTCTGGGCTCACAGCCCTATCTAGTCCTCCTGACCTGGAGTGTCCCTGCAGACATTTGGCCTGTCCTCATTCCTAGGCTGAGACCCAGCTCCTCCAGCACTTGAAGAGATCTCTGTACCTCCCACTTCCTCTAGACTCCGTGGGTCTGTCCAGATCCTATTCTGTGCAAGACCCAAGAATAAAACCCAAGATGGAGAAAGAGATGGTGGGAGGTGGGTCACCCTCCTCACCCCTAGACTCTATGCTTCTGTTAATATGACCTCAGGCTGTGTTAGTTTTGCCCAGTAGCTATATTGCCTTATTGGCTCATCTTGCCACTTAGGGTGGACGTGCACCTAATGTGCGCTAGACACCAAACTAGATGCTTATGCATTTACTTACCTTTCAGGTTATTATTTTTTTTTTAATTTTAGATCATTTGATATGAACAGCATCCAAGTTGCTCCTGCCCATCCTCTTTCTGCACAGCTGTTATTTCAGAACTTGGGTGTCACTCTGGATTCTGCCCCATTTTGTTTCAGACTAAGTGCCATCTGGTTGCATCCTTGGCTGTGACCATGGGATCTGTCTGATTTGTGGCCAGCTGGCTGAACAGTGTGAGTTGTCATCCCACCAATAAACTGCCTGGGCTGACTTGGGAGAAAACAGTGGGGGAAACGGAAGCCACGGTCTTCCTTCTTTCCCTGTCAACCATTCTGTGTTCGTCAGCTTTCTGTCACTGTAATGAAATAGCTGAGATAATTCACTTGTAAAGAAAAAAGGGTTATTTCTGGATCGTTTTTGGAGGTTCCAGTGCATGACTGGTTTGGGCCTGTAGTGAGGTTGTGCATCATGGTGGGAGTGCATGGTGGAACAAAACTGTCTTCCTCATGGGGGAAAAAGAAGAAGAGTCCGGGGTCCCACAGTCCACTTCCAGGGCAAACCCCTAGTGACCTGAAGACCTTCCACTATGTCCCACCTGCTAAAGGTTCTACCACCTCCCAGGAGTGCTGAGGACCAAGTCTCTAACGCATGGGCCTTTGGGGGACACTCAAGACCCAAGCCAGAGCAGGTTCCTGTCACACTTGGATTTAGTGTTCTAAGATCTGAGTTCATATCCACTGTGTGGTCTTGGCCAAGTCCCTTTCCCTTTCTGGGCCTCAGTTTTGATGTCCTGGCTGTGCCACTACCTTGGGGAAGGAAGAGACCACCTGCTTAAAGAACAGGGGGATAACGTGTGTCTGAGGCAGGAAGTGGGAAGTAGGAGAGGTGGAAGAAGGGGTACGAACCTGTGGATGATCTTATAAAAGGAAGGAGAAGATGCTGAGGAAACGTTGCAGGCCTGGCTGTTTCTTTAAGCTCTTCAGTTCAACATGTTACAATTTCTTTATAGAAAGCATTTTCTCCAAGCCAGGGGCCAGAAGACAGGAGGGAGCAAGAAAAACATGATTCTGCTCCCAGGGAGCTCAGAGTATCTTTTTATCTTTCAGTACTGGGCGGTGCTTCTGTAGCCCTTTGTAAAATCTTATTTTGAGACACAGTCTTGCTGAGTTGTCCTGACTGTCCTCAAATGTGTGATCCTCCTGCCTCAGGATCCTGTGGAGCTGGGAGTCCCAGAATCCTTGTTATCCCACCCCTCCCGTCTTTACCCAGAAGCCTTTGCTGTGAGACAGACCCAAGGGCCCCTCAGAGTCCAGAGCTGGGGAGAAGACGTTTCTGTCCTGTGCCCTGGTCCCCAGAGGCTGTGTGTGGTCCCATCTTCTCCTCCACGGTCCCGACTGAGCGTGGGAGGGAAGATGCACTTGGGAAGCAAGCACTGTCCAAAGTGGGCAGTGGCCCAGGCCTGGCTTGGAGGAGGAAGCTGACCGTGGGCACCTCAGAGCTGGTTATCAGACAGCGTTTGTGCTCAAAGACGCCGAGCTGGTGCTGGGAAGGACTGTTCCTGTGTGGGGTCAAGTAAAGAAAGCGCCTCCTCCCCTGCAGGCCCACCCTGAGCCTTTGATAAGCTACTGCACATCTCCAAGAAGGAGCCCAAGGAAGGCAGCATTGCCCGAACCGATTTGAACCCCAAATCTCCCTCATTTGGGGCAGCATTTTTAAAGACCTAACTATTTCCTGCGAGATAGGTACATGCTATTCTGGGCCTTCTTATGGGTCCTTTTAAATCGACTTCCCCAACTTCTTTGGTGATTAAATTGATGAACCTGAAGAATCTAATTGCAAGGGAATGTTATGTTAGTCCCCGAGGGAGTCACAGAGGAAGGACCTTGCAGAGGGTAGCCCAATTTTTTCTCTGCAGATGGGGAAACTGAGGTCCAGGGTAACCCAGCAGGGTTTAGGGAAGGGAGGCCCTGGAGGCCAGCCACCCACTTGGAAGACAACTGTAAACTCAGGAGAAAGGCTCTGGTGATCTGAGTGGACCACACTCACCCAGCCTTGGTCACCATACAAATTTCCTTGAGCTATGCCCTAGCTCGAACCTCATTTCTGAGTCTAGATCCACAAGTAAAACCCCAAAGGGGGACTTGGGTTTGTGAAGTGCCAAGATTGCAGACCCTTTAGACCACCCACAACCCCTGGGGCTAGGTATTACTACCCCATAATCTAGATGGGGTAACAACAGAGGCAGACGGGGCTCATTGTGAAGGAGTCGAGCAAACACGTACTGTGGAGGGAAACCGGGGCGGGCGTGGCTGACGGGCAGACGCCAGGCCCCTGAGCTGCCGTGCGACTAGCTTGGTCGGTCGGTGCTGAGCGATGTGTTTCTCACAGCCCTGCCGGCGGGCAAGTTCAAGGCTGCGAAGCCGGCCTCGGCCTTGGCGCTTCCTCCCGCGCACAGAGCCAGGGGCGGAGCCGGAGAGAGCCAGACCGGGCCGAGCTCCCTTGGCTCACCCGCCGGCTCCCTCCCGCAGCCGCTGAGCCTCCATGACGTCACTGGCCCAGGGGGCGGGGCTGCAGGGCAAGCCGCCTCCCACTTAGGCCCCGCCTCCGACACCCGGGCACGCGCGACGGACTTTCCAGCGCTTTAACCCTGCGGGGAATAGAGGACCCCGTGGCGCACGCCTGTCATCCCAGCCCTTGGGAGGCTGAGGCAGGAGGATCGCCAGTTCAAAGCCAGCCTCATCAAAGCGAGGCTGCTAAGCAACTCAGTAAGACGTTGTCTCTAAATAAAAATACAAAATAGGGGCTGGGGAGGTGGCTCCGCGGTCGAGTGCCTTGAGTTCTTCCTGGCAACCTCTCTCACAGTGCCTACTGTCCTTACCTTGAGCACCCTGTCCCTGTGCGTTAAAGTGGTTGTTAAATTTAGAAAACTGGAGGTGTCTTTTCTCTAGGCAGATATATGGGCGGGGACGGGATGGGATAAGAACATTGAGAAGGCGCTCCCTCAGGTCCTACCTCTGTGATGGTTCCACCAGAAGGTGAAAAAAACCTCTCCACAGATGGCCAGGGGCAGTGGCACACACCTGTAGTCGCAGCTACTTGGGAGGCTAAGGCAGGAGGATCACTGAAGCCCTGGAGTTTGAGGCCAGCCTGAGCTGCCTCCGTTTTTTAAGTTTTTGTTAAAAAACAAAAAAACTGCCTGAGTAAGCCCACTAGACTACAAGGACACTTAATCCAGGCGCCACCAGGAACTAAATATAAGCCAAGTGAGCATCATTTGCATAACACCGTGATGACCTTCTGTGGCCTCTTTCCTGATGCTAATGGCAAGGACCCAGGAAGAAGTTATCATCTTCCGGAACTGATAGCTACCCTTTTAGGACCACTTACTAACTGTGTGCTCCTGGACCTTTCCTGTGTCTCAGTTTTTGGAGGGTTTTTGTTTTGGTACTAGGGATTGAATCCAGGGGTGCCCTACCACTGACCTATATCCTTAGCCTTTTTGTGTTTGTTTGAAGACAGGGTCTCCCTCAGTCGCCAAGGCTGGCCTCTACCTTGCCCTCCTTCTGCCTCAGCCTCCCGAGTCACTGGAATCACAGGTGTGCACCACCACATCCGGCCGTGCCTCGGTATTCTTATCTATAAAATGGGCACAACTGTGACGAGCCCTAATAGGGCTGTGGTGAGGAATGTGTAACTGTTAGAGCATGGCCTGGACTCTCATCATCATCGTCGTCACCACGTGGTTGTCATTTTTGCCGTGTGCCCAGCCCCGTAGAGGATACAGATGACATAGAGTTGAGTCAGACTGAGTCCCCATCCTGACTAGGTCCATAATCCAGTGGAGGAGACAAACCCTAGGTGTGTCAAGCTCCCTGCTGAGCCCTGGGCAGTGTCGAGACACCGTTCCTCACTGGAGTTGGGCAACAAGAATCCCTACCTTGAAAAAGAGTCTAGAATACGCCAGAGATGACTAAGGTTTGGGACAGCGATGTGCTAGGAAACAGTGTGGGAGTGCCCCCTGGGCCTTCCCAAGTCCCCTGCTCACTAGAGCTACTTCCTGCTGGTTGCTAGCTTTGGAGGTGCCTCTGCCTCTGGGTCTTTGCACATACTATTCCTTGTGGCCTGTCCAGGCTCACCCCCAGCAGCCCTTCTTTCCGGAACTTTCCTTGTCTGACCCCGGTCTGATCTGGCTCCTAGCTTCTACATCCTCCTAGTATATTTTTTTAAATATTTATTTATTTGCTTTAGTTGTACACAATGCAATGCATTTATGTTTATGTGGTGCTGAGGATTGAACCCGGGCCGCACACGTGTTAGGCGAACGCTCTACCGCCTGAGCCACAACCCCAGCCCCCTCCTAGTATATCTTAAAATTCTTTGGGGACAAGTATGCAACTTATTCAATGTAGTATTGCCAACAACCAGTAGGTGCTCAATTAATGTACAAATATAGGAGAGGAGAGGTGTGTTGGTCAAATGGTATTCAGTTACAAATGCTGAAAATCCCAAGTATAATGATTTAAATAAAAAGGAAGCTTATTTTTCTCAAATTATAAGAAAAACAGGCAGTTTCTAGTACTGATTTAACAGCTCAACAATGTATCTACATTGGCTCTGGTGTTTCCTCACAGTCACAAGATGGCCACTGTAGCTCCTGCCACCAATTCATGTTTAAGGAAGAAAGAAGAGAGGGGGGGGAAAAAATAGCACCCACAATGAGCCTCTTTTGCCAGGAAAAAGAAAACTCTTCTCAGAAGTCATTGGACAAAACCAGGTCACCTGGCTACCTCCAGCTTCCAGGGAGGTTGGAAAACAAGTATCTCACCTGAATCCAAAAGAAAAAAAATTTTAGTTTTGTTAGCAAGACAGAAGGCGAGGTGTTGGAGTGGGGGAATGACTTAAGGAGTGGGGAATAGGAATGGTGGGTGGTGGTTAGGCAGCTAGCAGTGAACTTCATGAAGAAGTGGTTTGCTTGCTTTCTTCTCCTCCTCCTCCTCTCCTCCTCCTCCTCCTTTCCCTCCCCTCCTCCAACTTTTCCTCCTCCTCCTCCTCCTCCTCCTTCTTCTTTTTCTTCGTACTGGCGATTGAACCCAGGAGCGCT
Organism: Tamias sibiricus; assembly: GCA_025594165.1. Taxonomy (NCBI): domain Eukaryota; kingdom Metazoa; phylum Chordata; class Mammalia; order Rodentia; family Sciuridae; genus Tamias; species Tamias sibiricus. The sequence continues at coordinate 25,589,323 of CM046675.1, read as the reverse complement.
TAACCACTGAGCCACATCCCCAAGCCTTTTTATTCTGTATTTTGAGGCAAGGCCCTTGCTAAGTTGCTAAGGCTGGCTTTGAACTTGGGATCCTCCTGCCTCTGCTTCCCAAGCTTCGACCTGTGCCTGAAAGGTCTTATTCAGTTTTGACAGCAGGGAAGAATGACTCAGGCCTGAAAATCCTGTGTGTGACCAGGGCAGAATACTGGGACAGAAAGGAGATAGGACCATAAAAGGAGCTCACTGCTTGGCAAACTTTGGTATGTGTATCAGCCAACAGTTCTCTTTCCCCAAACATAGCTCAAAATCTCTTCCTGCACTCTGTGTGATATTCCTCATTAGAGATTATCTCAGCCATTGAGATAATTGTTCATTTGCTATGTGCAAAGAATATTTTCAAAATACAAAGGTTCCCTGGACTTAAAGTTTATCAGTCATTCATAACCTTTTTTTTTTTTTTTTTTTTTTTTGTGGTACCAGAGATTGAACTCAGGGGCACTCGACCACTGGGTCACATCCCCAGCCCTTTTTTTTTCATTTTATTTAGAGACAGGGTCTCACTGAGTTGCTAAGTGCCTCGCCATTGTGAGGCTGGCTTTGAACTCGCGATCCTCCTGCCTCAGCCTCCCCAAAGTGCTGGGATTACAGGTGTGTGCCACCGCGCCTGGCCTTCATTCATAACCTTGATATCAATTAGGATTGTGTGTGTGTGTGTGTGTGTGTGTGTGTGTGTGTGTGTTCTGATACTGGGGATTGAACCCAGGGGGTGCTCTACCACTGAGTGTTACATTCTCAGCCCTGCCCCCCTTTTTTATTCCAATTTAAAGGTCTCACTAAGTTTTTTTTTTTTTTTTTTTTTTTTTTTTTTTTTTTTTGTTAGCGGGGATTGTACCACTGGGCCATATCCCCAGCCCTTGTTTTTGTATTTTTTATTAGAGACAGGGTCTCACTGAGTTGCTAAGTGCCTCACCATTGCTGGGGCTGCCTTTGAACTCTCGATCCTCCTACCTCAGCCTCCCAAGTAGCTGGGATTAAGGAGTGCACCAGATAGCAATTAGTTTATTTTTTGTTGTTTTTGGGTTTTTTTTGTTTTTTTTTTTTTTGGTACGGGGGATTGAACTCAGGGGCACGCGACCACTGGATCACATCCCCAGCCCTTTTTTGTATTTTATTAGAGACAGGGTCTCACTGAGTTGCGTAAGTGCCTCGCCATTGCTGAGGCTGGCTTTGAACTCGCGATCCTCCTGCCTCAGCCTCCCAAAGTGCTGGGATTACAGGTGTGTGCCACCGCGCCTGGCCTTCATTCATAACCTTGATATCAATTAGGATTGTGGTGTGTGTGTGTGTGTGTGTGTGTGTGTGTGTGTGTTTTCTGATACTGGGGATTGAACCCAGGGGTGCTCTACCACTGAGTTACATTCTCAGCCCTGCCCCCCGTTTTTTATTCATTTTAAGGTCTCACTAAGTTTCTTTTTTTTTTTTTTTTTTTTTTTTTGGTAGCGGAGATTGTACCACTGGGCCATATCCCCAGCCCTTGTTTTTGTATTTTTTATTAGAGACAGGGTCTCACTGAGTTGCTAAGTGCCTCACCATTGCTGAGGCTGCCTTTGAACTCTCGATCCTCCTACCTCAGCCTCCAAGTAGCTGGGATTAAGGAGTGCACCAGATAGCAATTAGTTTTTATTTTTTGTTGTTTTTGGGTTTTTTGTTTTTTTTTTTTTTTTTGTGTTTGTTTTTTTTTTTTTGTGTGTACCAGAGATTGAACTCAGGGGCACTCGACCACTGGATCACATCCCCAGCCCTTTTTTTTTCATTTTATTTAGAGACAGGGTCTCACTGAGTTGCTAAGTGCCTCGCCATTGCTGAGGCTGGCTTTGAACTCGCGATCCTCCTGCCTCAGCCTCCCAAAGTGCTGGGATTACAGGTGTGTGCCACCGCGCCTGGCCTTCATTCATAACCTTGATATCAATTAGGATTGTGTGTGTGTGTGTGTGTGTGTGTGTGTGTGTGTGTGTTCTGATACTGGGGATTGAACCCAGGGGTGCTCTACCACTGAGTTACATTCTCAGCCCTGCCCCCCTGCCCCTTTTTAATTCATTTTTAAGGTCTCACTAAGTTTTTTTTTTTTTTTTTTTTTTTTTTTTTTTGGTAGCGGGGATTGTACCACTGGGCCATATCCCCAGCCCTTGTTTTTGTATTTTTTATTAGAGACAGGGTCTCACTGAGTTGCTAAGTGCCTCACCATTGCTGGGGCTGCCTTTGAACTCTCGATCCTCCTACCTCAGCCTCCCAAGTAGCTGGGATTAAGGAGTGCACCAGATAGCAATTAGTTTTTTAGATTTTTTTGTTTTTTGGGTTTTTTTTGTTTTTTTTTTTTTTGGTACGGGGGATTGAACTCAGGGGCACGCGACCACTGGATCACATCCCCAGCCCTTTTTTGTATTTTATTAGAGACAGGGTCTCACTGAGTTGCTAAGTGCCTCGCCATTGCTGAGGCTGGCTTTGAACTCGCGATCCTCCTGCCTCAGCCTCCCAAAGTGCTGGGATTACAGGTGTGTGCCACCGCGCCTGGCCTTCATTCATAACCTTGATATCAATTAGGATTGTGTGTGTGTGTGTGTGTGTGTGTGTGTGTGTGTGTGTGTTTTCTGATACTGGGGATTGAACCCAGGGGTGCTCTACCACTGAGTTACATTCTCAGCCCTGCCCCCTTTTTTATTCATTTTAAGGTCTCACTAAGTTTCTTTTTTTTTTTTTTTTTTTTTTTTTGGTAGCGGAGATTGTACCACTGGGCCATATCCCCAGCCCTTGTTTTTGTATTTTTTATTAGAGACAGGGTCTCACTGAGTTGCTAAGTGCCTCACCATTGCTGAGGCTGCCTTTGAACTCTCGATCCTCCTACCTCAGCCTCCCAAGTAGCTGGGATTAAGGAGTGCACCAGATAGCAATTAGTTTATTTTTTGTTGTTTTTGGGTTTTTTGTTTTTTTTTTTTTGTTTGTTTGTTTTTTGTTTTTTTTTTGGTACGGGGGATTGAACTCAGGGGCACGCGACCACTGGATCACATCCCCAGCCCTTTTTTGTATTTTATTAGAGACAGGGTCTCACTGAGTTGCTAAGTGCCTCGCCATTGCTGAGGCTGGCTTTGAACTCGGGATCCTCCTGCCTCAGTCTCCCAAAGTGCTGGGATTACAGGCGTGCGCCACCACGCCCAGCTAGCAATTAGTTTTAATGTCTAGTGACTTCTGTTTTTTTTTTTTTTTTTTTTTGTACCGGGGATTGAACTCAGGGGCACTTGACCACTGAGCCACATCCCCCAGCCCTATTTTGTATTTTATTTAGAGACAGGGTCTCACTGAGTTGCTGAGCGCCTCGCTTTTGCGGAGGCTGGCTTTGAACTTGCGGTGCTCCTGCCTCAGCCTCCAGAGCCACTGGGATGACAGGCGGGCACTACCATGCCAGGCCACAGTGGAGTCTTTACGCCCCAGAAATCTGTAAACTACACATCAGAGCTTGTTTGTCTTGATTGTCTAAATTTAAGAAAGTCATCAAGAAAATGCAAATATTCGATAGAAACTTAAAAGGTCACATCTGTAGCCACGACATTGTAAATGGCACAAGTATTTGAGAACACATTCTTCCAGAATTTGTAAGTTATCATTCGATTCAGCCATGGAGTTCACATCACAGACAAACGGACAAACAAGTCAAATTCCAACAAATGCCTGTGTTATTTTGCTTTTGTCTTAGTATAAAAGAAAAGATGAGCCAACATTCACGGTGAAAGTGCTATCATGGCTCAAAGACAAAGCAACATCTTGCTGAACTAGGCAGTCATCAGGCACTTATTTGAAGTGGATTTTGCATATTTGTCATTGGCAGTTTATAGTAGTTTTTTGTTTTTGCATGAAATCCAACGTTACACTAAAGGTATAGGCATATGGGATTTATATAGTGTTTTATTGTTTGTAAATTGCATGCTATATATTTACAACAGAAAAATTTGTAACAAGCCTGTGTACACGTCTAGGTACACATTCTCAGCACACCCCTGCTCACATATCACATCTGCTCACATTCCACTTGCCAGGATGTAGTCCCATGGCTACCCCCTGGTCCGAGGGATTCTGGGAAATGTAGTTTCCAGCTGGGTAATCATGTGCCCACAAAAATCAAGGCTGTTAGGGAGCTACCCCAGCCTGCTGGCTCCGTGTTCCCAGGAAGCATCTACTTGCTGGAGTTAGACATTTGGATTTTTCCAGTTATGGCTTACTTGTGGCCCCATCTGAAGGCCCACCTCTAGTTACCAAGAAAACACAGAGTATGGTGTCCTAAAGGGACACATTTCCAAATCTCCCTCTGCACCTTTAAGTGCTGCTTCCTGTCCTCACCTTCCCCATGTATATTCATCTACATCCATCAATCATCCTGACAGGCACTTCCAGCTTGCCTCCATCGTGGCCTCCAAGCAGTGCTGTGCCCTGGATCCATGTTTTCAAGTGCAAGAAATCGAATTTGAGCACTAGAGTCTCTCCACAGCAGCCGCTCCATCTCTGAGCCTGTGTCCTTCCTTACAGGCTTATTATAAGGAACAAATGCAGCAATCTTTTAGGTAGATGTTGTGTTGTCAGGAAACTACTTTCAAATGTGGGGAGTAATTAATCCCAATTCCTGCCTGACTGGTTTGTTATGAGGCTCAGATGGAATAAAGGTCACATAAAGCTGTTGTAAAACTGAGCCCTATACTGATATAAGCATGTTGCATTTTAAAATAATAAACAAGTATTGGTTTTTTTTTTTGTTAGATAATTCCAGGCCGGCAGGCCACACTTCCCAGGTACCTTGGACAGGCCATACCTCCCAGGTGCCTTAAACTAACTAAAAACTTTGGACTTGGCAGTCACTTAATAGCTAAACTGTTTCTTTTTATAGTTATCAGGCATTCCTGCCTAAGAATCTCTTTTGTAGCCTTCAGTCTTACCAATTCTTGGGGCTAATACAAGTGTATATCTTAAGTTACATTTAACTATTATTTCTTAAATGTCCAGGAATGGTTGTGTTTCGGTTTCAACTGTTTTTGCTAGGTGTTTAAGAAGAAGTAGGTCAAACTGACTTTTGTTTTGATGAGTCTCAGCCTGGCGGGGGTTTTTAAATAGCAACTCCAGTGGTCTGAGGCTCCTGACTCCGTGGGCTGCCTGGGGTCAGAGGGGGAACCCGTGTGCTGTGATTGGCTCAGTAACGCACCTGAGGTGTGGTCAGTTTTAAGGCACCTGGGAGGTGTGGCCTGTCCAAGGTACCTGGGAAGTGTGGCCTGCCAGCCTGGAATTATCTAACAGTTTTAGTATAACAAAAGCAATAATGTTGTAAATCTGAAGAATGTAAAGTAATAAATAAGAAAATTAAAATATCCATAATACCACCCAGAGAAAATCACTATTTATATTTTGATATAGCTTCAAAAAGTTATCAATTCATAGTCATATATTTAGTTTTGGGGACTGCTTTTTATTCCTCTCAACTCCCCAATAAGATTATCTTTTTTTTTTTTGGTATTGGGGATTGAACTCAGAGGCACTTGACCACTGAGCCACATCCCCAGAACTATTTTGTATTTTATTTAGAGACAGCGTCTCACTGAGTTGCTTAGAGCCTCGTTTTTGCTGAGGCTGGCTTTGAACTTGCGATCCTTCTGTCTCAGCCTCCCAAGCCGCTCGGATTACAGGTGTGCGCCACTGTGTCTGGCCCCAACAAGAAGCATGTTCTAGAAATCATATATTTTATCCGAAATATTTCAACACATGTCTTTAAAATTAAGGATGAATATAACATATACACCAATATAAATATCACACCTAAGAAAATGTTCTTAATGTTATCAAAAGATGATCATTATTCAAATATCCCTAATGGTATATTTCTTTTTTTTATAAGTTGTTTTTCTTATATATTTGAATCTTGGGTATTTGTCTTTTTTTTTAATTTTATTTTTATAATTTTTAATATGTACAACTCATAGTGCATATATTTAGTATCTTTTTACATACAACTGTTTGTATACAAAGTATATTCGTACAATTCAGGTCTTCAATCATGCATTAAGGAAAATGGTGTCTTTTTTTAATATCTATTTTTTTTTAGTTATAGGGGGACACAATACCTTTATTTTATTTTTATGTGGTGCTAAGGCTATAACCCAGTGCCTCACGTGTGCCAGGCGAGCCCTTTACCACTGAGCCACAGCCACAGCCCCTCTCTTTTTCTTATTTGTTTGCCAGCCTCTTTATATATTAAGGACATTAGCTAAAGTGAAATTAATGATCATTGTTTATCCTCCAGGGAAAGCCATGGACGCTTCAGGATCCTCCTCCCACTCTCGGGACGACAATCACATCCACAGAGAGACAGAAGATCTAGACTGTATGTTGGCCTTCTCTGATCCTCTGGGCAAAGCCACTTGGCAAGTGGGATCAAGAGTAGGTGGGACAGAAGAAGACCCTGCTCAGCTCATTTGGGGCAGGGGGCTCAAATCATAGCTGAAATAGAGAAGGAATGATTTTACACACGTGCACACACACACACACACACACACGTAATTGGTCCAGTCTGTCTCCCAACACTTTGTAGCTGAGGGGACCCTCAGTTACTCCCCAAATCTCACAGCATTGTTAGGGGCGCGTGGGCTGGCGCTCGGAGCATCCTGGGAAGGTGGGAAGGATCTTCTGTGGCCCTGGAGTGGGGGATGGGGAGGTCGGGGGTGGGATGGGACCCCAGTTTCCCAGTAACTCATAATTTATAGAGAATCCTAAAGTAGCAGACTACAGCATCTGGTGGTCGCTGGGCAGAGGAAGGGGCTTATAAGCCTCTTTTTTGGGGTCCATATTCAGAGACATTCCCACCTTGGGCCTTTGGAACCCACGGGATCTCTGAGATCCTTGAACTGCTGCACCTTCCAGGGACCTTAGATGGTTGGGGAGGATTATCGGGTCCCTCCTGACCCCCAACCACCCCCAACGCCAGTCCCTGTGGAGCCCTGCTGGTCCCTGGGTGGGAAGGCAGGAAGCACTCACCCCTTGCCTGTGTGCCTCCCAGGTGGAGGGACAGATCTCCACAAGCAACACGGGAAGTCTGAACTCTTTCCCCGAAAGCAATATGAGAGTGACAAGTCCTCCTCCTCCTCTTCCTCCTCCTCCTCATCATCTTCCTCCTCCTCCTCCTCCTCCTCAGGTATAGCAATGGGTGTTAGGGGTTGCAGTGTAGGTCAAGGGCAGAGCACTTGTCTAGTATGCTTGGGGACGCTGAGTTCCATTCCAGCCCTGAAAAAAAAAAATCATGTAGTCTTTATACACTTAAAATGCATAAAACTTGCTCTACCACTGAACTTGTGGTTCAGTGGTAGAGCACTTGCCTAGCACATGTGAGGCACTGGGTTTGATTCTCAGCACCCCAAAAAATAAATAAATAATTGTTTAAAACAACCACGCCTGAAATCCCAGCAGCTCGGGAGGCTGAGACAGGAGGATCGAGAGTTCAAAGCCAGCCTCAGCAAAAGCAAGGTGCTAAGCGACTCAGTGAGATCCCTGTCTCTAAGTAAAATAAAAAATCATGCTGGGGATGTGGCTCAGTGCTTGAGTGCCCCTGAGTTCAATCCCCAGTACCAAAAAACAAAACAACAACAACAACAAAAAAAGAAATTAAAATTACTCTAAAAATAACTTAACTCATCCCCTCTTCCCAGATTTATCATCCTCATGAGCATTCATGTGCAAAAGATTTTACTATTTGATTTCTTTGCATAAATCATAACTGGAATTCTTCACAGGTACTCTAGTGGGTTTAGAGGAACGACATCTTTAGTAGGGTCTTGATCCCAAATTTCCACATTATCCTTTAGGAAATAACAGAATGTTCTTTCATTTTTACTCTTTTAATTCAAAATGTAAGGCTGAGTTAATAGCAAGAGCGGTAGCAATCTTTTTTTTTTTTTTTTTTTTTTGGTACCGGGAATTGAACTCAGGGGCACTCGACCACTGGGCCACATCCCCAGCCCTTTTTTGTATTTTTATTAGAGACAAGGTCTCACTGAGTTACTAAGTGCCTCACCATTGCTGAGGCTGGCTTTGAACTCGCGATCCTCCTGCCTCAGCCTCCCAAAGTGCTGGGATTACAGGCGTGCGCCACATTTAGAGAGTGCTTATTATGTGCTTGGTACTGTTCAAGCCCTTGACATGTAATAACAGCAGCCCACAGAGGGAGAGCCTATTATGAGCCCCATTTTACAGGTGAGGAAACCGAGGTACAGAAAAGCTCACTGACCTGCTGTAAGAAGGCTCAGTAACTGACTCAGGGTCCTCTGGAGGTCTCTCTGGGACAGGGGAGAGGCTACTGCAGGGTGGGTTCTAGCCCTCCTCACTATGATCTGTTTTACATGGGGGGATTTTGTTTGCTGAAAGGCTTTAAAAAAAAAAAAAAAAGTAGCTTACAAAGCCTGGACTCATGTTACAATGAGACCAAGGCTCACAAAATCAATGCTTATTTCAGGAGACAGAGTGGGCTTGTTTGTAGCCAGTCTCCTCGTGGGACTAGAAAACAATCCACCTCCCTATTAAAGCCACCTCCCAGCTGGCTCCGTGGTGCACGCCTGTAATCCCAGTGACTTGGGAGGCTGAGGCAGGAGGATCTCCAGTTCAAAATCAGCCTCAGCAAAAGCAAGGTGCTAAGCAACTCAGTGAGAGCCTGTCTCTAAATAAAATACCAAAAAGGGCTGGGGATGTGGCTCAGTGGTCGAGTGCCCCTGAGTTCAATCCTTGGTACAAAAATAAATAAATAAATAAAATAAAATAGCCACCTCCCTATTAAAGCAAACAGACCCACCACCCACCAGGGTTGGCTCAGGGAGAGCCTCCAGGTGCAAGGAAATTGTCACTGACCCTAGCTTCTCCTTCCTGGGTGATGGGGCTGTTCTGTCTTCTGGCTTTGGTTGCGACCTACAAACGTTCTCCCCCAGGTGTGGCCATAAGCCTCTGCCCTGGGGTCTTCACAGTGCACCTGGGACTGACTGTAAGTTTTAAAACTGAATAGCAAGAAAAAGCAGGAAAATAAAACACAGAGTGCTGGGTATGGAGGTGGACAGGCCTTTAGGATCCCGGGCCCCCTTCGTACTGCTGACTGCTGCTGGAACTCGCCCTGCGCTGAGCTGAGCGGGGCCTGAATCCCTAAAGCCCCAGGCTGTGAGCCACCCCGCACACGCCTGCCTTCCTTACATTTAGACTGGCTCTCTCCCTGCAGATCTTTTTGTTTATAATGTATCTTATTATTTTCCTTTATCTATTTATTTATTTATTTATTTATTTATTTTTGGGTACTGGGGATTGAACTCAGGGGGCACTCGACCACTGGGCCACACCCCCAGCCCTTTTTTGTATTTTATTAGAGACAGGGTCTCACTGAGTTGCTAAGTGCCTCGCCATTGCTGAGGCTGGCTTTGAACTCGCGATCCTCCTGCCTCAGCCTCCCAAAGTGGATCGCCAGTTCAAAGCCAGCCTCAGCAATGGTGAGGCACTTAGCAACTCAGTGAGACCCTGTCTCTAAATAAAAAAAACAAAAAAAGGGCTGGGGATGTGACCCAGTGGTCAAGTGCCCCTGAGTTCAGTCCCCGGTACCACACACACACACACACAAAAAAATTAGTTCTAAAATGACCACATATTCCTGAACATATTCCAGCCTGAGGTTCTCCTACAGCTTTTGCTTCTTTTCTGCAGATAGTGGCGATGAGGACCGGCACCATAGAGTTCCTAGGAAACGTGGACGGAGCCCAGGGCTTGGACACCCCGCACAGGGACAGCTCACCTGGTAGGCACAGGCCTTCCCCTTGTCCCTCTGCCCACGGGCTCACTGTTCAGTTTCTCAGTGGTGCTGAGCTTGTGTGTGTGAAGATGTTCCCGCAGCATTGTTTATCATGGGGTACAAACAGGAAATAGCCTAGTGTCCCTCAACAAGCAAGACAGACAGACCAACAGTGCCACGCCCCAGCCTGGTTATAGCCCTGCTCTTCATCTTACCAGGGAAGTGAAAGAGAAAATTGTGAAATGGTAGAATTAATTTGAGATTGTAAATACTTTGTCAAAATTCACACATATGGTTATCAACAAGACCAGAAGGAAAAAAAAAAAAAGTTAAATTCTCATCTCCGGATGGTGAAATGGTGAAGCATCTTTATTTTTTCTTTGTACGTACTGCTCTGTACTGTCCATGATTTACAAGGAGCGTGTTTTATTTTTACAACCGGAGGGAAATATTTTTTACGGAAGAGCAACAACATCAACGACAAATTTTGGAGGAAGAAAAAAATAAAGCACTCGAGGGAAAGAGTTCAGTAAATGCCATGTTTTCGCCAAGCTCGAATTGAACCTTGGGTTCTGTTTCTAGAGATAAAATGATTCCTGGGGCTGGGAGTGTAACTTAGTCGCAGAACTTGAACTTGGCATGCTGAAGCTCTGGGTTTCATCCCCAGAACCAAAAGAAGAAAAAAGAGGAGAGAAAAGATGAGGAGTTGCAGATTTTACAACAGACCTGGCAGTCCCCCCATATGAGTGAGCTGTGCGACTTTTAGGGAGGATAACGTTTTTTTTTTCTTTTTTTCTTTTTCTCCGCTTAACCCGCGGTGCTGGGGATCAAATCCAGGGCTTCTTGTGTGCTAGGCAAACACACTACCATGGGATATTCCACTGAACTATGCCCAAGCCCTAATCTACCCTTGGAGCCTCAGTTTTCTTATCTGTACAATGGGTAGAGCGGTAGTAACACCTTCATAAACTTCCATAAGGATGAAATGAAGTATTAAATATAAACTACTTAGAGCACCTTTGCTACATAGTAAGAGTTCTGTAAATAATGATGACTGCAGCCGGGCGCAGTGGCGCACGCCTGTCATCCCAGCACTTGGGAGGCTGAGGCAGGAGGATCGCGAGTTCAAAGCCAGCCTCCACAATGGTGAGGCACTTAGCAACTCAGTGAGACCCTCTCTAGTAAAATACAAAAAAGGGCTGGGGATGTGGCCCAGTGGTCGAGTGCCCCTGAGTTCAATCCCTGATACAAAAAAAAAAAACCCAAAACAACAACAAAAAAAAAAAAACGACTGCAGACTTGAACCCGGGTTTTTGCAGCACCCCCAGTCCTTTCCTACTTAATTGCATGTGGTTGCGTCTGGAGGCTGAGAGGAGAGAGACAATGCAAAGGGAGGGAGCTCGTGAGGCTAACCAGCCTCACCCCCAACCCTAGGACTGTGTTACTTCTCCGGCTTCAGACCCATGGGAGATGGAAGTGGCCCCGGACGCTGTGTCTGGGGAAAGCTGACAAAAGGGTTTGTCTCTACTCAGGTGCTGAGCACGGGGACCCTGGCATTTTGAAGGGTGAACTTCAACTCTATGGGGGTAAGTGGTTGTCCAGGGACTTTGGGAAAAAACAAAATCAGGAGGACCTGAGGGCTTAGGGCTTTGTCAGGAAGGGTTTTTTGTTTTTTTTGTTTTTTTTTTTTTTGGTACTGGGGATTGAACTCAGGGGCACTCGACCACTGGGCCACACCCCCAGCCCTTTTTTGTATTTTATTAGAGACAGGGTCTCACTGAGTTGCTAAGTGCCTCGCCATTGCTGAGGCTGGCTTTGAACTCGTGATCCTCCTGCCTCAGCCTCCCAAGTGCTGGGATGACAGGCGTGCGCCACCGCGCCGCACCAAAAGTAGTTTCCATTCATTATAGAAGATGTAAATATAGTCACCTATTAGTAAATGGCTTTTGATCCTCGAGGCATTCAGGATGCTAGTAAATCATACTGTTGGAGTCTCCTGTCATTTTGTGTGTGGTCAGTGGGTTCTCTCCACGCTCAAGACTGGCCCCCTTGGGTCACTTGGGAGGCGGGGCTCCTGTGTGCACATTAGCCCTGAGAACAGCTGAGCGTAGTTAGTTAGCCTTTGGTGCCATTGCGTTGAGGGTCCCCTTTTGGCGTTGGTGTCCCGGGGCCGCCTGGGCTGGTGTGCGTGTTGGCGGGGATCACATGGGCTCCTGCCTGTCCTTGAACAGGCTAGGACAGAGGTCACCAGAGAACTAGAATAGGCCCAAGGCCCAGATGTTGGTGGGGTCGGGGAGGCCACTCAGAATCAATGCAGGTGAGGGCAGGTGCACAGAGCTCAGGTCGCCCGTGGCAGCTGCACAGGTAGCTGGGCAGTCGGGACGCAGGGCCACAGCCCCTGGGGAATGACCCCGGCTTGGCTCCCATGTGCTCAGGACCTGGTGGGTCTGGGGGCCGCATGGCTAGGGGCCATTGCTTGGAGCAGCTCTCTGTGGCTGGTGGCTGGTGGCTGTCCCTAGAGATGGGGCAGGAGCTCTTCAGCCTGCTCCTGTCCCCACCTGACCCACACGAGGACCCCCCCCTTCCGGCCCCAGCCTCTCCCCAGCAGAGGATCCTGAGAAGTGACCTCGGGTTTTCCTCCTGTGCAGGTGGAGATGTGGTCCTCTCCGGGGAATCAGGTGAGTGTCCCTGCAGGGAGGAGGGTCACCCGTGCCCAGCGCTGAGCAAGGTCTGGGTATCGCCTCTCTCCCACGAGCCACCCACTGCCACTGGGTGTGGCCGTGAGTGACAGGAACCCCAAGGCCTCGTGGGGCGCTGGAGCTCTGGCCCCGCCTCAGCAAGCAGCCTGAGACCAGGATTAGGAAGCCGGTCGAGGCCAGAGGCAAGAGGCTGTTGGCCAGCCGTCGGCAGACAGAAAGACTCTTCTGTGGCTGGAGAATGTTCACAGGCCACCTCTGGCTTTCCCCGGGTGGAGGCCCCTGTGAAGGACCCCAGGCTGGCCTGGACACTAACATTGAGCTTCTCTTTTCCAGGACTCCGAAGGAGAGGCTCAGAGTCAGCAAGTGGTAAATGCCCAGCTCTGGGGACAGCAGGAGGTGGCCTGGGCTTGGGTGGGGGTGGGGTGGGGTGGGGTGTGGACCACAGAGGCCTCAGAGGGTGGGTCAGTCCCAGCAGGGCTGCCATAACCAGCCAGAATGTCACCACAAGGCAATAAGGGAGCTACCAGCTACCAGGCCTGCGGTAGGAGAAGGGCATCAGTAGGGACCAAGGACGGCCCGTCCCCAGCTCCATGGCTTTGCTTGGCTGCTCCTGCTCCCGGCTGCATCCAGGAGATCACTGCTCACTCAGCAAGGCAGGGAGAGAAAGGCCCTGCCACCCTTACCAAAGCCAAACACTTGGCCAGTTGTGGTGGCGCACGCCTGTGATCCCAGCACTTGGGAGGCTGAGGCAGGAGGATCACAAGTTCAAAGCCAGCCTCAGCCATGGCGAGGCACTTAGCAACTCAGTGAGACCCTGTCTCTAATAAAATACAAATTAGGGCTGGGGATGTGGCCCCTGAGTTCAATCCCCGGTACCAAAAAAAAAAAAAAAACAAAACAAAAAAAAAAAAGCCAAACTCCCTTGTCTCTTATTCCCAAGGAGAAGAGGAGGAGGCCTCTCGGTTACAAAGACTGAACATAAAGAAAGACGGTAAGGAAACGTGTTCCCCAGCCGTGCGCCTGGCTGCCCCAGGCTTCTGTGGGTACAAAGCCACTGGTGGCCTAGGACAGTAGTGATCGTAAGCCATCTCTGTTGTGTGCCCTGCAGCGGGCAGACCCTCAGCCCTGAGTCACTCCAAGAAGGTGCGACAGTGACCCTGATTTCATTCAGATGTGGAAACTGAGGTTCAGGATTGGAGGGAGACGTACACCTAGTCAGTGTCACGGCCTGGACTTGACAGCTGGCCCTGTGCTCTGGCCCTGTGCTGTATGTGAAATCACTGGGGTGCCAAGTGCCTCCCAGGCCTTGAGCTAGGTGCAGAGCTTCAAGTGAGTCTGGCCGAGGGACCCTTGAGATTAGATCAGAGCAGACTTCAGAAAGGAGCAGTGAGGGTCAGAGGTACGGCCTCTGCTCCAGGCGTGCAAACCAGGAGGACTTCTGGGAAGAAGGTACGGGTAGGAGGAAGACTTTGCTTTTACTTTTTTGTGTGTCTGTTTTTGGTTTTGATTTGGTAGCTGGGATTGAACCCAGGGGTGCCTAACCACTGAGCCACAATCCCAGTCCTTTTTCTTTGTTATTTAGAGACAGGGTCTCACTCCATTGCTTAGAGCCTCACTTAAGTTGCTGAGGCTGGCCTTGAATTTGCAGTCGTCCTGCCTCAGACTCCCAAGTCGCTGTGGATTTTTTTTTTTTTTTTTTTACTGGGAATTGAACTCAGGCACACTCGACCACTGGGCCACATCCCCAGCCCTTTTTTACTTTTTTTAATTTATTAGAGGCAGGGTCTCACTGAGTTGCTAAGTGCCTTGCCATTGCTGAGGCTGGCTTTGAACTCGCGATCCTCCTGCCTCAGCCTCCCAAGTGCTGGGATGACAGGCGTGCGCCACCCCGCCCGGCTTCTTGTGTTGACTTTTAACACCAGATCCCACTTTGCCATTTTCTGTTGTGACATAAAGCTTCCTTTTTAAATAACTTGGCTTAACGGGACAAAAAGGAATCTACATAAAGAAAATGTCATGTAAATATTAGCTCCGAGCGTCCTTGGCTTAGCGTCAAATTGGAAAAATGGGGAGGCAGTGCCCCCTAGAAATGGCAGAAATCACAAAGGTGGCGTGTGGGATGACTGAAGTCAGAAAAACCCAGGAAGGAATGAACACTCCCAGAGGTCACGTGTGGCTTGAACTTGACCTTCAAGTCCGGATGCCGGCCTCATGGCTTCAGCCTGCAAGCTGCCCTAGGTCCCAGCAGCCCCCCACCCCATGCTGGCAGCCAAGCCCTCACTACACTGATCTCATTCTTCCACCAGGCAAGTGCTTTACCACTGAGCGACACCCCCAGCCTGACATCTGGATTTTATGGCCCCTTAGAAACTGCCTAACGTAGCCGGGCGCAGTGGCCCACGTCTGTCATCCCAGCACTTGGGAGGCTGAGGCAGGAGGATCGCGAGTTCAAAGCCAGCCTCAGCCATGGCGAGGCACTTATCAACTCAGTGAGACCCTGTCTCTAATAAAATACAAAAAAGGGCTGGGGATGTGGCCCAGTGGTAGTGCCCCTGAGTTCAATCCCAGGTACAAAACAACAACAACAACAACAACAACAACAACAAAAAAAAGCTTGCTTCTTACCCCCATTGCCCAGGTTTTCTGTCCCTGGAGAGACCTAAGTCCGATGCTTTCTCTTACACAGTGTCTAGTTCTGCATAATGTGCTTTTCCCCCTAAAGCATAACTGACTTCAGAGCCAAGAATGTTCTAGAAATATTCATTTTGATTTTTTTTCCCTAGGAACAAACAATTTTGCCTTCCTCACCTTTCTTTGACTTGCTTTCAACATGCCCCTGATGGCAGGGATTTGCAACATCAGGCTGTCTGGTATCACTTACAAGGCACTTTCCCATCCAAGACCCTCATTGACCTTCACGGTTGTTTTATCAGTCAGAACACGGAGGCTCAGAGAGGTCAGGACAGTTGTCCAAAGCCTCACAGCGCATCCAAGTCTGTGCTGGACATTTCCTGCAGCCTTGGCACCCTACTCTGGGAGCCGACCTTGGTCTAGGGAAGGAACTGTCTCTGTCTCTGGGTTGTCCTTTTTTTTTTCTCTCTCTTTTTGTCTTTTTTTGCAGTGCTGGCGATAGTGCTCTATCACTGAGCCTCACTCCCAGCCCTCCCTTTAAAAAGTCTTTTTTTTTTTTTTTTTTTTTTTTTTTGCATCTCCCTAATTGAGGCTCCTGAGAAAGCAGGAAAATTGTGTTCTCTCTCCTGGTGACCACCATGGTGCCTAGCCAAGGGCAGGGCTCTTCTGTACAGACCACCCCTGAGTTCAAGGCCTGCTCCCCAGAGTTCTTCCCATCTCTGTTACCTTTGCAACTTGGTGCCTTTGTTTTGTTGTTCTGTTTGTGTTTTGGTACTGGGGGATTGAACCCAGGGGCTTTTTACCACTAAGCTACATACCCAGCCCTTTTTAGTTTTTATTTTGAAACAAGGTCTCACTAAGTTGCTAAGGTGCTGAGGCTGGCCTCGAACTTGTGACCTCCTGCTTCAGCCTCTTGAGTTGCTGGGATTACAGGTGCGTACCACTGTACTTGGCTCGTGTTGCACTTTTTACAATTTTTTGGGGGGTGGGGGGTGTTATTAGGGATTGAACTAAGGGGCACTTGACCACTGAGCCATATCCCCAGCCCTATTTTATGTAAAGACAGGGTTGCTTTAGCGCCTCATTTTTGCTGAGGCTGGCTTTGAACTCGCGATTCTCCTGCCTCAGCCTCCCGAGCCGAAGGGATGACAGGCATGTGCCACCGCGCCCAGCTACAGTTGTTTTTAACATTCGTTGAATAAGTGAAGTATGGAACACCTGTATGCAGTGCTGCTCTAGTTGGTGGAGGTTGGTTGGGGAAGAAAACCAAAATCCAGCCACTACGGAGCCAACACAGAGCCGGGTGGGAAGGAGGAGAGCAGAATAAACACAGAGATAAAAAGACAATTGAGGGGCTGGGGCTGTGGCTCAGCGGCAAAGCGCTCGCCTCGCACGTGTGCGGCCCGGGTTCGATCCTCAGCACCACATAAACATAAATACATTGCATTGTGTACAACTAAAGTAAATAAATAAATATTTTTTAAAAAGACAATTGAATGGCAATGTATGATTTTAAAGTAACAGAGTAAGGCAGCACTGGACAGAGGTGTCTTGGGGTGCTGTTTTAGTTTGGGGGAGCAGGAGCAGTGTCTCTGGATACTTATCTTTTTTCTTTCTTTTTTTCTTTTTTTTTTTTTTTTTCTTGTACTGGGATTGAACTCAGGGGCACTTGACCACTGAGCCACATCCCCAGCCCTATTTTGTATTTTATTTAGAGACAGGGTCTCAGGGTCTCACTGAGTTGCTAAGTGCCTCACTTTTGCTGAGGCTGGCTTTGAACTCACGATCCTCCTGCCTCAGCCTTCCAAGTTGCTGCGATTACAGGCGTGTGCCACCGTGTCTGGCTTCTGAATACTTACCTTTGAACAGAGACTTCTGTCATTTCAAAAGTAGAGCCAGGTTTTGCGATACACCTGCTCATTGTTATTCGGGAGGTTTAGGCAGGCAGATGGTAAGTTCATGGTCAGGTTCAAGCAACTTAGCAAGACCCTGCCTATACAGAAAGAAGTAGGGCTGGGGAGCTGGGGTTGTGGCTCAGAGGCAGAGCGCTCGCCTAGTATGCATGAGGCACTGGATTTGATCCTCAGCACCTCATACAAATAAAATAAATATATTGTGTCCACCTATAACTTAAAAATAAATATTAAAAAAAAAGAAGTAGGGCTGGGAATATAAGTCAGTGGTAGAGCGATCCTGGGTTCAAGCTCCAATACCAGGGGGAAAAAAAAAGAGCCAGGGGCAGTGGCGCACACCTATAATCCCAGTGTCTTGGGAGGCTGAGACAGGAGAATCGCAAGTTCAAAGCCAGCCTCAGCAAAATTGAGGTGCTCAGTAGCTCAATGAGACCCTCCCTGTCTCTAAATAAATTACAAAAAAGGGCTGGGGGATGTGGCCCAGTGGTCGAGTGCCCCTGAGTTCAATCCCTGGTACCAAAGGAAAAAAAAAAAAATCAAGAGAGGACTGAGGTGTAGCCCAGAAGCACATCACAAAGTCTCTTTGCCCAGTACCACATAAAAAGGGAGGGAGCAGGGAGCAGGAAGGAGGCAGTAATCCGTGGCTTTTCCTTTGCAGACGAGTTCTTCCATTTTGTCCTCCTCTGTTTTGCCATCGGGGCCTTGCTGGTGTGCTACCATTACTATGCAGGTAAGGGTCCTTGGGAACCTGGGAGCGGGCGCCGGGGTCGTGGTGAAGATGGGGCCATCCAGACCTGCAGGCTGACCACGCTGTCCTCCGCTGTCCTCCAGACTGGTTCATGTCCCTCGGGGTTGGCCTGCTCACCTTCGCCTCTCTGGAGACAGTTGGCATCTACTTTGGGCTGGGTAAGTCCCACCATGCACCAGAAACCACGTGTGCAAGTGTGAGCTTGCACACGTACACACAGACCCACAGGGATGGGGGCTGGGCTGGCCATGTGTGCCGACCAAGGGCTGGAGAGTTACAATATAAACTTTTATTTATTTATTTTTTAATTTCCTGCTGGGCGACGTGGCGAACGCCTGTCATCACAGCAGCTCTGGAGGCTGAGGCAGGAGGATCGCGAGTTCAAAGCCAGCCTCAGCCATGGCGAGGCCCTTAGCAACTCAGTGAGACCCTGTCTCTAATCAAATACAAAAAAGGGCTGGGGATGGGGCCCAGTGGTCAAGTGCCCTTGAGTTCAATCCCTGGTACAAAAAAAAAAAAAAAAAAAACAGTTTGGCAAACAGAACTAGGCAGACACCACAGGCGAGTCAGCTCATGGAGTCGGGTGCTGGAGCTACTGGGTTTCCTGCCCTGTTTTTCTTCCCCTGGCTGCTGTTCTTCATAATAATAACTCACACCGTTGTCTAGGCTTAGCCTGAAATTCCACCATCAGAGCGCTCTCTGTGGGCCTTTCTCCACAGGTGGACAGGAGGGCGGGCCTGGCCGTGGAGCCCTGGGCAGGGCACAGGCCTGACTCCCCTTTCTCTCTGTTTCTGAGCAGTGTACCGCGTCCACAGCGTCCTGCAGGGCTTCATCCCTCTCGTTCAGAAGTTAATAGGTAATTTTGATATTTTTTTCCTCCTCTTCACTCTTTCCCTATCAGGATTTTCTGTTTCAAAAGAGACTGAAGCCGGGCGCGGTGGCGCACGCCTGTCATCCCAGCACTGGGGAGGCTGAGGCAGGAGGATCGCGAGTTCAAAGCCAGCCTCAGCCATGGCGAGGCACTTGGCAACTCAGTGAGACCCTGTCTCTAGTAAAATACAGAAAAGGGCTGGGGACGTGGCCCAGTGGTCGAGTGCCCCTGAGTTCAATCCCTGCTACAAAATTAAAAAAAAAAGAGAAAAATATTTAAAAAGGGGTGAGGGGTGCTGAGTCACAGTGGCTGTGGAGACCCACAGTGGCTTCAGCAGTGACCAAACCACGTCATGCCAGCGCTCAGGGGCAGTTGGGCGCCGCATCCCATCCCATCCTGCTGACTTTGCCTTCCAGGGTTCAAGAAGACCGACTGAGGCCCCAGCCTGACCACCACTGCACCCCCTGAGCCCACGAGGACAGAGCCAGTCTGGGAGGCAGGGAGGCCAAGCCAGAGCAATAAAGAGACCTCTTTCCCTTCCATGTGGTCTGGACCTTGGCAGAGCCCAGGCTGCGGCGGCGCCCGGGCAGCCCGGGAATGCAGTCCAGCCGCCAGGGTGGAGGGCACGGGGAGGGCGGGGCCTGAGTCCTCGCAGGTCCCCGGATGAGCGGGAAGCCTCCGGGGTGTGACTGGGCTCCCGGCTTCTTGCACAACCTCAGGCCATGCTGAGGCGCTCTCAGATTCCAAAGAGCCACCCTGGGACAGAGTCCACTACCCACAGCCTTGGAGCCACCAGGCCGGGTCCCCCCAGTGAGCCTGCTGCAGGTAAGGTGGGGGACTAACACCACAGTCCCTGGGCACCCTTCCTCAGCCCCTTTACCCAGTGACAGCTCGCTGCCCCCGAGGCCACCAAGTCAAATAAACACTCTCCTCCCTGCACTAAAAAGAGTCCACTAAATATTATGCCATGGTTTCTTGAGCACAAGAACACAGTTGGTGTCTATTTAGGGCAGGTATAAATCCTACTGGATAAAGTATAAAATGGGGATAAATATATAAGGGCAAGACTAACGTTGCACAGGCTTGGGATGGGAGAAGGGGCTTTGCAGACAATCTTGTGAAAAGGACCTGGGGTTCTTAGTGGTCTGGGCTCAGTAAATACCGAAGGAGTGAGTCAAGTGCACAACACCGAATCTCTTGCACACTGGGGTGACATTAGTGGAGTTAGGGAGTCTAGATGGAAAGAGGTGAGAGACTGGCGGCCCAGCCGAGGGTATGTGTTGAATTCTAGACTTACATACTTAAGGGTGACCATGACAACAAAGGCACACACAGAGAGACCAGAGTGGGAATATAAAGAATGGTTAAAGAAATGAGGACTCCTAGCCGGGCGCGGTGGCGCACGCCTGTAATCCCAGCACTTTGGGAGGCTGAGGCAGGAGGATTGCGAGTTCAAAGCCAGCCTCAGCAATGGTGAGGCACTTAGCAACTCAGTGAGACCCTGTCTCTAAAATACAAAAAAGGGCTGGGGATGTGACCCAGTGGTCGAGTGCCCCTGAGTTCTATCCCTGGTACCACAAAAAAAAAAAAAAAAAAAAAAAAAAAAAAAAAAAAAATGAGGACTCCTGAACTTGCACAAAAGAAAAGTGGGAGTCACCATGGAGCCCGCAGAGCTCATGGAGGACACTTTTTGAAAGTGCTTATGGTGTGTACGTGGTCACACGTGTAATTTGGTTTAATTCTCACAGCAGACTTAACCGGTGTGAGTCATCCTCAGTTTGCAGGTGGACAGAGCCCCAAAATGGTTTAGTAAGTCCCCAAGTTCATACAGCAAATAAATGGCAGAGCTATAATTTAAACCTGGGCCTGTTCTTTTTTTTTTTTTTTTTTTGGTGTCAAGGATTGAACTCAAGGGCGCTCGATCACTGAGCCACATCCCAGCCCTATTTTGTATTTTATTTTGAGACAGGGTCTCACTGAGTTGCTTAGGACCTCCCTAAGATGCTGAGGCTGGCCTCCACCTTGTGATCCTCCTGCCTCAGCCTCCCGAGATGCTGGGATGACAGGCGTGCACCCCGTGCCTGGAAATGCTGTGTGCAGCCTTACCCCAGCAGAGCATCCCTCAAGGAGCTGGGCCTCTTCCTGGTGTTTCCCAGACTCTGGGATTTCTCAGGATACACTTTTTTAAAGTGAGGGGAGGGGGCAGCCACCTCTTTAGTTGGCCTGTCAAAGACCAGAAAAACAAAACCCAACAGCATCATTGTTTATATCAGAACAGGCTCTGCACCACAGAGGCAGGGAATTAGCATGAGAAACAAAATGGAGGTCAAGGCAGCTGGCGCGGTGGCGCACACCTGTCATCCCAGCAGCTTGGGAGGCTGAGGCAGGAGAATCCCAAGTTCAAGGCCGGCCTCAGCAATTTAGCAAGACTGTCTCAAAATTAAAAACCCTAGGATGTAACTCAGAGCACTTACCTAGCATGCATGAGACCCTGGAGTTGCATCCTTAGCCCTTTATTTTCATTTATTTAGGTAATTATTTATTTACTTGTTTGTTTGTTTGTTTTGTGGTACCGGGATTGAACTCAGGGGCACTCGACACCACTTGGCCACATCCCCAGACCCATTTTGTATTTTATTAGAGACAGGGCCTCACTGAGTTGCTTAGGGCCTCCCCATTGCTGAGGCTGGCTTTGAACTCACGATCCTCCTGCCTCAGCCTCCCAAGTGCTGGGATTTACAGGCGTGCGCCACCACGCGTGGCCCGTGGTTGTTTTCTAATGCTCAAATTATGAGCAGCCAAAATAAAATGACGTGGCCTGCAGACCCTGAGCTGACAGCATACTGGGAGCCTCCACGGTGTCGATGGCCATTACTGTGGGGAAAAGTCGCCAAGTGGAACAGAATGAAGAGAGAGCCAGAGGCAGAACTACACTGTCTTTTGTCTTCCCACGTTCGGTTTTTGCACCATGGGGACACAAGTCCAACCCCAGTCCTTGTTGATAAACTTCCTCCCTGGAGGCTGGGGTTGTGGTCAGTAGTAGAGCGCTTGCCCAGCATGTGTGAGGCCCTGAGTTCGATTCTCAGCACCACATTTAAATAAATGAATAAAATAAAGGTCCATCAACATCTTAAAAAAAAAAAAAAAAAAAAAAAAAATAACCTTCCTCCCTGGGGCGTTGTCAGAGGAGGGGCTCCCACGGTCTCCCAGATCACAGCGGAGGCTCCAGCCCAGGCCTGAGGCCTCCCAGGATCCAGCCCCAGCACTGACCTTGGACTTTCCTTTTTATTTTCATTTATTTAGGTAATTATTTATTTACTTGTTTGTTTGTTTGTTTTGTGGTACCGGGATTGAACTCAGGGGCACTCGACCACTTGGCCACATCCCCAGACCCATTTTGTATTTTATTAGAGACAGGGCCTCACTGAGTTGCTTAGGGCCTCCCCATTGCTGAGGCTGGCTTTGAACTCACGATCCTCCTGCCTCAGCCTCCCAAGTGCTGGGATTACAGGCGTGCGCCACCACGCGTGGCCCGTGGTTGTTTTCTAATGCTCAAATTATGAGCAGCCAAATAAAATGACGTGGCCTGCAGACCCTGAGCTGACAGCATACTGGGAGCCTCCACGGTGTCGCCAAGTGGAACAGAATGAAGAGAGAGCCAGAGGCAGAACTACACTGTCTTTTGTCTTCCACGTTCGGTTTTTGCACCATGGGGACACAAGTCCAACCCCAGTCCTTGTTGATAAACTTCCTCCCTGGAGGCTGGGGTTGTGGTCAGTAGTAGAGCGCTTGCCCAGCATGTGTGAGGCCCTGAGTTCGATTCTCAACACCACATTTAAATAAATGAATAAAATAAAGGTCCATCAACATCTTAAAAAAAAAAAAAAAAAAAAAAAAAAAACCTTCCTCCCTGGGGCGTTGTCAGAGGAGGGGCTCCCACGGTCTCCCAGATCACAGCGGAGGCTCCAGCCCAGGCCTGAGGCCTCCCAGGGATCCAGCCCCAGCACTGACCTTGGACTTCCCACAGTTCCTCTGTCTGGCTGGAGTTCAAGGCCAGTGCCAACCGGGGGTCTGGTTACATCTCAGGCAGCAAGAGGTTCCCGAGCCCCGTTCCAGTGTGTGGTCTAAAAATAAAGCACTGAGGCCTGAGCCCAGGGAGGCAGGGTCAGAAAGTGGAGGCCGGAGGGGGAAGCTTGAGTTTCGTCTTCTAGTGTTCTGGACTTCTGCTGGGATCGCAGTGGAAGGAGGAGGGGTAGTATTTTTTATTTTTTTATTTATTTTTATTTATTTATTTAGGTACCGGGGATTGAACTCAGGGGCACTCGACCACTGGGCCACATCCCCAGCCCTTTTTTGTATTTTTATTAGAGACAGGGTCTCACTGAGTTGCTAAGTGCCTCGCCATTGCTGAGGCTGGCTTTGAACTCGCGATCCTCCTGCCTCAGCCTCCCAAGTGCTGGGATTACAGGCGTGCGCCACCGCGCCCAGCTGAGGAGGGGTAGTATTTATTTATTTATTTATTTTTTTTTTGGTACCGGGGATTGAACTCAGCGGCACTGGACCACTGGGCCACATCCCCAGCCCTTTTTTTGTATTTTATTAGAGACAGGGTCTCACTGAGTTGCTAAGTGCCTCGCCATTGCTGAGGCTGGCTTTGAACTTGCGATCCTCCTGACTCAGCCTCCCAAAGTACTGGGATTACAGGCGTGCGCCACCGCGCCCGGCGAGGGGTAGTATTTTGAGGCCATACAAGACATCTTCCTTGGGAGGACAGGAGACAAGCCACAAGGTGCCACAAGGGTGGCAGCAGCTGTTTGTCCCCGCCTCCTGACACAGACTCTGAAGTTCTTTGTTCATTCCAGAAGATCTGGGCCAGGACCAGACCTGGAGCAAGGAGATGGTGCTGGCTGACTCTAGGAAACTGGACAGAGCACTTGCCATTGGACCTGGATTTTAACAAGGGAGACAGGGAAGGGCTGTCCACGCAGAAGGTACAGGCATGGAGGAGCGAAGGCAGATACCGTGCCCACGTCCCATCAAGGAGTCCTGTGTGGTTGCGCCACACAAGGTGTGAATTGGGTGAAGATTGGTACATGCTGTAGTTTTGGGGAAATGGACCCTTTAAGAGGCGGGGCCTTGTGAGAGGTCTTTAGATCACTGGGGGCGTGCCCTTAGAATAGAGGGAGCCCCTTTTCTCTCTTGATGCCGCAATGAGATGAGTGTTTCTTCTCTGCCACGTGTTCCCACCATGACATGCTTTCTCTAGTATCTGTCAAAACAATCATGCACTGGAATCTCCAAAACATATGAGCCAAATAACCTATAAAGTCTATAAGTTTGTAGGACATGGTGACTTGGAGGCTGAGGCAGGAGGATCCCAAGTTCAAGGTCCGCCTCAGCAACTTAGCAAGACCCTGTCTCAAAATCAAACTCAAAGCCGGGTACAGTCGGCTGTAATCCCAGCACTTGGGAGGCTGAGGCAGGAGGATCGCGAGTTCAAAGCCAGCCTCAGCCATGGAGAGGCACTTAGCAACTCAGTGAGACCCTGTCTCTACTAAAATACAAACTAGGGCTGGGGATGGGGCCCAGGGGCGGAGTGCCTCTGAGTTCAATCCCCGGTACCCAAAAAACAAAGATCTCCCTGATAGTCCTGCAGGGTTGATGGGGGCCCTAAGAATGAGCCTCAGAGACCGCCAGCTAAAGGGACCCCACCTGACCCGAGGCTGCTGTGCTCTGTGTTTGCACTAAGGCCACACTTTCCATGACAGGGACAGTAAGGCAGGCTCACTCCTGGAGACAGATCTCCTCTGACAGATGACTTGGGCTTAAGGACTCCCTGCCGCCCTGCCAAACCTTCCTTCAATTGCACAGCAGACCAGGACCCTTCCACCTGCCTTCCTTGCCTTTTCGCCTGATGTTGGACTTGCATGACAGTCTGATGGCTCTCTCTCACCTTTCTTGGTCCCTTCTCCATTTCCTCTCCCAGGTTTTGTTTCTCTAATAAAATTTTTGCACGTTTACTGGACACAGTAGGGAATCCCAGTGACTCAAGAGGCTGAGGCAGGAGGATTGCAAGTATGAGGCCGGCCTCAGCAATTTAGCAAGAAAGACCCTGCCTCAAAAATGAAGCCGGCCTCAGCAATTTAGTAAAGCCCTGCTTCAGAAATTAAAAGGACTGGGGATGTAGCTCAAGGTTAAAGAGACATACCATGCCCAGCTCTTAAGTCTTTTTTTCTTTCTTTCTCTTTCTTCTCTTTTTTTGCTTCTAATAATACAATATCAGGGACTGGGAAAGTGATAAAAAAAAAAAGAGGTTTTACTTATTTTATTCATGCTTTATCTCCCCTGACCAAAATTTAATTCATGAATGTCTCCTGAGAAGCTAGGATCACAATCAAGTGCCAACACTTTTTTTCTTTAACTTTTTTTTTTTTTTTTTTTTGGGAACCAGGGATTGAACTCAGGGGCACTTGACCACTGGGCCACATCCCCAGCACTTTTTTTTTTATTAGAGACAGGGTCTCACTGAGTTACCTCACCATTGCTGAGGCTGGCTTTGAACTCGTGATCCTCCTGCCTCAGCCTCCCAAGTGCTGGGATTACAGGCGTGCGCCACCGCGCCCAGCCTCTTTAACTTTTTTTTTTTTTTTCTTCAGTTGTAGATGGACACAACATCTTTGTTTTATTTATTTATTTTTTGTGTGGTGCTGAGGATCGAACCCAGTGCCTCACATATTTGAGGCAAGCACTCAACCAATGAGCCACAGCCCCAGTCCCCACAAAAAAACACTTTTTTGTTGTTGTTTGTTTGTTTTTTGTACTGGGGATTAAACTCAGGGACACTCGACCACTGGGCCACATCCCCAGCCCTTTTTTGTATTTTATTTAGAGACAGGGTCTCACTGAGTTGCTAAGTGCCTCGCCATTGCTGAGGCTGGCTTTGAACTCGTGATCCTCCTGCCTCAGCCTCCCAAATGCTGGGATTACAGGCATGTGCCTCCGCGCCCGGTGCCCACAAAACACTTTTCCTTTTTTTTTTTTTTTTTTTTTGGTACGGGGATTGAACTCAGGGACACTCGACCACTGGGTCACATCCCCAGCCATTTTTTTTTTGTATTTTATTAGAGACAGGGTCTCACTGAGTTGCTAAGTGCCTCGCCATTGCTGAGGCTGGCTTTGAACTCGCGATCCCCCGGCCTCAGCCTCCGGAGTGCTGGGATTACAGGTGTGCGCCACCGCGCCCGGCTACAAAACACTTTTTAATAGGCATTTCAAATAAGAGGAAGTCCAACTGGTCAATGGACATATGGAAACATGCTTGATCTCATTCATTCTAGGGAAAAAGGACAGCAGTAGGCAAGGTGGCACACACCTGTATTCCCATTGACTCAGGAGGCTGAGGTAGGAGGATCACGAGTTCGAGACCAGTCTCAGCAACGTAGAGAGACCCTCTCTCAAAATAAAAATATCAAAAAAGGACTGGAGATGTGGCTCCATGGTAAAGCACCCCTGAGTTCAATCCTCAGTTCCACAAAAACATAAAATGACAGTGAGCTACCCCATATACCCACCAGGTTGGTGAAAATCAGCGTTTGATAATACCAGATGTAACCTGGGGAGCTGTTAGAATAAAGACATCTTGCTGGATGGGAATGTATGTGTTCATTCACTTTGGAAAATTGTTGAGCATTATCCAATCAAGTCAAAGATAACACAAATAGCTGGGCGCGGTGGCGCACGCCTGTCATCCCAGCACTTGGGAGGCTGAGGCAGGAGGATCCAGAGTTCAAAGCCAGCCTCAGCAATGGCGAGGCATTTAGCAATTCAGTGAGACCCTGTCTCTAATAAAAATACAAACAAACAAACAAACAAAAAAACGGGCTGGGGATGTGGCCCAGTGGTCGAGTGCCCCTGAGTTCAATCCCCAGAACAAAAAAAAAAAAAAAACCAAAAACCCCACAAATATTCTGTGGTCCAGCAATTTTACTCTTAGGTACGTTGCCTGCACAAATGTGTGTGTTTCTGCAGCACAACTTGGGTAGCAACATCAACAGCAGCACTGTCAAAAAGCGGCCCAAGCTGGAAATAGCCCAGATGGTGATGTGATCATATACTGAAATATCACACAGCAACGAAAACAAACCACATCTGCCTAAGTACAGCCATATGGCTTTATTTATATAAAGGTCCCAGTTAGACAAAACCAAAGGCATCTTGTTTAAGGGCACACATACAGGTGATAAAACTATAAAGGAAATTAATAAAGGTATACACCTATATTATATATAATATATAGACGTGTGGTGATTTTAAAAGGATTCACTTTGTAGCTATTTTTTAAAATTTAAGTACATCCTCGATCATTTTAGGCATAGTATATTCCACAACAAAATGATTCCAGTTATGCATTAAATAAAAACAAATAGTATCTAGCTACTGAGCGAGTAAAAAGCCAAGAAAATAGGAAGGTAGAAATATTTGCTTCTGGCTCAAGGTAGGTGCTATTACCGTGCAAGGACACAAGAGGGCGCTAGCCAGCGAGCAGCGGCGAAAGGAGGTTTCCTAGCAACGAAGAAAAACACTGCTAAGAAACGCTGAGAGTCAACTGATGACTCTGGCTGCTGCGCCTGCCAAGTGGGCTGGGGGTGGCCTCTGCTGTCCCGGCTGGGTCTGGAGTGTCCCTGACCTTTCATATGGAAAGTAGAGCTCTTTTCCCAAATGCAAGGTCAGCTCTATAGAGCTGGCCGGGCTGCGCCCTTGCACTTCGTAGCTTTCTTCCCTTACCAAGGTTAGATACGAACCCAAAGGCTTCAGTGGAGCGTTCTTTTTGTAATACACCAAACATCCTGCTGTTTCCTTCAGAAATGGAGGAAATTAAGGAATGGAGAGGAGGGATTTTTGCCTGCAGCATTCCGAGACATCAAGTACTTTGTCAAGGTAAGAGAAAGCTGACTGGCACACAGATGAAGATACTGAGGTTCAGGGAGAACCTCAGGAGTGAGAAATCCAGAACTTTCCTTCCCAGCCTAACATACAAGAGAACTGCTACCTAGCTCGTTTTTAAAAGGGGAAAGCTGTTAATTATCTCCAAAAATCAAAGAAATAAAAAGGCAACCCTGGGAGCTAATATTGTCTCCAATAAGTTCATAAAATTGTTAAGGGCACTATATCTTATGCCAGGGAGACCATTTGGAAGCTGGCAGTCTTATACAATGCCACTCTTTGGGAAAGCAGCCTGGCAGCACCTAGCAAGAGCCCAAAAAAAAAAAAAAAAAAAAAAAAAAAAAACGCATCCACCCTGCCGGGCGCGGTGGCACACGTCTGTAATCCCAGCGGCTGGGGAGGCTGAGGCAGGAGGATCGCGAGTTCAAAGCCAGCCTCAGCAATGGCGAGGCACTTAGCAACTCAGTGAGACCCTGTCTCTAAATAAAATACAAGATAGGGTTGGGGATTTGGCTCAATAGCTGAGTCCCTCTGGGTTCAATCCCCAGTAGCCACCACCAGCCCCCCAGAACCTCCATTCTGGGAATCTATCTTTAGGACATCATTTGAAATTTTGGGAATATGTGCAAATATTGCTGGCAATGTTATTGTGATGGTGAAACATTGGAAAGAACAAAGCAAAATAGGTGATGTAGGGAACAATCCTACTAAGTAGCTGTACAACCTTGAACTCGCGATCCTCCTGCCTCAGCCTCCCAAGGGCTAGGATTACAGATGTGTGCCACTGCGCCTGCCTTAAAAAGTTTATTCTCGATGGGCTGGGGGCAGTGTTGCTCAGTGGTGGAGCACCTGCCTCACACATGTGAGGCACTGGGTTCGATCATTAGCACCACATAAAAATAAACAAACAAAATAAAGATATTGTGTCCATGTATAACTAAAAAATATTTTTAAAAAAATTATTCTGAGCTGGGCGCGGTGGCGCACACCTGTCATCCCAGCACTTGGGAGGCTGGGGCAGGAGGATCAAGAGTTCAAAGGCAGCCTCAGCAATGGCGAGGCACTTAACAACTCAGTGGGACCCTGACTCTGTAAAATACAAAAAAAGGGCTGGGGATGTGGCCCAGTGGTCGAGTGCCCTGGAGCTCAATCCCCGGTACCAAAAAAAAAAAAAAAAAAGACTCAATGGACCTTCCACTTTTCCCCCCCCACCTTGCCCTTACTAGGCAAGTGCTCTACCACTGAGTTATACTCCCAGCCCCAAAGCCAGGGAAATCTTAGGTAACTGAGATCTACCTGTAAATACACATAACATACTGGAAATATTTTCTAAGGTAGAGGTCTTTGTCTCAGTGAGTGATCTTCTGGTGTGGGCCACAACAAATTGTGAATATTCTTGCTGCGTTGTACCCAGTCGCTCTATGTTAATACTGTCACTTGAATTGGGGGGCAGTCGGGTGATAAGTATTTTGATGTTCACTGTGCTGAAAGAGAAATTAAACTTAAGGAAATATCCACAAATTCAACTGCTGCATTTTGTATAAATGCATATGAAGTCCTATGATGATATTTTATCTTGGACGTAAAAACAATTTCCAGTGAAAAAAAAATACACTTTTTCAAAAAATTTATTTTTATTATTTTTTAAATCAAAAACATTATCTGGGGGCTGGCGTGGTGGCTCAGTGGTAGAATGCTCGCCTAGCATGTGCAAGGCCCTGAGTTTTGATCCTCACTACCACATAAAAGTAAATAAAATAAAGGCATTGTGTCCAACTACAACTAAAAAACAAAAACAAAAACATTATCTGGGCATGGTGGTGCACACCTGTATTCTAAGCAACTTGGGAGGCTGAGGCAGGAAGGTCACAAATTTGAGGCCAGCCTCAGCAACCTAGCAGGGCCCTAAGCAACTCAAGGAGACCCTGCCTCAAAATAAAAATACACAGGATTTAGGATGTAGTGCTGTGTTAAAGTGCCCCTTGGGATATTAAAAAAAAAAAAATTAAATCGATACCTAATAATTCTAATAGGGTACAATGTGATATTCAACTATTGTAGACATTGTGTTGAATAGTATATCAGTTGGCAAAGTATGATTACTTCAGGAAAGTCAGAAAAATATATTAAACACCATTTTTTTTTTTCTTTTTGGTATTTAGGATTGAACCTGAACCTCATGCCTGCTAAGAATACCCTCCCACTGAGCTACCTTCCCAGTAGATAATCTACATTTTTTTTTTTTTTTTTTTTTTTTTTTTTTTTGGTACTGGGGATTGAACTCAGGGGCACTCGACCCCTGGGCCACATTCCTAGCCCTTTTTTGTATTTTATTAGAGACAGGGTCTCGCTGAGCTGCTAAGTGCCTCACCATTGCTGAGGCTGGCTTTGAACTCGCGATCCTCCTGCCTCAGCCTCCCAAAGTGCTGGGATTACAGGTGTGCGCCACTGCGCCCAGCTATTTGGCAACTTTTTGACTAATTATTTTTCTTTAGAAGTGGAGTCCAGTGCAAGGAAGGGGTGTGAACATTTTTTCGCTTTGCAAATTGTTGGGCGTATACCTGACTGCTTTGTAGAAAGGTGTTATCTGATTACACTGTCATTAGCGGTGAACAAAAATTTCAGTGGAGTCTTTGTTATTTCTTCAGATGGAAAATCACTAAATTTCTTAAAATTTGTGGAGTTCTTATATTATAAACAAGGTTGAACAGTTTTCCAAAAATCTTTTGACTGTTTGTGTCTCATAGTCTCTGTTCCTTTAGAAACTATTGATAAACTATTTCTTTCTATTGATAAATGTTCTTTGTCTCCTTTCTTGTTTGTTGTTGTTGTTTTGCTTTTTTTTTTTTTTTTTTTTTGGTACCAGGGATTGAACTCAGGGGCACTCGACCACTGGGCCACATCCCCAGCCCTTTTTTGTATTTTATTAGAGACAGGGTCTCACTGAGTTGCTAAGTGCCTCGCCATTGCGCCATTGCTGAGGCTGGCTTTGAACTCGCGATCCTCCTGCCTCAGCCTCCCAAGTGCTGGGATTACAGGTGTGCGCCATCATGCCCGGCCACCCCTACTTTTATTTATTTATTTATTTATCTTGAAGAAGGTCTTGCTGAGTTGCTTAGGGCCTCACTATGATTTCATCTTTAAAATCATTAATCCATGCATCCACTCAGCCCACACTCGTTGAATGAGACTTTGCCCCGGGTTTTGGAAGGGCAGGGTAATGAGGCAGATGCCCAGCGCCATGGGGTAGGTACTGTTACCATTCCCATTGTACGGATGGGAACACTGAGGCCCAGGAGGTAGCTGGCTGGCCTGAGGGCACATGGCCAGTGGCTACTCCTTGGCCAGCTTCATCATTTGCATGAGGTTCATCTCCCTGGGCTCTCAGCTGCATTTTTCCATATGGAAGGGAATGTTTTAATTTCGGGTGGCAACTTTTTCCTGTTTTTTTTTTTTTTCCCCCATTACCATTCTGGAAAAATCAAATGAGGAAACACCCTGGCCTATAGCTTAGGAAATACAGTATGTCCAAACACTGCCAGGAATAAAAGCTAACGTTGGTCTCTCAATGTTGAGTTTGATTTCCCACTTTCAAGAAATTAGGTAGGTAGGGCTCGGGTTGTGGCTCAAGGGTAGAGCACATGCTTAGTATGAGCAAGGGCCTGGGTTCACTCCCCAGCACCAAAAAGGAAAAAAAGAAATTATGCAGAATTGCCCCTTTTTGACTCCAAAATTAGAGTTTGTTAATACAACTTCTAACAAAAATCATGATAGCTGGGTACAGTGGTGCACACCTGTCATCCCAGCACTTGGGAGGCTGAGGCAGGAGGATTGCGAGTTCAAAGCCAGCCTCAGCAATGACAAGGCACTTATCAGCTCAGTGAGACCCTGTCTCTAATTAAATACAAAAAAAAGGGCTGGGGATGTGGCCCAGTGGTCGAGTGCCCCTGGGTTCAATCCCTAGTATCCCCCCAAAAAAATTCTTTATAAATTTCTATGTGAAACCTAAAGGATTCAGGGATTGGATTGATTGATTGATTGATTTTACTTATTTACTTCAGTACTAGGAATTGAACCCAGGGGCTTCTACCGCTAAGCTACATCCCCAGCCCTTTTTATTTTTTGAGACAGTATCTCACTAAATAGCCCAGGCTGACCTGAAATTTGTGATCCTCCTACCTTAGCCTCCTGAGTCTGGGATTACAGGCATTCGCCACCATGTCTGGCTTCTACCCACCTTTTTTGGGGGGTGGGGGTGGTACTGGGGATTGAACTCAGGTGCACTCGACCCTTGGGCCCCATCCCCAGCCCTAGTTTGTATTTTATTTAGAGACAGGCTCTCACTGAGTTGCTTAGGGCCTTGCTAAATTGCTGAGGCTGGCCTCCAACTTGTGATCCTCCTGCCTCAGCCTCCCTCCCCGCTGGGATTACAGGTGTGCACCACTGCTCCAGGCTGGGAGGTGGCTTGCTTTGTAGTCCCTCGAGGAGACTGGCTACAAACAAGCCCACTCTCCCTCTGTCTCCTGAAATAAGCATTGATTTTGTGAGCCTTGGTCTCATTGTAACATGAGTCCAGGCTTTGTAAGCTACTTTTTTTTTTTTTTTTTTTTTTTTTTTTTAAAAAGCCTGAATAACCTTTCAGCAAACCAAATCTTAAGTTCCAGCCCCCCATGTAAAACAGATCATAGTGAGGAGGGCTAGAACCCACCCTGCAGTAGCCTCTCCCCTGTCCCAGAGAGACCTCCAGGGGACCCTGAGTCAGTTACTGAGCCTTCTTACAGCAGGTCAGTGAGCTTTTCTGTACCTCAGTTTCCTCACCTGTAAAATGGGGCTCATAATAGGATCTTCCTCAGTGGGCTGCTGTTATTACATGTCAAGGGCTTGAACAGTACCTAGCACACTTTCTGGGGTCGCAGGCAGAGAACCCTGCTAGGAGGTAAACTCAGATCTACTTCCGCCTTCTCTGGGCATTCTTAGCTCATTTCAATTCAGCAGTCCCTAGACGACTCTATTCTGTGCCGAAAGGAGACTGTAGAGGAACTGATAAGTCCCCTCTTTCCTAGTCTCCTAAAGGGATTTGAGCTTCCCTAGAGGTTCCGATGACGTCGTGTGGGCGTGGCCTACTGTACTTGGGCCACGGAGTTGGGCTGCCTTGAATGGTCCAGTGATTGTGGACCAGAGAAGCAGTCAGGAACCTGAAAACCTTCCCTTCCCCAGGGATAATGCTGTGATTCAAGTTTGTATATCAAAGTATTTTACAATTAAAACCGTTGGCAAGGGCTGGGGTTGTGGCTCAGTGGCAGAGCGCTTGCCTCGCACGTGCGAGGCCCGGGTTCGATCCTCAGCACCGTGTAAACATAAATGCATCGCATTGTGTACAACTAAAGTAAATAAATAAATATTAAAAAAAAAAAAAAAAAAAACCGTTGGCAAGCAGGGCTCACAACTGTAATCCCAGTGATCTAGGAGGCTGAGGCAGGAGGATTGCAAGTCGGAGGCCAGTCTCAGCCACTTAGGTCCTAAGCCACTTAACAAGAGCCTGTTTCATTTTTTTTTTTTTTTTTTTAAATGGGAATGTAGCTCGGTAGTAAAGCACCGCTGGGATTAATCCCCAGTAACAAACGGAAAGAAAAACACGTGGTAACCCTAAAAAAAAGGAATGCAGCAGAGCTAGCGACTTGGAAAGGATATACTGAGGGCGTGAACACCATCTTCCAGGGTGCAGTGTTTGCCCTAACCACCCATCAACGGGTGGCATCCACCTGTTAATGCACAAGAACCGGATCTGGCAATCAAGGGGTGGCAGTGTGAGGGGATCCCCTCACCAACTGCCTTGGAAGAATTCGGGCTTCTCATCCACAGGGCTTTAGGCTCTATCGGTCCAGAGGTCCTCCATCCCAGAAGGCAGATGCTAAGCCGGGCGCCGTGGCGCACGCCTGTCATCCCAGCACTTGGGAGGCTGAGGCAGGAGGATCCAGAGTTCAAAGCCAGCCTCAGCAACGGTGAGGCACTTAGCAACTCAGTGAGACCCTGTCTCTAATCAAATACAAAAAAGGGCTGGGGATGTGGCCCAGTGGTGTAGTGCCCCTGAGTTCAATCCCCGGTACCACAATAAATAGATAAATAAATAAAATACAAAATAAGGCTGGGGATGTGACTCAGTGGTTGAGTGTCCTTGAGTTCAATCCCTGATACAAAAAAAAAAAAAAAAAAAGATTGCAATCCAATAAATGACATTCATTTCTTTAAAAAAAATTAAAAAGTATTTTTTCAAGCAGTTTCAGGGCCTCCCACTGTCCCCAAGGCTGTCCCGTGTGGTCTTTCCAAAACAGCATCACCATATTTCTTATGTGGCAGCTCAGGGTTCCCTACATGGCAAAGGCCATTTAATTCTTTTATTTTTTTTTTCTGTAGCTTTATTGAGACAAATTTGAAGTACAATAAAATGCATGTATTTGAAATATGCAATTTGACCAGTTTTTGACGTGTGGAACCAATACAATCAATATAAAAAGCATTTCCAGCCGGGCATGGTGGCGCAAGCCTGTCATCCCAGCAAATCGGGAGACTGAGGTAGGAGGATCGCGAGTTCAAAGCCAGCCTCAGCAAAAGTGAGGCCCTGGTCAACTCAGTGAGTCCCTGTCTCTAAATAAAATACAAAACAGAGCTGGGGATGATGCTCAGTTGTTGAGTGGCCGTAAGTTCAATCCCCAGTACCCGCCCCTCAAATACACACACACACACACACACACACACACATATAGACCTCCACCCCCACATGTCAACTATTCAAAAAATGGCACACTTATAAATATCTCAGAGGTCAAGGAAGAAAGCACAAGAAAAGTAAATAAAAAGTGCTTTGAACTAAGTGATAACAAAAGCTTAAAATATCAGGATCTCTGGGATGAAACAGTAACGCAGATGAACATTTATAATTTTTTTTTTTTTTTTTTTGTGGTACCAGGGATTGAACTCAGGGGCACTTGTCCACTGGGTCACATCCCCAGCCCTTTTTTTTGTATTTTATTAGAGACAGGGTCTCACTGAGTTGCTAAGTGCCTCACCATTGCTGAGGCTGGCTTTGAACTCGCGATCCTCCTGCCTCAGCCTCCCAAAGTGCTGGGATTACAGGCATGCGCCACCGTGCCCGGCAAACATTTATAATTTTAAGTATGTTCATTAGAAAGAAGCTAAAATAACACTCAAAATATTTTCAAATTATGTGGTAGGAAGGAAAAAATAAGAGTAGGAGCAGAAATACATGAAAATAGAGAAGAAATAATACAGCTACAATTTGACCAATGAGTCTAACCAAGAAAAAAGCAAGAACACAGAAATTCACATCAATGGAAAGGGAGCTATCAAAATAACCCTACAGATGCTAAATATATATTTAGGTGATATCACAATTGTATGCCAACATACGTGGTACCTTAAGTAACAGTCTATATTAGAGAAGGATCCATTTCTTTCTGCTGAGAAGAAAGTGGATTCAGTCATTGATGGATGAAATATACTATAGGTGTCTGTTAAGTCTAAATTTTCAATAGAGTTTTTTACTTCTGTAGCTTTTTTTTTTTTTTTTAATTCCTTGTACTGGGGATTTAACTCAGGGGCACTCAACCACTAGGCCATATCCCCAGCCCTATTTTGTATTTTATTTAGAGACAGGGCTTAGGGCCTCCCTAAATCGCTGAGGCTGGCTTTGAACTTGTGGTCCTCCTGCCTCAGTCTTGGAGCCACTGGGATCACAGGCATACGCCACCGCACGGGGCTCTATGGCTTCTTTATTTAGTTTTTGTTTGCAGGATCCATCCAGCGGTGACAGGCTCGTTAAAGTTACCCAGCATTATTGTGTTGTGGTCTATTTGATTTTTTTTTTTGTGTGTGTGCCAGGGATTGAACTAAGGGGCACTCGACCACTGGGCCACATCCCCAGCCCTTTTTTTGTATTTTATTAGAGACAGGGTCTCACTGAGTTGCTAAGTGCCTTGCCATTGCTGAGGCTGGCTTTGAACTGGCGATCCTCCTGCCTCAGCCTCCCAAGTGCTGGGATGACAGGTGTGCGCCACCACGCCTGGCTTCTATTTGATTCTTGACATTGAAGGCCATTTAATTCTTAGTCCCAGATCTGGGCTGGCATCATCTCTGCCACCTTCTGTTGGTTAAAGTAGGTCACAGGACCAGCCCAGATACAGTGTGGGAGGGGACTCCACACTAGGCACCCGCAGGGGTGGCCCCATTCATTGGGAGCCATATTGGAGACTGTCACCATAGTCCACTCTCTGCTCCCCAAAGCCTCTCTAACATGCAAAATGAACTTCCCTCCCATAAACCCCAGTGTCTTATCCAAATTCAGCCTCAGGCCTAGGCTTGGCGTCAAGTTTCTCATGAACTCCGTCTCTTCCAGTTATCAATGAGGCTCTTGGGTGTGGCTGCTCTCACGCTAAAGACCTGTGAACTGAAGAGACAAGTTCTCTGCCCCCACATGATACCCAAAGTGTCGCGATGAAACAGGAACCCGGACATCAGAACATACGCTCCCCATTCCGAAAGAGGGGAGACAGGACTGAGGGATGGAGCTCAGTGCAGAGCAGCCACTTAGCATGCGTGAGGCCCTGGGTTCCATCCTCAGCTCTGAGGAAGGAAAGAAAGGAAACTCAGTCGTCATGAGCCCCCTCACCCCGGAGAATCTACCATCCAGGGAAGATTAAATGGATCACAAGAATGAAGACTAGATCCAGGAGCAGTGGCGCACGCCTGTGATCCCAGCCACTCAGGAGGCTGAGGCAGGAGGATCCAAGGTTGGAGGCCAGCCTCAGCAACTTATCAAGGCCCTGCCTGAAAATAAAACATAAAAAGGGCTGGGGAGGGGCTGGGGCTGTGGTTCAGTGGTAGAGCGCGCTGCCTTGCATGTATGAGGGCACTGGGTTCGATCCTCAGTACCATAAATAAATAAATAAATAAAGGCTGGGGATGTGACTCAGTGGTCAAACCCCCTGGGTTCAATCCCTGGCAAAGGAAAAGGAAGGAAGAAATGGATATGACACCCAGACAGATTTTATCACTCTAGTGCCTGCACTTCTGAGGACCCATTCCTCTTTCCCAGAAATCACTGCCTTCCTTTAAATTGTCTACATCCTCCTTTCCCTCCTGAGGAGGATACAGAAGCTTCTTGATCTCACTGGGTATTTGAGTAGGGGAGGCTGAGGCAGGAGGATCACAAGTTCAAAGCCAGCCTCAGCAAAAGCGAGGCCCTGAGCAACTCAGTGAGACCCTGTCTCTAAGTAAAATACAAAATAGATTGAGGTTGGACAGGGAAAGTAGGGGACTCATAAACAGCCTTAGATAAACACAGGATTTAGAAATTCCTGGGTTTGAATCCTGGCTCCCCCAGTCACTGGGCTGTGTGACCTTGGGCAAATCACTACCCCTCTCTGCACCTCAGTTTCCTCAGTAGTAAAATGGAGAAGGCAATCCATACCTGGCTGGCTAATGCCACCCCAAGAACAGGCATCTGTGTGTCACGCATGCCTCTACTCAGTCAAGACCAGGCCCGTGA
Source organism: Tamias sibiricus (assembly GCA_025594165.1). NCBI lineage: Eukaryota > Metazoa > Chordata > Mammalia > Rodentia > Sciuridae > Tamias > Tamias sibiricus. The sequence continues at coordinate 25,552,109 of CM046675.1, read as the reverse complement.
CAGTCAGGCTGCGGCGTGGCAGGCTGAGGCCCACAGGCTCCACAGCCCCCTCCCAGTCTTCTTGTTCAACTGGAGCCACCATTAAACCTTAGGGGCTCCCAATCAAATCCTGGGGTTGCAGCTCCTCCAGAAGTCTCCAGGACTGGCGGTCCCCATCACCCTAGTGACAAGCTGGGCTGCTTTGCCAACTCCCTGGGTCCCAGTGGAATTTTCTTTTTTCTCTTTCCTGGTCACATTCTTTTTTTTTTTTTGTATTGGGGATTGAACTCAGGGGCACTCGACCACTGGGCCACATCCCCAACCCTTTTTTGTATTTGATTAGAGACAGGGTCTCACTGAGTTGCTAAGTGCCTCGCCATGGCTGAGGCTGGCTTTGAACTGGCGATCCTCCTGCCTCAGCCTCCCAAGTGCTGGGGTGACAGGCGTGCGCCACCACGCCCTGGCCTCTAAAGCACTTTTAATATGTTAATCCCCATGCCTGACCTCTGAGCTAGATGCTATCATTAGCCTCTATTCCATGGGCTAGGAATGGAAGGCACAGAGACACAGAGGTCATCAATAAATGGCCAAAGCTCACACAGCCAGGAAGCAGCAGTGCTGGGATTTCAACCCAGGTCACCTGGCTCCAGAGCACTGTGTTATTTATTGCCTGGTCGCCAATGCACACGCCTGGACTCCCAGGGGCTCAGGAGGCTGAGGTTGAAGGATGGCACATTCAAGGACGGCCGCTTCAGCAAGCTGGTGAGGCCCTAAGTAACTTAGTGAGACCCTGTCTCAAAACAAGAAATAAAAAGAGCTGGGTAAATAAATATAAGAAAAAAAATGGGCTGGGGTTGTGGCTCAGCGGTAGAGCGCTTGCCTTGCATGTGCGCGGCCCCGGGTTGGATCCTCAGCACCACGTAAACATAAATGCATTGCATTGTGTACAACTAAAAGTAAATAAATAAATATTAAAAAAAAAAAGAGAGAGAGAGCTGGGGATGTAGCTCAGCTGTAAAGGGCCTCTGGGCTCAATCCCTAGTACCAAAAACCAAACAAAATTAAAAAAAAAAAAAAAAACACAGTGCGTGGTGTTAATTATTACCCTGTGCCAGGGTTGCTGAGAACTTTCTTTCTCCTGTTTATTTTTTTAAAATATATTTCTTAGTTGTAGGTGGACATATACCTTTATTTTATTTATGTGGTGCAGCCCCTCTCCTGTTTATTTTTTTCTCAAAGTAAACTAGTGTTTGTTTTACCTTCTCCTGCCTCTGGTACTAGGGATTGAATGTAGGGGTGGTCTACAACTGAGCTACATATCCAGCCCTTTTAATTTTTTTTATTTTGAGACAGGGGCTTGCTGAGTTGCTGAGGCTGGCCTCAAACTTGTGATCCTCCTGCCTCAGCCTCCATAGTTGCTGGGATTACAGTTGTGCCCCACTCAGACCACTAGCATTTGTTTTTATAATAATAAAAATAGTATTAATATAAATACATTGTTTATTTATATAATATCAATGTAAATATTAAATATAAAATAATATTTAATAATAATGATAAAATACATACTCATAAAATATGCAGAAAAAAATTTATGCATAAGTAAAGAATATCTGGAATTTCCACTCCATAACCCTCACCAGAAATCACATGTTGGGGTCCTCTCTGCAGATAAATAGTTACTATACCAAGTGAGATAAGACCATTTATGCATAATAACATCTCACAGTTGTGGTGCCCGCCTGTAATTCCAGCTACTCGGAAGCTGAGGCAGGAGGATCACAGATGTCAGGCTGTCCTGGGAAATTCTGCAAGACTGTCTCAGAAATGGGTGGGGGAATCCAGGAAGGTTGGGGATGAAATTCAGGGGTAAAATGCCATTGGGTTTATTCTCTAGTACTAGAGGGGGAAAAAAAAGAAGGAAGGAAGGAAGGAAGGAAGGAAGGAAGGAAGGAAGGAAGGAAGGAAGGAAGGAGAACAAAAGAAAGAGGAAAAAATTGTAGAATAAAATAAGTGTTATTTATTTTATTTTATTTACCTCTACAGTTCTGAGAGAAAGATCCAGAGTTCGCACCAGGAAGTGCTGAGCTGGGTTCACATTCCCTAGCTCTTCCTCGGCCTAACCATGACCTTGGGCAAATTGCTTAAACTAAATTTCAGTCTTCCCTTCTGCAAAATGGGTCTGAAAATAGCCCAACCTCATAGGGCAGGCCTGAAAATTCAGTGAGATAAATAGGAGAAATGTGCGCAGCCCTGTTCCTGGCATCCCGTGAATGCACATCAAAATTGTAGCTTTGACGACGGGTGCGCTCCTCAAAATTGGTGAAGCAACCACGGCCAAATTCTGGCGTTGGAGAGAAGGAGAGGGTAAAGAATACAGATGGGGACAGCCGGGCGCCGTGGCACATGCCTGTCATCCCAGCACTTGGGAGGCTGAGAAAGGAGGATCGCGAGTTCAAAGCCAGCCTCAGCAAAGGCGAGGCACTTAGCAACTCAGTGGGACCCTGTCTCTAATAAAATACAAAAAAAAAAAAAGGGCTGGGGATGTGGCCAAGTGGTCCAGTGCCCCTGAGTTCAATCCCCAGTACCAAAAAAAAAAAAAAAAAAAAAAAAAAGAATACAGATGGGCCGTGGTGGCGCAAGCCTGTCATCCCAGCGGCTCAGGAGGCTGAGGCAGGAGGATCGCAAGGTCAAAGCCAGCCTCAGCCGCCAGCCTCAGCCAAAGGGAGGCTCTAAGCAACTCAGTGAGACCCTGTCTCTAAGTAAAACACAAAACTGGGCTGGGGATGTGGCTCAGTGGCCAAGTGCCCCTGAGTTCAATCCCTGGTACCCCCACCCCCCCCCCCACCCCCGAAAAAAAAAAAAAAAAAAAAACATACAGAGGGGAGCTGGGGGTGGGGTTCGGTGGCAGAGCGCATGCTCAGCACGCAGAGGCCGTACTATTTCATCCCCAGCAGCCCCGCACATAAGAAATAAATAAATAACCATCTAACACAGCTCTTCTGAGGTCTGGGACACCAAACCTGAAAAAGCAAAAGCCTGGGAGCGTCTCCCAGCCAGGGTCGGGAGGTGCGCATGCGCCGGGATCTCCCGCGGCTGCCTGCGCGGGGAGCCGAGGCTGCGGGGAGCTGCGGGTTCCAGCCGGGCCGGGGCCGGCCGGGCCCTGCGGTGCGGAGGAGGCCGCCCGGTGTGCTCCTCCACCCGGCTCTGCAACTGGCCTGCGTCTCCTCCCTCCAAGTAAATAGGTGCTGCTATTCCCGGCGAGGCCCAGGATAAAAATACCTGGCTTTGCTTTGGAGGATTTTTTTTTTTTTTTTTTTTTTTTTTTTTAAAGCCATGAAAATGACAGGGCAGTCGCGGTCTATTTTAGGTGAGGGCCTTTGGCCTGCGTTCAAAGTCAAGGCCCCGAGGAGGCCTCCTTAGAAGCAGGTCGCCGCACGGTTTGCACACGCTCACCTCGTTCCCAGGAGGCGGAGCCGCCCCAGGCCTCTCCCCCCCCCCTTAGGAATCCCGCCTGGGGTGGCACTGGGGTGCGGGGAATGCGCCCCGACTTCCCTATCAATCAGCATCTGGGACGGGCTGGGTGTTTCCATCCTCAGTGACCCCCCCCCCCCCCCCGGGTGCTTTCTGGAGGCCCAGCAAGACTGTCCAGGGGAAGGACTTAAGTTTGAACTTGGTTCCCCCACCACCAGGGCCCTCACCAGCTCTGTGACCTTAGGCAGGTAACATCACGTCTCTCCCTTGTTTTCTGATTAGCAAAACAGAGATCATAAAGCCCGACTGTATTTTAAAGTAACTAGCACGTCTGTGTGGTGGCTATCACATCCAGACAAACAGGAATTGTCAGAATCCATGGTTGATGGGTAACACATACTCGAGTTCTCTGTATTTCAAACCTTCAGAGTCATTTCGTGATGCTAAGAATCGCTAGCAGTTCTATGGGACGTGGCATGTGCCGGGTGCTGTTCTAGATGGTTCAACCTGATGTGTCATTACAACCTGGTGAAGTAGGCGCTATGTTTTTCCCATTTTGCAGATGAGGAAACCTAAGATTCAGAGGTGAAATGCTTTACCCAGTGTCCTCAGTTATCAAGTGGCGGAACCAAGAATCAAGTCTACACAGTTAACCATTGCACGTAGTTAACCACAAGACACATGTGCCTTTTAGAATTTACAACTAATATCTTGATGCTCAGATAATGCTAATCGGTGAGGACAACGCCAATTAGGATGGTCACAAAGTCTCATCATTGTGAACACTTTATTTTATTTATTTATTTTGAGACAGGGTCTCAACAAATTGCTTAGGGCCTTGCTAATATCCAGAGGCTGGCCTCAAACTTGCAATCCTCCTGCCTCAGCCTTCCCAGTTACTGGAATTACAGATGTGTTCCACCTTTCCAGGCTGCAAAGACTCTTAAGAGGTCACCCGGTGTCTGTGGAATAACAGTGTCAAGAATACACCAAAAACAGAGCCAGGCGCGTTGGCGCACGCCTGTGATCCCAGCACTTGGGAGGCTGAGGCAGGAGGATCAAGAGTTCAAAGCCAGCCTCAATGGGCTGGGGTTGTGGCTCAGCGGCAGAGCGCTCGCCTCGCATGTGTGCGGCCCGGGTTCGATCCTCAGCACCACGTAAACATAAATGCATTGCTTTGTGTACAACTAAAGTAAATAAATAAATATTAAAAAAAAAAAAAAAGCCAGCTTCAACAATGGCGAGGCATTTAGCAACTCAGTGAGACCCTGTCTCTAATAAAAATACAAAAAAAAAAAAAAAAAGGACTGGGGATGTGGCCCAGTGGTCGAGTGCCACTGAGTTCAATCCCTGGTACCAAAAAAAAAAAAAAATACAAAAAAGGGCTGGGGGGGCTGGGGTTGTGGCTCAGTGGTAGAGCGCTCGCCTAGCATGTGTGCGGCCCGGGTTCGATCCTCAGCACCACGTAAAAATAAATGCATTGTGTACAACTAAAAGCAAATAAATAAATATTAAAAAAAAAGGGGGGGGGGGGGCTGGGGAAGTGGCCCAGTGGTCGAGTGCCACTGAGTTCAATCCCTGGTACCAAAAAACAAAACAAACACCAAAACATTTGAGTAGTAGTTAGTAAATGTTTGACTTTGTCCAACCTGGTACAGAAGAATCTGTCTTCTCCTGTAGCTTCTCTTATTTAGGACAATGGCGATCCTTTTATATGATTTCGTCATTTGAATGTTTCTTTCTGCCTTTGACTGTTTGTCCATTGGGTTCTTAGTGTCTTCATTTTGATTTTTAGACTCTATTACAGAAACCAATCCTTCATCTGCAAATTGAATTATTTTCTCCCAGTTTGTCATGTGACCTTTGATTTTGTTTAAGGTATTTATTACAATGCAGAAAGTTCACTTTTACGTAAGGGAGTTTATCAGTCTTTTATGGCTTCTGACATTCACTATTGTACTTACAAATGGAGGTTTCCCCTGTAATTTAAATATATATATATATATATATATGTATATATATATATATATACTTTTAACTTTCCCATGTTTCTCTCTATGGTTGGTTTGGTTTGGTTTGGTTTGCTACTAGTAGGGATGGACCCAGGGATGCATTATCACTGAACTATATAGCCCCAGCCCTTTTTATTTTTTGAGTTGAGGGTCTCACCAAGTTGCGAGGCTGGCCTCCAACTTTCCATCCCCCTGCTTCAGTCTCCTGAGTTGTTGGGATCAAAGGCATGCACTGCTTTGCTCAGCAGGGTTTTATTTATTTTTTTTATTTTTATTTTTTTTTTTATTTTTGTGGTCTTGAGGTTGGAACCCAGGCCCTCATGCATGCCAAGCACATTCTGTACCACTGAACTACACCCTTGGGCCCAATGGCTTCATTTTTTTATATTTAAATTTTTCATTCATTTGGACCTCATTTTGGCATAACTTGCAGGGTAAATGCTAGGAAAATATCACTTTGGTCTTGTAGCTCTACGCGCCTGCTACTTCCACACGTGACATGGTGTCATTTCCATCCTTGGGTCCAATTTTTTTTTGTTTATTGGTACCGGGGATTGAACTCAGGGGCACTCGACCACTGGGCCACATGCCCAGCCCTTTTTTGTATTTTACTAGAGACAGGGTCTCACTGAGTTGCTAAGTGCCTCGCCATTGCTGAGGCTGGCTTTGAACTCAGGATCCTCCCGCCTCAGCCTCCCAAGTGCTGGGATTACAGGCGTGTGCCTCCGCGCCCGGCTCCCTTGGGTCCAATTTTAATTGAGAAATTTGGCCTTAATTTGGTGTATTTGTGTCCAGGGCCACAAATCTGGTGACTGAGAACAACAGAAATGTATTTTCTTGCGGTTCCGGAGGCTGGAGGTCTGAAATCTGGGTGTCAGCAGAGCCATTTTCCCTGAGTCTGGAGAAAATCCCCTCTTGCCTGTCTTGTAGCTTCTGGTGATACTGGCAGTCCTTGGCATTCCTTGAGTATAGCCATGTCACTCCAGTCTCTGCCTCTGGTGTCACATGGCCTTCTCTCCCTGTCTCTGCCTCCACCCCCCCTTTTTTTTTTGTACCAGGGATTGAACTCAGGGGCACTCAACCACTGAGCCACATCCCCAGCCCTGTTTCGTGTTTTATTTAGAGACAGGGTCTCACTGAGTTGCTTAGCGCCTCGCTTTTTGTGGAGGCTGGCTTTGAACTTGTGATCCTCCTACCTCAGCCTCCCGAGCTGCTGGGATGACAGGCATGACAGGCATGCCCCCTCCACCCCCCCCCCACCTCCAACTCCCATCGCTGGGCTGTCTTCCCTTATTATAAAGAGATCAGTGATATGAGATTAGAGCGCTCCCTATTCCACTACCGCATGATCAAATCTACAAAGAAGCTGTTTCCAAATAAGTCACGTTCATAGGTTCTGGGGGTTGAGATTTCAACATAACTTTTTGGGGAACATGATTTAACCCACAACAGTCATTTCTTCAAAATTGTCTCCTTCCACAGGCCATAGCATAGGGCTGGGGAGGTAGCTCAGTGGGTGGAGCCACGGCCAAGAGTGTGCAAGGCCCAGGGTGTTCATCCTCAGGACTGCAAAAAGGAAAAAAAAAATAAAAATAAAAAAAGGCAGAAGAAGGAGGAAAAGAAGAGGCCAGACCAGTGTGGTGGCACATGCCTAGAATTCCAGCAACCCAGATGGCTGAGGCAGGAGGATCACAAGTTCAAGATTAGCATGGGCAACTTAGAGAGATCCTGTCCCAAAATTTAAAAAAAAAAAAAAAAGTTTTTTAAAGGGGCTGGGGGCATAACTCGGTGGTGGAGCACCCCGGTTTCAATCCTCAGTACCATTAAAAAAAGAAGAAGAAGAAGAAGAAGAAGAAAGAAAGAAAAATCCATAGGATAAATCATTAAAAAAAAAAAAAATCAGCAATGGTGAGGCACTTAGCAACTCAGTGAGACCCTGTCTCTAATAAAATACAAAAAAGGGCTGGGGATGTGGCCCAGTGGTTCAATCCCTGGTACCACAAAATAAATAAATAAATAAATAAATAAATAAATAAATAAAAATAAAAATAAAAAATAAATTAATTAATTAATTAATAAATTAAAAATCATAATATAGAAAGAGTTCTGTCCTTTAAAATTCTCCAGAGCTGGGAGTTAACCTCAGTGGCAGAGTGTATACTTAGTATGTTCAAGGTCCTAGGTTCTATCCCCACCCCGCTAAATAAATAAATAAATGGAAATTCTTCTAAGCCACCATCGCAATAATAACTGTCACGGTAAAATCACTAAAAATAAAAACAGCTTCAAAATAAACAGGCAAGTCAGGCACAGTGGCGCACGCCTGTCATCCCAGTGGCTCGGGAGGCTGAGGCAGGAGGATCGCGAGTTCAAAGCCAGCCTCAGCAATGGCGAGGCCCTTAAGCAACTCAGTGAGACCCTGTCTCTAAATAAAATACAAACTAGGGCTGGGGCTGGGGCCCAGGGGCCGAGTGCCCCTGAGTTTCATGCTGGCAAAGGTGTAGTGAAACTGAGCTGCCGGTGTCGGTTTTATTGGTGCCCTTGGCTGTATAGATCAAGGGCCATAAAAATGTACCAGTTGATCAAGTTGTTGAGCTGCTCGGGCAATAGACGGCAGCAATCATCTCAAGTGTGGGAGAGCTACTTGACAAGGCAGGGAAAAGCAACACGGGCTGGATCCTTATTCGAAGCCAAGCTCTTTTCATATCTTATCTCATTTAATGCCCTCCACAGCCTCGTGAAATCTCAACCCCCAGAACCTATGAACTTCATGCTCTATTTACAGATAAGGAAACCAAAGTTTCTGGGAGGTGAGGCCCCTGTCAAGGTCACATAGCTTGTAAATGACAGAGCTGGGCTCTGGTCCTAGATGATCCAGTTTCGTAGCCACGATTCTTCCGTCTCCCGGCGGCTGTGCGTGAGGCCGAGCACCGTGACCTCTCCTCCAGCCCAGCGCACCCACCGGCCAGGTGTGGGAGCCAAGGGGTTTGCGCGGAAGGATCTCCACCGTTTTCTAAGCTCTGAGCGTTTGTGGCTCTGGGTGGCTGTAAATAAAGCTCAGGAAAGGCGAATGCTGAACAGAGTAAGAAGTGTGCAGAAAATAGGAGACACGCTGCGTTTCCCCCTTTAGCTACGGGGCTTTGGGCCAAGATGAGTCTTTCTTTGGGATTTTCGTGTTGAGTAGATTGGTGTTTTCTTAATTAAGATCAACTGCTTGATATTTGAATGCCTATTTATTTATTTATTTATTTTTTTTTTTTTTGTACCAGGGATTGAACTCAGGGGCACTCGACCACTGGGCCACATCCCCAGCCCTTTTTTGTATTTTATTTAGAAACAGGGTCTCATTGAGTTGCTAAGTGCCTCGCCATTGCTGAGGCTGGCTTTGAACTCGCGATCCTCCTGCCTCAGCCTCCCAAAGTGCTGGGATTACAGGCGTGCGCCACCGCGCCCGGCTTGAATGCCTGTTTATTTATTGAACAAAAATACAGGTTCTATGTCTGGAAGTTCCTTGTAAATCTTCTCCTTGTTTGAAGTCATATCCAAATAACTAGTTATTTTGTTTATTATTATTGTTATTATTATTATTGGTATCATTTTATTATGTGGGACTGGGGATAGCACCCCCAGAGGCAATGTCCCACTGAGCTACATTTCCTGCCCCCCCTTTTTTAATTTTGAGAGAAGCTGGATGCAGCGGTGCACATGTGTAATCCCAGCGATTCGGGAGGCTGAGGCAGGAGGATCGAAAGTTCGAGGCCAGCCTCAGCAATTTAGCAACTCAGTGAGACTCTCTCTCTTAAAAAAAAAAAAAAAAAAAAAAAAAAAAAAAAAAAAAAAAAAAAAAAAAGCTGGGGATGTGGCTCAGTGGTTGAGTGCTCCTGGGTTCTATTCCCACTACCAAAAAAAAAAAAATTTTTTTTTTTTTTTTTTTTTTTTGAGAGCAGGTGTTGCTAAATTGCCCAGGCAGTCCTCAAACTAGATCTTCCTGACTCAGTTTCCTGAGCCACTCAGATTACAGGTGGGCACCACCAAGCCCGGACCTTTTGTATGGGGGTGTGGCAGGGTAGTTCTGGGGTTGAACTCAGGGGCTGCTATGTGCTGAGCACACATTCTACCCCTGATCTATATCTCCAGCCCCTTAATTCTACGAATCTGATCATAGTAGCTAAGTGTTGCCGCCTGCAGCAACGATACTGCGGGAAAGAATTCAGAGGCAGACTGGGAATGAGTAGGCTCTTTATTCTTGCTTCTTCTGCTGACTTCTCTCTCCAACTCCAACCCCAACCACCCTCTCGCCAGCCCTACCTGGTTAAATACTCTTCACCTTAACAAGTATACACGTGTCACAAGCTCAACTTACAGGTGCGTCACACAGTGTTCACGGGCACAGAAAGATTCTTAGTTGATTGCATTAAGGTCAGGAGAAAATGATTAAACGCCTCCTCTTTGGCTCTCAGCCAGCCGCCATCTTAGCTACCTCCTCATTAAGGCTCTTACAGCTAAGGTCAGGCCTTTTGTCACATCTTTACTCTTTTCTTTCTGGAGAGGTAGGTGAAAGGGCACAGATTTAAGCTGAATATCTGGGGACAGTATCTCCAACCATTGATCAAAATTGTTTATTCTAGCCTGGTGTGGCGGCGCACACCTGTCATCCCAGTGGCTCAGGAGGCTGAGGCAGGAGGATGGCAAGGTGGAGGTCAGCCTCAGCAACTTAGTGAGGCCCTAAGCAACTCTGTGAAACCCTGTCTCTAAATAAAATACAAAATAGGGCTGGGGATGTGGCTCAGTGGTTGAGTGCCCTTGAGTTCAATCCCCCAGCACCCCAAAAAACACCAACCACACAAGACCCCCAAACTCTTCACTTCTCACTGGCTTCAGTATTCTAGGGCCAATGTCTGCTTCTAAGGCTTGCAAATATTGCCAAGAGTAGTGCAATGATAACCAAGTTCTCACACCTACCGAAGCTGGTCTGTGGGGTTGGTCAACTGGCTTCTCCTGGGAATCCACAGGAGCTTCAGAGGCTGGTGGGTTGAAGCAAGTTATCTGAGGGCCCCAGGTCACACCTTGACCTCCATTGGTCATTGGGGATCAGAACGGGCCCCTTGAGTTCAGGTTCAGGGCCGTCTTCCTCTGGACAGGTCTGCAAGCCCCTCGCTCCATGATCTCCACCTGTGCTGGGAGGACTCAACATTCATTTCCAGAGAGCAGCTCCATGGCTCGTGGCTGGGGCATCTCCAGTCTTGCCTCAGCGTGGGGGCGGGATGGAGCCAGGAGGCAGCGGACAGAAAAATTCCCAGACGCTCAAGTCTCTGATAAGGAAATGGCGTAGTATTTGCATAGAACCTACTGCAGTCCTCCTGTATACTTTTATTTATTTTTTATTTATTGGTCCCGGGGATTGAACTCTCTATTTTATTAGAGACAGGGTCTCACTGAGTTGCTAAGTGCCTCGCCATTGCTGAGGCTGGCTTTGAACTCGCGATCCTCCTGCCTCAGCCTCCCAAGTGCTGGGATGACAGGCATGCGCCACCGCGCCCGGCTCCTGTGTACTTTTAATTGTCTCTAGATGTCTTACTCCTAAAACAATGTAAACAATATATAAATAGTTGTTAGACTGTATTGTTCAGGAAATAAGGGCAAAGGTGATGTGGTGGCCAAGTGTGTAATTCCAGGGACCGGGAAGGCTGAGGCCAGAGGATCGCAAGTTCAAGACCAGTGTTGACAACTTAGTGAGACTGCGACTCAAGATGAAAAGTAAAATAAAAAACAGGGCTGGGGATGTAGCTCAGAGGTGTATACACACACACACACACACACACACACACACACAGAGAGAGAAAAGTAAAGTGTATACTGATACTATGCACACAATTTTCTTTTCTTCTTTCTCTCTTTTTTCTCTTCTTTTTCTTTCTTTCTGTTTCTTTTTCTTCTTTTTTTTTTTCAGAGTATTTTCACAGATACTGAGTTACAAGTGATAGAAAAATTGCTGACACTATTAGAACTCTGTTACAAGTGATAGAAAAATTGCTGGGTATGGTGGTGCACACCTGTAATCTCAATGCCTTATGGGGTGCACAGGCTGAGGCAGGAGGAGGGATCACAAGTTCAAAAAACAGCTTTGGCAATTTAGCAAGACCCTATCTCAAAATCAAAAAAAAAAAAAAAAAAAAAAAAAGATAAAGGCCTGGTGGTGTAGCTCAGTGGTAGAGCGCCTGTGGGTTTAATCCTCAGTAACACACACACACACACACACACACACACACACTCAACAAAGCAACTGATAGAAACCCTAACTCAAGGGTTTTAAGCCCATTAAAAGGGAATATAATGAATATAATGTTGTGTGGAACTGAGGAGCCCAGGTCCACACGTTGCAGTCCAGGGTGGTTTCAGGGTAGAACAGATGTCAACAGGCCTGGTTGAGACTACTTCTCAGCCGGTCCAGTGGCACACGCCTGTCATCCCAGCACTTGGGAGGCTGAGGCAGGAGGATCGCGAGTTCAAAGCCAGCCTCAGCAATGGTGAGGCACTTGGCAACTCAGTGAGACCCTCTAATCAAATACAAAAAATGGCTGGGGACGTGGCCCAGTGGTTGAGTGCCCCTGAGTTCAATCCCCAGTACCAAAAAACAAAAACAAAAACAACAAAAAAAGACTACTTCTCAGGCCCTATGAACTTGATTGGGTTCAGCTCTTACTGAGAGGCAGCAATGGAGAACTTATAAAAATACACAAATAATGCATCAATAGATGACTATTAATACGGCAATAGATAACTAATACAATGATCCCCTGGGGGTGGGGCCTGTGTCCACCCCTGAACCAATCAGTGACCAGGGGTGTGGTCTGAGTCCCAGCTCAACAGGCAAGCAGAGAGTAGGGGAGGGGCGGGTCCCCAAACTTTTGTTATGAGAAGAAAGGAAGGCAAACAATGAAGTCTTCTATATGCAACCACTTCAAACAAGGGTGAGGCCGAGGTGGAGGACGACTCAAGGGCTTCCCAGCCCCTTCCTTTGAGCCAGGCATTATATTCAACAGACCAGACTCCTTTTTCTTGCGCATGTGCAGACACTGTGTTAGTTATCTCTTGCTGCCTAACAAATCACCCCAAAACTCAGCAGCTAAAACAACAAGCATTTCTTATACTGCAGCTTATCAGGAAAAGAAATCCAGGTTCAGCCTGCGGTTCTGGCTTGGGGTGTTTCCTGAGGTTGGAGTCAGCAGAGACCTCAGTTATTTAAGGCTTGACCAGGCTGGAGAAGCTACTTCTAATCTGTGTGTGTGTGTGTGTGTGTGTGTGTGTGAGAGAGAGAGAACACGACCCAAAAGAGCCAGAAAGAGCCGGAAGTCACACTATTTTTTTTTCTTCTTCTTTTTGTTTAAACCTTGGGTGTTTTTGCTGGGCACAGGGGCACACACCTGTAATCCTAGCAACACTGGAGGCTGAGGCAGGAGGATCGCAAGTTTAAGTCCAGCCTCTGTAATTTAGTGAGACCCTGTTTCAAAATAAAAAGGGCTGGGGATGTAGTTCAGTGGCTGAGTGCCCCTGGGTTCAACCCCTAGTACTGGAGAAGAAAAAGGAGAAGGAGAAGGAGGAGGAGACAGTATCTGTTTAATCTTTGGGGTCTTCTTTCTCCCTCTCTTCTCCTTCCCTCCCATCTGCTCCCCTCTCTCTCCTTTTTTGGTGCTGGTCTAGGGCCTCATGCATGGTAGGCAAGCACCCTACCTCTGAGATACACCCACTAGAGTATTTTGTTAGCAGTACTGGGCATTGAATCCAGAGGTAATCTACTAATGAGCCACATCTCCAATCCTTCCTATTTCTGTTCCTATTAAAAGAAAAATATGTATATATACGTATATACATATATGTATAACAGATATTAATTTATATATACACACACATGTGCATATATATACATATATATTTTTTTAAATATTTATTTATTTACTTTAGTTGTACACAATGCAATGCATTTATGTTTACGTGGTGCTGAGGATTGAACCCGGGCTGCGCACGTGCGAGGTGAGCGCTCTGCCGCTGAGCCCCAGCCCCAGCCCCCATATATATTTTTATATTAATTTATATACACACATATATGCACATATGTATATATATAAATTAATATACATAAATTAATATCTTTTAATATAAATGTATATTAAGCTCAGTGCTACATGCTAAGAGATCAGGATGGTAGGCTATGACAAAAATAAATAAGGTCCTCATCCCAGAGATTGAGAGATGCTTAAGCTACTTTTAATTTTTTATTTTTAAATCTCTATTTAATTTATTTATTTTGATGTGGTGCTGAGGATCAAACCCAGTGCCTCACACCTGCTAGGCAAGCTCTCTACCATGGAGCCACAATCCCAGCCCCACTTCCTATTTTTGAAACTGACATATTTCTTACTTTAAATTATTAAAAACATATATTTTTTGGCAGTGCTTGGTATTGAACCCAGAGATAATCTACCACTGAGCTACATACTCAGCCCTTTTTATTTTGAGACAGGTTCTAAATTGCTGAGGCTGGCTTCAAACTTGTGATCCTCCGGCCTCAGACTCCCGAGTGACTAGGATTGCAGACATGTGCCACCATCCTGGCCTAGAGTCTGTCTTTAAAAAAAAAAAGAAAGAAAAAAAAAAAAAAAAAACAAAAGGTGCTGGGAATGTAGCTTGGTGGTAGAATGCCTAGGTTCAATCTCCAGTACTGCAAAACAAACAAACAGCTGGGCATGGTGGCGCATGCCTGTAATCCCAGCATTTGGGAGAGGCTGAGGCAGGAGGATCTCGAGTTCAAAGCCAGCCTCAGCAATGGCGAGGCAGTTAGCAACTCAGTGACACCCTGTCGCTAATAAAATACAAAAAAGGGCTGGGGATGTGGCCCAGTGGTCGAGTGCCCCTGAGTTCAGTCCCCGGTACCAAACAAACAAACGAATACGTTTAATTCCATAACTCCCACTTTACAAACACAATGCAAATTTATTATCCTCTTTCCAAGATTTACAGGATTTATTTTAAAATGTAATTCTTGGGTGTGGAAAATTATCATTTTCAAACATGACTTCAGCAATCTCTCTAACATCCATAGGAATTTTAGTAACTCCACCAGTTTCCCATCAAGAGGTGGAGTCTGTTTCCTTCCCTCAACTCTGCTTTTCTTTTCTTTCTTTTTTTTTTTTTTTTTTTTGCACTGGGGATTGAATCCAGAGGCTTTTTACCACTAAGCCACATCCCCAGCCCTTTTTATTTTTAATTTTGAGACAGGGTCTGGCTAAGTTGCTTAGGGCTTTGCTGAATTGCTGAGGCCGGCTGGAACTTGTGATCCTCCTGCCTCAGCCTCCTGATTCATTGGGATTAAAGGTACTGGCCTCCCCTTGCCTCTGGGTGGCTGGTGAATGCATTGACCAGGTGGGAGGGAGTGATGCTAGGCAAGTAGGTCCCCAGATGCTTCTGCAGTGTTGGTTGGAGCTCCGAGGCTGTGTGTAGGAATTTTTTTTTAATATTTATTTATTTGCTTTTAGTTGTACACATTTATGCATTTATTTATTTATTTATTTATTTATTTTTATTTTTTTGTGTGTGGAACCAGGGATTGAACTCAGGGGCACTCGACCACTGGGTCACATCCCCAGACCTTTTTTGTATTTTATTTAGAGACAGGGTCTCACTGAGTTGCTAAGTGCCTCACCATTGCTGAGGCTGGCTTTGAACTTGCGATCCTCCTGCCTCAGCCTCCCAAGCCGCTGTAATTATAGGTGTGTACCATAGCACCTGGCTCAATGTATTTTCTATAACTTGTTTGGGGAGATCTTTCCAAGGCTCTAAGACCCTTCTGTTATGTCTTCAGGGTCGTCTACATAATTTGTGAAATTCAGCACAAAATGAAAATGTCAGTGTTCAGGGGAGGCCATTCAAAGCAATAAAATATTGGGCTGGGGATGGATCTTAGTGGGAGAGCACTTGCCTAGCATCGTGAGGCCCTGGGTTCCACCCCTGCACTGCAAAATCCAAAAACATTCCACCATAACCACACAAAAACAGAGTACTAAATATAGAACTTTCTCCATCCTTCCATGATCTCTCTTTCTCTTTTTGGTACTGGGGATTGAACTCAGGGGCACTCGATCACTGGGCCACATCCCCAGCCCTTTTTTGTATTTTAGTAGAGACAGGGTCTCACTGAGTTGCTAAGTGCCTCGCCATTGCTGAGGCTGGCTTTGAACTCGCGATCCTCCTGCCTCAGCTTCCCAAAGTGCTGGGATTACAGGCGTGCGCCACCGCGCCCACCTGAATTTGTGTTTTGTAAACTAAGATCCATGGGACAAAGGAATCTGTACCTAGTCTACCTATTACTTCTTCTTCACCTCCCTGGAGGCTCTGGCTGCTGATCCTCTTTCTGAGACTTTTCCCCACCCTCACCCCATGCTACCTGGCTCTCTCCCACCTCCCACTCAAGTACCATCCTGCACCATGGTCGGAATCCCCCAAGTGTCACTCTCCACCCTGAGTTGGGATAGGGTTCTGGTGGGGAGGGGAGAATGGCTTCCCCACCCCCAACCCAGCTCAGAAATCCAGCAGCTGGTGGGAGGGGGGACAGGGAGCCAGCTGCTGGGTGCGCACAGGCCCCCGGTCTGCCCTCTCCCTGAGAGTACCCCTTGCTGTGGGGAGGACAACACTATGCTAAGATGTCATCTCACACCAGTCAGAATGGCAGTTATCAAGAATACAGACAACAGCCGGGTGCGGTGGCGCATGCCTGTAATCCCAGCACTTGGGAGGCTGAAGCAGGAGGATCGTGAGTTCAAAGCCAGCCTCAGCAATGGCGAGGCACTTAGCAACTTAGTGAGACCCTGTCTCTAAATAAAATACAAAAAAAAAAAGGTCTGGGGATGTGACCCAGTGGTCGAGTGCCCCTGAGTTCAATTGCCGGTACTGTTGGATTCCGGGCAGGAGGCTGCGCCTCCCAGGTAGAAGGCCACACCTCCCAGGCACTTTGTGAAAAGACTACCTTTCCCAGGTGCCCTCGCTGCTGCCCCCAGGAGTCTCCCTGACCAGCACTCTGCTATTTAAGCCAGCCCCGGACTGAAACCTCTCTCTGTTCCTGCCTGTCCCTGTTCCCATTCGTCCCTTCCCTATCCCCCTTCCCTTCCCTTCCTTTCCCTACCCTTGCCCACGTGGCACCCCAATAAACCCTTTTATTTCACTAACATGGTGTTCCCGGCTAAGTTAACTTTGTTCAGCATTTTCCTTCAGGTACCACAAAAAAAAAAAAAAAAAAAAGAATACAGACAACAATAAATGCCGGCGAGGATGTGGGGGAAAAGGCACACTCATGCATTTCTGGTGGGACTGCAAATTGGTGCAACCAATCTGGAAAGCAGTATGGAGATTCCTTAGCAAATGTGGAATGGAACCACAATTTGACCCAGCTATCCCACTCCATGGTCTATACCCAAAGGACTTAAAATCAGCATAAACAGTGACGCAGCCACATCAATGTTCATAGCAACTCAATTCACAATAGCTAAACTGTGGAACCAACCTAGATGTCCTTCAGTTGATGAATGGATAAAGAAACTGTGGTATATACACACAAGCACGTATTACTAAGCATTAAAAGAATACAATTATGGCATTTGCAGGTAAATGGACCGGAATTGAAGAATATCATACTAAGCGAAGTAAGCCAATCCCAAAAAACCGAAGGCCAAATGTTCTCTGATAAGTAGAGGCTGAGGCAGGAGGATCGCGAGTTCAAAGCCAGCCTCAGCAATGGCGAGGCACTTAGCAACTCAGTGAGACCGTGTCTCTAATAAAATACAAAAAAGGGCTGGGGAAGTGGCCCAGTGGTCGAGTGCCCCTGAGTTCAATCCCTGGTACCAAAAAAACAAAACAAAAACAACAACAACAACAAAAAACCCACACAAATTCAAGGACAAAATCATTAAGAATCTCAGGGCAGAGACTAGAGAGCATTAAGTCCCAAGTGTAAGAACTTTGAGAATGTGTGTGTGTGTGTGTGTGTGTGTGTGTGTGTGAGAGAGAGAGAGAGAGAGAGAGAGAGAGAGAGACATCCTTGTGACCCAAGCCCCTGAGACCACCCTGCCCCGAAGCAACACATGACAAGATATTTTCAATAGGAATTGAGGCCTCCTTGAAGCCATGTGAGGTGGGCCTGTCCCCCAGTCTCAGGAAACCTCTCAGACAGATGGATTAGCTGGGTGGCCTGGCCCAGTCATACAGCAAACTGCATAAGAAGATGGAAATTCAGAGTCTGACTCCAAAGCTTTGTGCTTTTTCTGCGAGATGAAGCCATTGACAGGCAAGGAAAAAGCAGCGAACACAATGAAATTTGGGGCATTAGTGCCTGAGTAGGTGCCAGGGAGAAGCGGTCCATAACCAGATTTAGAGGAGGGAAAAGCATTTCCTGTACAGGGAACGCATGAACAAAGTCACCAAGCAACTCTGGGTTCCACTATCTGTAAAGGTTTGATGGGAGAAGAGGAATTATTTTTGGAATAAGAAGCATCAGATAGGACTGGTAAAATGGGGAAGAAGCACAGAGGTAGATTTCACCAGGAAGGGCCACATGCTGCCAAGTGCCTTGAGGCCTGGGAAAAGCCTTGATGTCTGTGCTAGGCCGACTGTTGTGGGCTTTGAGAGGCGTGGGGGAAGAAGTTGGCTCCAAAAGGCAAGAATCAGTGTAGAAAATGGAAAGGATTAAAGGTCACTTGAAATTGCCCACATTTTTCTTCTTTAGGAGCTGATGTATTAGTCCATTTTCTGTTGCTATAACAAAACACCTGAAGCTGGGTACTTTATAAGGAAAAGAGGTTTATTTCGGTTGTGGTTCTGGAGGTTCAAGAGCACGTTGTCAGCTTCTGCTCAGCTTTGGTGAGGGCCTTTTGGCAGATGTCATGTGAGTTGCTCACTCACATGGCCAGACAAGGAGCCAGAGAGATTCAGGGGCCAGTTTTGTTCTTTTTTTTTTTTTTTTTTGGTACCGGGGATTGAACTCAGGGGCACTCGACCACTGGGTCACATCCCCAGCTCCTTTTTTGTATTTTATTTAGAGACAGAGTCTCACTGAGTTGCTAAGTGCCTCGCCATTGCTGAGGCTGGCTTTGAACTCGCGATCCTCCTGCCTCAGCCTCCCAAAGTGCTGGGATTACAGGCGTGCGCCACCGCACCCGGCTCAGTTTTGTTCTTTTAATAACAACTTTCTTTCTTTTTTTTTTCCCTCCAGTACTAAGGATTGAACTCAGGAGTACTTTCCCACTGAGCTATATCCCCAACTCTTTTAATTGTACTTTTTTAGTTGTTGATGGACCTTTATTTTTTTATTTATCTATATGTGGTGCTGAGAATCAAACCCAGTGCCTCACACATGCTAGGCAAGCGCTCTGCCACTGAGCCACCACCCCAGCCCATTAATTTTCTAAGTTGCTCAGGCTGGCCTTGAACTTAAGATCATCCTGCCTCAGCCTCCTAGTGGTGGAGACTACGGGTGTGCACCCCCATTCCTGACACAACCTGTTCTTGAAGGAACTAACCGGGTCCCATGAGACTCAGATGCCTGCAGTGACCTCATCACCTTCCACAGGCCCCAGTCTCAAGGTTCCTCAACCACATGGGGACCAAGTTTCTAGCACACGAGGCTGGAAACTCCGGGAGACATATTCAAAGCATATCCAAACCACAGCACCTGGTGACTTGTAAGCCGCAGGTCGGGGAGAGGCTGCGGACCTCGTCCGGGGCGCACTGTGGCCTGGTCTGTGCTCTTCTGTCCGAGGCCTCCCAAGGAGGCCAGAAGGCAAGGCTCCTCCTCCTCCTCCTTCACCAGAGGGACAGGCGGAGAGTCACAGGGGCGAGGGGGACTGGGATTTGGTCTCAAATCTGTCTGACTCCAGAGCTCAAGTGGCCCTCTGCTGGAAGGAGAGGAGGGGTTTGGCTTATTAAAGAGAAGTTCTGTCCTCCTCAAGAGCTGGTGACAGAGGACTGTGGGGGGAGGGGGTGTGACCAAGGGCCCTGGGCTCTGGGTGAAGGTCTTTAGCCCTGAGGTGCATTCCCAGGCTGGAAGAGGGTCTTTTTTTGTTTGTTTGGCACTGAGGATTGATCCCAGCAGTGCTGAACCCCCAGCCCTTTTAGTTGTTATTATTATTATTATTATTATTAATATTTTAATTTTGAGAGGGATCTCGTTAAAACTGCTGAGGCTGGCTTTGAACTTGGAATCCTCCTGCCTCAGCCTCCTGAGTTGCTGGGATTACAGGCATGTGCCATTATCCCTGGCTGAGAAAGTGAGTGTCGAGGGACAGCCCTCCCCAGAGGGAAGCCTGGGAGGCCATGGGAGAGGCCCTGCTAGACTGGGTGGGGCTGAGGCCGGGCAGAGCTGGGTGGCTCAAGTGTCCCTGCTTAGCGGGGCACATTTTCCCTGAAGGTTCTGCAGCTGAAGAACTGGAGCAGGACAAGGATGTGGGGCTGCTGGGAAAAGGAGGGGTCAGACCACCATGCAGTTCTGGAAAATTTCTGGAATGCCCCGAGGCCTGCCTTTGGAGGTGCGGGTGGGGTCTCACTGGGCTTGTGGGTGAGGGGAGAGTAGGAACCATGGAGACTGTGGGACAGTTCGTTCTCTCATTTCTGAGTCTGTTTTCAGGGTGGACTATTTTCTTTGCCCTCCAGGCCAGATTTGTTTTTTAAAGTTTTTTTGGTCCTGGGCCTGAACCCAGGGGTGGTTAACCACTGAGCCACAGAGTTGCTAAGTGCCTCACTAAATTGCTGAGGCTGGCTTTGAACTCACGACCCTCCTGCCTCAGCCTCCCAGGCTTCTGGCCTTGCACCGTGTTTTAACGTTTTTTTTTTTTTTTTTGGTACTGGGGATTGAACTCAGGGGCACTTGACCACTGGGCCACATCCCCAGCCCCTTTTTGTATTTTATTAGAGACAGGGTCTCACTGAGTTGCTAAGTGCCTCGCCATTGCTGAGGCTGGCTTTGAACTCGCGATCCTCCTGCCTCAGCCTCCCAAGTGCTGGGATTACAGGCGTGCGCCACCACGCCCGGCTTGTTTTATAACGTTTTGAGTGGGTAATTCACTCACTCACACAGTTCGAAAACGAAAAATGATCAACAGCTAGCCAGTGAAAACTGCTTTTTTCCACTCTTGTACCTCATCTACCCGGTTCCCACCCTCCCCCAGCCTGTGATCATTGTTATTAGAATTTTATGTGACCTCCAGACGTACTTGAAGCCTCTGGAGGCAAATGCTGTCCTCCCTTTTCACAGAGAAAGGAGCTCACTGTCTACATTGTTTTGTGGCTTTTTTTTCATTCAACAGTATTTCTTGGACGCCTTTCCACGTCAGTACCCAGTTCATTGTTCTAACAGCTGCATGGTGTTTGTTTAGATCACAGGCAATGTGACAATGAATAACCTGTTTATACATCATTTCATACTGTCCAAGTATATTTGTAGGATAAATTCCCAGAGGGAGAATTTCTAGGACAAAAGATAGGCATTTATATATATATTTTTTCTTTTTGTACAGGGATTGAATTCAGGGGCACTCGACCACTGGGCCACATCCTCAACCATTTTTTTGTATTTTATTAGAGACAGGGTCTCACTGAGTTGCTAAGTGCCTCGCATTGCTGAGGCTGGTTTTGAACTCAAGATCCTCCTGCCTCAGCCTCCCAAGTGCTGGGATTACAGGCGAGAGCAACCGCACTCGGCTCTGGGTGAAGGTCTTTAGCCCTGAGGTGCATTCCAGGCTGGAAGTGGGTCTTTTTTTGTTTGTTTGG
The DNA here is from genome assembly GCA_025594165.1 of Tamias sibiricus. Lineage (NCBI taxonomy): Eukaryota > Metazoa > Chordata > Mammalia > Rodentia > Sciuridae > Tamias > Tamias sibiricus. The sequence goes on along the minus strand of CM046675.1, from coordinate 25,530,834 downwards.
CACTGAGGATTGATCCCAGCAGTGCTGAACCCCCAGCCCTTTTAGTTGTTATTATTATTATTATTATTATTATTAATATTTAATTTTGAGAGGGATCTCGTTAAACTGCCTGAGGCTGGCTTTGAACTTGGAATCCTCCTGCCTCAGCCTCCTGAGTTGCTGGGATTACAGGCATGTGCCATTATCCCTGGCTGAGAAAGTGAGTGTCGAGGGACAGCCCTCCCCAGAGGGAAGCCTGGAGGCCATGGGAGAGGCCCTGCTAGACTGGGTGGGGCTGAGCCGGGCAGAGCTGGGTGGCTCAAGTGTCCCTGCTTAGCGGGGCACATTTTCCCTGAAGGTTCTGCAGCTGAAGAACTGGAGCAGGACAAGGATGTGGGGCTGGGAAAAGGAGGGGTCAGACCACCATGCAGTTCCTGGAAAATTCTGGAATGCCCCGAGGCCTGCCTTTGGAGGTGCGGGTGGGGTCTCACTGGGCTTGTGGGTGAGGGAGTAGGAACCATGGAGACTGTGGGACAGTTCGTTCTCTCATTTCTGAGTCTGTTTTCAGGGATGGACTATTTTCTTTGCCCTCCAGGCCAGATTTGTTTTAAAGTTTTTTGGTCCTGGGGCCTGAACCCAGGGGTGGTTAACCACTGAGCCACAGAGTTGCTAAGTGCCTCACTAAATTGCTGAGGCTGGCTTTGAACTCACGACCCTCCTGCCTCAGCCTCCCAGGCTTCTGGCCTTGCACCGTGTTTTAACGTTTTTTTTTTTTTTTTTTGGTACTGGGGATTGAACTCAGGGGCACTTGACCACTGGGCCACATCCCCAGCCCCTTTTTGTATTTTATTAGAGACAGGGTCTCACTGAGTTGCTAAGTGCCTCGCCATTGCTGAGGCTGGCTTTGAACTCGCGATCCTCCTGCCTCAGCCTCCCAAGTGCTGGGATTACAGGCGTGCGCCACCACGCCCGGCTTGTTTTAACAAAACGTTTGAGTGGGTAATTCACTCACTCACACAGTTCGAAAACGAAAAATGAATCAACAGCTAGCCAGTGAAAACTGCTTTTTTTTTGCCACTCTTGTACCTCATCTACCCGGTTCCCACCCTCCCCCCCAGCCTGTGATCATTGTTATTAGAATTTTATGTGACCTCCAGACGTACTTGAAGCCTCTGGAGGCAAATGCTGTCCTCCCTTTTTCACAGAAAGGAGCTCACTGTCTACATTGTTTTGTGGCTTTTTTTTCATTCAACAGTATTTCTTGGACGCCTTTCCACGTCAGTACCCAGTTCATTGTTCTAACAGCTGCATGGTGTTTGTTTAGATCACAGGCAATGTGACAATGAATAACCTGTTTATACATCATTTCATACTGTCCAAGTATATTTGTAGGATAAATTCCCAGAGGGAGAATTTCTAGGACAAAAGATAGGCATTATATATATTTTTTTTTTCTTTTTGTACAGGGATTGAATTCAGGGGCACTCGACCACTGGGCCACATCCTCAACCATTTTTTTGTATTTTATTAGAGACAGGGTCTCACTGAGTTGCTAATGCCTCGCCATTGCTGAGGCTGGTTTTGAACTCAAGATCCTCCTGCCTCAGCCTCCCAAGTGCTGGGATTACAGGCGAGAGCAAACCGCACTCGGCTGAACCCAGGGTTCTTTCCAAACTGACCCACATCCCTAGCCCTTTTTTTTTTTTTTTAAATATTTATTTATTTGCTTTAGTTGTACACAATGCAATGCATTTATGTTTACGTGGTGCTGAGGACCGAACCCGGGCCGCGCACGTGCTAGGCCAGCGCTCTACCACTGAGCCACAACCTCAGCCCCCCCTAGCCCTTTTTGATTCTGATTTTGAGACAGGGTCTTGCTAAATTGCTGAGGATGGTCTTGAACTTGAGATCCTCCTGTCTCAGCCTCCCAAGCTGCTGGGATTACAGATGCACCTGGCCCCATGTCTTTTTTTTTTTTTTTTGGTACTGGAGATTGAACTCAGGGGGCTCTTGACCACTGGGCCACATCCCCAGCCCTTTTTTGTATTTTATTAGAGACAAGGTCTCACTGAGTTTGCTAAGTGCCTCACCATTGCTGAGGCTGGCTTTGAACTCACGATCCTCCTGCCTCAGCCTCCCAAGTGCTGGGATGACAGGCGTGTGCCTCTTTGCCCTGCTCCCATGTCTTAATTTTTTTAAAAAAATATTTATTTGCTTTAGTTGTACACAATGTGTTTATTTTTACGTGGTGCTGAGGATTGAACCCGGGCCGCACACGTGCTAGGCAAGCGCTCTACCGCTGAGCCACAATCCCAGCCCCCCATGTCTTAATTTTTAATTGCTTCCCAAGGACTGCACCAGGCTATCCTGCAGTGGACATCACAGCATGGGGGTGGCAAGCCTCTCACCCCATCATGGGCTATCATAAAGTGCCCCCTTGTGCCCTTAGGGGGGGTCGACACTGGGCAAGACATCTGCTCCTGCAGACCTCCCCTTACTTCTCTCTACACCTCCTGTTCCAGGGAGGCAAACTCCAACCATGCAGAACTGCTTGCTGTCACCCAAACATAATCACTCGGTGCCGCCTGTGTCCTTGGCCCATCCGTACTCTTTCTGCCTCCTGTTCTGCGCTCCTTTCCTTCTCAAGCTGGAAATTCCGACCCCTCCATTAACACTTGGCTGAAGAGCTGTCTCTGCGGAGGCTTTTCTGGCCTGCCATGGCAGGGCCGGGCACTCTTCCTCTGCTGGGTGCCCTCCGAATCACCTGGCGGGCTGTTTATTTACATTGCTCTCTTTCCTAGCACCCATCCCAGGCCAGACCCACACTTCAAACTCCTCTGTGACTAAAATTAAACTCACCAGAGAGGCAGGATGGCACGGAAAGGTCACAGGTCAGGAGTGTCAGACTGGATATGACTCTAGCCTCTGTCCTTTCCTTACTTAGCCGGCCTCATCCCTTCCTGGCTCTCTGCGCTGCCTCCACACTGGCCTCCTGTCCCCCTTCATGGCCCCTGGTTCCAGCACCTGCTGCTCCAACTGATTAGAACGCGCTCTTTTGTGTGTGTGTGTGTGTGTGTGTGTGGCACTGGAGATTGAACTCAGGTATTTCACCACTGAGCTACATCCCCAGTCTTTTATATATATATTTAAATTTGAGACAGGGTCTTGTTAAGTTTGCTGAGGCTGACCTTGAATTTGAGATCCTCCTGCCTTAGCCTCCCAAGTTCAGTCACTGGGATTACAGGCATGTACCACCAGGCCTGTCTGTCTCATCCTTCCCTGCCCAGTTTAACTATCACATAGACCTTCCTTGACTCCTGAAATCTAAAGGCACACCCTTTGCCCAATAATTCTGTAGTCATCCTCTTCAGTGATTTATCACAGTCCTGATTGAGGTCGCTCTGTGGGTTTGTCTGGTGCTTGTTGCCACTGCTGGACTTTAAAGCCCTGACTTGTTCACTGTTACAGGGCCAGTGCTAACACAGGGCCTGACATAGATGCTAGACATTACAGAAATTTTTTTAAAATTTACTTTTGCAGTGGTAGGGATTAAACCGAGAGAGCCTTGTGCATGTTAGGTAGGCGCTCTTTCACTGAGCCACATGCCCAGCCCTTACTTTTTTTATAAAAAAATTTATTTTTTTTGGTACCTGGGGGGATTGAACGCAGGGGCACTCGACCACCGGGCCACACCCCCAGCCCCCCTTTTTTTTTTTTTTTTTTTTTAATTTTTATTAGAGACAGGGTCTCACTGAGTTGCTGAGTGCCTCGCCATTGCTGAGGCTGGCTTTGAACTCGCGATCCTCCTGCCTCAGCCTCCCAAGGGCTGGGATTACAGGCATAAGCTATGATGCCCGTCTATTTTTTTTTTTTTTTTTGGTACCGGGGATTGAACTCAGGGGCACTTGACCACTGGGCCACATCCCCAGCCCTTTTTGTATTTTATTAGAAGCAGGGTCTCACTGAGTTACTAAGTGCCTCGCCATTGCTGAGGCTGGCTTTGAACTCGCGATCCTCCTGCCTCAGCCTCCCAAAGTGCTGGGATTACAGGCGTGCGCCACCGCGCCCGGCCCGTCTATTTTTTTTAATTGGAATTTTGAGGCAGGGTCTCACAGAATTGCCCAGGCTGGCGTCGAACTTGCGATCCTCCAGAGAAGCTGGGACTGTAAGTGTGGACCATCGCGCCAGCTTCAGCTCATTTAAACTACAGATGGATGACAAGCCCTAGTGTTGGTGCAGGATCGTTCGTTCAGCTTCCCATTAATTCACATTTCCCCCAGTGCTTCTCTAACAACAACCATCTGGCAATAAACCTCTTCGGACGAGCCTTTTTGTGCGTGTGCGTACTTATTTCTCTAAAATCAGTGCCAAGGCGTGGAGCTGCTGGAAGGAAGGGTCCTTGCTTTATAAAGTGGACCGAAGCTGGGCGCGGTGGCGCACGCCTGTCATCCCAGCACTTTGGAGGCTGAGGCAGGAGGATCGCGAGTTCAAAGCCAGCCTCAGCCATGGCGAGGCCCTTAGCAACTCAGTGAGACCCTGTCTCTAATCAAATACAAAAAAGGGCTGGGGAAGTGGCCCAGTGGTCGAGTGGCCCTGAGCTCAATCCCTGGTACAAAAAAAAAAAAAAAAAAAAAAAAAAAAAAAGTAAAAATGTGGACCGATAATGCCAAATTGCCCCCCAGGTATCCATGCCTGTTTTGGTACCTGAGACCCAGTCGGATTATCAGTTTTTAATGTTTCCCCCCTATCTGATGCGGGGGGCCAACTCCCGAATTGCAGGTGAGGAAAACTTTCCCACACAGCCCGCCAGTGGTGCACCGCCTCCGGAGAGGACGCGCCCAAGCCGGACACTGTGCTGTGTCCAGGGCAGGTGTGGTCCCCCGAAGGCCTCGCGATGCCGGCAGACGGGCCGTCCTCTCCCCCCTCGAGGACTCAGGCCCCTACACCTGCTCTTCCCGATCACCGATCGCGTCTCCCGAAAGATCCTCACTCAGCGCCGCCTCACGGCTTGTTTAGCTCCGAAATGGCGGCCGCGGGCAGCGCGAGGCCACGCCCCGGAGGCGTGGCCTGAGTCCAGGCCCGACCGGTGGATCCCCGAACCAAGTGTGAAGTCGACGGCCCGTCGGGAGAGCTCGCGCAGAAGCGGAGAGCCGGTGGCGCCGCAGGTCGGGAAGAAGAGCACCGAGCAGACGGCTCGCTTGCCGGGGCCGCCCGAAGAGTGTCTTCATCGCGGGCGTTCGGGCCGCCATCTTAGATGGCGGGAGTCAGAGAAGAACGAGCGTGAGGCGGGAAGGCTTCTCTGTCGCTCTCCTTGGGCCTCTACAAAGGCCAGCTGACCGGGCTTTGGGGCGTGTGCCCTGAGGCGCGGAGCGCAAGTGCGACGATGCGGGGTCTTCCCGGGGCCCCGTCCCCTGGGCTGGGGACGCGTCGAATGTGACCGCCTCCCGTTCCCTCACCCGCCGCGGGGAGGAGGAGCGGACCAGACGCCGCCGCCGGACGACAGGACACCGGGGCGGCCTGGCTCCCTCAGGTAGGCTCCGAGGCTGGGGGTGGACGCGGGGGTAGGCCGGTGGCGGGCCCGGGGCTGCGGGCTTCCCGGGTGAGCGGGCCTGGGCGGCGCTGCCGGAGCGGCCCCCGCGGCCGCCGGCCGAGGGCCCGGGCCAGGCCGCTGTCACCCCGGTGGCGCTGGGCGGGCGGGGGCCGGGGGCCCGGTATCACGGCATCACGGCCGGCGAGTCCGGTGAGCCCGGTTCCCACATCCCTACTCAGATTTCCTTGTGTTTCGCGGAAACATGCCAGCGCCACCCCTGTGCCCAGTGCGCATTCCTCATGTTTTGGCAATGGGAAAAATCCGCTGTGGCTGCCCCGTATCTTTGTTGTCACTCGGATGGGCTTGTTCTTGTTCTCTCCGGCCGCGGAGCTGGGGTACCTCCGCTTGCACCTCCCGCCCGGGGTCCTTGACTCCAGTGACACCTTTGTAGGGGCAGACGCGACCATCGGGAAGGGAGGAAGAAATGGGTCAGTCCCCGCCACAAAGGCACCGGCGCCTCGCCTTGGGTGTCTGAGCTCTGCGGGTTGCTAATGAGAGGCTTGGGATGCTGCTACCGGGGACTGGCCTCGGGATGCCCCGGCGCGCCGCGACGCGCTGCCTTTTGTGTGCAGTGGGAGCCGCCGGACGCCGCAGCCCCGCAGCTGCCGAGGCTCCGCAGAGCCCGTCGGTGCTCGGACCAGAGCAGCCTGAGCGCCGTGCAAGCGAGGCGGCCGCGTCCATTCATTGTTCTCCTTCCCGGCCCTGGGTGTGCCCCTGGGGTGCGTCCTCGAGGGGAGGAACGATAGGACCTCGTCGTCCCCTCGAGCCGGGACCGGGTGCTAGGGGGTCACTCGCCCCAAGTGCGGAGCGATCGCCGCGCGCGGGTGGTGGAGCGTTGCTGTCCGCCCGGCCCTCGGTGGGCCGAGTCCGGAGCCTGCCCTCCCTGCGCTCCCAGGGCGTGGAAACAATGCGGCGTGATAAGGATTGGTTTGCCAAGTGTCCTGGGAACTCGGAACAGCTTGGGGGAGTTGAGGAGAATTGTACAGCCGAGGAGGCCTTGGCGCCGGGGGATTTTGAGCGGAGTTTGGAAGGACAGGCGAGTGCTCCCCAGGTGAGGCCGAGGGGGGCGCCTTGTAAGCTGAAGGAGCGGCTGCCGCTGAGGCAGAGGCAGGCAGCGGTTGGAATGAGTTCGGGGAGCAGCAGATAGTCTTGGGAACCAGAGGGAAATGGCGAGACGTGGTGAGGGTCTCAAAGTTGATAGGAGTGTGACGGGCTCTGTTGTAGATAGTGGTGAGCTAGTTGATTGGGTTTAGATTTGTTCCGAAGGTATGTTCTCTTTTTTTTTTTTTTTTTTGGGTGGTGGGGTGGGATGTGGGACTTCTCACCTTGGGCCTCTTGCATGCTAGGCAGGATCTGTACTAATAGCTTCCACCCTAGCCTGGTGTTGCTAATTCTTTACTCGAGCTGATAGCTACCTCCCACTCCCCACCGCCCCGGAGATGTTAAAGCTGATAGCAGTTGAAATGATTTATTTGTTAAACCCAGTTAAGAACTTTATGGGTGCTCCACCCCCCCCCAATGTTTTGTGCTGATAAAATGGAGAGAGAACTGAAATTCCTGTTTCTAGAGATTCTTGCGAAAGATTCTTATAATATTATACCTGGCTCAGGAAAATGTTGATTTTTAATGAACGTGGTACCCTCCGTTGATTATGAGCTTACTTTCTTTTTGGTACCGGGGATTGAACTCAGGGGCACTCGACCTCTGGGCCAAATCCCCAGCCCTTTTTTGTATTTTATTAGAGACAGGGTCTCACTGAGTTGATAAGGGCTTTGCCATTGCTGAGGCTGGCTTTGAACTCGCGATCCTCCTGCCTCAGCCTCCCAAGTGCTGGGATTACAGGCTTGCGCCACCAAGCCCGGCTAATTCTGAACTTTCAATGGCTGTTGACAGTATAAAACTGTTACTCACTCAGAGAAATTGGCAGATTTATGTAAAACCTACATTTGATAAAGTGTAGAAGGCAAGTTATTTTATTTTTTTGAATTATTTTAGTTGTGGATGGACACAATACCTTTATTTATTTATTTATTTATTTATTTATTTATTTATTTATTTTGGCAGCAGGGATTGAACTCAGGGGCACTGGACCACTGGGTCACATCCCCAGCCCTTTTTTATATTTTATTAGAGACACGGTCTCACTGAGTTGCTAAGTGCCTCGCCATTGCTGAGGCTGGCTTTGAACTCAGGATCCTCCTGCCTTAGGCTCCCTAGTGCTGGGATTACAGGCATGCGTTCAGTTTACCTTTATTTATCTTTACATGGTGCTGAGGATCAAACCTGGTGCCTTATGCATGGTAGGCAAGCGCTCTGCCACTGAGCCACAACCCCAGCCCCTGGGTATTTTTAAGTAACATTTTATATAGTACACTATTTCTTTGGATTGATTCTTCAGTTTTCAGGTCTGTTATAAAGTCTAGCTCTATGAACAAGTCTTTATCTTCCTTAAATAGCTATTGTGATTAATGTGTATGCTAAAATAATTATTATGATGTTAAAAGACTTCAGCTGGCAGTTTCTAAATATTTGTCCTTTGGGTTCTGTTGCTGAAGAACGTTAAGATTCTTTCCACTTGTTTTTACCCTTATCATTTCAAGGGGTAAGCTGTTTAAAATCCAACAGAAACATTTGACCCAGTTGAACACTGGATACTTGGAAAAATAAATCTGTTACTGTTCTGTTCTAAAAGCTTATCTTTTAGGTATGTGGTGTTTGCCATGATACGTTGTAGCGGGATTGCTTAGTTTTGTTGTAGTCAGTAGTTGAAAAAACCTGTGCCTTTGAAGTGGGAAGGCTTGGCTGAATACATTTGAACATATTTTAAGGGATTTGGTTTTTTAGTAGGAAAAAGAAGCATTAAGCTGGTCATTACTGACAAAAATGAAGAGTGTTTAAACATCTAGTATTATGTTACAGTTGCCCTGCCAGGAGTTGCTTTTAGTTTAAAATATGCTGATTGTTGACTATGAAGATTAAACAACATACTTTTTGAAAGTTAAATTTGACATTTGCAGAAGCCCTAGATTTGAGATGGGAAGTCTAATAACTTCAAATTCCTATTTCAAGAAGTCTATTAGTAAATTATGATTCCTCTACATTTAAATCTCAGATAAACTTTTTGTTAGTAACCTACTGCCTAAAAATAGAAAAATGTTACATGAGCCAGCACTTTTGTTTGCATGTTAGGAACATAATAGGCCATACATAATAATCCAGGGCTTGGGAGGAGCTTGTTAACCAAACAGCAGGCCTTAATGTTAATGTTGACTTGCAGAAGAGAATCTTAAATATTGCCTTCGAAAGGCAGTGAACTAATGTGACAGTTGAGTGGGTTTATGAAACCACAAAGTCAAGATTCGACTTGCAAAGTTTTTTTTTTTTTTAAGTTGTGCAGATCCTGGAAGTTATTTTTTCAAAACATATGACTGACTGTAGTTGGAAAATTGCTCACCTTGACCAAATTAATTGGAAAATCAGGAACACTGGGTTCTTTTAAAAGGCGGTTGTTTAGGTCTCTTATATTTTTGGCATGTGCATAGATGGGCAAATTTCCTGATTGCTCATCTAACTAGGTTCAAAATATAATACTAGATATTAGTATCATAGTTTAGTTGACACTTATGGCATATGGCTAATCTATTGTATGTGTAATTTCGTAGCTGGGGATTTTATTCTTGCCTGGGCTGCCTAAAAGTTGTGAGTAAAAACTCCTTAATTACATATTAAAGTTTCACCTTTAATTTTACAGTGTTTGAGTCATTTTATTTCTTCTTCCCAAAATACTTGTAGCTCTCACTGATTTTAGTAGTTAACTTTAGATCTGTTTGTCTTCTAAAATAACTCCTAGGATCTCTCTTTAACCAAGGAAAATGTCAAGTGGGTGTTGTTTCTTTGTTATTGGTTTTGGCTCAGGCTAGCTGAAGTTTCTTTGGCAAATTACTCACAAAGTGTGTTAATTGGCATCACATTCCAATCAGTGTACATAGTTTTTTTTTTTTTTTTTTTTTTTGAGGAACATTTGACACACAGTTTTATTTTTAGACTAGGTTCTAAAGGATTTTACTGGGTGGGGATTAACAATTCTAAAACTACTTTAGAATGTAAAAAGTCTTGTGATTTATAAATCATTTACATTTTGGTTAATGAATGGGAGAGGGCAGGCCCTGATAATATTTTAAGAAAGCCCTCCTGGTCTGTGAAGTGGTATCTTCCTCCTCTTTCTTCTACATGTTGGATTTAATTTGCCATCATCCAGTAGCAGGAGTAAACATATCCTCACTGTTTTAGTCAAGATATTCTATTTTCTACCAGACTGCTGTGGAAGTAAACATTCTATTCTTTCTTCTTTCTTTCTTTCTTTTTTTTTTTTTCTGGGGGTGGTGGTGGTACTGGGGATTGAACTGGGCACTGGACCACTGAGCCACATCCCCAGCCCTATATTCTATTTTATTAAGAGAGAGGGTCCCCCCTGAATTGCTTAGCGCCCCACCATTGCTGAGGCTGGCTTTGAACTCCTGATCCTCCTGCCTCAGCCTCCCAAGACACTGGGTTACAGGCAGGTGCCACTGTACCTGCCTCCTTTTTTTTGTTTTAAGCTACATATTTAGGCATCACATTTGGACAGCATTTCCCTTCATCCCCAGTTAGATTTCTGATGGAAGAGTCAGGGTAGTTAATGGTTAATTTGTCTTTATGAGTGTTCATTCTTCATCTGCGTAGTTTGGAGGTGTCTTTTTAAATTTTGAGATTTTGCCTAAGATTGAGATAGGTGAAATCCTAGTTTTTTTTCCTGGAAGAATACAACTCTTGACCTCTGTGGCACATCTAATTAGGAGACTTAAGAGTTTCTGGGAGAGACATTTTCCTGGCTCCAGCTCCCTCATTAAAAAGGGAGCTCCCACTGCATTTAAGAAAGTTGATTAACAATAGAAAAGACTGAAAATCATTCACAGGTCCAACCAAAAGAAATGACTAAGGTATAACCAACCACCTGGTTTGGGACACTATCTTTTCTCTTAATGTCTTATATGAAGCATTTATGACATGAAAAAATGCTGAATGCAGCATTATGTATCTGGAATGATTACACTTGGATTTAAAAAGTCAAAACAATAAAGTGGAATATTATTCAGTAACAAAAAGAAATGGTGTACTGATACATATGTACAACAAGGATGGACTTTGAAAACATGCTAAATGAAAGAAGCCAGACATAAAGACCTCATGTTATATGATTTCATTTCTGTGACATGTTCAGAATAAACTCTGTAGAGATAAAAATTAGGGGTTGGGTAAGTGGGACTAGGCAGTGACTGTGACTATAATAGAGGGTTTCTTTTTGGGTGATGAAAATATTCCAAATTTGATTTTGGAGATGGATGTACTGCTCTGAATATAATAAAAGTCACTGAAATATATGCCTTAAATGAGTTGTAAAGAATGTAAATTATATCTTCAGTTAAAACAAGCCAAAACTTACACATAGAAATTCATGCAGATGTTACCAGTGGTTGTTAAATGATAGACATAAGATAACTTTCCCCTCACTATATTCATCTGTACTTCCCAAATTCTCTGAATACATTGCCTTTTTTTGGGAGGGAGGGCGGTACTGGAATTGAACCCAGGGCCTGTGCACTGAACTATATTTCTATCTTTTTTTTTTTTTTTTTTTGTACCAGGGATTGAACTCAGGGGCACTCGACCTCTGGGCCACATCCCCAGCCCTTTTTTGTACTTTATTAGAGACAGGGTCTCACTGAGTTGCTAAGTACCTCGCCATTGCTGAGTCTGGCTTTGAACTCATGATCCTCCTGCCTCAGCCTCCCAAGTGCTGGGATTACAGGCGTGCCCCACCGCGCCCCGGCTTATATTTCTATCTTTTTTTTTTTTTTTTTTTGGTGCCAGGGATTGAACTCAGTGGCACTAGACCACTGGGCCACATCCCCAGCCCTTTTTTGTATTTTATTAGAGACAGGGTCTCACTGAGTTGCTAAGTGCCTCGCCATTGCTGAGGCTGGCTTTGAACTCGCGATCCTCCTGACTCAGCCTCCCAAAGTGCTGGGATTACAGGCGTGCGCCACCGCGCCTGGCTTATATTTCTATCTTTTTAAATGGTCTTTTATTTTGAGGCCTGGTCTTGCTAAGCTGTTAGTTGCCTAGGTTGGCCCTGAATTTGTGATCCTTGTGCCTCAGCTTCGGGAGTTGCTGGGATGACAGGCATGTGCCACTACACTGGTCTCTCAAATTGCTTTTTTTTTTTGGTACTGGGGATTGAACTCAGGGGCACTCGACCACCGGGCCACATCCCTAGCCCTTTTTTGTATTTTATTAGAGACAGGGTCTCATTGAGTTGCTAAGTGCCTTGCCATTGCTGAGGCTGACTTTGAACTCTGATCCTCCTGCCTCAGCCTCCCAAGTGCTGGGATTACAGGCAGCGCCACTGTGCCCGGCTCACATCGCTTTTATAACAAATGTTTAGTAAAAAGTTAAATGGGTGCTGGGGTTGTGGCTCAGTGGCAGAGCACTTGCCTCGCACATGTGAGGCACTGGGTTCGGATCCTCAGCACCACATAAAGATAAATAAAATAAAGATTGTGTCCATGTATAACTAAAAAATATTTTATTATTATTATTTTTTGGTACCCGGGGATTGAACTCAGGGGCACTCGACCACTGGGCCACATCCCCAGCTCTTTTTTTTTTGTATTTTATTAGAGACAGGGTCCTCACTGAGTTGCCAAGTGCCTCGCCAGTGCTGAGGGTGGCTTTGAACTCGCGATCCTCCAGCCTCAGCCTCCCATGTGCTGGGATTACAGGCATGCGCCACCACGCCTGGCTTAAAAAATATTTTTAAAAAAAGTGTTAACATTTCTTTCTCTATTAAAAAAAAATATTAAATGAATTGGGCCAGGGTTGTGGCTCAGTGGTAGAGCACTTGCCAGGCATGGGTGAGATACTGCGTTTGATCTCAGCACCACATAAAAAAATTAAAAATAAATGTATTATGTCCATTTACAACTAAAAAACAAAAATATATATACACACATGCATACAAGCATATATATAAAGTTAAATTAATTAATTCTGTTCATAGTATGGGTCCTTAACCCCAGCCGTTCAGTCGCTTGTCCGATTGCACTGACAGATGTGTTTTTTTTTTTTTTTTTTTTGTGGTACCGGGGATTGAACTCAGGGGCACTTGACCACTGGGTCACATCCCCAGACCTTTTTAGTATTTTATTTAGAGACAGGGTCTCACTGAGTTGCTAAGTGCCTCGCCATTGCTGAGGCTGGCTTTGAACTCGCGATCCTCCTGCCTCAGCCTCCCAAAGTGCTGGGATTACAGGCGTTCGCCACCCTAGCGCCCGGCTCAGATGTGTTTTTGACCTGCTTTCAGGTACATACCTGCCTTCAGATTAGTTCATACCTTTATTTCTATTTGCCTGGATAGTTAGACCTTCTGACCTGAACTCTATTTCTTCTTATACCAGAACCTTCTCCAAATTACTGCCAGATTCATTTCGTTAGTGTGCAGATTCTTGCTGGGTGAAGTGGCCGATGCCTATAATCCCAGTGACTCAGGAGGCTGAGGCAGGAGGATAGCAAGTTCAAGGCCAGCCTTAGCAATTTAGAGAGACCCCCGTTTCAAAAAAAAAAAAGGACTGGGGATGTAGTTCAGTGGTAAAGTGCCCCTGGGTTCAATCCCCAGTACACATTCCCATTCTCCAAAATAGTACAGATTCTTACAAATTAAAAATTTTTTGGTACCAGGGATTGAACTCAGGGGCACTCGACCACTGGGCCAGATCCCCAGCCCTTTTTTGTATTTTATTTAGAGACAGGGTCTCACTGAGTTGCTAAGTGCCTCGCCATTGCTGAGGCTGGCTTTGAACTCGTGATCCTCCTGCCTCAGCCTCCCAAAGTGCTGGGATTACAGGCGTGCGCCACCGCGCCCGGCACAAATTAAATTTTATTTCTTTTGTTTGAATAGGTAATACAGTCAAACATGCCACAAAAATCAAAGCATATAGAAAATTATGTTGTGCAAAGTAATTCTGCCTTTTTTGTTTGTTTCCCAGCTACCCAGCTTTTTTTTTTGGTAGCGGCGATTAAACTCATGTGCACTTGACCACTGGGCCACATCCCCAGCCATTTTTTGTATTTTATTAGAGACAGGGTCTCACTGAGTTGCTAAGTGCCTCAACCGTTGCTGAGGCTGGCTTTGAACTCGTGATCCTCCTGCCTCAGCCTCCCAAGTGCTGGGATTATAAGCGTGTTGCCACCTCGCCCAGCTACCCAGCTTTTTTTGATGAAGATAAATACATTATGGGGTTCCTATGTGTTCTGTTTCTGATCTAAGAAAAGTAAGTGTAGATGTGCTTACCTTACTTTCTTCCTGAAATCCTCAAGTCTTTATTGCCTACCAGACCAACTGTACAATTCTTGCCTGGGTGTCTTGCTCACATGACTTCCTCATTTACTGTGTTTACTATGTTTTGTGCAATTCAAAAGCTTGGGGTTTTTATCTTTTTTGAGGGTGTGGGTAGGGGATTGAACCATGGGACCCTTTACCACTGAGCTACATCCCAGTTCTGTTTTCTTTATCTTCAGACAGTCCTGTGACCTTGCTGAGTTGCTCAGGCTGGCATCAAACTTTTAATCCTCCTGCATCAGTCTTCTGAAATGTTGGGATTTCAGGCATGTGCAAACCCAGGCCTGCTCAAACACTATTTTTAAATTTTTTGGTACTGGGATTGAACTCAAAGAGATATTTTACCACTGAGCCATATCCCCAGCCCTTTTTCTTTTTTAGTTTGAGACAGGGTCTTGCTCAATTGTGTAGGGCCTCACTAAATTGCTGAGGCTCACCTGGAACTTGAAATCCTCTTGCCTCAGCCTCCCAGTTCACTGGGATTATAGGCATTCGCTACTGTGCCCACCTCAAAAGCTATTTTTTAAAAAAACATATCTATTTATTTGTTTTAGTTGTACACAATGCCTTTATTCTTTATTCTGGTGCCGAGGATCGAACCTGGGCTGTGCAAGTGCTAGGCGAGCGCTCTAACCGCTGAGCCACAACCCCAACCCCTCAAAAGCTAATTTTTAAAGCACCTGGTTAGGTGCAGGGGGAATAAGGCAAGTTCCTTATCTTATAGAGAGCCTTACAGATTTCCTCACTTTTATTTATCTGTTCCTCTTTAAAAGCCATTTCAAACACCATCTAAAAATCATTTCCTGGTCTTTTGCTCTCCTTTCAACTCAATTCCTGTTATTTTCTGTACTTGAGCTTCTCCTGAAAGCCCTTGCATTTGTTTTTCTTTTGCATTTGATTTTCTTATGCCCTTTATCATATAGTTGTTTGTGAGCATATCATCCCATTAGATTAAATTCAAATTAATGCTTTTCACTAGATGTTTATTTATTAATATTTGTGGGAAATTTTCCATTTTGAGAGGCAGAGATGAGGCCCGTGTGCTTGGTGAAGGTGCTGAGTCTAACTTCCAACACTTCATACTAAGTTTTACAAGACCTCTTATTTAACCTTAAATGATTTGTGCAAATACTTTTTGGTACCCTGCACTTGTAGACTTGTATTTATTGTGAGACATATTAAATTCTTTATCTTTTTCCTTTTTTTTTACCGGTCATTGAACTCAGGGACATTGGACCACTGAGCCACATCCCCAGCCCTATTTTGTATTTTATTTAGAGATAGGGTCTCATTGAGTTGCTTAGAACCTCATGGTTGCTGAGGCTGGCTTTGAACCTGGGATCCTCCTGTTTCAGCCGCCTGAGCTGCTGGGATTACATGTGTGCGCTGCTGCTACCTTTTTCCTCTGAGGGAGCTTGAGTTTTAATCACTTTGTAATAATACTCAGGTAGCACAGTGCCTGGCTCCCGATTGCAGTGGAATTTGTTGAATATAAGCTGCTAAATAATGTTTATTGTGTTGGATTTTGTCTTAAGTCTGACTAGACTTAACCTCCTTAAAGGTAGGGCATGTTTTTTACTGTTGTTTATATATCTTTAGTTCTTAAAACCTTATTTTACTTATACAACATTAGTTGAATGAGTAGAGATTCAGAGGCTGATGACCTGTGGATTTTGGATTTAGTGTCTTGTCCCTGCCAGCACCACAGATGTGCGCTCCCCCTCTCCAACTACCCCTACCATAAAGAGGATATATACTTGATATATTTGCTGGGTGCTATGACATGAGTGTAATCCCTGCAATTTGGGAGACCTAAGGCAGGAGGATTGCAAGTTCCCGGGCTAAGCTGAGCCATTTAGCAACTTAGACCCTGTCTCAAATATAAACTGGGCACTGTGGCACCTATAATCCCAGTGGTTTGGGAGGCTGAGACAGGAGTAATTTTGAGTTCAAAGCCAGCTTCAGCAACTTAGGGAGGCCCTAAGCAACTCATCGAGACCCTATTTCTAAATAAAATATAAGAAAGGGCTGGGGAGGTGGCTCAGTGGTTAAGCACCCCTGGGTTCAGTCATATATGTTAAAACGGACTGGGGATGTAGCTTAGTGGTGGAGCACCCTTCAGCTCAATCTCCAGTACCAAAAAAAGAATTAAAAAAGCAGGTGCAGTGGCATAATGTCAGTATTTCCAGTGACTGGGCAGCTGAGGCAGGAGAATCTTTTAAGTTCCAGGCCATCCTCAGCAACTTGGTGAGACCTTGTCTCAAAATAATTTAGAAGGGTAGGGGATGTAGCTCAGTGGTAAAGTGCCCCTAGGTTTAATTCTCATTATCCCCTCAAACAAACATTTTCTCAGAATTTTGTAGTTAGGAACTGTGATTGGTGTTAGCTTGCTGATGCTTCTCCCTGTGTTGGGCACTATCCGTAGAGTGCTCTGGGTTCCTCCTGCTTGTTCCTTGAGGACACTTGCCAGCTTCAGCAGCTCTTACCATGCTGGCTTCTGCATCCTTGGTTTTTAGACTTGAAGAAAATTTTAACCAGAGGGAATGAAGAGATAACTGATACTCTCCTGCCCTCCTTGACCTTAGTTTGGACTGGAATTAGAGTATGATTGTGAGAGTAGAGATAGTGACCTTTCTGACTAGGTGTTTTTTTTTTTTTTTTTTTTTTTTTTTTGTTTTTTTTTGTTTTAGTTGTATACAATGCCCATCGTTTTTTACATGGTGCTGAGGATTGAACCCTGGCTGCGCACGTACTAGGTGAGCGCTCTGCCACTGAGCCACAACCCCAGCCCCTCTGACTAGTTTTAACTAGCTGTTAGGCTGTGTGTGGATATGTGTGTTAAAATAATAACATAAAAATTGCCATTTAAAACCATTTTAGGTGATCAATTCAGTGACAGTGAATCCATGACCCCACTGGGGTTGAACCCAGGGGGCAATTTACTGCTAAGCTACATCCTCAGCCCTTCTAATTAGCAGGGTCTTGCTAATTTGCTGAGGCTGGCCTCCAACTTGTGATCCTCCTACCTCAGCCTCTACAGTAGCTGCAATTACAACATTGTGCCACCATACCTGGCTACATTCACAGTATCTTGTAATCATCACCACTATCCATTTCCAGAGCTTTTTCATCATCCTAAACAGAAACTCTACCCATTAAATAATAACTGTCTGCCCTCGGCCCTTGGCAACTCTATTCTGCTTTCTCTCTCTATGAATTTTCCTGTTCCCAATTCTTTTTTTTTTTTTGGTACTGGGGATTGAACTCTGGGCACTCGACCACTGGGCCACATCCCCAGCCCTTTTTTTTGTATTTTGTTAGAGACAGGGTCTCACTGAATTGCTAAAGTGCCTTGCCCTGGCTGAGGCTGGCTTTGAACTTGCGATCCTCCTGCCTCAGCCTCCCAAGTGCTGCATCACCACGCCCGTCAGCCCCAGTTCTTCATCTAAGTGGAACCATATAATATTATCCTTTTGTGTCTGGCTGATTTCACCAAACATGTTTTCTTTCTTTTTTCTTTTTTTTTTTTTTTTTTTTGTGGTACCGGGGATTGAACTCAGGGGCACTCGTCCACTGGTCACATCCCCAGCCCTTTTTTGTATTTTATTAGAGACAGGGTCTCACTGAGTTGCTAAGTGCCTCGCCATTGCTGAGGCTGGCTTTGAACTCGCGATCCTCCTGCCTCAGCCTCCCAAAGTGCTGGGATGACAGGCGTGCGCCACCGCGCCCGGCTACCAAACATGTTTTCAAGGTGCATCCATTGGCAGTCTGTGTCAGTACTTCACTCTTTAGAGCTGAATAATATTTAATTGTATGGATATATCAAATTTTGTTTATTCATTAATCTATTGGTAGACCACGGGATTGTTTCCACGTTTTGGTTGTTTTGAATAATGCTGCTGTGAACATTGGTGTACAAATATCTATCTGAGTCCCTGCTTTCAGTTCTTTCAGGTTTATATGTAGGAGTGTTACTGGTGGATCTTACGCTAAGTTTGTATTAACTTTTCTTTTTAATCTTCTTCTTCTTGGTACTGGGGATCAACTCTGGGGGTGCTTTTACCACAGAACTACATGCATAGTCCCATTTTTTTTTTAGTTGTACACAATGCGTTTTATTCAATGCGTGTTATTTGTACGTGGTGCTGAGGATCGAACCTGGGTCGCCCACGTGCCAGGCGAGCGCTCTAAACGCTGAGCCACAATCCCAGCCCCATGCATAGTCCCATTTTTAAAAAAATATTTATTTATTTGCTTTAGTTGTACACAATGCATTTTATTTTCTCGTGGTGCTGACAAATTGAACCCAGGCCACAACCCCAGCCCTTCCCTAGTCCCACTTTATTTTTTATTTTTCAACAAGGGTCACACTAGTTGTCCATGTTAGCCTCCAATTTGTGATCCTCCTGCCTTAGCCTCCCCAAGTTGCTGGGATGATGGGCATGTGCCACTGTGCCCAGTCTGTGTTTTAAGTTTTTGAGGAACTGCCGAACTGTTTTGCACAGTGACTGTGCCATTTTTACATTCCCCACTAGCAAAGTGCAAGGTTTCCAGTATCTTCACATCTTTGCCGACTCTTAGTATTTCCCTTTTTTGTGTTGTTGTTGTTTATTTTATTTTTTTTAATAATAACAACCCTAACACGTGTGAAGCTGCCCTGGGCGGTGGTGCAGCGGCGGCGGCGGCTGCTTCTGCTGCTGCTTCTTGCTAATTAGAGCTAATGGGTAAACCAGAACCATAGAAGTCTGCTATATTTCAACCTGATAGATTTCCCCCTCCCTTACAAATGCACTTGTATATAATATTCTTCAAAGAGATAAATTTGATACATAATTAATGGCTTATCTTTTTTTTCTAAAGAGTAAAGTTAACTTTTTGAGGAACTTACCTGTAAGCTGGTAAATTGTAGTTGTTCTAGTTAACCTTCTTTATGTACTCATATGGCTTTTTTCTAAATATTTTTTTTGTTTAGTTGTCAGTGGACCTTTATGTATTTTTTATGTGATGCTGAGAAATCGAGCCCAGTGCCTCACACACTAAGCCTCAACCCCCCAGCCCTCCTCATATACTTTTAAAATGTATTTAGGCTGGTTGGGCGGCACATGGCTGTAATCCCAGAAACTTGGGAGGGCTGACACAGGAAAATCACAAGTTTCAAGGCCACCTTCAGCAGCTTAGGTCCTAGGCAAGTTAATGAGACCCTAAAAAAAAAAGGCTGGGGCTGGGAGTCAGTGGGTAAGCACCCCTGAGCTCATCCCTTTTTTTTTTTAGTTGTACACAATGCGTTTTATTCAATGCGTGTTATTTGTACGTGGTGCTGAGGATCGAACCTGGGTCGCCCACGTGCCAGGCGAGCGCTCTACCGCTGAGCCACAATCCCAGCCCCATGCATAGTCCCATTTTTAAAAAAATATTTATTTATTTGCTTTAGTTGTACACAATGCATTTTATTTTCTCGTGGTGCTGACAATTGAACCCAGGCCACAACCCCAGCCCTTCCCTAGTCCCACTTTATTTTTTATTTTTCAACAAGGGTCACACTAGTTGTCCATGTTAGCCTCCAATTTGTGATCCTCCTGCCTTAGCCTCCCAAGTTGCTGGGATGATGGGCATGTGCCACTGTGCCCAGTCTGTGTTTTAAGTTTTTGAGGAACTGCCGAACTGTTTTGCACAGTGACTGTGCCATTTTACATTCCCCACTAGCAAAGTGCAAGGTTTCCAGTATCTTCACATCTTTGCCGACTCTTAGTATTTCCCTTTTTTGTGTTGTTGTTGTTTATTTTATTTTTTTTAATAATAACAACCCTAACACGTGTGAAGCTGCCCTGGGCGGTGGTGGCAGCGGCGGCGGCGGCTGCTTCTGCTGCTGCTTCTTGCTAATTAGAGCTAATGGGTAAACCAGAACCATAGAAGTCTGCTATATTTCAACCTGATAGATTTCCCCCTCCCTTACAAATGCACTTGTATATAATATTCTTCAAAGAGATAAATTTGATACATAATTAATGGCTTATCTTTTTTTTCTAAAGAGTAAAGTTAACTTTTTGAGGAACTTACCTGTAAGCTGGTAATTGTAGTTGTTCTAGTTAACCTTCTTTATGTACTCATATGCTTTTTTCTAAATATTTTTTTGTTTAGTTGTCAGTGGACCTTTATGTATTTTTTATGTGATGCTGAGAATCGAGCCCAGTGCCTCACACACTAAGCCTCAACCCCAGCCCCTCCTCATATACTTTTAAAATGTATTTAGGCTGGTTGGGCGGCACATGGCTGTAATCCCAGAAACTTGGGAGGCTGACACAGGAAAATCACAAGTTCAAGGCCACCTTCAGCAGCTTAGGTCCTAGGCAAGTTAATGAGACCCTAAAAAAAAAAGGCTGGGGCTGGGAGTCAGTGGGTAAGCACCCCTGAGCTCATCCCCAGTACTTAAAAAAAAAAAAAAAAAAAAAAAAAAAAAAATGTATTTAAAGGTAGCTCAGTGGGGCTGGGGTTGTGGTTCAGCGGTAGAGCGTTAGCCTAGCACGTGCGCGACCCAGGTTCTATCCTCAGAACCACGTAAACATAAATGCATTGCATTGTGTACAACTAAAGCAAATAAATAAATATTAAAAAGGTAGCTCAGTGGTAGAGCACTTGTCTACTGTGTATGAAGCCCCTGATTCAATCCCTAGTACTGCTCAAAAATGGAAAGAAAAAAAAAGTATTCAGTTAACCAGTAAGGAATGATTTCAATTGATAGTAGTGATAAGAGATATTAACTGAAAAAAGCAATGCACTAAAATATGTATAATATCTCATTTTTACAAATAAAAATATTTACAAGTGCCAGCCGGGCGCGGTGGCACACGCCTGTAATCCCAGCACTTTGGGAGGCTGAGGCAGGAGGATTGCGAGTTCAAAGCCAGCCTCAGCAATGGCGAGGCACTTAGCAACTCAGTGAGACCCTGTCTCTAAATACAATACAAAAAAAGGGCTGGTGATGTGGCCCAGAGGTCAAGTGCTTCTGAGTTCAATCCCTGGTACCACAAAAAAAAAAAAAAAAAAAAAAAATTTACAAGTGCATATATATGTATACTTAGAAAAGACTGGATGCACATGTCCATATACTTTATTTATTTTTTAGTTGTAGTTGGACACAATACCTTTATTTTATTTATTTATTTTTACATGGTGCTGAGGATCGAACCCAGGGCCGCAGGTGCTAGGTGAGCACTCTCCCACTGAGCCATAACCCCAGCCCCTCCAAATACTTTAAAAGCTGCTGCAAGATGTTGACATCTACTAAAATAACCATCTAATGGCTATATATATATTTTTAAAAATTTAAAAATTTTAAATATTTTTCAGTTTTTTCCCCTTCCTCTGTGAACGTGTATTCTGTAATCAATGTATCTTTTTAAAAATTGTATTGGGCCAGGCGCGGTGGCTCACGCCTGTAATCCCAGCACTCTGGAGGCTGAGGCAGGAGGATTGGGAGTTCAAAGCCAGCCTCAGCAATGGCAAGGCACTTAGCAACTCAGTGAGACCCTGTCTCTAATAAAATACAAAAAAGGGCTGGGGATGTGGCCCAGTGGCCGAGTGCCCCTGAGTTC
This sequence comes from Tamias sibiricus, assembly GCA_025594165.1. Classification (NCBI taxonomy): domain Eukaryota; kingdom Metazoa; phylum Chordata; class Mammalia; order Rodentia; family Sciuridae; genus Tamias; species Tamias sibiricus. The sequence goes on along the minus strand of CM046675.1, from coordinate 25,509,236 downwards.
AATCTCTGGTACCCCCCCAAATAAAGAAAAAAAATTGTATTGGGAAATATAAATTATTGCAAAAGGGAAGGCAGGGAAGGGGGTAAAAAAAAAAAAAAAAAAACCTCCTGCTAATTTATCTATTGAATCTATTGATAAGTGCAACAGAAACGTACCAAGCAAGGCTTAAGTAACTTTGAGACTGTCTCAGAATAAAAAATTAAAAAGGGCTGGGGATGTGGTCACTGGTTAAGTGTCCCTGGTTCAAAACCTGGTACCAAAAAAAAAAAAAAAAAAAAAAAAAAAAAAAAAAGGTTTTAGAGAGGAGGAAATTTGGTATTAATAATGCTTATAAAGACATTTGAGTATGGGGGCTGGAGTTGTAGCTCAGTGGTACTTGCCTAGCATGTGTGAGGCACTGGGTTTGATTCTCAGCAGCACATATAAATAAGTAAATAAAATAAAGGCCTGTCAACAATCAAAAAATATTTAGGGGGAAAAAATGACATGGAGTATGAAGATTTACAGTCAAAGAAAGCTGGGCCCTGTGACTTATGCCTATAATCCCAGCTATTCAGGAGACTGAGATAGGAGGGATCAGAGTTCAAGGCCAGTTTGAACAACATGGCCAGACCCTGTCTCCAAAAAATAAATGAATACATAAAAGGAAACAAAGTTATAATCATTTATGTGTGTATGTGTAATAAATTTAAAAGGCTGTATTACAGTACCTTCATCACGCACATTTCTTTCCCAATTCCCCTCCTCTATTCACATTCTCTGATCCTCCTTTGACTTTGTTTTACCTTTGCAATTTTTTGTTGAAAGACTGCCTTTTCACATTCAAATAGCACAAGGAAACCATCCTTTATTGTCTACTTCTTTCTCCTCTCCAACTAGAAAGGACCTTTGTACGATTCAAATTATCTTAGTATTTTATCATATTTGCCCTGAAAATTCCCACTATGCCTAGCACACATCCTACTTTTGGTAAATGGTGGCAATTTGAACATATACTTTCAAAACTACTGTGAGGGGCCAGGGTTGTGGCTCAGTGGTAGAATGCTTGCCTAGCATGTGTGAGGCACTAGGTCCAATCCTCAGCACCACATAAAAATAAATAAGTAAAATAATATATTGTGTTCATCTACAACTGAAAAAAATATTTAATAACAGCACCCCCCCCCCAAAAAAAAAAAAAAAAAAAAAAAAACCCAAAAAACCAAAACGCTATAATGCAAGGCCAGGGCCATGACTTTCTGAACTAGTCTTTCAAAGCAGCCAGAAGTTGATTCTTAGAAATTGTTGAATGAGGGCTGGGGTTGTGGCTCAGCGGTAGCACCACGTAAAAATAAAGGCATTGTGTACGACTAACACAAATAAATAAACATTAAAAAAAAAAAAAAAAGAAATTGTTGAATGAATGCTGCTTGTTCTTTTCCTTGCAATGCTTTACCAGGTTGCAGTATGTAGAGAGGCATTCTGGTTTCTTAGGTTGCATATTAATATTTTATGTGGTAGATAAATATTCAATATCTATGAAAATTGCTAGGATAAATAATTTTATCCTTTCTTTATTGTTTAGCTGTAGACAGACACAATACTTTTATTTTATTTATTTATATGTGGTGCTGAGGATTGAACCCAGTGCCTCACACTTGCTAGGCAAGTGCCACAACCCTATCCCCTTCATTGTTATTTCATTCAGCAAATATTTGAGCAAGGTACTGATTTTATGCAAGGTACTAGATAATGGAGTATAACAAGATGTAGGAAATACATATATTTCTTTTACTGAAGGCAGTTATATTTTGTTTGGTACCAGGGATTGAACCCAGGGGCACTCAACCATTGCATTAGCCAGGTGTAACTATGGGAAAAGACCTCTTATTTTGAGGACAGGTCCCATTGTCTGATGGTGGTATGCCAGTGTGTAGATGATAGATTGACTGATTATACATAAGTCTTTGTTTTGAGATAAACAGGGTTCTTTTTTTGGGGGGGGGGTACTGGGGAATGAACCCATGGTCTCTTTAATACTGAGTTACATCCCTGGCCCTTTTTAATGTTGAGACAGGGTCTTAGTAAGTTGCTGAAGCTGGTCTTGAACTTGGGATCCTCCTGCCTCTGGCTCCCAAGCTGCTGGGATTATAGGCGTGGGCCACCATGCCTGGCATGACAAAGGTAGGTTTTTTTTTTTTTTTTTTTTTTTTTTTTTTTAGAAAAAAGCAATTACTTCTTTTTGGATACTGGGGATTGAATTCAAGGGCATTCAACCACTGAGCCACACCCCCAGCCCTATTTTGTATTTTATTTAGAGACAGGGTCTCACTGAGTTGCTTAGTGCCTTGCTGTTGCTGAGGCTGGCTTTGAACTCTTGATTCTCCTGTGTCAGGCTCCCGAGTTGCTGGGATTACAGGTGTGCAGGGGTGAGTGCTTGTTTAAAACTATTTCTTGTTGTTGTTTGTTTTTGTGGTGCTTGGGATTGAATTTAGGGCCTTGTGCATGGGAGGCATGCACTCTACCAATTGAGCTATATCCCCAGCCCTTAAAAGTACTTCTTGAATGTGCACATTTCGCCACTAAAATTCTTGCTTTCAGCAGGGTGCGGTGGCGCATGCCTGTAATTCCAACATTTGGGAGGCTGAGGCAGGAGGATCACGAGTTCAAAGCCAGCCTCAGCAATGGCGAGGCACTTAGCAGCTCGGTGAGACCCTGTCTCTAAATAAAGTACAAAAAAGGGCTGGCGATGTGACCCAGTGGTCGAGTGCCCCTGAGTTCAATCCCCCAGTACCACACACAAACACACACACACACACAAAAGAAAAAAAAAGAAAGAAAGAAAGAAAGGAAATAGCGGAAAAACTCATTTTGTGGTGAGAGTTAAAAATCAAATTGGCTCCAGACATCTTTCACTATGGAACTGATTGTTTTTGCATTGTTTTTGAATTAGCTCATTTTTAACTTGCATTTTTAAGTTAATTACAGTTTTAACACACTAGAATCTGGGACTAGGGTGTAGCACACTGGGTAGGTTCTTGCCTAATCTGCACAAAGCCTTGGGTTCTGTCCCCAGCACTAAAAAACAAAAACCAAAACACTAGAATCTGTTCTCTAAACTTGGGCCCCTCCTGCTTACTTTCTTTTAGAAGGGTAGAGTGGCGCCGCTCTTCATGTGAGTGTTTGCTGGTCAGTCATCTGATGAAGTTACCAATTTCTCAGAAATTGAGAAAGAGGAGTGAGGAAACTCTCAACATATTGACACATACACCACCTTGAAGTGCATGAGAGTGCCCTTTTGGACTGGTTGGGAAACTAGCACTAGGCTTTTGCAGACTAGACATATTATTTCTTAGCTTGGAGGAGATGAATATTTGGGCATTTTGTTCAGCAGAAACTTTTTGTGTGAGGGGGATTTTCCCCCCCCATAGTATTGTTTGTATAGCCAGTCAAATTTTATAAAACCCCCAAAGCAGAAAACACTCATTCTCTAAAGTAAGCTTGATATATCAGATACTTTAACTATTTCAGTTAGTTAACTGAGATAGTCTTAAAACTGATCAGTCTGTCAGATGAAGCAAGGCTGAATCAAAGAAAGGAATGAGTGTAAAAGGGGAATGAATTTAGTGAAATCACATTGTAAGGACATGAACATCTTAAGTCTTTGCTGTGTAACCCCCAAATGTCCCCTTCCTCCCCATACTGGGCATGGATCCCAGGGCCTTGCACATGCTAGGCAAATGCTCTATCACTGAGCTACTTCTCAAGCCCTTTTTATTTTGAGACAAGGTCTTGCTAAGTTGCCCAGGCTGACCTCGAACTTATCCTCCTACCTCCTTAGTCACTTGAGTAGCTGGAATTACAGGCCTGTGCCACCGCGCCTGGCTTTGGGATTGTTTTTTAATTGGGGATAGAATCCAGGGGCACCCTTCTACTAAGCTACATCCCCAGTCCCTTTTCTTAATTTTGAGATAGGGCCTTGCCAAGTTGCCCAGGTTGACCTCAAACTTGGGATCCTCCTGCTTCATTCAACCTTGGAGCCGCTGGAATTTTAGGCACAAGACACCATGCCCCCCTAACTTTGGGGATCTTAAAGGTTCATTGTACAATTAGGTAATCAACACTGAGTAGTTATGTCTTTGGAACAGTGTTCTGATTAGAATGGCTATTTGAGTTGTTAAATATGTAATTTCATATTTCATTGCCACCATTTCTCTGAACTCTCAATCTATTTTCCTTTTTTTTTTGGTACCGGGGATTGAACTCAGGGGCACTTGACCACTGGGCCACATCCCCAGCCCTTTTTCTAATTTTATTTAGAGACAGGGTCTCACTGAGTTGATTCAATCTATTTTCCAATCTTCTGATATATCAGATACTTTAACTATTTCAATTAGTTAACTGATTAAAACAAACACCTACTTTGACTAAAATGTGTATACTACTTATACTAGATAGAGCTATTTTTACCTGTATTTGAGGAACAGTAAAATAGTATTTTTTATTTTTATTTTTAAATATTTAAATATTTATTTATTTAATCTCAGCTGCTCTTGAAAAAGTTTAAAGTGCTGCGTTTAGGCCTAATGTGTGTATTAGGCCCTGTGTTCAGTCCCTTATATTGGAAAACCCAAAAACAAAAATGGATTTGGATGGAGATAATTTCCAAAAAGCAAACAAATAAAACAGTGTATAGTCAATATGGGGAAATACAGACCTCTCTAAGTAATGTCAGAGTTGAGTAAGCACAGTTGATCTATACTTTGGAACCTAGGACTTACTACTCCCAAATATGGTGTTTAAGAGCTTTAGGCAACAAACCGGAACATCCCAGGCCGGACATTCAAGAGCTATCTAAACAAGTGGCTAATTATCATTATTATTATTATTATTTTTTTTTGTCAGTTTGAACCCAGGGCCTTGTGCATGTGAGGGAAGCACTCTACCAACTGAGCTATATCCCTATTGATTATTGTAACCAATAGGATATAATTTCTAGTTAATGGAACCATCATTGCCTGTATAAAAAATAATAGTTGTAACATTTTACTATTTCAGGCTAACACTCTGTGCTTTCCATATACTGTTTAATCTTCACATTTCAAGAAACCTCCTGTGGAGCACTGTGGTGCATGCCTGTAATCCCAGCAACTCTGGATGTAGAGGCAGCATAATTGCAAGTTCAAGGCCAGCCTCAGCAATTTAACAAGGCCCTAAACAACAAAGAGAGACCCTGTCTCAAAATAAAAAGGGTGGGACTGGGGTTGTGGCTCAGCAGTAGAGCTCTCCCCTAGCACATGTGCTGCCTGGGTTCTTTCCTCAGCACCACGTAAAAATAAAGGCATATGTACAACTAAAACAAATATTTTTTAAAAAATGTGTTCCTTTAAAAAATATACTCTTTATTTTATTTGTTTAAAATATTTATTTTTCTTTAGTTGTACCAAATGCATTTTTTTTTTTTTTTTTTTTTTTTTTTGGGTACCAGGGATTGAACTCAGGGGCACTCGACCACTGGGCCACATCCCCAGCCCTTTTTTGTATTTTATTAGAGACAGGGTCTCACTGAGTTGCTAAGTGCCTTGTCATTGCTGAGGCTGGCTTTGAACTCGTGCTCCTCCTGCCTCAGCCTCCCAAGTGCTGGGATTACAGGCCTGTGCCACCGCGCCCGGCCCCAAATGCATTTTAAAAAAAATATTTGTTTGTTTGTGTTGTACATAATGCCTTTATTCTTACGTGGTGCTGAGGATCGAACCTGGGGCCGCATATGTTTTAGGCGAGTGCTCTGCTGCTGAGCCACAACCCCAGCCCCTGCATTTATTTTTATGTGATGCTGAGGATCGAACCCAGGCCACGCACGTACTAGGCGAGCGCTGTACTGCTGAGTCACAACCCCTATATTCTCTCTCTCTCTCTCTCTCTCTCTCTTTTTTTTTTTTTTTTTTTTTTTTTGTGGTACCGGGGATTGAACTCAGGGGCACTCGACCACTGGGTCACATCCCCAGCCCTTTTTTGTATTTTATTTAGAGACAGGGTCTCACTGAGTTGCTAAGTGCCTCGCCATTGCTGAGGCTGGCTTTGAACTCGCGATCCTCCTGCCTCAGCCTCCCAAAGTGCTGGGATTACAGGCGTGCGCCACCGCGCCCGGCTTCTCTCTCTCTCTCTCTCTCTCTCTTTTTTAATATTTATTTACTTACTTTAGTTGTACACAATGCAATGCATTTATGTTTACGTGGTGCTGAGGATCGAACCCGGGCCGCGCAAGTGCGAGGCGTGCGCTCTGCCGCTGAGCCACCACCCCAGACCCCCTGTATTCTCTCTTTAAAAAAAATGAATAAATGGGGCTGGGGTGGTGGCTTAGAGGTAGAGCGCTCGCCTAGCACGTGCACGGCCCGGGTTCCATCCTCAGCACCACGTACAAATAAAGCCATTGTGTACAACTAAAGTAAATAAATAAATATTTTAAAAAATTGTTTTCTAACTTTATTAATCTAGCACTGTTTATAAATTCATTTGTGCTGGGGATTTAACTAAGGATCTTGTGCATCAGAGCCCTACCTCATCAAACCTGAGCTGCATCCCAGCTTTTTATTTTGGGGGGGTTGTGGGAAGGCCACGCTAGGTGCACGCGCCTGATTCCTGGTGCACGCGCCTGATTCCCGATGCCGGCATCTGAAAGGGCACTTGAGTCTGACGTGAAAACGCTTTAAACTCGTGCCGCGCCATCGATATGTGCCGCCATTTGCTTGTGCCGCGGGCTTTTCCCTAACGCTCGGAAAAACAGAGGTGTGGCCCTAGGAGTAGACGTCACCCAGATGGGTTGGGTTACCCACACCTGTCCTTTGAAACCCTACTCCTTCTATCTATTACCGATGGAACATTCTAAGAAACAGCATTCCCCCCAATAAAAACCACTTCGAAACGTGTTTCGCCCTCTCTCGCCAGCCTCTTGTGGCTCTCCCTCGCTCTCCCTTTTGGGGAACTTGAGTCCGGAAGTCGGAGAAAGCTGACCTGAAGCTTTAAAGGTATCTGTGTCTGTGTTTGTTTGTTTGTTTGTTTGATTTGGCACCGGGGATTGAACTCCGGGGAACTCGACCACTGGGCCACATCCCTAGCCCTTTTTTGTATTTTATTAGACAGGGTCTTACTGAGTTGCCAAGTGCCTCTCCATTGCTGAGGCTGGCTTTGAACTCGTGATCCTCCTGCCTCAGCCTCCCAAGTGCTGGGATTACAGGTATGCACCACCGCGCCCGGCTTGTTATGTTGTGTCACCCCAAATTCACACGGGTGATTCTGGTTCATCGGCTCCCCCTGGATGTGGGCCGAAGCGCGTACTGGGGATTGTACTCATTTAATTTAGAGACAGGGTCTCACTGAGTTGCTTAGTGCCTTGCTGTTGCTGAGGCTGGCTTGGAACTGGTGATCCTCCTGTTTCAGCCTCCTGAGGGGCTGGGATTACAGGCGTGTGCCCCTGTGCCCTGCTCTTTTTTTGTTTTAAGATTGTGTCTCATTAAGTTGCCCAGGCTGAACTTGAGATCCTTCTGCCTCAGTCTCTGAGTAGCTGTGATTACAGGCCTGCGCTGTGTTACCCAGCAAGCTTACTTGCTTTTTGATTTTAAACAAGTCAGATTTTCACAAACGTATATCCCCCATATTTACTACCCTTTTAGTTTATTTGATCCTTAACATGTTTGTGTACCCAGCAGTGTTCTTGCATGTTCTGACCTAGCAGTGTTCTTGCATGTTCTGACCTGTTTCTTCACCACGTGGTGCTCTGTGTAGATTAAGGCCTGAGGATTGTGGAAACTGCTCAAAATTCTACGGGCTCTCTGGAATTAAAGGACGGCTTTTTGCCTTAGCCAGCAGAATGTTTGGGACTTCTGTGCAGATGCCCGGGGGGTTGAGTTGCAGATGCCATTTGATTTGTTGCCTGAGGACAGAAGGACTGTATTATAGGTAGACTTGTGTTTTGCCTTGCCAACGTTTAGACTTTTTTTTTCCCCTTGAAAGTGTAAGAGGTGAAAAATCAATAGGCTTTTGTTTCTGTTACCCTCTTTGTTCATAGCTCTTTTTTTTTCCTTCATAGCTTTTATTCTGCTATACTTTTTGTTTAGCAGAAAACTAATTAATTATATTGGTGCATTTTGTTCACAGAAACACTCAAAGAGTGCATTCCTTGCCGGGCTAGTTGGCGCACGCCTGTAATCCCAGCACTTTGGGAGGCTGAGGCAGGAGGATCCAGAGTTCGAAGCCAGCCTCAGCAATGGCGAGGCACTTAGCAACTCAGTGAGACCCTGTCTCTAAATAAAATACAAAAAAGGGCTGGCCATATGGCCCAGTGGTCGAGTGCCCCTGAGTTCAATCCCTGGTATCACACAAAAAAAAGTGCATTCCTGAATTTAAAAAAAAAAAAATGAATATACCATGAAAGTTGAGTTTTTCTGATAGTTTCAAATTATTCAAGATGGGGCAGATAAATTCACTTTGAACCATGGAAGTCAACTAATTAGCCATAAACTATAAAACTTACTGACATTTGGCCTGGGGATGTTGCTCAGTGGTTAGAGCATGTGCTTAGCATGTGTGAGGCCTTGGATTCTTTCTCTAGCACCACCAAAAAGAGGGGGAAAAATGGCATTCAGTAGTCAATTGCTTGTTTGTTTTTGTGGTGCTATGGATTAATTACAAGGCCTTTGAACATGGTAGGCAAGTGATCTACCATTGGGCTCCACCCCAGCCCCTTAGTTTTTATTGCGAAGTTGGCTTCATCTTTTTACTAAATTAAGGAAGTATTCTTAGAGATTGCAACCGTGTGGCCTATAGTACATCTGGCCCATTGTACATGTGGCCTATAGTATATCTGGCCCATTGTACATCCAAAGAAAGTAGAAAGTAGTGACTACTGGGCTGGGGCTATAGCTCAGTGGTAGAGCACCTGCCTCACATGTGTGAGGCACTGGGTTTGACCCTCAGCACCACATAGAAATGAATAAAGATATTTACCAAAAAAAAAAAAAAAATAGTGACTATTATTATGGAATCCTTTACAAACAAGGTGAATGTATCAGTTTTCCCACATTTTAGCATTTATATATTTTGGAATTGCAAGAAAGAATGACAGAATTTTAAGTGTATTTGTTTTCTCCTTAATTTTGCTGAATGGTTTGGTTCATAGTTGACAATTTGTGTATATTGAGTATTTTAAATTAACATTTCAGTAAACTACAGTTAGTATGAAGTGTTTGTGCTTAAAAGAATTTTTGTTTGGGGACATGTCTCTGAAATGTTTGGAAATTTTGTATTTCCTTGAAGCTAAACTATTTTTTCCTTCCATATCTGAAATCCTTTTGTTCCTGAATACCCTTTTGCATATATTCTGTGCTCTCGTGTTTGTTTAAATACAGGGGCACTGCAGTTTGAAACTCAGCAGTATATGTTTAGGACAAGTTGAATATGTGTAGAGACAGAAAAGCTTTAGTGTGACAAAACAGGTGAACAACAAGAATGGTACTTAGTTTTATTTCTTTATTTTTTAAAATATTTATTTATTTACTTTAGTTGTACACAATGCAATGCATTTATGTTTACGTGGTGCTGAGGATTGAACCCGGGCCACGCATGTGCGAGGCGAGCACTCTGCCTCTGAGCCACAACCCCAGCCCACTTAGTTTTATTTCTGATATGAAACAACTGTGAAGAAAAATGCCAAACAATAGTAGTAAGTCCAATTTGGGAATATCATCAGTATAATAGAGTTTCATAATGGTTTCATTGGGTATTGTTAAATTTATAGGCAACCATTGTTTTGGACTAGCCTTTTGTATGAGGTCACAGCAGACCAGAGCAAACCAGAATGGAGTTACTCATGCTAAGTGCCACTTAATCAAACTGAATTCTGAATGCGCCGGTTAAAACAGACCAAGCCAGCTGGCTGCAGTGGCACCTACCTATGTAACTTTAGCTACTTGGGAGGCTAAGGTAGGAGAATGGCCAGTTCAAGCCCAACCTGGGCAACTTAGCAAGACCCTGTCTCAAAATAAAAAAATGAAGAAGGGTACTGGGGGTGTAGCTCAGTGGTGGAGCACTTGCCTAGCATGTGGGAGGCCCTGGGCTCAATCCCCAGTACTGCAAAAACAGAAAACAAAAAACCAAACCACGAGACTCACAACAGTCAATCAAAAGGGGCCCAGCATGATAAGGAAGTCTCCTATGTGTTAACTTTATAAGGAAAGTAAACTTGAAATAGCCAATAACACTTTTGTTCTCTATTTCTGCTTTCCTCAGCTTTTTATGTCTATAAAACCAACTTCCTCTTCTCAGTTGATTGGAACACTCAATTCTGTTTTACAGAATGAGGTGTTGCTTGATTGTAGAATCTCAGTTAAGAGCCAATTAAGATGTTTAAACTAAATTTGTAATTTTGTCTTTGACAGTATTATCAGCTAGTTTCTGTCTGTCTGGGCTTTATTTGATGAATTGTTGTATGACCTGAGCTGATTGCCAGTCAACAATTATTCTGTGTTTATTTTATAGTTTTCCCATAATTGTTGGCGTCCTAGGTCCAAGTATGGCTGCTGCTTTTTTTTTTTTAAATCCTCCTGCCTCAGCCCTCCAAGTAAGTGGGATTACAGGCATGGGCCGCCATGCCCAGCCTGAGTATAGCTTTTTAATATTGTCTAGTTCATAAATCATGGCACTAATGATTTTTGTTAAAACTTGCCAGAATGCTTTTATGCTAGCTTGTTGCCCATTCAGGAAATACATCTTAAGGAACTATAATGTGCTAGACGCAGGCAAATATAATCATCGGGTAGGCAAATACCTAATATAATTTTAAACAGTGATAAATGATGGAAACTATAAAGCTGAGTCAAGAGAAAATGAGGTGAAGGGGCAGGATATTCTTGAACACAGTGTTTGAATAGAAACATGGTTGCCTAGTGAACCAGCAGCAAGAAGGCCCATGTGGGCCCAGCATGGTGTCACATGTCTGTGATCCCCACTCTCTGGGAGGCTGAGGTAGGAGGATGGCAAATTTGACATGAGCTTGGGCAATTTAGCAAGATCCTGTCTCAAAATAAAATAAAAAGAGGGCTGGGGATGTAGCTCCATGGTGGAGCATTTGTCAGCATGTGTGAGGCCTTGTGTCCATCCTCAGTATCTCAGGTAAAAAGAAAAAAAAAAGCTGGAATGAATAAAGTGAGCAAGAGAGAGATGGATAGGAGATAAGGTGCAAAAGAGGGAGAGAGGGCCAAGGTTTGTCACAGTTAAAGAATTTGAGCTTTGTTCCCCCCCCCCCCCCCCGTGTGTGTGGGGGTGTACCAGGGGCATGAACTCAGGGGCACTCGACCACTGGGACACATTCCCTAGCCCTTTTTTGTATTTTATTAGAGACAGGGTCTCACTGAGTTGCTAAGTGCCTCGCCATTGCTGAGGCTGGATTTGAACTCAGGATCCTCCTGCCTCAGCCTCCCAAGTGCTGGGATGACAGGCGCACACCACTGCGCCCGGCTTAAAGTTTTTATTTTTGAGACAGGGTCTCAGTAAGTTGCTTAGGACCTCACTAAGTTGCTGAGGCTGGCCTCAAACTTGTGATCTTCCAGCATTGCTAGAATTACAGGCATGTGTACCGCAACCCTCTGTGGGGTTGGATTTTTAAGGAGGATCTGAGGGGACATGATGGATAATTGAATGTGGTACATGAGGAAAATAATCAAGGATGATGTCTAGGTTACTTTGTTGCACTTAGGTATTATTACTGATAATGTAACAATACTTATATCATATGTTAAGGGCCCACTATGTACCAGGCCTTGAGTTTACCTTTACTTTTCGTTACATTCTCTTAAAATAACAGTTTGGCCCATTTTTTTTTTTTTTTTTAATAAAACATGAAGAAACTAAGGCTGTGTGTGGTGCTGGGGATCAAACCTAGGGCATCATGTATGATAGGCAAACTTTGTACCACTGCGCTACATCACTGGCCTGAAATCGTGGTTTGTATGTGTAGTTATTTGCCCAGGTTTACGTTGCTAAGGCCACCCACCTGCAGGTTTCCTTGACTTCAGAGTACACACTCAAATCATTTAGTCTTTCAACAACTACAGACTTCCCTAGTATTCTTCAAGGGGTTAACTATACAGAGTATAGAAGATTGAGTCACTTTTGTCTTGAAGTTTCCAAAACTTATTATTTGTTAAAAAAAACAACTAACCATAACAACATATGAAATTTTATGGTCTCAAGTATGTAGAGAACCTTGCTCGCTTTAATGTCATATTTCTGGTAGCCTTAATCTTCTAGAACAAGCCGGGCGCGGTGGCGCACGCCTGTAATCCCAGCACTTTGGGAGGCTGAGGCAGGAGGATCGTGAGTTCAAAGCCAGCCTCAGCAATGGTGAGGCACTTAGCAACTCAGTGAGACCCTGTCTCTAAATAAAATACAAAAAAGGTCTGGGGATGTGACCCAGTGGTCGAGTGCCCCTGAGTTCAATCCCTGGTACCACAAAAAAAAAAAAAAAAAAAAAAAAAAAAAAAAATCTTCTAGAACACAGCTTTAACCTGAAGTAGCTTTCAGTATTCAGTGGGCTAGGTCCCGAGGCTCTTTATCTTCTTGTGCTCTTTTACATGTATTTTGTTAACTAAATTCCTCAAACAGGTTATCAATAACTACACAGATGAGGAGTCAGGGGAGTTAATGGAGGTGAATACAAGGATAGTAAATAGCAGTGACAGCCAGAGTGAAAAATAAAGTGAATACAAAGAAGACACAAAAAGCCGGGCGCGGTGGCGCACGCCTGTAATCCCAGCACTTGGGAGGCTGAGGCAAGAGGATTGCAAGTTCAAAGCCAGCCTCAGCAATGGCGAGGCACTTAGCAACTCAGTGAGACCCTGTCTCTAATAAAATACAAAATAGGGCTGGGGATGTGGCCCAGTGGTCAAGTGCCCCTGAGGTCAATCCCCAGTACCAAAAAAAAAAAAAAAAAAAAAAAAAAAAAAAAAAAGCCGGGCGCGGTGGCGCACGCCTGTAATCCCAGCACTTTGGGAGGCTGAGGCAGGAGGATCGCGAGTTCAAAGCCAGCCTCAGCAATGGAGAGGCACTTAGCAACTCAGTGAAACCCTGTCTCTAATAAAATGCAAAAAAGGGCTGGGGATGTGGCCCAGTGGTTGAATGCCCCTGAGTTCAATCCCTGGTACCATAAAAAAAAAAAAAAAAAAAGGACACAAAAATGTGTTTGTGTTTCATCCATCATTACATTTTTTTGGAAGCTTTTTTTTCACCATACTACCACCAGTATTAGAGAAGATTAAATGCCTACCTGTTAAGCCTGAAAGTTCTCTCTCTCTCTCTCTCTCTCTCTCTCTCTCTTTCTCTTTAAAAATATTTATTTATTTGCTTTTAGTTGTACACAATGCATTTATTTTTATGTGGTGCTAGGGATCTAACCTGGCCCGTGCCTGTGTTAGGCGAGCGCTCTACCACTGAACCACAACCCCAGCCCCCTGAAAGTTCTTTCCAGTAATGTTTTATCTTAAAAAATCTTTGGTTCTTGGAGTTAAGGGTATAAGTTCATGCTTAGCATGCACGACGAAGTCCTGGGTTCAATTCATATGTAGCACCAAAACAAAACCCCGGCTCCTGCCTACAACAACAACAAAAAAACCCCACCAATTCTTATATTTTACTTCATAATAGATGTAACAATATTTTAAAATATTAGTTACCAGATGGGCAAGGGTAGTGGATACCTGTAATCCCAGCGATTTAGGCCACTAAAGAAGGAGAATCCTAAATCCGAGGCCAGCCTGTCTCAAAATAAAAAAGGATCCCCAGTCGGATGTGGCTCAGTGGTAGAGTGCCCCTGTATTCAAGCCCCAGTTCTACCACCTCCACCTACCCACCCACCCCCACACACAAGAAAAAGTTACCTTATTGCCTTCCCTTACTCAGTCTGAATAAAACTGATACTTTAGGAAAATTTGGCGGACCAGAGGCTATTCATTATAGTAATTTATAAGTAACTAAGAAAAGCTTGCTTGGTAATTTCAAAAGCTAGGAAGCCTTTTTTTTTTAAAGTACCTGGAATTGAACCTAGGGGCCCTTAACCACTAAGTCACATCGCCAGCCCTTTTTATGGTTTATTTTGAGACAGGGCCTTGCTAAGTTTGCTGAGGCTGGATTTGAACTTGTGATCCTCCTGCCAGCTTCCCTAGCCACTGGAATTACTGGCATGTGTCACTGCACCTCGTTGGAAGCCATATTCTTTTTTTTTTTTTTTTTTAAAGATTTGTTTACTTTAGTTTACACAAAGCAATGCATTTATGTTTATGTGGTGCTGAGGATCGAACCCGGGCAGCGCACGTGCGAGGCGAGCGTTCTGCCGCTGAGCCACAACCCCAGCCCAAAGCCATATTCTTTATTAGAAAAAATTTAATATGTATTAGATCTTGAGGGTACTAGAATCATTTATAAGATGTTAGAGCTTGGGCTGGGATTGTGGCTCAGTGGTAGAGTGCTCGCCTAGCACGTGCGCGGCCCGGGTTCGATCCTCAGCACCACATACAAATAAAAATGCATTGTGTACAACTAAAGCAAATAAATCAATATTTAAAAAAAAAAGATGTTAGAGCTAGAAGAATCTTTCACTACAGCTCATCCTATCAAATATGATTTTTTCAGAGGAAGTAACTTAAGGTTCAGAAAGATACTGATTTGTTATCACATTCGTAGTTTTGTTTTTAGATCCTGAATTTAAACTCAGGTAAGGCAAGTTATGTAATTATTTTAGTTTTATCCATATCAATCATTAAAAACATCTTCCTCATAGTTATGTTGATTCAATGAAATAGCATATAAACACCTAGCTTAGGGCCTGGCTCAAGGTAGATGCTCAAAAGATGCTAAGTTTTTATTTTTCTTTATCTGTCACCTCTGCCCCTTTTCAATTATGTCTCATTTAGTTCACTTCTTGGGAATGTTAGCCTTCCTAGTCCTAGTGAAAAACGGGTTCATTCCAGGGAAGCAGTAGAACAAGAAATTGATGGTATCTTGTCCCCCTCCCTGCTTAGGGGGCGTGGTTTTCCAAAGAGATTTGGAAGAACTGAGATTTGCTGGAGAACTGAACCACAGGGACTTTAGAAGACCCATGATGCTTGCATGATTTTGTCTGGTTGGCTATAACAGTGGCAGTGTATGAAAAGCTCAGAGTTAAATGCATATCCTGATTTTTTATTATATTATTTGAAAGAGCGCATTGGAGACAATTTAAAGATCTTGCTCCAAACTCTCTCCTTTCATCCCTGATGACCTTGGTGATTTTCACCTGTTTATTTCTATTTCCTTTATTTCCTTTGTCTTGTGGTGTTTGTGTCCCATATTTTTCTCTGAGGAACCATTAACACTTAACTCCCTGTTGCATTGCCTTTCAGATTGAATGAGAGCGACACATCTTGAGTTTTTGGGATGGGATGGATTAGTTTAAATCAATCAGTAAAGCTCAGCCGTTTGGACTTAGTGATTTGTTCATGTAATGAAATGTGATGTTTGGGTCGTCCTTACTCCAGAGGGCTTCCCTGGGCAATGCTGTTTACCTGCAATAATTAAATGAAAATGCATATGACCCGCAGAATCTGCTTAAAGTCTCCTGTCTTGTGATTTGGAGTGGAAAATTGCCAACCTTAGACTGAAGCAAATACCAAGAAAGGGCAAAGAGAAGAAAAAGAAACCAGATCTTTAGTGACACTATGAATCACTGAATGAAGCCTCTCTAAAGCCATTCTCTCTTAGGCCTTTTCAGTTCAATGAATGAGTAAATTTTTTATACATGCCAGTTTGAATTGGGTTTTCTACTACTTACAAAACCCTAAAACTTTCCAGTGACAGTCCCTACCTTACCTTTACGCCACCTATATTCATTTCAGATATCCAGGATAATAGACTTAGGAAAATCGGTTCATAGAGCATGCTGCCAAGTGAATCAAATCTGTCAGCATTGGTTGAACTGCTAATCCATTCATTTGTTGAGTGCATATTTGAGTACTTGCTGTGTGCCAGGTTCTGTGCAAGGTGAGGGAGTTGAACCTTTAAGAAACTACAGTTGAGTTGGCTGTTGTGGACACGCCTATAATCCCAGTGGCTGGAGAGGCTGAGGCAGGAGGATTGCAAGTTCAAAGCCAGTCTCAGCAACTGAGTGAGGCCCTGTCTCAAATCATAAAAAAGGCGGGCAAATGGCTTGGTGACTAAGTACCCTGGGTTCATTCTTTGGTATAAAAAAAAACAACAATAACAAAAAAGAAACAAAAACACCCTACGGTATAGAGGAGGTAAGGTGCATAGTATACTTAAGTAATAATTGTGGTATTCTTTTCTTAAAATAAATATTTTCCACTCACCACTGCAAATTGCTTTAATATTCTTTGTTTTAGAATGGACTACTCTTTTGGTTGTATCACATTACTATAATTTTTCTACTTCATAGTGTAGCATAGGGTAGTATGGTTTTACTATAGTTAATGTAATATGCATGTATTCCCTGCCTCATTTGTTACAGTATCCATAAAGGCCTAGTCAGTAAATATACCTGGGCTCTTTAAATATTAAAATGTTTTAATGGGGCTGGGTTGTGGCTCAGTGGTAGAGCACTTGCCTTGCATGCATGAGGCACCAAGTTCAATTCTCAGCACTGCATATAAATAAATGAAGAAAATAAAGGTCCATCAACATCTAATAAAATTTTTTAAAAATGTGTTAATGGCATATAAACCAACAAATCAGAAATGAATGAGGAGCCGGGTGCGGTGGCTCACGCCTGTAATCCCAGCACTTGGGAGGCTGAGGCAGGAGGACCGCGAGTTCAAAGCCAGCCTCCGCAATGGTGAGGCACTTAGCAACTCAATGAGACCCTGTCTCTAATAAAATACAAAAAAGGGCTGGGGATGTGGCCCAGTGGTCGAGTGCCCCCAACCCTTGGTACAAAAAAAAAAAAAAAAAAAAAAAAAAAAAAAAAAGAATGAGGAAAGAGCTGATCAAAGTATTTCTAATTGCTGATCATTCTTATACTTGGATACTTGCTTCTTTTGGGATTGTAAGTGCTTTCAATTTGATAGAAACTAAGGTCTGGGTGTAGGTGTGCACATACACATGATTGTATAGTTTCTAGAAGTTCTTGAATTTTCTGAAGCTCTCAGAAGTTGAAGGACTCGGGGTAACCCCTATACTTTCCCCTAAATGACACTCTGGTTGCTAAGCTTCATAGTGAAAATGATATACTTAAATAGGCAACAACAAAAAACTACATCTTTCCACCAGAAGAATTTGTAATAGCAGAGAGAGTCAATTTTCCATGAACTTTTAGAACTTCTTATGTAATAGAATTGATCTAGGTGTTTTATATACAGTACCCTATTATTATTTTTTTCTTCTTAAAATACCTTCATTTTATTTATTTATGTGGTGCTGAGGATTGAACCTGGTGCCCCACGCATGAGTGGCAATTGCTGTACTGCTGAGCCACAACCCCAGCCCTCCTACTTATTCTTCACTGCATTTAATTTCTTTCAGTCAAGTTTGTACTATTCTTAATTTTGTACCTGAGAAACCTGACATCCATGGGGTTGTCCAAGTTCAGAAACCTTGGTAAGTAGTGAAGCTAGATTGCAAACCTAGCACCTGTCTAAACAATACCTACTAAACTATTAATTGATGGAGACTACTTAGTATAGACCCCAGGATGTAAGTAAGCAAACTGTTGCTGCTGTTACTGTTCATTTATGTGACAACTATGTATTTGAGCAACCACTCTTCATACTTTACGTCTCTGTGTGTGTATGTGTATGGGGATTGAAACCAGGGGTGCTCTATGACACTGAGTTATACCCCCAGCTCCTTTAAAAAAAAAAAAAAAAAAAAAAAAAAAAAAAGTTTTTCAGTTCTCCCTAAGTTGCCCAGACTGGCCTAAAACTTAGGATCCTCCTGTCTCAGCCTCCCAAGTAGCTAGGAGTACAAGTGTTTGTCACCCATGCCCAGTATGACTTTAGTGTTTTTTTTTTTTTTTTTTTTTTTTTTTTTTTGTACCAGGGATTGAACTCAGGGGAACTCGACCACTGGGCCACATCCCCAGCCCTTTTTTGTATTTTATTAGACAGGGTCTCACTGAGTGTTAAGTGCCTCGCCATTTCTGAGGCTGGCTTTGAACTTGTGATCCTCCTGTCTCAGCCTCCCAAGTGCTGGGATTAGAGGCTTGCCCCTTTATTTCTTAATGATAGTAATATTTTTTCCTTAGGACCCTTAGATTGGAAGGAACAGAATTCATTTCAAGGTAGCTTAAATATAATAGTGAACCAAAAGTTTCATAGATGTATTTGGTTTGATTGTAGGGTTTGGGGTAGGAAGTTGTAAGATTTATGGGGGGTGTAGAACTGGAATCTAGAAAGTTCAGAAACCCAGATATTCCATACCCAATTACTTTAGATTTGACCTCCCCCAACTTTTGTAACAGCTTTATTGAAATGTAATTCACATACCATATAATTCACCCATTGAAAGTACATAATTCGTGTTTTTTAGTATATTCAGAGTTGCACGATCATCACCACAATTTTATTTATTTTGCAGAATCGGGCACTCTGTCACTGAGCTACATCCCCAGCCCTTTTTCATTTTTTTATTTTGAGTCAGGGTCTCACTAAATTGCCTGGACAAGACCTTGAACTTGAAGTCCTTTTGCCTCAGCCTCTCAAGTGTATGGGATTACTGGCCTGGGAGTGGATTGTTTGAATGCAAGGGAACTCCTTGTGTTTTGTCTCTTTTCGATGTGACTGCTTCCTTTCTGCTTCTGCCAAGAGCTACTGCCTTGAACAGCTACTTCAGTTCAAGGCCTTTAGCTGAAGCTGAGCCGATCCTACCTAGCACCAGCCTGCAGAACTGTGAGTTGAAATAAACTCCTTTACTTTATAAATTACCCAGACTCAAGTGTTCTGTTGCAACATCAGAAAATGAACTCATGTACTCCTTATCCTCAGTTTTACTTTTCCCAACTGTTTGCCTACAGCCAGCTGCAGTCTTAAAATATTACATGGAAAATTCCAGAATTAAAAATCTACAAGTTTTCAATTGTATGCTGTTATTAGTAGCGTGATGAAATCTCACACCAGACTGTTATATCCTGCTCAGGATATGAACCATTACTTTGTCCAGCATATCCATGTTATATCTGCTCCCCTTTATTGACTTACACAGCTGTCTTGGTTATCAGATCATCCCGTCATTCTGTTGCAGTGCATGTGTTCAAGTGACCCTTATTTTACTCGATGGCCCCAAAGTGCAAGAGTAGTGGTGGCTGGCTATTTGGATATGCCAGAGAGAGTTCATGAAAGACTTCCTTTAAGTGAAAGGTTTCAGCTTAAGGAGAGGGAAAAAGTCACATGCTAAATTGCAAAGCTCTACTATAAGAATGAATCTTCTGAGAAATTGTGAAGGAGTGAGCAATTCATGCTCGTTTTGTTGCCGTACCTCACACTGCAAAAGTTATGGCCATAGTGCGCGATAGCCTTAAATTGTAGGGTTTAGTACCATGTGTGATTCCAGACATCCACTGCGGGTCCCGGAATGTCTTCTGATAAGAGGGGCTTCTGTACTAGTTCGTTGTTCCTTTTTATTCACTATTCCATTGTTTGAATATACTCATCTGTTGATGGGCATTTGGTTTGTTTCTACCTTTTGGCTGTTCAGAGTAATGTAGCTATGAACATTCTAATGTTCTAAGGTTTTAATAACCTATAATTTCAATTGATTTTTTTTTTAATTGCTCTGGGCAGGCTTTTGGAAGGCCACAGAATATTTTCATTAGGTTTCCTATGGAATATTGGAAGCAATCAGAGGATCCTTTTTTTTTTTTTTTTAAATATTTATTTACTTTAGTTGTACACAATGCAATGCATTTATGTTTATGTGGTGCTGAGGATCGAACCCGGGCCGCGCATGTGCGAGGCGAGCACTCTGCCACTGAGCCACAACCCCCGCCCCAGAGGATCCTTTTTATTTGGTTTGAAGTCTCAGGATTCCTGAGACTCCAGGCTGGGCGTAGGAGTTGATCTAGTTCTACCCACCCTCTTCTCATGTTGAAGCCACTGAAGTATGGGAGGTATATAGGTCTCCCTAAAACCTCCAAAATTTAGTACCAGCACATTTAGTGTTTTGACCTTTAATGATTGACCTGCCTTTTTGTAGGGAAGGGGCATAATGACGACTGGGGATTGAGCCCAAAAGTGCTTTATGACTGAGCTATGTACCCAGCACTTTTTTATTTTTTAAGACAGGGTCTCACTGACTTGCTTTTTAAGACAGGGTCTCAACTTGCTTAAGACCTCACTTTTTTCATCCCCCCCCCCCCCCCCCACCCGCCATTATGTGGTAGGTAGGTTTAGTCAACCACAATCCGTTGTTGTGGTGGTGGTAAAATATATATAACCAAGTTTAGGTGTGCAGTTCAGCGGCGTGGCATTAAGCACATTCACTATTGTATAGCCAGCACTTCCATCCTTCTCCAGAACTTCATTCTGTCCAGCTGGTACTTGGTGCCCATTAACTCTTAACCCTCAGTGCCTTTCAGGACTCCTCCCCCGTCCCTGACAACCACTGTTCTATTTACTGTTCCTGTGAGTTTGGTACTCCAGGTATCTCTATAACTAAAACTGTCCAGTGTCTTTCCTTTTATAAATGGCTTATTTTGCTTAGCATGATGCTTCATCCATATGATCGTGTGTGTGTGTGTGTGTGTGTGTGTGTGTGTATAACCTTACTTTTTAAGGATGAGTAATATTCCATTGTATCTGCATATCACCATTTGTTTATCACTTGATCTATTGATGGTCAGTTGGTTGTTTCTGCCCTTGAATATTTGCTGTTGTGAATAATTCTGTCATGAGCATGGGTGTGCCTGTTTGAGTCCCTGCTTTCAGTTCTTTTGACTGTAAACCTAGGAGTGGGATTGCTGGACCACATGGCAATTCTGTTTTAATATTTGAGGAACTTCCATATAATTTTACCTTCCCACCAGCAATTCTCAAGGATCTCAGTTTTTGCTCATCCTTGCCAACATTTCCCTTCCTCTTCCCAGTGGGCATGGTATGGTATTTCATTAAGGTTTTGATTTGCATTTCCTCTAAGGGTTAGTGATGTTGCGCATGTGGCACCTGCCTGTAATACCAGAGTCTGAGGCAGAAGGATTGCAAAGTCAAGGCCAGCCTCAGCAATTTAAACAGGCCCTAAGCAACTTAGTTTAAAGAAAAAAAAAGGTCTATTCAAATCTTTTGCCTGTTTTTCATCTGGCTTTTTAAAATTATAAGTATTGGTGAGTTCTATATCATATACAAAAATATTTTCTAGAAGCAAGTCTCTTATCAGCAATGTGATTTATAAATGATTTTTGCCATTCCTTGGATTATTGCTTATTTAATATTTTCTCTTAAGTAGATCACTGCAAAAAGCTGTTGTTTTTCCCCTGCTACCAGAGATTGAACCCAGGAGCGCTTAACCACTGAGCCACACCCCCAGGCCCCCGAACCCCCCCTTCCTTTTTATTTATTTTTTTTGAGACAGGGTCTCACCAAGTTGCTTAGGGCCTTGCTAAGTTGCTGAGGCTGGCTTTGAACTGGTGATCCTCCTGCCTCGGCCTCCCAAGTCACTGGGATTACAGATGTGTGATACCGTGCCCAACCCCAAAGTACATTAAAATCCTGGTAGTTAGGTCCTGTATCCACCACCCCCCCCCCAACCCTCCCAGCCAATCAGAGACTTTCTAGTTTATCTTCTCCAAAAATAAGGGCCTGGGTCGTCGTCATCGTTGTTGTTGTCTTTTTTTTTTTTTTTTAGTTGTAGTTGTACACAATACCTTTATCCTTTATTTTATTTATTTATTTTTTATGGGGTGCTAAGGATTGATCGAATCCAGGGCTGCTGTACCCGTGCTAGGCGAGCTCTCTATCACTGAGCCACAACCCCAGCCTCCCTGGGCCTTCTTAATAGCAGGTTTCAGAGAACTCTGTGGGAATTAGACTGTTGTAGACCTTTTCTTCAAAGGAGTAGTAGATAAACAGAGGCAGCTTAAGTTGCTGATGGAAAGCTGACCTAATATGGAATTCTTAAAGAAGTTATAGGGCAGGGGTGTGGGCTTAGCATGCTCTAGGCCCTGGGTTTGATCCCCAGCACTGTGAGGGAAAAGAGAGAAAGAAAGTCTACACCCACTGGTGTTAGTTGCTTTTATCAATCTGTAACTTTTTTTTTTTTTTTTTTTTTTTTGTGGTACCGGGGATTGAACTCAGGGGCACTCGACCACTGGGTCACATCCCCAGCCCTTTTTTATATTTTATTTAGAGACAGGGTCTCACTGAGTTGCTAAGTGCCTCGCCATTGCTGAGG
Organism: Tamias sibiricus; assembly: GCA_025594165.1. NCBI lineage: Eukaryota > Metazoa > Chordata > Mammalia > Rodentia > Sciuridae > Tamias > Tamias sibiricus. The sequence continues at coordinate 25,486,841 of CM046675.1, read as the reverse complement.
CTGGCTTTGAACTCGCGATCCTCCTGCCTCAGCCTCCCAAAGTGCTGGGATTACAGGCGTGCGCCACCGCGCCCGGCTCAATCTGTAACTTTTGAAGGCTTGTTACTCTAAGAAAGATGAAGTAACAGCACAATCCTTTTCCAGGTTAACCTTCCTCCACCAAAAAAAAAAAAAAAAAAAAATCTAGTGACCAGTTACTTCAGGAAATGAGCTTATCTTAAACAATTCACCCAAATCCAGTCTTTTTTTTTTTTTTTTTTTTTTGGTACCGGGGATTGAACTCGGGGGCACTTGACCATTGGGTCACATCCCCAGCCCTTTTTTGTATTTTATTAGAGACAGGGTCTCACTGAGTTGCTAAGTGCCTCGCCATTGCTGAGGCTGGTTTTGAACTCATGATCCTCCTGCCTCAGCCTCCCAAGTGCTGGGTTTACAGGCATACGCCACCACGCCCGGTTCCCAAATCCAGTCTTAAAATACAAAAACACTAGTGACATTCATACATATGTTTTTTTTTTTTTTTTTTTTTTTTCATGGAGTAATCTCAGTCTAAGGTGTTGAGCAAAATACTCATATACTTCAAGGGATTTATTTTTGATTCCGTGTTAGGCACACCATTGTTTATAAGATGTATTCTGATTTCAGAGATTTTAAACTTTGAAAAAAACCGTGTAACTTATATCCAGAAGAGTGGACTATTGGTGAGACAAATTATCAAACTTTTAAAATTAAACCAGAAGAATATTATAACAGGATTTGGATTGAGAATGCAGTTACAGAAAAGTGCATTTGTATGTGGCCAAGGCCACAACTAACCCAAAGGCGATACTTTTTTAAAAAGTCCCTTCTGGATGGATGTAGCTTTGTGGAGACTTAGCTCAGCTAGCAGGACTGGCCTTCGCGTGAAGTAGAAGGACCTTTTGCTCCAGGTTGACGCCTTGATCACGCTCACGTGGCTTAGCAAGTGCGGCATGAGCTGGGTGCCACCCTTTCTCCTCTCTTGTGCTGGGTGTGCTCATGGAGGGCAAAGGCTGTACTGACAGCATTCACTATGTGTAAGACTGAGTACTAAGTGCTTTACAAACACTTTTGAACCATTTTCATAACAAACTAAATGAGTGAAGTATTATTATCCTTATTTTACTGTTAGTTCCTTAGCCCAGGCATCTTCTGAACTCCATAGTTGTGTACCTCATTGCCTGGGTAGTTTATTTTCAAGATAGCAGCTGGAGCGATTGCCTTTTTTTGTTTTTTAAAATTTTTTTTCAGTTGTCAGTGGACCTTTACTTAACTTATTTATTTATATGTGGTGCTAAGGATTGCACCCAGTGCCTCACCTGTGCTAGTCAGGTGCCCTACTGAGCTCTAGCCCCAGCCCCAGCCCCAGAGCAATTTTTTAAAAAAATATTTATTTATTTACTTTAGTTGTTCACAATGCAATACATTTATGTTTACGTGGTGCTGAGGATCGAACCCGGGCCGTGCACGTGCGAGGTGAGCGCTCTGCTGAGCCACAACCCCAACCCGGGAGCAATTCTTTTAAGATCTAAGGCAACTTGTGTCAAGTAGTCTCCCCGCCCCCTAGGTACTCACCTTCACTTTGTTCTTTGTACGTAGGGTTTTTCTTGGCTATTCCTTCTGCCTGGAATATTCTTCTTCCAGCTGTCTACCAGTCAGACTTGATCACTTCCAAATCTTGGTGCACTTGATGCCTCCTTGAGGTTGTGGCCTGCTCTGACCTCACTGCGTGAGTTGTAGCCTGTCTCCTCCCCAGTGCTGGGTGCCCCCTCTGACAGTATTGGCTTTATTGCTTGTGCTTCCATTAGGAGATAGGCTTCTTGTAAGATAGGGGTCCCAAGTGTCAAGAACAGTGCCAGGTACTCAATAATGTTTATTATATGCATAAGTAAGTGAGAAAGTCGGTATGTGGGGCAGTTGATCAATTTGGCAAAACAAAACAAAACAAAAACACCCGTATAGCTGATAAAAGGTGGAGATAGATTTTGAACTAATACCCATGTATTTTGCCTCTAATATTAGAAGATGATACCCAAAAATGTTAGTTTATGGGCAGCTTTTTTTCTTGCCTTTCCCAGATTTTATTATTGTTTGCTCTCATAATTAAAAACAAACTAAATTACCAAAGTAGAAGGAAAGGGCCAGATAGCTATGAGGAAGCTAGAACAAGTGGCCACAAGGTTGAAATCTGTACCTCATCTGTTTAGTCCCACAAATGGCGTTGATCTTATCAGCCTTAACAATACAGAAAGATGGTGTGATAAAGCCCTGGCAAAACCTGTGAATGCTTTTGACCTCGCATCTTCTGTCAGTCATCTTAACCCTGTACTGTACTGCGTAAACTTAGACAGTTTTACTTAAACTTGATTGTCCTAGATTTTCTTATCTTCAAAACTTGGGCGACAGTTTCTCTCCTAAGGGTTTGTTGGGAGGATTAAGTGAGATATTGGATGTGAAAAACTGGCAGATAATAAACAATGCGGTTAGCTGATGGCATCATTATTGTTGCTGAAGCTTAGCTGCTACAGAATTTTTAAAATTTTTTTTCTTTCTTCTTCTTCTTCTTTTTTTTTTTTTTTTTAGTTGTAGTTGGACACAATTCCCCTACTTTATTTATTCACTTTTTAAAATGTGGTGCTGAGGATCCAACCCAGCGTCTCTCATATGCCAGCGTCTCTCATATGCCAGGCGAGCGCTCTACTGGTGAGCCACAACCCCAGCCCGACATTTGTGTTTTTTATGAACATGTGCTTGAGTTTATAATTTTTATTACATCTTAAAAATAGCCATATTTTCTTAATTTACATAAATTTTAATATTTAATATATTGTAGATTCTATGGCTACCATTGTTTTTGCAGTTTTGGTTTACTTCTATCGACTGGTTGTTTTAAAATGATCACCAGAGGTGTTGGGGGTGTGGCTCAGTAGTAGAGCGCTTGCCTAGCATGCGTGAGGCCCTGGGTTCTCATGCCCTGGGTTTGATCCTCAGCACCACATAAAAATGAAATAAAGATATTTTTAAAAAAAAGATGATCACTAGAGATTATAATTATCTTGGTTGATGAGTAGATATCTTTTAATTTTGAATGATAAAAAAGGTCACATAGTAACTAATGGTTATGAAGAGAATGAAAATTTAATATATATGGGTTTCATTTGTGTGTGTTTTTGTTTTGGTGGAGGGTACTGGGGATTGAACCCAGGGGGGTTTTACCACTGAGCGACATCCCCAGCCCTTTTTGTTTTTTATTTTAAGATGGGGTCTCACTGAGTTGCTTAGTTCCTCACTAGGTTGCTGAGGCTGGCCTTGAACTTGAGATCCTCCTGCCTCAGCCTCCCTAATCATTGGGATCACAGGCATGACTGGGCAGGAAAATACTTTAAGATTAGATGAATCCTTTAAAAAATTGGTCATTCAAGCAGGGAAGGGGGCACAGTGGTGCATGCATGTAATCCCAGTGATTTGGGAGGCTGAGGCAGGATAATTTTAAGACTAGCCTGGACAATTGAACAAGACCCCCTCTCAAAGGGGAGGGGGAGGGAAATGGGAATGCAGATCAGTGGTAATGTGCTCCTGGGTTCAATCACTGCTACCAAAAAGAAAGTGGGAAGGAAGATCATTCAAGTGCAAGGAAATGTATTTGTGTGAATAAATGCATTTGGAGAAATTTATGCAAATGTCCTGGGGATTTGGGCTTTAGAATTACACTAGTAGCTTTCAACTTAGCAGTGATTCAGACTAAGTACATTTTTATGTTTGTGAGCCTGAATCAAAGACTTCTCAAAATAGCTTTTACGTTGAGCCAGATATGGTGGTACACACCTATAATCCCAGGTATTCAAAAGACTGAAGCAGGAGGATTTGAAGTTCCAGGTCAGCCTGGGAAATTAATGAGACCATGTCTCAAAATAAAAAGTAGGGCTGGGGATGTAGCTCAGTGCTAAAAGCACACCCCCAATTTTAATCCTTAGTAAAAAATAAAAAAAATCACTACCTGTATTATTGTAATATCTTATTTTTTAAGAAAGCTGGTGATGATACCCCAAAATGAATTCCTGAATTTTAATGAACTTGTCTCACAGTTTGAAACAGTATTGAGTTATGCTTTAGGAAAGAAGAAACTTGAATTTTAATGTCTTTTCTCTGAGGATGTTGGCTATTATGAAGAGAAGGTACCTATCCTGGCTATTGAAACCATATTGGTTGCTATCTTAGTCACAAAAGGGTCCCAATAGGCAATTGAAATAAATAGGAAAACAGCATGTCAGGATATTCAAGCACTTGTCCTTTGGTTTATACATATTCCCCTTTATAATTCAGGGTGTATGTTTATACTGTAGTCATTTGCACTTAAATTTAATACTATTGAGCTTTTTTTCTTTTTCTATTTGTTACTGGGGATTGAACCCCATTGACACTCTACCACTGAACTATATCCCCAGCCCTTTTTTTTTTTAAATGTTTATTTATTTGCTCTAGTTGCACACAATGCAATGCATTTATGTTTACGTGGTGCTGAGGATCGAACCCGGGCCGCGCACGTGCGAGGCGAGCACTCCACCGCTGAGCCACAACCCCAGCCCCTCCAGCCCTTTTTTATTTTATATTTTGAGACAGGGTCTCTCTGTTGCTCAGGCTGACCTTGAACTTGATTTCCTCCTTAGCCTCTTGAGTAACTGGGATTATAGGTATGTGCCATCGTGTCTAGCTCCATAGAATTATAAGTCCATCTTTTAACTTGACTATAGGAAATGTTTCACTCTCATTCTAAAGAGGAATATTCACATAAGGAAAAATGGAGTTGAGAGATTATGACAAGTAGTAAAGACATTTTGGTATAAAAGGAATGGAGTGTGAAAAGAATGTATACTTATAAAAATCATGAGGCCAGGGATATAGCTCAGTTGGTAGAGTGCTTGCCATGTATTCCTCAGTACCCCTCCCCACACACACACACAAAGAATTACATGATTAAAACAAGCCTATCCTCACACTCCACTGCAGAGTAAAGCATGAAGCCAATAAAGGGCATACTATTTGGTGGACCTGTGGAATCTACCACCTCAGAAATAATGTGCACTAGAAAACATTCAGAGGAATTTATAGTAGCTCATGATTGACAGATGCAATGTGGGTGGATGCAGAACACTAACATACTTGGTGGTCATGAGTCACTCTCTTTTTCTTTTTTTCTTCTTTTTAAAAATATTTATTTATTTGTTTTAGTTGTACACAATGTCTTCATTTTTACGTGGTGCTGAGGATCGAACCCGGGCCGCACACATGCTAGGTGAGCGCTCTACCACTGAGCCACAACCCCAGCCCCCGAGTCACTTTCTTTTTCTATCATAAAATATCCCCTGATGTTTTTCAGAGACGAATTTTAGGATCAGGTTAATTTGGCAATTCTTTAATGAAATAGAAGTCATTAGAGGGAGGCAGAGTAGGGTGTAATCTAAGCTTTTTTATTTATTTATTTTTCTTGGAGGGGGGTACCAGGGATTGAACCCAGGGGTGCTTAACCACTGATCCACATCCCCAGCCTTTTTTAGTTTTTATTTTGAGACAGGGTCTAGGTTGCTAGAGACATTGCTAAATTGCTGAAGCAGGCTTTGAATTTATAATCTTCCTGCCTCAGCCTCCCAAACTGGTGGAATTACAGCTGTGCCCCACCACACCCAGTAGCTTTTTTTTTTTTTTTTTTTTAAATAAAATATTTTGTGTTGGGAGGTGGGGTCGAGGGTTCTGGAATGCAGGTTCCTGGAAGCAGCTTAGAACCTGTTGAACCTGAATTCTAGAACAGACTAGATGAGTTCATATTAAGTATACTGAAGACTTTTAAAAGACTTTGTAGAATTTAGCTATCACAGTTAATGGAATAACAAGCACGCATCTTTTCTGGCATGTAGAAAGTAAATGTTTAGTCTGTGAAGTGCAGATTCTCAGACACAAATAAGTGGTTAAAGTCTGGGAACTTTTGTGATAATGAAAAGCTACTTTATTCTGTATATGTGAAGAATTATCTAAATTATTTTTTATTATTGGACAGTTAGTTTATAGTTAGTTTCTATATAAGCCTTCTGTTGCCAAAATTATCATCAAATGATGTACTTAACAATCCAGTTTTTTGGTGGTAGGTGGATACTGGGGATTGAACTCAGGGGCACTCGACCACTGAGCCACATCCCCAGCCCTATTTTGTATTTAATATTATTAGAGACAGGGTCTCAACTGAGTTGCTTAGAGCCTCGCTAATTTGCTGAGGCTGCTTTTGAACTTGTCATTCTCCTGCCTCAGCCTCTGGAGCTGCTGGGATTATAGGCATGCACCACCTGCCTGGCCTTATTCTAAGTTTTAATGAGGGGTGTGGTACTAGGAGTTGACATTGTTCTGGCTGTTGTGCAGAGATGCTCAGATGGGGCTTCCCTCTATTTCCCCATCTGGTCCTAAGTGCCTCATCTCTTCTTCCATAGTGGAGGGAAAAGCATATCTAGGGAAAAGAGGTGCTGTATGTGCCCCTAAAAAGTGATCTCATGGTATCCTGGGTATAGAGTGAGTCAGGGGTCAGGTTTAGGTGCCAGAGGTGGGAGACAGTGTCTTAGCCTTGCCTGTTGAAGGCTGTAGGATTATCCCCCCCACCCTTTACAGAAATAAAATAGGTTGATAAAAGTTTAAAATGTAGGTGTTGGAATGTAGCTCTGGGTAGGAGCACTTATTACCATACTCTGGTAGGAGCATGGGTGAGTGGGTGAGACCCCGGGTTTGATTCCTAGCACTATCCCCTGCCCTGAAAAAAGTAGTTTTTAATGGAATAGTAAGATATAAAAACAAAAAGGAAATAGGTAGTATATATAACAAAAATTCCTTATAGTTCTGCTGAAATAATCACTGTTAATGCATTGTTGATAATTCTAGATCTGCTACCCCCTCTTAGATTTCCTTCCTCTTTTTTAGATTAATATAAAGGAGGTTTAAGCTACATTTTTTTTTTTTTTTTTTTTTTTTTTTTTTTTGGTACTGGGGGTTGAACTCAGGGGCACTTGACCACTGGGCCACATCCCCAGCCCTTTTTTGTATTTTATTTAGAGACAGGGTCTCACTGAGTTGCTAAGTGCCTCACCATTGCTGAGGCTGGCTTTGAACTCTCAATCCTCCTGCCTCATTTTTTCAGTTTTTATTTTGTCTTAGTAGTCCATTTGCACACATGTGGATCAACTTCAGTTTATCATATGCATATTGACATGATCTAATTCCCTGTGGTTGGGTATTTGTTCTTTTCCCCAGTTTTTCAAGAGTATGGGCCATGCTGCAGTGCCTGTGCTTGTACATGTATGTTTATGGACTTTAGTTTTTATAGGTTAAATTCCTAGAGTAGAATTACTGGATTAGTCTTTAAGATCATTTCAATATTTTAGTGGCTATTACCATAATCTCTTCCAGAAAAGGTGGTACCAAGACTGTATGAGAGCCTGCACGTGGTGGCATATGCCTGTAATTCCAGCGACTAGGAGGCTGAGGCAGGAGGATTGCAAGTTCGAGGCCAGCCTCAGCAACTTAGTGAGGCCCTAAGCAGCTTAATGAGACCCTGCTTTAAAATAAAAAGAGCTGGGTTGGGGTTGTGGCTCAGTGGTAGAGCGCTCACCTAGCACGTGCGTGGCCCAGGATCGATCCTCAGCACCACGCAAAAATAAAGGCATTGTGTACAACTAAAGGAAATAAATAAATATTTAAAAAATAAATAAATAAAAAAGCTGGGTATGTGGTTCAGTGGTTAAGTGCCCCTGAGTTCAGTTGTCCCCAGTACAAACAAGTAAAATGTACAATACTTGAGACGTGTTGTGATTTTGAATAAGTCTGAACCTCTTTGGTTTCCTCAGCTGTCAATTCAGGATACAGTGGTCCCTCAGTGTCTACTGAGAATTAATTCCAGGACCTCTGCCTTCCCATACCAAAATCTGTGTTTGCTCAAGTCCTTTATATAAAATGGAGTAGTAGTTGCATAAAACCTATGTATAGCCTCTGTATACTTTATGTTGTCTCTAGCAAACTGTTGTTATACTGTATTGTTTAAGGAGTAATGAAAAGTAAAAAGTCTGTACATGTTCAGTACAGTTGCATTATATACACATTATATTGATTTTTTTATATTGATTAATTTTTATATTTGGTTGAATCCACAAATGTGGAAACCTGTATATATTGAAGGCTGATTAGTTACTATCTAACCTCCCTTTTGATAGGAGAGAGTGTAGCACATAGTGGGTATTCAGACAGAAACTTCTGGTTGAAAACAAGAGGTGTGGGTTTTATAGTTTTAAATTCTAGGCTCTTTCAGCTCTGAAATGGTTTTGTGGTCACGTGTGTACATGGGGAGGTGAGGGCTACCGAGTTCTGAATCCCACCCAGCTCAAGCTGTCTGAGGACTTTATCAGCTGAAAATGTGGACCTAGTTGCCACCTAGAGTGTCACTGCAGGGATTAAGGTGATTAGTAGAAGTGGCATGTGCGCCTCGTACCCTGTCTAGTAAGTGTAGCCGTTGTTAATAAGACAAAACAAGTTTCTGAAAGAAGCATTGAAGGTTGGGATTCCCTTTCAACCTCGAAGTTTTCTAAAGGAGGAAACAAATCTCCCACTCCTGCATGGTTGCTGACTTCTAAGCCAACGTCAGGGCCTTTCTAGGCCTCATATCTGAGACTATCTGACTTATTGTCATTGTGTAAGTAGCTGTGGATTTCCATAGCAGTTACCTTGTTGTCCAGTTAAAGCATTTAGTTATTCTGGGTTAGATGGCTGTCCTTGCTTGGTTCTGTTTATAAGCTTGTTTTTGCACCAAAACTGAACTCTGATTGTTAATGGTGGAAAATTTGTGGACTTGAAATTTAAACAGATGTGGAATCTGGTTATTTGACCTATTCCCTGGATGTTCTTGGGCAAGTAGCATGCATCCTTTGGTTTAAAAAAAAGGAGTGAATGGAGTGCAGTGACACACACCTGTAATCCCAGCTGTTTGGGAGATTGAAGCAGGAGGTTCATAAATTCTAGGGCAACCTGGGCAAGTTAGTGAGACCCTGTTTAAAAATGAAGAGGGCTGGGGATAGAGCTTCCCTGGGTTCAGTCTCCAGTACTGGACTAGGGTTGGGGAAGTGGATGCAGGAAGTGATTTGAAATCTTTGGGCTTCTTACACAAATGTGATGTTACCTGGAGACAGTGGTGCACACCTGTAATCCCAGTGGCTTGGGAGCTCAGGCTCCCAAGTTCAAAACCAGCCTCAGCAACTTAACAAGGCCCTAAGCAACTCAGTGAGACCCTGTCTCTAAATAAAATATTAAAAAGGGGCTGAGGATGTGGTTCAGTGTTTAAGCATCTCTGGGTTCAATCCCCAGTACCAGAGAGAGAGAGAGAGAGAGAGAGAGAGAGAGAGATGGATTATATAAGGTATGCAGGCCGGGCACGGTGGCGCACGCCTGTAATCCCAGCACTTTGGGAGGCCGAGGCAGGAGGATCGTGAGTTCAAAGCCAGCCTCAGCAATGGCAAGGCACTTAGCAACTCAGTGAGGCCCTGTCTCTAATAAATACAAAAAAAAAAAAGGGCTGGGGATGTGGCTCAGTGGTCAAGTGCCCCTGAGTTTAATCCCTGGTACCACAAAAAAAAAAAAAAAAAAAAAAAAGGTATGCAGCACATATTTTAGAAATATGTTTCTTTTCATTCCTTGCAGGCAGAACAACAACAGCAACAAAAACCCCACTTCGTCTGTAATATTCCCCGCCTCCTCTCTTTTTGTGGTGCTGGGTATTGAGCCCAGGGTCTTGTGCTTGCTAGCAAACCCTCTACCAACTGAGCCATATCCCCAGCTCCCCCCCCCCCCCCCAGCTCTCATAGTAGTAATGTGTCAGTCAGATTCAGGGGCAGTGACCCATACTTAATATGCATTAATCAATAAGGGAGAGTAATGTAATTGAAAAAATGTTAGACTAGAAATCAGGAGATCTGGGGCTGGGGTTGTGGCTCAGCAGTAGAGCGCTCACCTAGCACATGCATGGCCCAGGTTTGATCTTCAGCACCACGTAAAAAATAAAGGCATTGTGTACAACTAAAGCAAATAAATAAATAAGAATAATAATAAAAAAGAAATCAGGCAGGAGATCTTGGCTTTTTACTGGCAATATAACCCTTAGCTCCCATCCCCATTCCTTGTTTTTTACTTGTCTATGAAATATTTTGTGGAAATATACTATTATGGAAATTTTTCTGTTTAATTTATAAATTATAAAAAACACACAGCACTACTCTTTATATTGTGCTCCTGAATGAAGCACTTTTGTCTTAGAATTGATTGCTTGTTTTCTCACCCAGGTTGAAGTGTCGCTTAAGCTGCCTCAATGGAGCACATTCAGGGAGCCTGGAGGACCATCAGCAATGGCTTTGGACTCAAAGACGCGGTGTTCGATGGCTCCAGCTGCATCTCCCCTACCCTAGTTCAGCAGTTTGGCTATCAGCGCCGGGCCTCGGACGATGGCAAACTCACAGATTCTTCCAAGACAAGCAACACTATCCGTGTTTTCTTGCCGAATAAGCAAAGAACAGTGGTATGTGAGCACTCCTCAGGACGCTCAGCTGTTCCTCTGCATATAGAGGACAGGAGGCGCACGCTGTCCAACTTAGAAATGGGAAAGTCTCCTCATGGGGGTCCTTATTAATTGATTTTTCCAGTGGCAGATTTTGTTTTTTGTTACATTACTCTTCCCCCATATCCCTCCTCTTCCCCACCTTTGGGCCTTCCTCCCATTATTACTCTCACCCACTGTGGCCTCCTCTCTGCTAGTTTACCCAAACAAATAATTCATTCTAATGAGGGGTATTTCTGATACTTTTCTTTGAAAAGTTTCTTTAGTTCTTTTCAGCTAAGTAAAGGTAATTTTAAAAAAGACATTTCTTCTATTAGAGCAAAATTTGCTTAAATTTTGTGGGATATTCTAGTTAAGTGTGGAGAAAATAAGAAAATTATTTGGGTTTCATAAGGCTCAGGACAAATCCAGAGGTAGCTTAAATCACAGTGTCTTACTCTTTGCCAGGACACTTGTTCTTTCTTTTTTATTTTTAAAAATATTTATTTATTTTTAGTTATAGGTGGACCACAATATCTTTATTTTATATTTATGTGGCACTGAGGATCCAACCCAGTGCCTCACGCATGCTAGGCAAGCGCGATACTTCTGAGCCACAACGCCAGCCCTACACTTGTTATTTCTGTGTAGTGTATTCTTCTAGTACCAATGACAGAATCATGTTGGCATCATGGTAGTAGGACATTGTCACTGAGTTTTCTTACACAAAATTTCCAGTTTTTCCAATACTTTATTATTCAAAAGTTTTCTATTCTCCAACTTTAAAAAAAAGTCACCTGTCTGAAATAGAAAAATGAAGTTGTATTGACTGTGCTTGGGGACATTGGAGAAAACCTTAGTGCAAAACTTGCCAGTCTCTTCCTTTCCCACCCTCTGTTCTTTGTGTGACCACAGTCCATTGTGCTGACTCTGTAGATGAAGAAGCAAGGCTCTGAGGTGGGGAAGGCTGGTCAGTTACTTTAGCTTGCTAGTAGATTCATCCCTGCGTGCGAGATAGTGGGGATGGAACTCAGGGCTTCTGGCACGCTAGGCAAGTGCTCTACCACAGAGCCACGCCCTCAGCTTCTTATAAATTTTTTAATACTTTTGCAAACCACTGGGACCTCCCAATTGGAGTGTTGGGACACTTTTAGGTGCATTTTGAACTGAAAGCAAACCACAAAAGACAAACTAAATTTATTTTTGTTCCCCTTCCTAAAATTAAAAGTTTCCTTTCTGACCTTAAAATTGAGAGGTCAAGTGGGAATTGGGAATGTTAGGGGAATCTGAGGACCACGTGGCCCTCCTTCTGGGCGTTATTGTCTCCTCCATTGCCATCTCTACCAGTTTGCCTAGAAGGCTGGGAAGCAATTTGGCCCAGTGGTCAGGTGTGTGGAGCTAGAGCAAGCAGGCCCAAATTAAAACCCTCGTTGCCTTTTTTTTTTTTAATATTTATTTATTTATTTGATTTAGTTGTACACAATGTGTTTATTTTTACATGGTGCTGAGGATTGAACCCGGGCCGCGCACGTGCTAGGCGAGCGCTCTACCGCTGAGCCACATCCCCAGCCCCCCTCGTTGCCTTTTATTGGCTATGTCTTCTAGACGAGGTACATGATGTGTTGAACCTCTGCTTCCTGACCTTTATGACCTGAGCTCATACTTAGTTCTGTGCCTGATTCATGAGCTCATGGCAGATGCCACCATGCCTGAGTTTTGGATGCATCTTCTTCGTAGTCCTTTCCAGCTTTCTTTTGAGCACAGCAAGGGTGAGAGCCAGTAACTTTATAAGCTGACCTTTGTAGTTTGTGAGAAGGTTTTAGCAGAGGTTAGTTTCTCCTCTTTCTTTGGCCAAAAATGGATCATATCTGCCTCCGGGAGAACCAACTTCTTTTGCCCCGGCATCTAGCTCTGGGGGAGCAGCAGGGGAGGGAGGGAGGAGTCACTTGCCAGCTGGCAGTGCCCCTGGAACCAGAGTGAACAACACTCTGGGATGCTCAGTATGCTCCAAAAATCCTTTTTTTTTTTTTTTTTTGGTACCAGGAATTGAACTCAAGGGCACTCAACCACTGGGCCCTTTTTTGTATTTTATTAGAGACAGGGTCTCACTGAGTTGCTAAGAGCCTCGCCATGGCTGAGGCCGGCTTTGAACTCAGAATCCTCCTGCCTCAGCCTCCCAAGTGCTGGGATGACAGGCTTGCGCCACCGCGCCCTGCTCAGAAATCTTCAGTGGATTCCAATGTGTGTCTAGGGGGCAGCAAAGAGCAGATTCAGAGAAAGGATGCCGAGGTTATTTAAAGAATTTTAGAAGTAAGAGCAATAAATAGTCAGTGTTCCCTGTCGTTTTGTTTTCTATACATATGTGCCGCTTTGACCTGCCACTCTGCTGCTTCTCATTGTTAATGCATGAGCGAGTGACCTGAGCTGAGAACCATGACATTTGTAATCTGCTAACAGGTTCAGATGCATTATCCTGGGTATGGGGGACGGGAGAAGCTGCAAATCTATATTTTCACAAGCTCCTGGGATGATTCTAGCACCAGCCATGTCGAGGAACGTTGGTGGGTTAGAGAACACTTCAGGAACTGTCTGGCTCCGGGATCCTGTGACTTAATGACAGTGGATGCTGAAGCCAGATGCCGCCTCCTGGCTCTGCAGGCCTGGCCTCATGGAGGTTGAGGAAGGTCCTGATGCTGCCTGTGGATCAGGGTTCACTTTTCGTTTTCTTCATTCTTAGTGTCTTTGTGGTTCAGATCAGCATAGCTCACTTGTTTTCCTGGAATTTATGGGCTCGCTCTAAGATTAACACTGTTTCAAGAAGCCTCTAGAATAAACCTATGGAACATTTAAAATATACACGGAAGTAGAGAGGTTGGGATTGTAATGCCCCCTCTTCCAGTTTACATTGAGCTAACGATGGCCATTCTGTTTAATCTGTTTCCATCTCTTCCTTTACAATTATTTTGATACAAGTTTCAGGTAACATTGATCTGAATTATGTTGGTGTGTCCAAGAAAAGTTTAGAATGTGGGCTAGGGTTCATTGATAGAGCGCTTGCCTCGCATGCATGAGGCAGTATGTTCGATCCTCAGCACCACATAAAAGTAAATAAAGATATTGTGTCCATCTACAACTAAAAAAAATGTTTTTAAAAGAAAGTTTTAGAGTGTTAATTTCATTTATTTTTAAATGAAATATTTATATGGGCCTTAGGTATCAGGTGACCCCAGCCTCTCTCTAGTGTTTTTCCTCAGAGAATTCATATGATGAAGATATCTTTGCTGGGTGCAGCATTCTGGGCGGCTAAGGTGGGAAGATTGCAAGTTTGAGCCCAGACTGGGCAATTTAATGAGATCCTATCTCAAAATTTAAAAAGGACTGGGAGTGTGACACAGTGATAGAGCACCCCTGGGCTCAATCCCCAGGACTGAGCTGCAGGGAGGATGAGTGGGTAGAGAATAGAGAGACTTTTTTTGGGGATTGGGGGGTACCGAGGATTTTTTTTCTTTTTTTGGGGGGGGGGTACTGGGGATTGAACTCAGGGGCACTAAGCCACATCCCCAGCCCTTTTTTGTTTTTTATTTAGAGGCAGGGTCTTACTGAGTTACTTAGGGTCTTTTTTTTTTTTTTTTTTTTTTTTTTGGTACTGGGGATTGAACTCAGGGGCACTCGACCACTGGGCCACATCCCCAGCCCTTTTTTGTATTTTATTAGAGACAGGGTCTCACTGAATTGCTAAGTGCCTCACCATGGCTGAGGCTGGCTTTGAACTTGCGATCCTCCTGCCTCAGCCTCCCAAGCCACTGGGATGACAGGTGTGCGCCACCACGCCTGGCGAGAATAGGCTTATGGGATAAAAATCCCATAAACTCGTCTCATGTTTGTCTATAGCTCATATTGGCTTATGTTCCTTTCTGGTGGATGTTCATGCTTGTGTGTACATAAGTGAATCAAGCAGATTAGAGATGTGTAAAGGGAAAGTGTCATTTATCCTTCCCAACTGCAATCTCTGATTTTAACTGCTAAGTGTGTTATCTTTCCACACTTGTACAAACATATATAACACGCACAGGTGTCCCTACTTCCTACTCTTACTCTTTGTATTATTCTGAAAATATTTTCTCCCAGTAAGTATATCATGGATTCCCCTCTATATTATTACAAGCAGTATAATACAGTGGATGTGTATAGTGTGACAATTCTGGATGTTGCACGCTTGATTCAAACACTCCCCTATTGCTGGACACAAAGGTTGTTTCCTCTGTGTGTGTGCATGTATGTTCACCATTATAAGCAGTGCTTTATAAATCTTCAGGGCACACCTTTACAGATGCATCTGTTTATACCTGTGCTCTTCTTCCTAAGGGTGATCTTTTGTTTGTAGGTCAATGTGCGGAATGGCATGAGCTTGCACGACTGCCTCATGAAGGCACTCAAGGTCAGAGGCCTGCAGCCCGAGTGCTGCGCCGTGTTCCGACTTCTCCATGAACACAAAGGGTAAGAGCTCCAGTCCACCAGCTCCTCTTTCAGAATAATAACGATCTCTTAGCACCAAATAATTGGTTTCATTAAAAATATTTGTACTAGCTTTTTATAAAATAGCATGTGTTCATATACCTTTGCTTATGAAGAGATAATTCAGAGAAATAAGGCACTAAGGCACTAAGAACTTGAAGTCATTGCCTGGATATTCTCTTGAAAAATAAATACATAGTAGGTGCTGACAGTGTTCCTAAGGATGGAAACAGGTATGTTTCTTGAGAGCAAAGACTTTTCTTTGTGTTGACTACAATGTATCGCACAGCAGGGGAGGAGGGCCTGGCTCCAGAACCCAAGGCCATCTCCAGATCAACTCTTGTCATTCACTCATTCTTTCTTATTTTTTCTTTTCTTTTGATTTTTGGTGCCAAGGATTGAACCTAGGGCCTTGTGCATGCAAGGCAAACACTCTACCAACTGAGCTATATCCCCAGCTCTTTCTTATTTTTTGTGGGGGAGATACTGGGGTTGAACCCAGGGTGCTTAACCATTGAGCTCCACCTCTAACGTTTAAAATTTTGAAAAAGGGGTGGGGGTGGCTGGGGCTCAGTGGCAGAGCACTTGCCTGGCATGTGTGAAGTACTGGGTTCGATCCTCAGCACCACGTAAAACAATAAGTAAATAAAATAAAGATCCATTGACAACTAAAAAATATTTTTTAAGAAAATAAATAAATAAAATATAACTGTGTTGTGTCCATCTACAACTAAAAAAATATTTTAAAATAATTTTTTTGAGCTGTGCTCACCAGGTTGCTGTGGCTGTCCTTACACAATCCTTCTGCTGCAGGGAAAACTCATCCTGTTTCTCATGGTGGTGGCAAGCCAGAGGCATGCCCTCAAGGACCATGACTAAAACCTATAGCAACAGAGCATCCATGAGTATCCATTATCTGTTATTTTTACCCTCCAAATAGGGAAAGCTTTGGAAGGGTCTTTGAACTTTGCTTTTTTCTTGGAAAGACATACTTCTGTTGCTGATCTTCGCATATATCTTTCATGTTTCAAGGAGCTCCCCAGTTCCAGAGAGTAGTCCAGGAAATGAGTCTACACAGAGGGGTAAACTTCAATGAATCTGTTCCTTTCAGTTTAGGAGGCACAAATCTTCTAAGCAGATGTCAGCTTTAGCTGGATGTAGCCCTGGGTTGGTCCACAAGCCAATCAATCCACAATATTCCTTAGTTACTAGAAAAATTCTTAGACCACTGGGAGGGGCTTGGTCTTCTTTTTCCCAAAGTTGCATTGGTTAGGAGCTGGCCTGGCTCTACAGGACCCAGCACAGCTGAGGGCTGAGCAGAAGCGGGGCTCTGCTCCCTCTCTTCATTAGGACGCACAGGACTGGAAAGTGGTGTGGAGTGTGTAAGGCCTCGTCCAGGGAATCATATTAACGGTGGGTTATTTACTGTTGGATAATCAGGAAAAGGGCTTGAAAAGGTTTCTGGTAGATGGTGGGCAAGGTTTGAATGGTGCCATGTGTGTGTTATTCTCTGCTTACCTGAGATGCATCCTTCAGGAAATGGTCAGAGAACAAGCTGACATTCTTTTTTTAAAAATATATTTATTTTTTAGTTGCAGTCAGACACAATGCCTTTATTTTATTCATTCATTCATTTATTTATTTAATATTTATTTATTTGTTTTAGTTGTACACAATGCCTTTATTTTTACGTGGTGCTGAGGATCGAACCCAGGCCATGCACATGCTAGGCGAGCGCTCTACCGCTGAGCCACAACCCCAGCCCTGGGCATTCTTTTTTACTTAAATGGCCTAAAAAAGATTTACTTTTACTTTGTCTTGTTTACTCTGGGCACAGGAAAAGTAGTCTCAGAGTAAATTTTATGACAGTTAAGTGTCCCAAAGACTTATATTTATTTTTATAGACTATAAACAGCTCTTCAGATATGAATCTTTTATTAATGGTAAAGTGCATTTGTAGTACCTTTCTATTTATGAATCTTCTAGATTGAAGTAGGCGGACACGCACTAAAATTTTGGCACTGTGGTAATGTTTATAACATATTTGGCAAGATTTTAGGATTTTTTAATATAGGATTTTAACACCACAAAACCTGCTTTAAGATATAATTACAAGCTGGACTGGATGGAACATGCCTGCAATCTCAGCTGCTTGGGAGACTGAGGCGGGAGCATTACTTGCGCTCCTGAGTTTGAGAACATCCTGGGCAACATAGCTAGACCCACCCAACTCACCCCACACACCCCACACTCATGAAAGCATGCGTCTTCATTTGCATTTCCCATGAGAGTGTTACATGTCATTGTTTAAAGTAGACTAAGAACGCCAGCTTTGGAGTCCAATAGACCTGAATCCAAGAAAAGTCCTTACACTCACCATAAGCAGATCCAGTTTTCCCATTTTTTAATATGAAGATGACGATACCGACTTTTTATGTTGTATGGATTAAATGCGTTATGTTTAGGTATTAGGTAGAAAATGGGAGCTGCTGTTAATGCCTACTCATGTCTTGTTTCAACATTTCCTTTTCACTGCGTTTTTCAAAATCTTTAGTAAAAAAGCACGTTTAGATTGGAATACTGACGCCGCCTCTTTGATTGGAGAAGAGCTTCAGGTGGACTTCCTGGATCACGTTCCCCTCACCACACACAACTTTGTAAGTGCAGTCTCGACTCTGTTGGCATGTTGTTGCATTGCATTGCACACTAGGAGTTTCTTAGCATGAATTTTTTGTATTGTTGAAAACTCTGGTCATGACTTTTTTTTTTTTTTTTTTTTTTTTTTGGTGGTACCGGGGATTGAACTCAGGGGCACTCAACCTCTGGGCCACATCCCCAGCCCTTTTTTGTATTTTTTATTTAGAGACAGGGTCTCACTGAGTTGCTAAGTGCCTCGCCATTGCTGAGGCTGGCTTTGAACTCGCGATCCTCCTGCCTCAGCCTCCCAAAGTGCTGGGATTACAGGCGTGCGCCACCGCGCCCGGCTTTATGACTTTGTTTATAATAGGCACTTCAGATTTTATTAGCCAGAGATATACTTTAATTTCTGCACAAACATTGAAAGCATGTGTCTTCATTTGCATAGACTTTTGGATATCTTTCATTTATTAAGTGTAATTTACTCCTGTGGTCTTTTGTCACAGGCTCGGAAGACGTTCCTGAAGCTTGCCTTCTGTGACATCTGTCAGAAGTTCCTGTTAAATGGATTTCGATGTCAGACTTGTGGCTACAAATTCCATGAGCACTGTAGCACCAAAGTACCTACTATGTGTGTGGACTGGAGTAACATCAGGCAGCTCCTGTAAGGCCTCATCTTTTTTCCTCCCCCAAAGAATGCAGGGGGCAGGTGTGAGTGTCTTGAAGGGGCTGAGTGTGCATTTTGACTTGGCCGTCTGGGTGGTAGGCTTGTGAGGTGAATTGTTTTGATCTGGAAACCTGCTGTAGAAGCGTGATGTTTCTGAAACTAGCTAGTTTTAATGTGGTGGTCAAATTCTCTAAGCAGGTAGGACCTGTCACCTGTCAAATAGATGGTGACATACTGCGATTCAGTGAGGAAAAGGACAGATGGATACCAAAACCCAAAAGATTTTTGGCCTTCCTATCTTAGCACTGATTCCTCTGAGGTTGCTGGTGGGCACTGCTCTGTGTTTTGTTTGTTTAATAAGGTGACTAGGCTGTGGCACCCAAGGACAGGAAAGCATAGTTGGTGCTGTTTTCTTTACCCTCAGACACATTGTTTGGGCTTAAAATAGTTTGAAGGACACTTATTTCTTTTAGGAGACAAACCAGTTACCAAAATGTATTTGATATTTTATGAAGTAATTGAAATTTTCAATTAAAACTACATGTCCCAGTGTGCCTTTCAAAAACCTGTGTTGCCGGGCAAAGTGGCGCACGCCTATAATCCCAGCACTTGGGAGGCTGAGGCAGGAGGATCACGAGTTCAAAGCCAGCCTCAGCAATGGCGAGGCACTTAGCAACTCAGTGAGACCCTGTTTCTAATAAAATACAAAAAAAGGGCTGGGGATGTGGCCCAGTGGTCGAGTGACCCTGAGTTCAATCCCCAGTACCCCCCCAAAAAAACAAAACACCTAACTGTTGGGCTGGGGTTGTGGCTTAGTGGTAGAGCGCACGCGACCCGGGTTTGATCCTCAGCATTATGTAAACATAAATGCATTGTATTGTGTACAACTAAAGCAAATAAATAAATATTAAAAAAAAAAAAAAAAAAAAAACCTGCTTACCCGGATGTGAAAAGTCAAAACTTTATCCTTTCTTGAGGGTAGAAGGCACCAGAAAACCAAGGAATTGTTGCCATTAAACCATAATGGGGCTGAGGGACTGTCACTCCACAGACCCTGAGTTCATTTTCCAGTGTGACTCCCCCCCCCCCCACACACACACACACACAAAACCACAGTGAGAATGTCTTTTTTTGCTTTCTTGGTAGTCATGTGTTGACTTTTGCAGACAGCTTGAGTAGCATAAATGGCACAACCTTTGGAGCCCAGCAGTCGTCAGATTTTCAGTGTTGTCACAAACTCTGACACCTCTGAGCCTCAGTTCATTTCTGAAAAAAAGGAGTATTGCCTTCCCAGCAACATTCCCATGCGGATTAGCTGAGATAATGTGAAATCGCTGAGCACAACTCCCGGAAAGAAGGAACCTCATCAATGACAGTGCCACTTTCCTCTCATTTATGACTTTTTTAAAAAAAATATTTATTTGCTTTAGTTGTACACAATGCATGTATTTTTACGTGGTTCTGAGGATCGAACCCGGGTCGCGCACATGCTAGGCAAGCGCTCTACCGCTGAGCCACATCCCAGCCCATCATTTATGACTTTTGGTGCTAAATATGATCTAGTCATCTCATCTCTGTGTTTCCAAGACATTGTTTCCAGAGAAGCTCTAAGTGCTGTAGGTTGTAAAATGCCCTCCTGTAGCTTTAAAAAAAAAACATTTTGATAGAGCTGAACCTTGGAACTGTTTCTTAGATTACGTTCTATGATCATTAAATCCCAGTTTGGTTGCTGGTCCCCTTATTCCAGGTGGCCTAAAACAGTAGAGGAAAATGTGATGGTGTGGGTGGGTGGGTGGGTGGGGGGATTTCAGTTTGACAGCTGTGAGTCTGCAGGGCAGGCCGCTGTTCCTCTCTGAGGTTTTTGCAAGTCTGTAACTGAGTCTTTCACGATTTCATTTAGGTTGTTTCCAAATTCCACCATTGGTGAGAGTGGGGCGCCAGCGCTGCCTTCTTTGACAATGCGTCGGATGCGAGAGTCTGTTTCCCGGATACCTGTTAGGTGATTCCATACCTAGAGCTTTTCTGTTGGAAAGTTACGTGGGGTGGTTGGGGTTAGGTGCCTGATACAAACTGCAAGAGTTCGCATTCACCACTCAGCGTGTGTAACCCCATGTTGCCTCTGCAGCACACACACAGCACTGGGATGACACACCAAGGGAAGCTTCTCTTTGTGGTCCTGTAGTTCTTACATTCTAGAAAGTGACTTTGTATACAGTTCTTTCTGTTATCATAACACTTCCCTTAATATTATATTTTTAAAAGCTTGCAATTCTGCCTTCCTTGGTAGATGAGCCCCAATGGAACTGGTTCCCAAACTGAAATATTGATTTTATTTTTAAACATTTATTTATTTGTTTTAGTTGTACACAATGCCTTTATTTTTACATGGTGCTGAGGATTGAACCCAGGCCGCGCATGTGCTAGACGAGTGCTCTACTGCTGTGCCACAATCCCAGCCCGTGAAATACTGATTTAATAATAATAAAACCCACCGGGCCCGGTGGTGCACACCTGTAATCCTAGTGGTTTGGGAGGCTGAGACAGGAGGATCGCAAGTTCAAAGCTAGCCTCAGCAATGGCGAGGTGCTAAACAACTCAGTGAGACCCTGTCTCTAAATAAAATACAAAATAGGGCTGGGGATGGGGCTCAGTGGTTGAGTACCCCTGAATTCAATCCCTGGTACAAAAAATAATAATAATAAAACCCTCATCTCTGAAATGCCTTGCATTGCCAAGACTATGGTATTTTTGCTGTCTTAAAATATATATATATATATATATATTTTTTTTTTTTTTTTTTCAGTATAAATATCCTTCCTAATAGGCCTGTGAGTTGCTTATAGCTTATTTTATTTCCCAGCTTTAAGAATCAGAGTTTAGTTGAGTTTTTGTTGCTAAGTGTGTTGCTAATTTAGACCTTAAAATAAAATCTACATCTTTGTCTAAAAATATTTTTCATATGTATGTAATCAGGTAACATCGAAAGGTCCTTATAAAATTGCCATGGAAATTGTGAAAAGCCAGCATGTCTTAGAACAAGGGATTTGTATTAAAATGATATATACTTATGTAGAACTTTTTTTTTCTTTTGGTAATTTTGTAAAGCAAATTGGACCATAAAATTGTACTTCCCTCTGAAGATTAGAAGAAACTAGGCTTCTGAAGGCATAAATAGAGAAGTATTTGGGAAGGTTTTTTTTTTAAGGCAATAGAATAACTTCCCTTAGAAAACCTTGCCTTCAGTCCCTGAGCTCATAAGTGGGTGTTACTGAATCAGAACAAAGCTTCACCTCATCTTTAGAGCAAATAATGACAGTGTTTTACATTACATTTTACTTTGAAGGGGGGGTGTCGGTATTGAACCCAGGGCCTTGTGTGTACTAGGCAGGTGCTCAACCACAGAGCTACACCCCCAGCACCCCTACGTCATTCTTTTTTTGGGGGTGGGTGGGGCACGCAGAGCTGGGAATGGAACCCAGGGTCTGGTGTGCCCTGGGCAGGTGCTGTGTCATGCCATGGCTGTGTCCCCAGACCCCTTCCCCAGGGCTTATTCCTGCTTTGGGTGGGGAGATATGGTGTTGGCCCAGAGAAACCAGTGATTAATTTCACAGTTAGGTTTGCAAATCTAAAATCTGAATCCACAGTAATTCCCTTTGTGTCTGGTGGCGTGGAGAAGAGCTGTGAGCAAGGCCCTGGTCCCTGGCAGGCATGCTCAGCAGCTCTCGCCATCTGTTTTAAATCTTATGTGAAGTTCTCTAAATTAAACTGGACAAATTCCAACTAGCTTAGTGGGTGTTGGTGTTTGGCAAATGTTAAATCTGTTCTTTCTTCTAGATTCTGTAACAATTTGAGGTGTTCTGTAGGTGTGAAGAAGAAGAAATTTTATAATGTATTGGTCTCCCTTTTTATATTAATTACGAGCACATAATTATTTTCCTTCTCAAAAATTTCCATGCAGAAGCACCCAGACAGAAGGAGAATTTGTAAATTTTGCATGTCAGAAGAATGACATGTTTAAAAAATTATTTTTCTAGTTGTGGGTGGGCACAATACCTTTGTTTTATTTATTTTTATGCAGTGCTGAGGACTGAACCCAGTGCCTCACACGCTAGCCAGTGCTCTGCCACTGAGCCCCAGCCCCAGTCCAAGGAATGAAACATTTTGTCAACAGTTGTATAGATCAAGTTTGCCCCTTAAGTATCTTTTATCCTTTTTAAAATTTTTTGTTACTGGGGATTGAACCTAGAGGCGCTTTACTACTGAGCTACATCCCCAGCCTTTTTTATTTTGAGACAGGGTCTTGATAAATAGCCCAAGCTGGCCTTGAACTTCAAATCTTCCTGCCTCAGCCTCTCGGGTCCCAGGCCTGTGCCACCTTGCCCAGTACCCCTCAATATTTCAGTGAAGGTACTTGGTTGAAGAACTTTCTCAGCCCAACGGCCATTGATGGAATTTTCCTTCTCCTCCTCTTCTAGTTCCCAGCACAGATACTCCACGCCCCATGCCTTCACCTTCAACACCTCCAGCCCCACCTCTGAAGGCTCCCTGTCCCAGAGGCAGAGATCCACATCCACACCTAACGTCCACATGGTCAGCACCACCCTGCCTGTGGACAGCAGGATGATTGAGGTAATAGGGCCCCTTGAGGGTGGTGATGAGATCAGTCAGTTAATATGGGTGGGGCTCAGTGTTATGGCAGAGAATTTTGGGGTGCAAACCTGAGCAGGGCTATCGCAGCACTTTTTCTCAGGCCCTTGGAGTTCTAAGATTTCCTCCTGATCTAGAATACCCGAAGCTTGGCTGGATGCGTTTTTCCTGTGCCAGCTTTGAATAGTGCGTGGGTGAGCCAGGGCAGATGGTAAAGAGGAGCTTCGTTTTGGTGTGGGAAAGAAAATAACAGTGATAGAGAACCACGGCCCCTAGAAGACTTTTAAGTGATTTGATTTAGAAATAAAAGGGTGGGGTCCGGGATGTTAATGAGCAGTTATTCAGGCAGATGGAAAAGTGCCCAAAGCTAGTGTTTTCAAACTGCTTTTCCTTTTCTTGGCTTTTTGGTATGTTCTGTTTGTTTGTTTTGCTTCTAGTCATCTTTAATAACAACTGAATACACTTAAAATACTTCCTTTGTTCTTTATTCTTCTTTATTTCTCATTGCTTTGGACTAGAATAACAGCCTGAATGCTTCTCCCAGGGCGTGGTCCAGACGATTTTGTTTGAGGGGAAGAGTAGGTATTTTTCTTCATGCCTTTGCCTTCTTGTAATTAAGAGGATTGCTTAGCCGATCAGACAGTAGACTATCAAACATGAAACCATGGTCAAGTTAAATTTACATGTAGTCAGACTTGTTTTCATGTTTTCTTTTTAAGTCAGTAAAAACATACTCTATGTGGTATTGCTAATAGATTTCTCAATTGTTTTTTTCCTGGTACTGGGGATTGAACCCACGGGTGCTCTACCACTGAACTATATCCTCTGCCCTTTTTGTGGGGGGTGGAGAGTGTGGGGGGGGTCTCACTAAGTTGCCCAGGCTGGCCTCAAACTTGTGATCTTCCCAAGTAGCTGGGATGACAGGCATGCACACCATACCTGGCTCAAAATAGATTGTGAAGCCAAGGGCATTGAAATATTTTTTACAAGATCAATTCTAACCAACAAGTAGTTGCTAGACTTAGTTGGCACTTAAAACATCAGTATTTTGTTTATACATTGGAAACCAAATGTTTGATTAGAAAGTTTTGGCTGACATGGACCGGGAAGTCCTTTATTAAATGCTTATCAGAGGTGACTGCTCTCTCTGCACCCTGATTGTTTCTTAAAAAAACCTCAGGTGCCGGACGGAGTGGTGCACACCTGTGGTCCCAGCTACTTGGGAGTCCAAGGCAGGATCAAGTTTGAGGCCAGCCTGTGCGACTTAGCAAGAGCCTGTCTCAAAAAACGCTAGATGTAGCTCAGTGTCAGAGTACTTGCCTAGCATGCACAGGTCCTGGGTTCCATCCCCAGTATCACAAAACAAAACAAAATCTAAGGACACCTGCCACTTCAGGTGTGGTTTACCTTGCTCAGACTGCAGACCACTTTTTTTAAAAAAATATTTATTTATTTACTTCAGTTGTACACAATGCAATGCATTTATGTTTATGTGGTGCTGAGGATCGAACCCGGGTCGCGCACGTGCAAGGCGAGCGCTCTGCCGCTGAGCCACAACCCCAGCCCCAGATCAGTTTTTATTTTGGTACTGAATCCAGGACACTTTGACACCAATCTATATCCCCAGCTTCTTATTTTTTATTTGGAGATGATCTTGCTAAGCTGCTGGAGATCCTCCTGTCTCAGCCTCGTAAGTTGCCAGGACTATAGGCATGCGCCACCATGCCTGGCTGAAAGTCACTTTTGACATACTTGTCCTGCCAGTGTTGTCAGGAGGCTGTGCATAAGCTGTGGATTTTGTTTTGTCATTATGGTTTGTTATAATAATGTAACAATAAACCAGTGATTTTTCTTACATGATTGTAAAAAATTAAACATTAGAAGTGAAAAATTCTTCAATTTTATTATAAAGTAGCACAACTGTTGTGCTTTAACCTTTTTTATACTTTTTAGAAAAATATTTATTTGTTTTTAGTTGTACACAATGCCTTTATATTTACGTGGTGCTGAGGATTGAACCTGGGCCGCGCATGTGCTAGGCGAGTGCTCTACCGCTGAGCCACAACCCTAGGCCCCCATTTTTATGCTTTTTAGAAACATTTTAATTCCTGTTTTTTTATATGATTCAGCATTTTAACTGGACATTTTTGTTCTACATAAACCTTTGATAGTTCTCCTAAATGAACAGATTCCAAGACCATAGAAAAATCCCTCCTAGAGTGAATTAACCCAACTATAGAAATTAACAGCAGAATAAAATGTGAGATATACAAGGAAGCAAATTAAGTGAATCATTAAGAAAAAAAATCCTTGTATGCGGGGATGGAAAGTTCAATCCCTAGTTCGTGGTTATTAAAAAAATACACTGTGCCATGCTTTGACTCAAATTGAAGAGCAGATACGATGGCTAATGAAGCTGCACTTCCTGAATATTCTACTGAGATCAGGTTGGTTTTGGCTAGTGAACTTCACTCACCGCAGCAGGCATTCTTAATGGATCCTGGCTGGGGCGTGGAGGGAGGAGGAGCGGTGTCCCTGAGCAGCTCTGCAGGTGACTGAGGCTGCCCAGGTTTGGGAATGAGGCTTTATTGACAAACTCTGGGGGTGGAGAAGTAGCTTGATTTATGATTCTTTTCTCTTTGTAAGATGTCACTGTATGGGAATATTCTAGTAATAGTTGTGTTGAACAAGCATCTTGTCTGTACTGTGGTCACAAAAAGAAAACAAAGAATGTAAGGCCTCCCAGGAAAATACCGTTTTTGAAGATAGGGGGGCCAAGTGGTTTCATGTTTTTCTGTTAAAAGTTCCACTTTAAATGAAGACTTAAAAATTGGGATTTAGGGCTTGTGGAGGCCCTGTGATTGAACCAGTCTTTAGTTTCTGATAAATTCGAAAGGCAGCCTTGGACTTCTCCCCTGAGCAGAATGAGCTACAGGGCTTGTTCTGAGGGGACAGGCGACCTCTGTGAGGCGGAGGAAACCAAACAAAAGAGCGACCCGTTTTTTTCTGCCACCTATAGCTCTGTGGCCCTGACCAGGTCTCTTGACTGTTCACATGAGTTTTCAAATATTGGTCAAGCCCTTGGGGATTCCTGGTCTTTCCAGCTCTCTGATCTGGGGCTTGGATATAATATTTCATCACGGTGCTCATCCTTGTCAAGTCCAACCCTGGTCCAGGGACTCTAGCTCCTAGCCAGGAGAGCGAGTGTGCCAGGGAGTCCCAAACCCCCACCCTAGAGAACCAGTAGAGCAAGGTCCCAGGTTCTGGGAAAGGCCTCAGCTGACAGTGACTTTGCTGGTGCTCCTCTTTTGTGTGTGTTGTTTTCTTCTAAAGATAAATGTGGTTTCCAATGTATATGAAATTTTAATATCATTTAAAACTAATGTTGATTAAAACTGCTCTTGGGGAAATTGGCCTCCAACATTTGGTGAATTTAATCGGAAACTGATTAGGATTTAGACTTTCTGGGTCTGAGGCTTCAGAATCCACTTTGTTCCTGCAAATCCTCTTCCCGTGTTTCCCCTCCCTCAGGGAAGCTCTTGCCTCGCAACATTTGACCCGCTTTCCTTTTCTGTTTCAGGATGCGATTCGAAGTCACAGCGAATCAGGTACTTTCCCCATAGTCACTTAGCACACAGTAATGGCTGCTTCTCTAGGCTGTGCATCTGTTGGCTGACCCACGTGTGGGCTCTGTTTGTCTTGCCTATTAAGCCTCGCCCTCAGCCCTGTCCAGCAGCCCCAGCAACCTGAGCCCAACAGGCTGGTCACAGCCCAAGACCCCGGTGCCAGCACAGAGAGAGCGGGCGCCAGGATCTGGGACCCAGGAGAAAAACAAAATTGTGAGTATGGCCAGTAGTTCCTCCTGCGGCTCAGGGTTCAGCAACAGCAAACGAGTTGAATGGTAGAATGCTCTCCACTTAGTTTTGGGCGGGACCCTGGAGAAACACGTTTAAGGACAGCATCTGTAAGCGGCACTGATGTTGTGGGCACGCTGCCTCAGAGGACTGACCAGTCCACTTCAACTCAAGTGCCATTTTCCCTTATGGCGTTGTGTGTCTCTGAAAGGTACAGCGACAGTCCGGGTGTGGTGGCACCTGTAACACCAGCTGTTCTGGAGGCTGAGGCAGGCGGATGGCAAGTTCAAGGCCAGCCTGTCAAGTTAGCAAGACCCTGTTTCAAAATAAATAGCTGGGGGTGCAGAGCACCACTGGGTTTGATCCCAGTAGCACCAAAAAAGGGGGGGCGCGGGGAGGGGCTGCTCCTTTGTTTGGTTTCCTCATTAGCAGCAGACTTGTCATTCCATGGAGTTGACTGCCATCTCCACTTGTTTCAGAGGCCCCGGGGACAGAGGGATTCAAGCTATTACTGGGAAATTGAAGCCAGCGAAGTCATGCTCTCCACCCGCATTGGGTCAGGCTCCTTTGGAACTGTTTATAAGGGCAAGTGGCACGGTAAGCTTGGGGCCTCCTTACCCGCGGCTCTGGTGGAGTCGAGTTTCATTCTGAGCGGGCCGGAGGAGAGGAGGGCACTGGGTGTCCCCCCGCTGAGTACCACCCTCCACGGGTACTTGATCACACCTGAAGATGGGACTTGTTTATCTGTGAGGTTTCATATCATGCTTGGCGGTCTTCAGTTGGTATGGTGAAGTTCTTAGGATAATCAGAAATAGCGAGCAAGAGTAGAGCCCTGCAGTCCAGTGCCAGGGGCTCTGACACCAAACTGCTGCTCGGGAGCCAGCGCCCAGGCTCCTTACGTAAGCGGGCATCTGCCACTGGGGCGAGCAGGGAGTATAGAAACTTGAAGCTGAAAAGGACTGGACAGATTTTGCCTGCAAGAAAACTGAGGCCCAGAGAGGGAGGTGAACTTGCCCCTGGTCAGACAGCTGGGCGCAGGGCAAGCCCAGAACCTCCCCAAGTAGCTTCCTCTGCTGTGCTCTGAGCTAGGCTGTGGTGTCCCTGTCAGACACGGAGGCACAGACACGGGTCTTGACTGTGGAGTTGGGAGTCTTCTTATTTAATGGAAAGTCTGTCACTTGGAAGAAAGGCACTGTGTTAATTTCTGTAGCTATGGCTCGTATATTTTGGCTCCACTCAACGTTTTGGCAACATGTTTGACATTTCTGTTAGGATGTGAGCAGATGCAGGCAGCGGGCAGTGTTTTCATGAAAATGCTACCAGCCCCAAATCATCTCTTCTATATTCAGGTTGTAATACAGCAGCACCCTACAGTGCCTAGCTGTCTCTGTTTGTACTTTTTAATACTTTTTGGCTACCATGAAGTTATCTTGATAGATAGATGGGCAAAGATGGAGAGAAGTTAGTGAACGGAATATTAAAATTCAAAAACCCAAGAAACATCTCCAGTTCCCTGAGTACCTTATGCCCACTGATATGTGAGTTTTTGCTACTTGTAACTAATCACCTGAGAAGTTTCTGGTTCCTTAGGGGCACAAAACTAAACACTGGTAAGTTACATGTAGGATGTTTCTTTTTCCTTTGAAAATTGCTTCTAACATGCTGGTGGCCTGCTCCTGAGGGCCTAGAAAAGTGATGGTGTTGCAGAGGACCACAGGTGCCATATCTCAGGACCCCCTAGGAAAGAACGACAGGTGCCTCTGTGGGCGGGACTTGTGCTGACCTGACTGCTGGAGGGCATGGAGCTGTGGAGGGGGCATTTCATGTTTCTACTGGGGCCAGATGATCATTTTTATCCTACATTTCAAAAGCCTTAGCTGAAACCCAATAAATTGTAGATAATATGTGCCCAGTTTTTTTTTTTTTTTTTTTTTTAAATATTTATTTGCTTTAGCTGTATACACTGGGTTTATTTGTATGTGGTGCTGAGGATCGAACCCGGGCCACGCACGTTCCAGGCGAGTGCTCTACCACTGAGCCACAACCCCAGCCCTATGTGCCCAGTTTTGATTTTCCTCTGGTTTAGCACTTTTATTTGGGAGTCCGTACTTTTTTAAGGCATCAGTAGACAACACTGATAAATAAGAAGGACCGAGCCGGGCGTGGTGGCGCACTCCTGTAATCCCAGCACTTGGGAGGCTGAGGCAGGAGGATCACGAGTTCAAAGCCAGCCTCAGCAATGGTGAGGCACACTTAGCAACTCAGTGAGACCCTGTATCTAATAAAATACAAAAAAAGGGCTGGGGATGTGGCCCAGTGGTTGAGAGCCCCTGAGTTCAATCCCTAGTACCAAAAAGAAGGACTGCTGGGGCTGGGATTGTGGCTCAGCGGTAGAGCACTCGCCTAGCACGTGCGCGGCCCGGGTTCGATCCTCAGCACCACGTACAAATAAACACATTGTGTACAACTAAAGCAAATAAATAAATAAATAAATAAAAGAAGGACTGCTTATAAGCTTCTGTTTGTTTTGTTTTGTGTTGTTGTTTTGGTACCTGGAATTGAACTCAGAGCTGGGGATGTGGCTTAGTGGTTGAGTAACCCTATTTTGTATTTTATTTAGAGACAGGGTCTCACTGAGTTGCTTAGCGCCTCACCATTACTGAGGCTGGCTTTGAACTTGTGATCCTGCCGCCTCAGCCTCCTGAGCTGCTGGGATGACAGGTGTGCGCCACCATGCCCGGCTAAGCTTGTTTTTTTAATAGTGTGAACTTTCAGACTATGGGCAAGACCTATTTCATTTGTCTTTTGTTACTGGAGATTGAACCCAGGGGTGCTCTATCACTGAGTCACATGCCTAGTCCTTTTTACTTCTTTTTTTTTTTTTTTTTTTAATATTTATTTATTTACTTTAGTTGTACACAATGCAATGCATTTATGTTTACATGGTGCTGAGGATCGAACCCGGGCCGCGCACGTGCGAGGCAAGCGCTCTGCCGCTGAGCCACAACCCCAGCCCTCCTTTTTACTTTTTGAAACACAGCATAGCTGTAGGGCCTCTACTAAGTTGCTGAGGCTGACCTCAAACTTGTGATCCTCCTGCCTCAGTCTCCCTAGTCACTGGGATTACAGGCATGTGCCACCATGCCCATCAGAAAGACTGATTTGCGCCGGGCATGGTGGTGCACGCCTCTAATCCCAACACTTGGGAGGCTGAGGCAGGAGGATCGCGAGTTCAAAGCCAGCCTCAGCAATGGCGAGGCCCTTAGCAACTCAGTGAGACCCTGTCTCTAATAAAATACAAAGAAGGGCTGGGGATGTGGCCCAGTGGTCGAGTGCCCCTGAGTTCAATCCCCAGTAACACACACACACACACACACACACACACACACACACACACACACACGACTGATTTGCAAGAGTGTCGAAAGTCAAAAGAGTGAGGAACCAGGAGCATTGGGCCATTGTTTTTTAAAAAAGCTAGTCATTGTCAATGAAGACAAATGAGCTGTCAGGAAAGCCACCTTTTTCTAGATTGGGTGTTTACAGTAATGTTTTATTCAGTGTCTTGAAGATTGTGACTGTTTTGATGAGTTTCAATTCAAGATTTTTGCACTCAGCACAGCAGCTGTGCAGGTAAATAGAAAGGGTCTCAAAGCACCCATGACAGAGGCTTCAGATTGTGAATCACAGCTCCCCATCTGTGGAAGGGACAGGCCTGTGGCAGGCCCGTCTGGGGTCCGACTGGGCAGCCTCTGAGGCTGTCAACAGGACAGCAGGAATGAACGTAGCCACTGAGGACGGGACACTGCTGACCCCACACCTGAGGTGAACAGCCACTCCAGGGCCACTTAATGTGGCCCAGCTGTGGACAGAGCCTGGGGTTCATGACTGTGACCAAGTCGCTGAGAGAAGGATGGTGACACCCTCTTTGTCAAGAGCGAAAAAGCTGTGTCTGTGGTAATAGCAGATGGTCCTAAATGGTAAGGCAGGAAAATGGCTGGGTATTTAAAACATCTAGATCCAGCAGGTGATAAGAGCTCTTCCTCCTCCTGTGGTTGATGAAGGAGGTGTCAGTATCTGACTGAAAATGTGACAACACATAGAGAGCCATCTCACTGAGTTGCTTAGTGCCTCGCTTTTGCTGAGGCTGGCTTTGAACTCATGATCCTCCTGCCTCAGTCTCCAGAGCCACGGGCATGACAGGCGTGTACCCTGGTGCTTGTCTAGATGCTCCTCAGTTTAGGACGGAATTCTTTCCTGTAGCCATCGTAGGTTGAGAATGGCGAAGGTCGAGGTGGAGCCCGCGGGGGCCTGGGCTTGGCAGCCGGGCTTGTAGCCTATCTGTTCTATGGCGATGCCGTGGCTGATGGTGCCTGAGTCACCTGAGGACTGTGCTGCAGCTGTCGGCCCAGGAAGGAAGGTCCAGGGGCAGCCTCTGCTGAATCTGTGTTGCCTCTGCACCTTCACAGTAGAGAGATCCCAAGTGGCCCATTCTCAGCCCACCTGCACGTTGTTCACCTTTGCTGTTCAGGCAGAGAAAGGATTTGTGGTTTGACATGTGCCAGGTGCTTCCTGAGCTGCCCTGCACGGCAGGGCACCAGCCATCTACCTGGAGCCCTTGTGTGACTTGCGACCGTCATTAAGTACTGTCCGGTAAATGTTGCGAGACTGCCAGCTAGGAGGGCATTTGGCTGATCCAGGCTGAAAAGATGTTCCTCGACAGTTTTGTGCTGAGATGTGTATTCAGACAGCGAGAGGATATGCAGTGAGCAGGGTCACTGAACGTGTGTTCATGGCACACCTCCAATGCTCGTGGATGCCAGGCCAGGTTGGAAGGCCACCTTGGACTTAAAAGCCCAGCCCTGGATCTGTAGACGGGGGCCTGGCAAGGCCTGGGGGTCTCAGGCTAGGGGCTGCGTCATGAATTCCATGCTAGAAACTGAAGTCCCCACAAGCCCCCCAGAGCTCTGACAAGCAGCTGTCAGCTTATCATTTGCTTGGGCTCTTACAGTTCCATCTTAGAATCTTCATTTTTAGAAAGTTTGTAACATAAAAATAGAAATTGTGCATATTAATGCAGTACTGTGTAATGTTTTGATAAGGTCAAACATATCTATATCCTCAAACTTCTATCATTCCCTTCCCCCTTATGGGGGAAAGCCACACCCCCAGCCTCTTTTGTATTTCATCTAGAGACCAGGGTCTCACTGCGTTGCTTAGTGCCTCGCTTTTGCTGAGGCTGGCTTTGAACTCATGATCCTCCTGCCTCAGTCTCCAGAGCCACTGGCATGACAGGCGTGTACCCTGGTGCCTGGCTCTTGAACATTTTTAAAACACCAGACATTCTTCTGGGAGCTGGGAAATGAAGCAGCAAACCACAGATAAAAATTCTCTTGTGTGGAGTTTATTTTCCAATGGAGATGACAAATAAGAATTATAGCGCCGGCGTGGTGGTGCACGTCTGTAATCCCAGCACTTTGGGAGGCTGAGGCAGGAGGATCGCGAGTTCAAAGCCAGCCTCAGCAATGGTGAGGCACTTAGCAACTCAGTGAGACCCTGTCTCTAATAAAATACAAAAAAGGGCTGGGGATGTGACCCAGTGGACGAGTGCCGATGAGTTCAATCCCCGGTACCAAAAAAAAAAAAAAAAAAAAAAAGAATATAGCATTCTAAGTGCTAAGGAGAGAAGTGGAGGGAAGCAGGCCTGGATGGTGGCTTTGCATGGGGGTCTGGGGCAGTGGACAGCCAGGGAGGCAGTAGCTGCAAAGCTAGCCGCTCACCAGCCTACTCAGAAAACCCCCCTCCCCCAGGAGACCTGGAGCTTCCTGCTGAGCAAAGGTGAGACCAACAGGAGTGGGTCCATCAGGGTGTTGTGAGGGGCGTAGGAAGACTTCAGCTTAGTTTTGGTCCTGGGGATTGAACCCAGGGGCACGCACATGCTCTCCCATCTTCCTCCCTGGTCTCTGGTGCCACCATTCTCTGAATTTCTGCCTATTCATTTTTTCATGCACTTAGCCATGTCCCTGGCCCAAGAATTCAGATACTGTTTGGGTGAAATGGAGTCTTGGATTGTGGGGGATCTGACCAGCCTTTGCCTGAAAAACCTGCTGGGAGCTCGTGCCTTGAGCACCCATTCCAGCTCCAGGCAGTTCCCACCTGGACAAAATTCTCTGCTTTGGAATGTGTTCTAGTGTCTGCTGGATGATGCCGGCAGACTGACGTCCTCTGGTGGCGGTGCTTGAATCATTCACACTTAAGTGTGGGGGGGCGTAGTATAGAATACTGTTTCTGGGTCTTACTAAGAAATTACAAAAAAATTTGTTTTTTTTTTTTTTTTTTTTTTTTTGTGGTACCGGGGATTGAACTCAGGGGCACTCGACCACTGGGCCACATCCCCAGCCCTTTTTTGTATTTTATTTAGAGACAGGGTCTCACTGAGTTGCTAAGTGCCTCGCCATTGCTGAGGCTGGCTTTGAACTCGCGATCCTCCTGCCTCAGCCTCCCAAAGTGCTGGGATTACAGGCGTGCGCCACCGCACCCGGCTTGTTCCTCTTTTAAGTTGGGCTGGCTGCCAGCTGGGTCCCTGCAGGTGTGGTGTGGCTCTGCCCCCATCTTTCCATCAGTGACCTGCATACGCAGGGATTATGGATGACTTATAGGAGGGTGTGATACCTATAGAAAAAGGCTACCCGGCTGTGGTGATGGAGCCAAGAAAAGATGAGCTTTTAAGAAATAAAGAACATATGTAGTACACGTTCATTTTCCCCAAAGCGGCAGCCAGAGTTGTAGGACGGGCTGGCAGCGGTGCCCGAGGCCAAGGTTTCGTTACCCATCAGGTTCAGCATGGGCACCACTGGAGGGAGCTCAGTGCAGCTAGCCTAGCAGAGAACTCTGGGGAGGGCAGGGACTGCAGAAGGGGCTCAGTTAACTAGGAAGGTCCCAAGAAGCTCCTCCCAGTGTCACTTCCCCTCCTGTGCCACCAAACCACACTGTCTGAAGGCTCTGCTCTGTGCATGAGCCTGGGCTCAGTTCACCTCCAGAGTGTCTTGCCCCGCCCCTCCTTTCTGTTCTGCCAAGCCCTCCTGCCACTTGCCTGGGTCATCACAGCTGGCTTTTTTTCTCTTTGATCTGGCAGGTGCTCTACCACACCTGGCGTCTCTTGTCCCCTCACTGTTGCTTCTGCTGTATCATCTTCCCTTCGCCCTCTCCCACTTCCTCCAGGAAACCTTTCCCCTTTCTTGGAAACCTGAGCCCAGCACTCCTAGCTTATCTGTGCAAAGCTCCTGCCCTTGTATTGTCCTAAGGAACTTGCACTTAGGGCTTCTGGACCCGTGTCCCACGTGGTTCACCAGATGTATTTCCTGGATAGAAGGTGGCTCTGAGCTCTGCGTGTCTCCCTGCCAAGGTCAGCAGCACCTTCACAGGCTGCCTCATAGACAGATATGCACAGGGGCTGTGTGAGCCAGAGATCACGGGGATAGTTTGTCATCTGTTGTAAAACTACCTCTCTACCAGCCTGTGCCCTCCAAAACTAAATAGAGGAGTGCTTCAACAGAGGCTGCAGGGATTCTTTGCTGTGTGAAGGAACCAAGTTACCCCCCAGGGAGCCCCTCAGCTAATTCCTCCTACAATTGCTGGAAGGCCTGGTTTTAGTTAATTCATTTGTCATGAAATCTTGAGGTCCTTATAGGGCTTCAAATTATAATTATTAATGTCTATATAAATCATTATTATTATTTTTTGTAGTGGGTATTGAGCCTGTGTTTGCTCTACCACTGAGCTGCATACCCCCTGCCCTTTTCCTTTGAGACAGGGTCTCTCTGAGGCCTCAAACTTGTAATCCTCTGCCTTATCCTTTTGCATTGCTGGAGTTACAGGTGCACACCCCCCCAACCTGGAGTAAGAGCCGGAAGTGGCTCCAGGATCTGCAGCACGTAAAAGAGTGGAATTGATGCCTGTGTATTTGAAGCTATAGGGAGACTGGCTTGAATCAGTCCTTGTCAGCATCACAGGTCGAATCACAGCAACATGAGCAAGACTGGGGACCTTTCCTGGCTCCAGCATGTTCTCTGTTTGGCTCTGTGACCCTGGGCAAGTGTCTAGACCCCTGCTTATCTGCAGATGCAAAGAGTATTCATGGAGGGTTGAAGGAGATCTGGGCACACACAGTGCCAGGATGTAGTGGGCATTCAGTGTTATTAGGATTACTTTTTTAATGAAACTGAAGACAGTTTCAATATACATCTTTGATTTGTTAAAGGGGGCCATTCAGGTGTCTCAACTTGCTCAACTCTCCTCTCCTCCCTGCAGCAACACAGACCTCAGTCCTGGGGCTGCCATGGTTCAAGCCTTTATGGGGTGGGAAGAATCAGAGTTAAACCATTTATTAACTTTTTTCAGGGACCTGCCTTTAGAAATTTGCAGGTTTGTTCCCTCTCTGTAGATAGATAGGATTTTTTAAATGAATCACTGTATCTTCCTCAAAATAGGATATTTGAAGGAATAAAGTGAGACCCTTGAACTGGGTGCACTGACTCCACACTAATTTGCAGGAGATGTTGCAGTAAAGATCCTGAAGGTTGTCGACCCAACCCCAGAGCAGTTCCAGGCCTTCAGGAATGAGGTGGCTGTCCTTCGGTGAGTCTGGCCCTGGGCCCTGCTCAACAGCTCTGGCTGGTGCTCCTCCCAGAGCGTGTGGCTATGCCCACTGGACTCAGTGGCCCTGCTCTGTTTCTGGGTTTGGGTTTGAGGTGGGGAAAAATAGATGTTTTCTTTATTTCTAAGACCCTTTTTATAGCTAAGTTGCTTTACTATGGATTTGCAAGACAAGGGGTCCTTTTGACCTTCCCCCATGGAAAGTTGCGAGTGTGGTGGTCAGGAGGTCCTGTCGCCAAGGCCAGCCCTGCTCCTGGGTCACTGGCTGAGGCCTCGTGGGAAAGCAGAGCGCTGCTGATCACTCTCCTCTCCTCTCCCCAGCAAAACGCGACATGTGAACATCCTGCTCTTCATGGGATACATGACAAAGGACAACCTGGCCATTGTGACCCAGTGGTGTGAGGGCAGCAGCCTCTACAAACACCTGCATGTCCAGGAGACCAAGTTCCAGATGTTCCAGCTGATTGACATTGCCCGACAGACGGCGCAGGGGATGGAGTGAGTAGCTGTCCTTCCTACTGGAGCTGTGCGGCCCCAGCACAGAGTTGGAATTAGGAAAAGCCACCTAGTCCCTTAGTGACCTTGTTGTAGCTTTGCACAGTGAAAAAACAAGTCTCTGGACTGGCAGGGTCAGTTACCAGAAAAGGAGTTGGAGTTCCTCACCAAGCCAGGCTGGCCCCGGTGCTGGCCAGTGCTAGGTACATTCCTGTGCTCAAGTCTGGAAAAAAGAATCCGGCATAAATTCACTTTTTCTTTTTTTTTTTTAAATGTAGACGGACAGTATACCTTTATTTTTATGTGGTGCTGAGGATTGAACCCAGTGCTTCACATATGTGAGGCAAGCGCTGTGCCACTGAGCTATTCCAGCCCCATAAATTCACTTTTTTGGAGTATAACTTGATGGTATGATTCCATTTCTGTGGCGACTAATTTGTGATTCAGTTATACCACAGTTATCCATTAGCCAATGCTCACTGGAATTATCAGAATTGCTTTTGAGGGCAGTTGATGCTTAGGGGAGCCAGGCAAGGGGTGATGTAGACCAGGTGAACAGGGCTGGTCCCATGGACAAGGGGTGGCTTTTCTTCTAGGCAGGAGTTTGGAACTGCTTTCTACCTACACTTCAGAAGCTCTTTTAATAAACTTTCTTTCCCTTCACAGCTACTTGCATGCAAAGAACATCATCCACAGAGACATGAAATCCAACAGTATCCTTTGGTGTTTGGGCCTCACAGGACTGCTTAGGTCTATAGCTTTTGGGGAGCAAGGCAGTGGTTGAGAGGAAAGATTCTAAGGCACATGGTAGGGCTGGCAGGTCCCTAGCAGCCTCAGTCGCCCTATGTGCACAGTGGTGCTGAGAGAAGGCTCCTTTTTAAGTTTTCCTCAGCAACAGGGATTTGGAAAGATTTCCAAGAGAGGAATTTGCCATAAACTTTAACTTGGAGATCAGAGAGGCCAAATTTCCTAAGACTTGTTTTATAATAAAAGAAGGTATTTTTTATGCTAATAAGGCATGCCATCTGCCACCCTAACTTCCTGGCCAGAGGAAGGGGTGTTGAGTTGTATTAGGGGACGTGCCCATATAGGTTGGCTGCGAGGCTGGAATGCTTTTCAGTCAATGGTGGGGGTTTTGGTAGCTGACCATCATAGGACAGCAAGGCTTTGGGCTTTAGGAGATGTGAATTCCTGAGCACCAGTAGGTCACAAGTCAACTGCCTGGCTTCTTTACTGAGCAGTAACTATTCTGTTGAGAAATTTCTTAAGATAGCATTCAAGCCTTGGGAAGGGATCTGGTAGCCACTCCCGTTTCAGCTGACCACTTGAACATGATTCAAACAGACCACAAAGAGTCACCAGGACATTTTCAGCCCACCAGGGTAGCTCTGGAAGGCAGCCTTGATCACAAGGCCAGGGAACCAGCACCTAGATGTGAAAATGAGGAAAAGTAGCAGTGGAGAAACTTGGAATATTAAAAAAAAAACAAAAAACAACAAAAAAAAAAACCTTCAGAAATCTAGCACATTTTGTTGCAAAGGTGGCTTTGGCCGGGGAGAGGTGGAAAGATCTCCTTGTACAAAGAACTTTAGGGAAAATTAATTTGACAGATTATTTTGAAACTAGCATCCTTAACAAGCATTGAGATATATTTCTCCATGAAGGCTTAACAGTGAAAATTGGAGATTTTGGCTTGGCGACAGTGAAGTCACGCTGGAGTGGTTCTCAGCAGGTGGAGCAACCCACCGGCTCTGTGCTGTGGATGGTGAGGAACCCGGGCACCCAGCTAAACCTGGTGGGGTGGGGGTTGGCAAGCTGGGTTCCCTGCAGGTTTCTGTGTCGGCTTTTGCCAGCACTGAGAGTCACTGTCCCTGGGAGAAGGGCCCCTAGGGGCTGAGGGAGGGACAGCCAGGCCCCATGACATAGTGATCAACGCACTGCCCTCGCAGGCCCCAGAGGTGATCCGAATGCAAGATAACAACCCATTCAGCTTCCAGTCCGACGTCTACTCCTACGGCATCGTCCTTTATGAGCTGATGACGGGGGAGCTGCCCTACTCCCACATCAACAACAGAGATCAGGTGACGTTTGGGGGCGCTTGTCTGGAGCCCGGGAGCTCCTCACCTAGGCCCTGTGCTGGACCAGCCACTCACTCGACTGTTTTCCTCCTCAGATCATCTTCATGGTGGGCCGAGGTTACGCCTCCCCGGACCTCAGCAAGCTCTACAAGAACTGCCCCAAAGCAATGAAGAGGCTGGTGGCCGACTGTGTGAAGAAAGTGAAGGAGGAGAGGCCTCTGTTTCCCCAGGTGAGGCAAACCCGGAGCTGGCAAAGCATGCATTCTTATTCTTAATGATGGAAATGGTTGGGAAGGGGCCTATAACATGTGGAGGGCAGGAAGCAGCAGTGTTTCTGGAACCCCCCCAGCTAACCAGACCCTGCTGCGACCTTGTTTCAGATCCTGTCTTCCATCGAGCTGCTCCAACACTCCCTACCGAAAATCAACCGGAGCGCTTCTGAGCCATCCCTGCACCGGGCGGCCCACACCGAGGATATCAACGCTTGCACGCTGACCACGTCCCCAAGGCTGCCTGTCTTCTAGTGGACTTTGCCCCTGCACTCGGGCCCCAGGAGGAAGGGAAGTCAGCAGGCAGCTCCTTCCTGTCCCTTGCTTCTGGGGCAGAGCGTGTTTCAGAGAAGCTGCTGCTAAGGACCTTCTAGACTACGCACAGGCCTTAACTTCATGTTGCCTTCTTTTCTACCCTTTCTGGCCCCGGGGAGAAGGAAGCCCTTCACCCTGCTGGCCCGTCGTCCTCCCCAGTCTCCAGCACGCACAGGGGATGCTGACGGCAATACAAGAGCTGGGTCCCAAAGGTCAGCTATCTTTTTAGGGCAAAAAGAAGTTGCCGGAGGGGAAGTGAAGGTCGTGGGCGGACTGGCCCTGGTGTGGGGACACGAGGGCTTTGTAAACCAGCTTCTGTTCAAAGACAGTGGTGCAGCCAAACAGTTTTGCACATAATTCACCGAACAACCCAGGACTGCAGCGACGCGCTGCCCAGAGGAGCCTGTTCTGGTACCATAGACCTTGCCTGTCACAGCCTGAGGTGTCCAGTGTGCGGTGGCTTTCCAGGCACAGTGCTCCGCCCTCCTGTCTTGATCCTCGGGAGCAGCCTCCCATCATGCTGAATTTTGTCTTCCAGGGGCTGCCCCTATGGGGCGGGCCGCAGGGCCAGCCCCGTCTCTCTAGTCAGATAATTGTGTATGCAAGGAAGCCAGGAATACAGGTTTTCTTGATGATTTGGGTTTTAATTTTGTTTTTATTGCGCCTGACAAGATACAGTTATGATGATTCCTCAATTATGTTATTTTAATAAAATAAATTAAATTTAGGTTTAATGGCTGTTGACTCCTTTGAAAGTAACATGGAGCCCAGAGCCTCAACTTCCTTCTAGAGCTGGGAAGGGAATCATGCTCTTTGTGGCCCTTTGCTGAAGAGTTAACTATAAAAATTAAGCAAAAAGCATTCTAAACTCGGGTAACCTACCCACACTGTAGTAGCATTTTATAAAATATCTGTTAATCTACAGCATTTTACAAAAATAGATAAAATCCACGTTTGGAAACAAGTTTGTTCTAACTTGCAAGGTTACACACATTATTTAGTTAAAATCAAACTGAGCAAGAACACCTGGCCGCTGTTCTCCTCAAAAGCACTGCTGGGCCAAAGCCACCTCAGATGCTGTGACGTGTTGACAAAGCCAGGCTTTCCAGGTAGGAACGGACGGCCTGAGCCTGGCTGGTCTGGGCCCCCACCAAACGCTTCACCTGTCAGCTGCATGAGTGGGACACTGAGGAGACTGGCAAGACTGATGGTCCCTCAGCAGCTGTGCAGTGCTGACCGCAGACACCAGGGGGCTCGCCACGGAGGAAGCCTTTGGTAAGAAAATTCAATCTGCTGCTTTAGGGCTAGCTGTGAGTTCACTGTTTCTAAGGAGAAAAAATATCAGGACAGGAGCCAGGTTTCCTTTAAAAGCAAACAGTCCAAACAGCTAGCTGGTCCCCTGAGGGGCTGGAGGTACAACTAAGATACCAACTATAAAAATAGTGATTTCGCGTACTTAGGTTATTTTATATGTTTCACTCTTCCCAGGGCTGTAGTAAGGGAGACTGGAGGAGACCAAGGGTGAGCACAACCTCGCTCAAGCCTAAGCGACACGCTGCTGCACGCCCTGGCTCAGCAAAGCTGTGACGGGCAGCGCCCAAGATGCAGGGACAACACTGACCCTAGGGTTCTGATGATTCCACTCCAGAAAGATGCATGAAGAGGTCCCCAAGCTCAGTCATGTCAACATCTTCAGTGCTGGGGACCTGCCGGGTTTCTCGGTTTTCGATGAAATCCCACAGCCGCACTGAGTTAAAGAACTGCAAAAAAAGCCCAACACAAGCCTGGTTACGCTGAAGCTAACGGGACGGGCGTGAGCCGCTCCCTCCCTCTTGGCTGCCGAAGCTGATTGATGGAGGAGGGTCGGGAACAGCCACAGGGGCCTGCCCAGTCCTTACCCTCACGGTGCCTTCAGAACTGAGCTGCTTCCGAGGTTTCTCTGGCTCAGCCAGTCGCCCATCTGGGTAAGCGTGGCGGTAAAGGCATTTGCTTCCAAATGGGCAGGTCCCCTTGCCTTGCTCAAAGTATTTACAAGCTTTTCTCCTGAAAGGCAGAAAAGTCTTTTCAATCAAGAGGAAGGATGATCAGGTGGGCGGATGCAGGGTGCACAGGGCTAATCTCTACATGTGACGCCAGAGGTCACTTCACATTATAGGTGAGGCTGGAGAGGTTAAGTGGCTTGTTTCAGGTTATGGAGAGCCAGGATTTTGAGTTCCCAGCTGGTGACAGCCCGTGGCCCTGGAGAACTTACAGGTGCTGGGGGCACTGTGCTGGGCGTGTCACCTGCAGTGTGCCCCAAGCCCCGGGTGTGTCTAAAGCTGGGTCACATCCATCTGCTTAAATCTGCAAAGTACATGTTTCTCTCCCTCATGCAGCAGTGTCCTCAAGGTGACCTCAGGTCAGTGACAGGGAAAGCAGTGGATTTTAGCAGACGCCCAAATCACAGGCCTCGTCCCACTTCTCCTTGGCCCCTTCTCAGAAGTCTCTGAACATATGAAGCTCACAGGCTGCAGAAAGTTGTCAAGGTCTACAACTTCCTTCCTCTCTCTGAATCCTGCCCACAGACCCCCCCCCCCCCTTGTTAAGAACCTGCTCCTGAGGATACTCTGATCAAATTGGGGACCTCCAATCATAAATGACCCTGACTGGAAAGGAAGAGGCCTAAGAAACCAGAAGCAGTCAGGAGTGCTGAGGAAGGGGGAGGTGCAGAGACAGCCCAGGGCAGCCAAGGTGACAGGGCAGGTGACAGGATGGAGACTCGCTGATCGGGACACCAGAGGTGAAGTCCAGACTTTTCAGCAGCTTCCCCAGAGCAGGTGGGGCCCAAGTCACCAGCTGGCCCCGCTAACTCTGAGTTTTTTTTTTTGTGGTACCAGGGATTGAACTCAGGGGCACTCGACCACTGGGCCACATCCCCAGCCCTTTTTTGTATTTTATTTAGAGACATGGTCTCACTGAGCTGCTAAGTGCCTCGCCATTGCTGAGGCTGGCTTTGAACTCGCGATCCTCCTGCCTCAGCCTCCCAAAGTGCTGGGATTACAGGTGTGCGCCACCGCGCCCGGCTAACTCTGAGTTTTTGTCCAGGCTGCCAGGCAGCAGAGCCGAGGTCTCCGGACGCTGGCTCTTGTAAACTCGTCTGTTCACAACTGTGCCCTCAGTCCCCTGCTGCCTCCCAAGACCAAAACCCGCTCACTGACTCCCTCTTATTCTCAGCTGTTGCATCCAGCTGTGCCTATGTTCCACAAAGCTCCCCCAAAACATCTGTCCTGCCAGTCCCCACACTGTCCAGGGTGGGGGCATCACCTCTGCTGCCCGCCTGCCAATCTCGTCTCTCGTGGCCTCCCTCCCACCAGTTTCCAGCCTTTTTACAGAACCACAGAGGAGCTTCCTCAAACCAGCGCCCTCTCACCACCACCTAAAAGACCATGGGTCAAGCTGGACTTGAGGCCTCTGAGATCTCAGTCCATCTTTGTCCCTGCACATCCTTCTACATATCTACTCCAACTCCAGGGGCCATTCCCACTGCCCCCAGGTGCAAAATCCGTACCTTTAGCCCTCCCCCACCCCCACTACCCAGGGCTCAGGGCTCCTGCACGGCTCCCCCTGCACCTCAGATAGATTCTTCATGAGTGGCCAGGGCCAAAACAGGTCTGTCACCAGAAAATCTGTTTCATGATTGTGTTTTGCGGTTTCCCATGACATTGTCTTTCATTCTACATTCCCCGGGGGTGTGGCTTGAGGGCCCTCAGTGGGTGCCCAGTGAATGTTGTGGAATGCAGAAAAACAGTCATCACATAGCAGGAGGCAGGAACAAGCCCAGGTCCCAACTGCAGCAATTTTCAGACTCCTCCAGCAGAGCTCCACTGCCCTCTTGTGGGCACGCAGTGGGACCGCATGAGGAAAATGGTGGGAAGGGAAAACAGGAGAGAACCATTTTTAAGGGTAAATAGTTCAAACCTTTGGTAAGGCCAAGTAAACTGACCAGACCCTCCTACTGGTGACTGTAAGCAAGTACTTCAGAAAGATGAAGAAAATCAGAAAGGCTCTTTGGAGGAGCTGACACCCAGGGAGTGCAATGGCTTAGGCAGCTACGACTCTGGGAAACCCAAACTTTCTGGCTTCAAGAACCAAAGGACTGGGGGTGGGGGTTGTGGCTCAACGGTAGAGCGCTCGCCAGGCACGTGCGAGGCCCGGGTTCAATCCTCAGCACCACGTACAAATAAAGGCATTACGTGCAACTAAAGCAAATAAATAAATAAATAAATAAAAAAGAACCAAAGGACCAGGGCTGGAAGACATCAGCCACTGGGCGTGAGGACATGATCCCACAGAAGGGCCTGAGGAGAAGCATGACCCTGGCTGGTGTCAAATGCCCAAAGCTGGCTCATTAGCATGTGGGCCCTGCAAACGCAGAGGCTCAGAGCAGGTGAAGATGCAGAGACCAAAATGAGATTCCCCATGGCTGCCCTGTTCCCCAGACGATTTCACAGATGAACCTAACAGATCCAGACTCTACGATGTAACATCTGCAATGCCAAGGAGAAAATCTAAAATAGTGGGACATAAGAACCACCAGAGACCAACCTCCAAATGACAAGGATTTCAAAGCAGCCATGACATCTAAAAAGAACAGAGCCCCATGGTACAATATCAAAAGGTCAATCACGTATAATTAGAGTACCAGCACCATGGCACACGCCTGTCATCCCAGTGGGAATAGGAGGCTAAGGCACGAAGATCAGGAGTTTCAAAGCCAGCCTCAGCAACCTGGGCTGTAAGCAACTCAGCAGGACCCTGTCTCTAAACAAAATATAAAAAAAGGGCTGGGGATGTGCCTGGTGTTTAAGTGCCCCTGGGTTCACTCTGGTACAAAAGGGGGGGGGGGGCAGTAGGAAGAAATGGTCAAAATTTCCCTAATTTGGGAAGAATACCAACTAGTATAGAAAGAAGGAATCTACTCCTAAGCAAATGTCCAAATGCCAAAAACCAGGACAAAGTGAAAACCTTGAAAGCAACTGGGGGCCAGGAGGGGGACAGCAACTGGAGAAAATGACACAAGGGAATCCCCTAAATTCTCAGAAACCAGAGGCGGTATGATTATTATTACTGCAAGACATCTGCAAAGTGCTGAGAAAATTCTACCTACTGTGTGAGAGGAGGCAAAGGCAGAAAGAGACCAATTAGACCAACATATTGCATAAAAACACCCTTGAAGAATGGAGGGGAAAAAAGGCCAGGCATTTGGCACACACCTGTAATCTCAGTGACTCGGGAAGCTAAGGCAGGAGGATCACAGATTCAAGGCCAGCCTCATCAAGTCAGTGAGACACTCTCAAAAATACAGAAGGGCTGGGGACGTAGCTCAGTGGTAGTGTGCCCCTGGGTTCAGCGCCCAGTACTACAAAAAAAGCCATTTATGATAAAAAGAGTAAATGTTGAAAGCAGTTCTTGAGGCTAAAGGAAAAGAGACGAAACTGTCACCTCTCAGTGTCCACAGAACTGGTTCCAGGATTCTCCCTGAACACCAAGCCCACGGCTCTGTATCTGACATGACCTTGGCACATCTTGCCACACACATTAAATCATCCATGTTATTTATAATGTGACGTGAACGCTACGCAAACTGTTGCTACACTGAGTAATGACGAGGGGGAAAAGCCACTCATCTTCAGCACAGATGAGACTGTGTGCTGTGTGTGCCACTGGGTGGGACCCAGGCTGCCTCATACAAGGCAAAGGCTCCCCACTGAGCCACATCCCCGGCCCAGACACAATTTCTTTTTCCTGAATATTTTCGATCCAGTTGATTGAATCTACAGGTGGACTCAGAGGGCTGACTGTGTATGTCAGGAAAGAGCATCAGAAATAGTCAAGACCTGGGTAAATACAAAAACATTTCCTCTTTCAAAAAACACATTTTTAAAAAATACACGTGAACATAATGCATGTGCATTTTATCTATAGTTCAAAGGCAGCGATGAGGCATATGGGGCTGTGGGAATATTAATTCTGATTGAGAAGTTAAGAGTTACCATAATCCCTAGAAAAAACAATGCTTAAATGT
The DNA here is from genome assembly GCA_025594165.1 of Tamias sibiricus. Classification (NCBI taxonomy): domain Eukaryota; kingdom Metazoa; phylum Chordata; class Mammalia; order Rodentia; family Sciuridae; genus Tamias; species Tamias sibiricus. The sequence continues at coordinate 25,442,018 of CM046675.1, read as the reverse complement.
ACTTTTTTTTTAAATATTTATTTATTTGCTTTAGTTGTGCACAATGCGTTTATTTATGTGGTGCTGAGGATCGAACCCGGGCCTCGCAAGTACTAGGCGAGCGCTCTACGGCTGAGCCACAACCCCAGCCCTGTTTAAATGTAATTCTAAAAAATATTCAGAACTGTCAAAATTGGGGAACAGCCCACGTATCCATCAACAGAAGAATGGGTGAACCGTAGTGAACAGCTCATGCTTGCTGTGGCTGTGGCAGGTGCCATGGTGGTGGCTGGAAGGGTGGCCCCCAAAAGACAGTCCAAAGCCTAAGCTCTGGGACATGAATGTGACCTACTTTGGACAATGATCTTTGCAGATGTAACCAATGAGGCCAAAGGATCATCCCAAGTAGTAGGCAGGTCCTAAACCAACCTGCTACTCTTATAGGAGGCAGAGGGTGGAGACAGAGGCACAGGAAGACAGAGACGGGCAAGGGACAGCAGGGACTGAGTGCCCACTCACAGCCAGGGCAGGTGCAGACTCTCCCTCAGGGGTTCCAGGAGGAGCCAGTCGTGCCCACACCTGGGTTTCAGGCTTCCAGGCTCCAGAATTGTGAGAAAATAAATTTTTTTTTTTAATATTTATTTATTTGCTTTTAGTTGTACACAATGCATTTTTATGTGGTGCTGAGGTTTGAACCCGGGCCGCACATGTGGTAGGCGAACGCTCTACCACTGAGCCACACCCCCAGCCCCTTCTGTGGTTTTGAGATACCAGTTTTTGGGAAATTGCTACGGCAGCCCAAGGAGATTATTAATGTACCACGGTTCAGCTAAACAACACTCCTCCTACCAGAGAGTCCAAGGTTCAATTATCCTAACCTATTAACATGAGCAAATGCCGCTGTGAGCCATGTGGCCCACACTCCCACATCGACAGCAAGCCTGCTGGTGACAGGGCACTGCACGCCGAGCAGCAGTGCTAGCTAGCTCCTTGTTTCTGGGTGGTAAACCCACAAGACATCACAAAAACAGGTAAAGAGCAAGCAGACTGGTCAGTAAAGATGAAAGTACAGGCAAATGAAAAGTGGTCGTGCTGGAACTTCCTGGTGCTGGGGCTGGGGCTCAGCAGTAGAGCACTCGCCTAGCACATGTGAGGCCCTGGGTTCGATCCTCAGCAACACACAAATAAATAAAATAAAGGTACTGTGTCCAACTACAACAACAACAACAATAAAAATTAAAAACCCAGGACTGGGCCCTCCTCACCACCTCCACTCCTCCTGCCTGGGTGCAGGCCACAGCCATCGCCCTCCTGGGTCACGCCCACTAAGCTTTCCTGCTCTCCCCATTTCAACCATTTCAACCTCAGCCTCCTCTTACAATATGTTCTCAGATCAGCCATAGATGTCACTCAGTATCCATCAGATGTCACTCCTCTGATCAGACCCCAGGATGGCTTTCCACCTGCTCAGTGACCTATAAAGCCCTAGGTCTGACCCTCTTATCCACTGGCCAGGCAGGCTCCTGCCTTAGGGCCTGCAGTGACCTCCCTCCATCCAGAAGGTTCCTCTCATGTGCTTTGAGTCTTTGCTCAAAGGCCACCTCACTGAGGCACTCCAGGGTCTCCTGCACTGAGACACAGCCCTCTGCACTTCCCACACACCAATGCCCACTAGCTAATGTACCTTGACCTGTCTCATTTGCTCCTGATCACTCTTAGACGCACGAGGCTGGGATTTCTGTCTGCTTTCTCTCGTGCTTATCCAGCCTGTGACATGACAGACCGACAGCTATCTGTTGAATGAGTGAACGAACAGTCACGGATGCCAAGCCGGCTCAGCCCCAGAGACCGGGGTTCTTAGTGGGCCCTGCTCAGTTTCAGAACTAAGACCTGCCCACATCTCGCTCCTCTAGAGCTTCAGGGAAGCCTGAAAGCCAGGCCAGAGGCCGACACCACGGCCAGGCAGCACCAGGTCCCGTCTCCACTCACAGCACTTACCCCATTCCCTGTTTGAAAGCTTCAATCAACTCGTTCTTTTTATTCTGATCTTCTACCCAATACACGCTTGGAATCACAAACTCCGATATCACACGGCACTCTGGACAAGACCTGAAACAAGAACCAGGTTAGCACCGCGCTGTGACCCTGCTGCGCTCCAGCTCCACTTGCTGAGACGCGGGCCCCAGGGGCTCCCTTCCCCAAAACTCCCAGCAGGGGCACCGACAATCACCTCTGAATTTAGTCACTCTAAGAAACAGGTTCCTCTCACCCATAAAAAGACAACCCAATTTTGAAATGAGCAAAGAATCTGAATTTAATCTAAAATAACTAATAAACACATTACAAGATGTTCATTATCGTTAGTTAGGTGGGAAATGCAGATCAAGACCACGCCAAGATACCTCTTCACCCCCACTGGGGTGGCTCTGATCAGAAATAGACAACACAAGTGCTGGTGGGGCTGCGAGGTGATCGGAACCCTCTAACCTGCAGGCAGGAAGGTAGAATGAACCAGCAGCCATTTGGAAAATACCCTGTTGGTGCCTTAGTTAAATACAGAGTCACCCAAAGACCCCGCAGCAAAACCCAGCAAAAGAAGGCTCGTGTCCACACAGGTGAGGGACCTGTTTCTTATAGTGAGTCCCCAGTGACCACAGGGGCCCTGCGGGAGTTCTGTCCACACTGCGCACAGCGTCACAGGAGCACCATCCCCAACAGCAGGGAGGGGAAAGCCACTCAACGGCCACCAGCTGGAGGGGCCAGCGACGTGCCCAGCATTTGGTGGCCTGTGATCCGCCCACAGAGATGAAGTGCTGACCTGTGCTGCCACAGGGACAAACATGGAACACTGTGCCAAGCGAGAGAACAGTGACAAAAGCCACGGAGTCCACGGTTCTGTCAGAGGAGACACCTAGAACACAGAACTCTGCAGACAGGACTGGGCTTAGTGCCTGCCTAGGACTGGCGGTCAGGGGATGGGCAGTGGCTGCGAATGGACGTGCCCGAGAGGGTGGACGTCCTCACTGAGGCTGCGCCGCCTGCCCACACCACCCCTGCACTCCTCCACGAAGGGGCGGGGCAACTGTAGCCCTGAGACTCCCAAAAGTCACCGGCCTCACCTGCCTCAGGGTCCTGTCTATGCAACGCAGATGGCTCTGAGGGCACGACAGGGACTGCTGCGGAGAAGCCCCCACCAGTACCAGGCCAGCAGCACCCCATCCCACCCCCCGGTCCCACTGCTGGCCAAGATGCTGCCGGTGCCAGGCAGCATGAAACGTCACACGCACATTCTATGCAGACCCCATGGCTCCCTTTTATTTAAGGTTGAAAAAAAAAAGGGGGCCGGGGAGGTGGCTCAGTGGTAGAGTGCTCACCTAGCATGTGTGAGGCACTGAGTTCGATCCTCAGTACCACATAAATGTAAAGTGAACATGTTGTGTCCACCTAAAACTAAAATATAAATATTAAAAAAAGAGAAGGGGCTGGAGTTGTGGCTCAGCGGTAGAGCGCTTGCCTAGCATATGTGGGGCCCAGGTTCGCTCCTCAGCACCACGTATAAATAAACACATTGTGTTACAACTAAAGCAAATAAATAAAATATTAAAAAAGAAAGAAAAAAAAAAGAAAAAACAACCTCAAATAGGTTAGTAGGGATTGGTTTAAAGGCAGACATGTGTACTGTTGGCACTGGGCCCAAACAGAGGACTGGGAGGTACAAAGGGGCCAGCCACGCTCAACCCGTATCATCACACGTATCATCTCTGCTGCCTGCGCCACGGTCCTGAGCGCTTGACAGGAACTATCACCCTTTTTTTTTTCTTTTTGGTACTGGGGACTGAACTCAGGGGCAGTCAACCACTGCGCCACATCCCCAGCCCTATTTTGTATTTTATTTAGAGACAGGGTCTCACCGAGTTGCTTAGCGCCTCACTTTTGCTGAGGCTGACTCTGAACTCGCAATCCTCCTGCCTCAGCCTCCTGAGCTGCTGGGATGACAGGCGTGTGCCACTGCACCCAGCTGTCACCCACCTCTTAGAAGAAAAGGTGCTTGAACTCAGGAAGGGGAGATGACAGTGCCCAAGTACACAGAGGACCCTCCAGTTACTTGGCACTGAGACACCTCTGGAGGGCAAGGGCGGGTTCAACTGGACGAGGAAGCCCAGTGGTGGGAGTGAAGGCAGGGGGTACTTACTTAATGATTGGGTTTTCAAACTGCTTGGCACACCTCCACTGCCGGATGCAGGACAGGCAGTACGTGTGGTTGCAGTTGGAGAGAATCCCAAACCTCCTCTCAGAGGCCGACGCCTTCTCCAGGATCACTTCCATGCAGATGCTGCACACCTTGTCCTGGCTTGCCTGGAAGGCAAAGGCCTTCTCCATCTCGTGCTCAAATGTCGACATGCAGATCTGCAGTGAGAGGGAGACCTTAGGTCTGGGCCCAGGAGTTGCTGCAGTGACATGACCACAGCCATAACAGAAAGGGCACGGAAAGTGGCTGCCGCACAGGGCCCAGCAGCCCCGGGCTCAGGACACAAAGAGGACCTCCAGCCATCCTGCTCCTGCCTCTAGGGCATCTCATGGGACCCACAAGATATGGTCGCCTCTGACTTAGAATGGAAACCACAGAGACCTGAAAGTTAAGAGCACTGCTGTGGGTAGCAGAGCGCCTGAGGACTGGGCCTCGTCTCCTGGCTGCTCCGGACGCTTCCTGCCCCATATGAGCCATGCCAGTACCAGGAAGGTGGAACAGTGAGCTTGGGACAGGGAAGCCCCCAGCCCAAGCACAGGTAGGCACTGCAGCCTTCCCCAAGACAGCGGTGAGCGGGATTCCCCAGCTCACCACATGCCCGACTGCCTCCTCTGTGCTGCACTCAGCCAGGGCCCAGAGCAGGCCCGCCAGCTGCAGCCCAGCCCTGCCCCACCAGCCCCAGGGCTCTCAGGGCTCCCAACCCTGCAGAGGAGAGTGCCGACTCTGGAGCACTCGCTCCAGGATCAGGTCCACACACACAGCCTGCTCCCCGCCGCCCCCAAGCCGTTTTCAGGACACAGCCTCAGCTCGGCAGCCCGCAGAGGGCGCCTTTCTCTAACATGTGCGGCCAGCAGCACCTGGTCCTCCTCAGGGTTTAGTTCACTTGAAGTGTCTCTGCGAGCCACCCTCACAGCCCTGTACTGAGCACGCAGCCAAAGGCACAGCGCACCACAAGGGCTCCTCAGAGCTTTCCAAACAGCACTGGATCCCAGCCACAGTGGTGTGCAGACCTGGGAGGGAGTGCCTGTGTGAGGGAGGGGCGGAGAGCAGGAGGCAGACAGGACGCCTCGCTCCTGAGCCAGCTCTCCTGAGCTCTGCACTGCTTCGTATTTCTGATGCCCCTTCATTTTCTCTTTATCCTGAACAATCAAAAATGGACAAAATGACAACAGGAAAAAGAATCTGAAAATAGATGCAGACGTACCAGGGACATAGTGCAGGTATTACTGGCAGAAAGACTGCTATAGAGACACCAATGATCCTGTCACCTGCCTCACTTGAGATTTCTTAAGCCGAGTCAAGGCCAAGGGCAACTTTACCTTCTCGTGGGCTTTCCTTTGCTCAGGGTCGAAGGGGTGCAGGACTCGCAGCCTGCAGATCTCACACACCTCCCCGTGCAGGTAGACACAGGAATCCCCAAACCGGCACTCCCCAGCAGCAGCGTAGGGACACAGCGGCTCACTGCTGTAGGAGCTGCTGGCCTCCAAGTCATCCAGGCCGCTCCTGATGGCATCGAGGTAGGAATGGGGCTTCACCTCCAAGCTCGTCTGGGGGTCACTGCAGCTGCCTAGGTTACTCACCATGTTTGGGTGAGTCTTTTCTTCAGCCAGGCCAGAGAGATCTTAACACAAAACACACAGTACAGACACGCGTGAAAACTGGCTGCATCTTTCAGGTACGCTGCTAGCCAAACCAAACAGATCAGTGACTCCAACCTAAGGAATCCACACCTGGGAACAGACAGCAAGAAAGTAGGCCAAAAAGAAAAAATAAAGGGAACAGATTTATGATTAAAAAAAAAAAAAAAAAAGCCAGGCGCGGTGGCGCACGCCTGTAATCCCAGCACTTTGGGAGGCTGAGGCAGGAGGATCGCGAGTTCAAAGCCAGCCTCAGCAATGGCGAGGCACTTAGCAACTCAGTGAGACCCTGTCTCTAATAAAATACAAAAAAGGGCTGGGGATGTGGCCCAGTGGTCGAGTGCCCCTGAGTTCAATCCCTGGTACCCAAAAAAAAAAAAAAAAAAAAAAAAACCCAACCAGCCAGGCACGATGGTGACACCTATAATCCCAGTGACTCAGGAGGCTGAGGCAGGAGGATAACAAGTTTGAGGCCAGCCTCAGCAACTGAGTGAGGCCCTATCTCAAAATTAAAAAAAAAAAAAAAAAAAAAAAAAAAAAAAATTAAAAACAGGCTGGGGATGTGGCTCAGTGGTAGAGCACCCTTGTACCAAAAAGGGGGGGGGGGGGAATAAAGTGCCAAACAAGACAGGAAAAGCAGCAAAACACAGCATGATATATTTATAAAAAAAAAAAGGGGGGGGGGGGCGGAGCTGGGGTTGTGGCTCAGTGGCAGAGCACTTGCCTAGCATGTGTGAGGCACTGGGTTTAATTCTCAGCACCACATATAAATGAATAAATAAAGGTCAATCAATAACTAAAAAATAAATAAATAAAAAATAATAATAATAAAAAAAAAGAACCCTAAAGTGACTGTTTGAAAGTGGCTTATCCCAAAATGTCAACACATGGGCCAGTAAACACTCAAATAACCCAGAATATAAACGTAATTTAGAATGAGTCGACAGAACACAATGGTTCCTTTATGCCAATAATGCCAACAACAGCTGAGCAGAAGTCTAGCACACCTCGGGTCTGGAGGCCAGCGTGCAGTGGCTCTGCACCGCCACCTCTTCCACTGGAGCTTCCCAGACGACCTGCTGCCTGAGGAGGGAGTCTGCCTACCCAATGAGGCACAGTGCCCAGAGCTGGAACCCCTCGCCTGGGCAGGACAGTCAATGAAAACAATTTTTAATATCTGGAGCCTTCTCCCTCCCCAAGCCCTGTCCCAGGGCACAGTCCTCCTCCGAGACCCGACACTCCATGGTTCCCAAGGGTGCGGCTAAAGCACCACACCCGGGTCAGCACAGCCCAAGCCTGCGCAGACCCACATGGCATGGCAGTGAGCGTGTCTTCATCAGCTTTAAGACACATGGCTTGACTCGTTCCCACCAACCAGTGACCGCCCTAGGAAGATGGCAATCACGGTGACAAAAGATCACTTTTGGTTTTGCCAGGCCAAATGTGGAACTCAGCCCAGCCGTGGGCATGAGGCCAAATGTGTGATCCCAGGGTTTTGGAGCCATATGGAGTCCATCCTCAGACAGCTCTGGGGTCTCCACGTGCGGACCACCTGCAGAGTACGAGGTCAGGAGCTCCTGACAAGCGAAGGCCAGAAAGGAGCACGGGAACAAGTGAGGCAGCTTTTCTAAAAGAGGCAACAGGAGGCTTCTGCTCACTCACTTCGGTCTCTGAGCACCAAGGTTCTCTTCTCCCGCTTCCCAGGCTCCTGGGACTGAGTTTTCACAACAGATGTGGTGAGGTCGGCAGAAGGGTGAGGACTGTGGAAGCCTGGGGAGGGCCCAGCATGGGGCAGGGGGCCCACAGCCCCAGCAGCTGCAGCCGAGGGCCTCGTGTGATCGTATCTAAACAAAACACAAGGTATGTCACGGACACACTGCACACACACGCCACCCGTGCTCCTGGCCCTCAACAGCTGCCTCTGCTCCACTAGCTGAAGTGGGCAATGAGGCGATCTGTTTAAATTAGAACAGACTGAGCAATTAGTAAGGACAACCTGGCCACTAGAGGCACTGGGTACCCTGGCTACTTATCACCCATGTGGAGAGTCCCTATGGGACTTCGCAGGACCAACACAGGGCTCCAGAGTACCCACAGAGCCTGAGAGTTCCAAAGAGGTACAGAACTCAATCTCCTGCCACCTGCTCCATCAGTGTCCCTTGGAAGGAGTCTTCTAGGCCCTGTCAGTCTGTGGCAGACGCTGGCAGGGGAGACAAGGCACCTCACCATCACCTACCACAGGCAGGAGCACAGGAAGCTCTGTGCCCAGAGAAGACCAGATGAGCTCTGCACCACAAAACCACCAACAAAGCCGGGAACAGAGCCCCCCTGCCTGTGATCCCAGCAACTTGGGAGGCTGAGGCAGGAGGATGGCAAGTTCAAGGCCAGCCTGGGCAACTTTTAATATCTGGAGCCTTCTCCCTCCCCAAGCCCTGTCCCAGGGCACAGTCCACAAGACCTGTCTCAAAATAAATTTAAAAGGGCTGGGGCTGTAGCTCAGCAGTAGAGCATCCCTAGATTCAATCCCTAGTAACATTAAAAAACAAAAAACAAGGCCAGGCGCTGTGGCGCACACCTGTAATCCCAGCACTTTGGGAGGCTGAGGCAGGAGGATCAAGAGTTCAAAGCCAGCCTCAGCAATGGCGAGGCACTTAGCAACTCAGTGAGACCCTGTCTCTAAATAAAATACAAAAAGGGCTGGGGATGTGGCCCAGTGGTCGAGTGCCCCTGAGTTCAATCCCTGGTACCACAAAAAAAAAAAAAAAAAAAAAAAAAAAAAACCAAGATTTTTAGAGCCTCTTCTCCATCTATAAGTTACAAAACTTGCCCAAGGAAGACTGTGTAAATGCTTACTGCAGGGACAACTGCACCAACAAAACCAGAAGCCACTTAAATAACTAACAGGAATAGTTTTTCAATAATGATAAATTAACATTATGAAACATAAAACTACATTGAGGAGATAAAGTAGCAACACAGGAAAAAGTTGGGCACATACTTAATGGGGCAGAAAGCAAGATATAGAATCTTATTTATACTGTGAAAACAATTGTCTAACACTATAGTCATAAGAATCAGTTCTGAAAAGTGGCCTAATTCTTTGAAAAATTAAAAGTAGTTTTAAGGTACCAAAAAGTGAGGTTTTAAAATTATTTACAATTCATTCTTTTTGTAGTATTGTCAAATTAATTTTAAATTTAAAATTTCCTCTCAACGCCTATTCTCCAAATGCAGGACTGGACTCCCTGATGGTGTTCCAGTCAGAGTGGCTGCGGGGTCCTTGCCTGCACCGTGGTCCATAGGCGCAGTAGCCCTTCTGATAGTACTTGCAGATGGTGGATGGCTTGCTGTTCGCCAAGTCATGTGAGAACAGGCACTGGCTGCCTTCCCGACACACACCGTGCATAAAGTACCTGAAGAGACAAGCACAGGACACTTTCAGAAGCACACTCTGCTGTGGGGGAGGGAGGTGCTGGGTCTTGTGCATGCTCAGCAAGCTCTACCACTGAGCCCAGTCCCCACTTTGTTCTGTAAGATCAGCATTTTTTTTTTTTTTTTTTTGGTGGTGGTCCTGGGGATTGAACCCAGGGCCTTGTGCATGCAAGGCAAGCACTCTACCAACTATCCCCAGTCCCAAGACCAGCATATTCTTAAACTTAGCACACAGGTAACTACTGAGCTTATGCCATGTATCAAGGCTGTCTTAGGCACTGGAGATACATACATTTTCTTGGTTCTAAGACAAAGTGATTTCAGACCCACCACAATGACTCAATGATGGCTTTTCTAAAAGAAAAATAAATTTTCCCAAATGTTTCTCTCTCTCAAGATATGCTCCAATTTAGGCATATTACACATGCAAAATGTAAGGCTCAACTGAGAAATTTCTTTATGAAAAACTGCTCTCCTGCTCTTATGAGTTCTTAAAGGATACAGGTAATAGGATCAGGGACCTGGGCTCAGGATACAGCTCTGCCACTTACAGTCAAATTACAAACCACTATTCCTGGTCCTTGCTACCTTTCACTATAAAATGAAGATTACACTGCCTCCTTCGCTGGGTTGTAGTGAGAATCAAATAAGATGGTATGTCAGCAAAAGATGTATTTGAGCTGGGCACGGTGGTGGCACATGCTTATAATCCAGGCTGAGGCAGGAGGATCACAAGTTCAAAGCCAGCCTCAGCAATGGCAAGGCACTTAGCAACTTAGCGAGACCCTGTCTCAAAATAAAAAATGGGCTGGGGATGTGGCTCAGTGGTTAAGTGCCCTGGTACCACAAAGGGAAAAAATGTATTTGAGAATATTTCATTGAGAAATCAAATCCCCACTTTGAAGTGATAACTGATATAGAAGTAACAGGTGTTCTAAGTCTGCCCAGCTGTAGCAGAAAAGCTAAATACCCAGAGCAAACTAGAGACCCTAGAGGAACATTTATTGTAAAATAACATAATAGCATAAACTTTGCCATCTTAACCATTTTTTAGTTTGTAATTCCCTACTGTTAAATGTTCACATTGTTGTGTGACTGAATCCCCCCACCCTCACTCAGCCCCCATTCTACTTTCTGTCTCTATGAAGTGAACTATTCTGGGTATATCATATAACTGATAGCATACGATATTGGTCTTGTGACTGGCTTATTTCAGTGAGCATGATGTCCTTAAGGTTCATCCATGTGGTGGTGTGTCAGAATTTCCTTCCTTTTTAAAGCTGAATAATAATTCATCGTATGTACACACTACTGCTTATTTATCCATTTTTCTGTGCATACACATATGGGTTGCTTCCATTTTTTGGCTATTGTGAGTAATGGTGCTGTGAACATGAGTGTACAGATATTTTTGAGACCCTGCTTTTCATCCTTTTGTATATATACCCAGAAGTGGCATTGCTAGATCATATTTTTAATGTTGTAGGAACCACCATACTTCCATAGCAGCTATACCCTTTATTGTATTTGCTATTTTATAATCTGCTCTTTTAACAGTCTTCAGCTTTTCATGTCAGTACATTTGCATTGTATCTAATCTGTTTTTGCCTAAACCAGAATATAATCCAGGACTGAATACTGCACCTGGTTATTCTATTCCTTGTGTCCTGTCTACTAACCTATCATAGTCCTCCTCCTTCCCCTGCTTTTTTTTTTCTTAATGTTTTTTAGTTGTTGATAGACCTTTATTTTATTTACTTATTTATATGTGGTGCTGAGACTCGAACCCAGTGCCTCACATGTGCTAGGCAAGCACTCTACCACTGAGCTACAATTCCAGCCCTTCCCCTGCTTTTAACAGCTTTATTAAGGTATAATTACATGCAAAGAATTTGCCTGTTGGGAGTATATAATTCTAAGATTTTTTAGTACTATCACCACAGTTAAATTTTAGTATATTTCCATTGCCCTCCCCCCATATCCCTTGTACCCATTAGCACTCACTCCACACTTCCTCTCCCAGCCCTCAGTCTACTTTCTGTCCTTTAGATTTGCTTTTTCCTTTGTGGGGAGTGGGTTGGGGGAGTACTAGGGATTGATCCCAGGGCCTTGCACTTGCTGGGCAAGTACTTCACCACCGAGCTGCAACCCCAGCCCTAGATCTGCCTTTTCTGCGTGCTGCTGCTGTGTGTAAATAGAATCAGGAGCACATGGCCTTTGTGTCTGGCCCCTTTTGGGTAGTGTGATGTCTTCAAAGTTCGTCTGTGCTGTACGTGAGTCCATCAGTACTTCATTGCCTTTATGGCTGATAACAGCCCCTTGTATGGATGTGTTAGTTTAGTTTCCCCATCACCAGTTGATGGCTATCTGGGTGTTTCACTTTTTGGTTATTAGGAACTATACTGCTGTGAGCATTCACTTAACAGGTATTTTTTTTGTGTGGACATGTTTTTATTTTCTTGGGTAAATGCCTAGGAGTGGAATTGTTGGATCGTATGGTAGATTTATGTTTGTTTTTAGGAAACTGTCAAACTCCTCTCCAAACTCAGCCCCCCACCCCCACCCCCTTTTTTACCCTCTCTCTCTTGTTGTAGAGACCAGGTTTAGGTCCCACATACAGCCTCTTGTGTTGCTTTATCTGGTTGCTTCCTCAGGATGTCTTAACTTGTTCCCAATCCCCTGTATTTCCTACAGACTGGTAGTTGGGAGTCAAGGGTGTGGCTCAGTGATAGAGCCTTGCCAAGTATGTGTGGCAGGTGTGAAGCCCTGAGTTCCCCAGTACAAAACAACAGAACCAAAACCTATAAACTAGGGTTAGATTTGGAGTTTTGTTAGATTGAAGTTAAGTGTCTCTGGTTAGAATACATCACGTGTTGTGTTTATGTTGTGCACCATATGGAGTCGCATCAGCAAACAAAGTATTTGAGTTAAAATTCTTCCAACACATACTGGGTCCAGCATTGTTTGCTGCATGGACTGTGCTTTTGTCTGTTGAAAGCCAGTCCCAGCCACTGGGGAGGCTGAGGTGAAAGGATAGCAAGGAGACCTTTTCTCAAAACAAAGAAGAAAGAAGTCAGTTAAGGACATAGTTGTGGTTCTGTCTATGCAGAGCTGCCCCAACTCCCTAAGTCCTGATCTCTTATCTCTCGGACTGGGCAGGACTGCTGTGCTTTGCCTGGGGTTCCTCTCCATGCCATAAGGTCCAGAAGATGCCAAGTGGAAGGTCAAGGATTGTGAGCTGACCTGCTGCACATCCCGTCCCTCGGGAACCAGTCTTGGGTTGCCTTTGTCCATTGTCTGAAAGCAGATGTTTCCCATATGTTACTTCATTTTCTCGTTTTCTGCAGTGGGGGCAAGCTGCATGTTCCCTCGCCGCTAAAATCAACAATCTGCCCTCCCCAACTTTCTCTCTTCTTCAGTTTGGGTTGTAACTGTTGTTGTGTGACTTTTAAGCTTTCTGATTGTTTCTTTTGTGCTATCTAATCTAAGCTTATCCAATGTAATTTTCATTTCAGATAACATGTGTTTTAGTTTCTAGAACAGCTCTTTTTGTATGTTTGTTCATTCTCTTCACATTATGATAATGTTTTCCTTTCAATCCTTCAGTGTGTTGAGACTATAAATAACTGTTTTAGGTTCTTAAATGTTGATTCCATCATCTCTTTCATTCCTGTTATTAGTTTTTCTCCTGGTTACGGGGCACATATTCCTGTGTTTGGAGCCGGGCGCGGTGGCGCACTCCTGTAATCCCAGCACTTGGGAGGCTGAGGCAGGAGGATCACAAGTTCAAAGCCAGCCTCAGCCATGGCGAGGCACTTAGCAACTCAGTGAGACCCTGTCTCTAATAAAATACAAAAAAGGGCTGGGGATGTGGCCCAGTGGTCGAGTGCCCCTGAGTTCAATCCCCGGTACCACAAAAACAAACAAACAACAAAAATATATATATATATGAAAATTTTAGTTATTTTTTATTTTTATTTTTGGTGATGGGTTGAACTCGGGCATTCAACCACTGAGCCACCTCCTGAGCCCTATTTTGTATTTTATTTAGTGACAGGGTCTCACTGAGTTGCTTAGTGCCTTGCTTGTGCTGAGGCTGGCTTTGAACTCTCCATCCTCCTGCCTCAGCCTCTTGAGCTGCTGGGATTACAGGCATGAACCACCACAACCCAACATTTTAGTGTAACAGGACAAACCCTGATGTCTCGGACATACCCTGACATTTTTTATTAAGCTCGTTCAAATTTAAAGACTTGAGCTACCTTTTCTTAGTCACTACTGCATTTGTCAGTAATAGTTTGTGTAAACTTATTATCTTCAACATGGCTACCCTATTTTAATTATCAAAGATGTCTTAAATACTTTTAAAATGACAACATATACATACAAATTAAAACATGTATAATTTATGACAAAATGAATTGTTACCTTGGAACAGTCTTAAAGTTTTTTTAATGATTAAAGAAGATTAAATTGAATTACACTAATACTTTGTAGAGTCTGATGGCAACTGATGGTATGAATCAGTCTCTAATAACTTCCACTTTGAAAATATGTCTTGTCATACATGAAAGCTAGTAACTTTGAATGCTGTTAGAAGGCTGAAGATTTCATGTACTCTTTCCTTGCTCCATATCCATCATTGTGAAAGCTGCTCCCACCTCTAGTATACGTTGTCAGCCAGCCCTATAATGTTTGTTTCCCTTCCTTTGTTTTTGGGATTATGGATCTCTGCAGAAATCTGCATGCCAATTAACTAATTTCCAAAGCAGAATCCATATTGCATGTCTCAATCAAGATGTACATGGCAATCTAAGACACACTGATTGATATGAGTTAACACAGAGCTGCTCTAAATTATAGCAATTTTCTAACAGCAGTTTTGAAATAATTTTTCCTTTGTTTTGTAAAGTGGCAAAGGTTGTAGGAGTATGTGATATCACCTTTCAAATGAACTGTAAAATTACCTTAGAAATTTGTTTAAAAGGCTAGAAGTAAGACCCTTGAAGATGATCACATATTAATAAAGATCATAAAATTCTTGTCCTGTTAGGTCAGTGTTATGCTTTAACGTTTTAATTACTTAACTAATTTTTCAGAATTGATAATAAAATTTTTTTCTAAAAAAAAAATCATAAATGTATATATGCAAGCATTTTAAAAATCTGAAAAGCTGGGCAAGGTAGCCCATGCCTATAATCCCAGCAATTAGGGGGGCTGAAGTCAGAGGATTGCAAATTCAAGGGCACCCTCAGCAATTTAGTAAGACCCTGTCTCAAAATAAAAAATAAATGGGCTGGGGATGTAGCTCAGTGTTAAAGCACCCATGGGTTTAATTTCCAGTACCCAAAAGCAAAAACAAAAACCCTGAAAAGATGTAGAGTGTTAAGAGTAGAGCAGTGGGAGCTGGGTGCGGTGGCGCAGGCCTGTAATCCCAGCACTTTGGGAGGCTGAGGCACTTAGTAACTCAGTGAGACCCTGCTTCTAATAAAATACAAAAAAGGGCTGGGGATGTGGCCCAGTGGTCAAGTGCCCCTGAGTTCAATCCCTGGTACCAAAAAAAAAAAAAAGAGTAGAGTAGTGGGGCTGGGATTGTGGCTCAGCGGTGGAGCGCTCGCCTAGCACGTGGGCGGCCGGGGTTCGATCCTCAGCACCACATAAAAACAAACACATTGTGTACAACTAAAGCAAATAAATAAATATTTTTTTAAAAAAGAGTAGAATAATGTGTTTAAGAGCGGTGGTCCTGTGGTGTGCAGTGGCCCAACAGCTCAGGAAGCTGAGGCAGGTAAATCAAACCAGCCTCAGCATTTACCAAGGCCCTGAGCAACTTAGCCAGACCCTATTGCCTGAGTGGAGGTTTGGGGGTGGGGGTGGGGAAGAGTAGTGATCCCTGGGCTGGGGTGTACCTAGTAGTAGAGTGCTTGCCCACCATGAGGCTCTGGGTTCCACCCCAGCATTGAAGGGTGAGAAAAAAAGAGTAGGGATCCTTGAGGTTAAGGTATATATGAATTCTGTTTGTTTTTGTTGTTGTTTTTGCAATGCTAGGCATTAGCATCCTACCAAGGAGCAACGTTCCCTGCCCCTGTTATGTAGTAGTTTTCTATTCTTAGTTTTGCTGAACTGTACATTCTAACATTTTTACCATGAATATACACTGCTTTTGTAATAAAGGTTGTTTAAGTTTCAAAAATTATCAAGACAATCCAATACTGGCAAGGGTGTGGTTTCTAAAAAGTATGTAAAATGCTCAGTACGGTACCCATCCCACTGTAGGTATTCAAAACAGTGCAGCTCTTTTCACAGTCTAGTAAGACACAGAGTCCTGAAGAGGTAAGTTTGTAATGGGGGAGAGAACATGTGCTAGAGAGGGCAGACCAGTGCAGCATGGCGAGGGGGTGGGCAGCCCTGCCGAGACAAGGCTGGAGCACAACTGCTGAGCTGGCTGTGTGTCAAGGGGCCCAGGCATCAGCTGCAGTGCTGGTTGGTGTTTGAGCCTTAAAACAAAGCCCTGAGTAAGCTCCGGAGGTCTTTGAGAGATTACATCAGAGAGCAGAGCAAGGGAGGTTCAGAGTCCCACAGGCTCTCACTAAACACACCTTCTCCAGTGGGCTTCCTCGAGCTGGGGGAGGTGAAAGACAGTTTGGGCAGGTGGGAACTGCAGGGAGGAGACCACAGGAGGTTGCTCAGGTGTCCACACTGGGAGGTCTTGAGGAGACACAGTAGAACAGTAGTTTATTAAAGGCTAAGGAAATCTGGCCATGAAATTCTTTTCTGTAAAGGAGTTTTATCTGTGAACCCATGTTTTAACTTGTTAAAAAAAATTATGGAAAACTGCAAACATCTACAAAAACAGAACAGCAGATGAAATCCTAAGATGGACCAGCCACTGGGCCTGCCTGGTTTCACATCTTCCCCTCCTCTTCCGTGTGAAAGCACCAATTCTTCTTTTGTAAGGTGGGGCAACTCACATGCTCCCAGAAAAAGATGCTTATGGGCAAAGACAGTCCTCCCTCCCTCTGAACAAGGACATTATGAGGAATGTATAAGATGAAGAAAAACATAAAAGAGAAGATGAAGAGTAACTATCCTGTTTAGCATTTTCACACCTCTATCTTGTTTAACTCACGAGGAATATTATTAAACCCTATGAGCTTCAGGACTTACTGCTAGGTTCAGAGACTACAACCCTGGTCTCTCCAGACAGCCCTGACGGTGCCCTACCACCCTGCCTTTGTGCACACGATGGCCCCTGTCTGAAACTCTGCACTCCATTTCCACACCACTGAATTATCATAGCCCATTTACCAGCCCCACCCATGCCAGCATGAGTCCTGGCTGATCCAAGAAGCCTTCTCACACACCCCAGGCCCACAGATTCACTCACTGGGTGTGCCCAAGCACTATAGTTTTGTCACACTGAAGGCCCCAGACCTGAGAGCGAGAGCTCTTGAGCAAGCATTTGGGAACATCCAATCTCTAGTGAAGAATCCTGGGAATAAATTCAGAAAGGCACAGCTGGAACATGACTACATCCAAGTGAATATAGAAAGCCTAACATCTAACCTCTTCAAGGATTCTGTCCAGAACTGGAAAACGTAAGGGCACTAGACAACAGAAGGAAGGGCACACCAGCAAGACTGGTGAGGTCCAGATTACCAATGTCTCCAGAGAAAGGGGTCCAGTGAAGACAACTGACCAATGCATGCTGCACATCAGCCCTTGGATGCGCCTGGAGGCTGACTCATGTGAGCTAAAGCTCTTCCATCCTTCCTTGCTCACCATGCAGACTTCTAACTCCTTCATCTACTGACTGCCCCAGAACAGGGGCAGTGCTGATCAGGCCCATCTCTCCCTCCCTCCCTTTCTTTTTGGTACTGAGATTGAACTCAGGGGTGCTCTATCTCTGAGTTACATCCCAGTCCTTTTTATATTTTGAGATAGGGTCTAAGCTTCTAAGGTTGGCCTCAAACTTGAGATCCTCCTGCCTGGGCCTCCCAAATTGCTAAGTTTCTGGAAATATAGGTGGGCATCATCACTCCTCACTGACTGTTTCTTTCCTCCCCAGGGAAATCATAAAAGAACTTCTATGGCTACTAAGAGAATAAAATTTCTGGCCGGGCGTGGTGGCGCACGCCTGTAATCCCAGCACTTTGGGAGGCTGAGGCAGGAGGATCGCGAGTTCAAAGCCAGCCTCAGCAATGGCGAGGCACTTAGCAACTCAGTGAGACCCTGTCTCTAAATAAAATACAAAATAGGGCTGAGGATGTGGCTCAGTGGTTGAGTGCCCCTGAGTTCAATCCCCAGTACCAAAAAAAAAAAAAAAAAAAAAAAAAAAAAAAAAAAAAAAAATTCTGAGCCTACAAAGATGAAACATGGACCCGTGACTTATTATGATTATCATTTGGGTCTTTTCTAGAAATGTAGTCAGGTTCTGCCCAGGAAATAGCCCTTAAGAATTGACCACTAGCCAAACGTGGTGGTGCACTCCTATAATCTCAGTGACCCAGGAGGCTGAGGCAGGAAGGTCTGTTTTAGTTTAGGCACAGTGAGCCAATTCAGTCATTTAAGGAAATTCTTGGTTTTTGGCAAGAGGCACCATTGTGCAGTCCTTAAGTCACAGGTCCATTTTTTATCTTTGAAGGCTCACAAGTTCAAGGTCAGCCTCAGCAACTCAGCCTTAACAACTTGAGATCCTGACTCAAAACAAAAAATTAAAAGGAGTAGGGATATCCTATCTCTCACCCTGCACCTCAATTCAAAGTGGATCAAGGGCCTGGGCATTAGACCAGAGACCTTGCACTTAAAAGAAGAAAATGTAGGTCCAACTCTCCATCATGTCAGCTTAGGACCAACTTCCTCAACAAGACTACTAAAGCACAAGAAGTAAAAGCGAGACTCAAAAATGTAGTTGGGCCGGGCGCGGTGGCGCACGCCTGTAATCCCAGCACTTGGGAGGCTGAGGCAGGAGGATCGCGAGTTCAAAGCCAGCCTCAGCAATGGCGAGGCACTTAACAACTCAGTGAGACCCTGTCTCTAATAAAATACAAAAAAAAAAAAAAAGGGCTGGGGATGTGGCCCAGTGGTCAAGGGCCCCTGAGTTCAATCCCCAGTACCAAAAAAAAAAAAAAAAAAAAAAAAAAAAAAATGTAGTTGGGCACAGTGGCACACGCCTGTAATCCCAGCAGCTCAGGAAGCTGAGGCAGAAGGATCGCGAGTTCAAAGCCACCTCAGCAAAAGCGAGGTGCTAAACAACTCAGTGAGACCCTGTCTCTAAATAAAATACAAAATAGGGCTGGGGATGTGGCTCAGTGCTCAGGTGTCCCTGAGTTCAATCCCTGGCACCCCCCAAAAAAGGAATTAAAAAAAATGTTGATGGTATCAAACTAAAAAGCTTCTTCACAGCAAAGAAAATAATCAAGAACATAGAGAGAGCCTACAGAATAGGAGAAAATCTTTGCCACCTGCCCCTTCAGATAGAGCATTCATCTCCAGGATATATAAAAGAACTCAACACACACACACACACACACACACACACACAAAATACTAGTAATCCAATAAACAAATGGGCAAAAAAACTGAAGCATTTCACAAAAGAAGAAATATGGCTGATCAATAAATATATTAAATATTTTTTTAATGTTCAACATCTCTAGCAATTAGAGAAATGCAAATTAAAACTACACTGAGATTTCATCTCCAGGCAGAATGGCAATTATCAAGAATACAAGCAACAATAAATGTTGGCGAGGATGTGGGGAAAAAGGTATTGCTGGTGGGACTGCAAATTGGTGCAGCCATCAATTCCAAGATTAAAAAAACCAAGATTCCTCAGAAAATTGGAATGGAACCACCATTTGATCCAGTCATCCCATTCTTCAGTATATACCCAAAGGACTTCAAATCAGCATACTACATTGATGTAGCCACAATGTTTATAGCAATGTTTATTCACAATAGCTGAGCTGGGGTTGTAGCTCAGCAGTAGAGTACTTGTCTAGCATGTGTGAGGCACTGGGTTCAATCCTCAGCACCATAAGTAAATCAATAAAGCTAAGCTATGGAACTCCTCAACAGATGAAAGGACAAAGAAAGTGTGGTACATACACAACTGAATATTACTCAGCTATAAAAATTAATGACTTTACGACTTTTGGTGGTAAATGGATGGAGCTGGAGGCTCAGCTCCATCCAAGTGAAATAAGCCAATCCCAAAAGCCCAAAGGCCAAATTATTCTCTCTGATATGTGGATGATAACATACATTAAGGAGGGGCTAGAAGTCCATTGGATTAGACAAAGAGGAATGAAGGGAAAGGAGGTGGGATGGGAATAGGAAAAA
Organism: Tamias sibiricus; assembly: GCA_025594165.1. Classification (NCBI taxonomy): domain Eukaryota; kingdom Metazoa; phylum Chordata; class Mammalia; order Rodentia; family Sciuridae; genus Tamias; species Tamias sibiricus. Next base: position 25,422,377 of record CM046675.1, on the reverse strand, counting down.
CAGAATGAATGGGACATCACTTTCCTATGTTCATATATGAATATACTACCAGTGTAACTCCACATCATGTAAAACCACAGAATGGGATTCCAATTAGAATGAGTTATAACTCAATGTATATATGATATGTCAAAATATACCCTACTTTCATGTGTATCTAAAAGAACAAATGGAAAAAAAATTTTAAATGACAATGCCTTATTTAAAAACAGGGTGGGGAGCTGGGGATGTGGCTCAGTGGTAAAGAATTACTCCAACCACCTTCCATAAGACCTACTCAGAAAATTAGACTTCTAAACTACACTAATTATCTTTTCCATTAAAAGACCAAATAAGGGGCTGGGATTGTGGCTCAGCGGTAGAGCGCTCGCCTAGCAAGTGGGCGACCCGGGTTCGATCCTCAGCACCATGTACAAATAAAACGCATTGAATAAAACACATTGTGTACGACTAAAAGCAAATAAATAAAAATATTAAAAAAAAAAGACCAATTAATTAGGGGCTGGGGTTTGGCTCAACGGTAGAACACTCGCCTAGCACGTGCGCGGCCCAGGTTCGATCCTCAGCACGACGTAAAAATAAACGAATTGTGTACAACAAAAGCAAATAAATAAATATTAAAAAAAAAAGACCAAATAATTAAGTGGATTTGCCACTTCCACACTGGTGACTTCATGCAAGTCACCAGGCTGAGATTTAAAAAGGTTCAAAAATAACTTCTAGACCACCATCACTGCTTTCAAGAAAGGTAAGTGTAAGACAAGAGTTATGTAAGAGATACAGCCAGCCCATTCCTATTTTTGTAGTGTAAATCACCATTTCCATTTCCCAGTGACAAACCACACCTTGAGCACATCCTGCCTATCTTCTGGGGCATCTCTGTCATTATAGCCATTCCTCTTCATCTACGCTAAACTTCATCTAGGCCACCTCCATTTTGAACTGTGTGATGAATTTCCCTCCTGATGGACAAACCACCCTTCATGCTGAGAGAGAGGACTGGGGTATAGATTTGGGCAGTGGAGGGGGACAATGATAGGAAGGGAGAAGTAGAGAAGTGGAGAGTCAAGAGTAGGGAGGTTCTTAGCCAGGCGCCTGTAATCCCAGCACTTTGGGAGGCTGAGGCAGGAGGATCAAGAGTTCAAAGCCAGCCTCAGCAATGGCGAGGCACTTAGCAACTCAGTGAGACCCTGTCTCTAAATAAAATACAAAAAAGGGCTGGGGATGTGGCCCAGTGGTCGAGTGCCCCTGAGTTCAATCCCGGTACCACAAAAAAAAAAAAAAAAAAAAAAAAGTAGGGAGGTTCTTAATGGGAGACAACTCCAAAGGGCTTTGTCACCCAGTATGGCTATACTGTCAGCAGCCACAGACGAAATCAGAGCCAAACCATCAATCTGATTTCTTGCAGGTCTTTCATGGCACCTCTAGCAAAATGCTTTTGCAACTCATTTCCAAATATATGAGTAATTTGCATTTTCAGTGTCAGTTTTCTTTATAGGTAGCTTCCCACATGTTCTCACAGGCTGAAATGTTATGACTGCAATGCTTATAACCCCAGATGCCTTGAAGGGGAAGGAAGCAAACACTAGGCATGGTGATAAGACTTCAAATAAACATACAGATGAGAGGTAGGGCTGAATATAGTAAAGACACTGAAGCCATACTGCTTGCTATGTGATCTTGAGTGAATTACTTAAATCTCCAAGCTTCAGTTTCCCCATCTGTAATATGATTAAAATGACTACTTACTTCATGGACTGCTGTTAAGAGACTACTTCTAGTTTAACTGAGACAATGCGTGGAAGTGCTTAGTCTATCACACAGTCAATGCCTTAAGGGTTAGCGATGTAGTGGAGTTAGCTCAGTGGTAGAGTGCTTGCCTAGCACAGCGAAGCCCTGGGTTCCAACCACAGCAACACACACACACACACACACACACACACACACACACACAAAGTAAATGCTGCCAGGCACAATGCTGCATGCATGTAATTAATCCAGGGATTCAGGAGGCTAATGCAGGAGAATCACAGGTTCAAGGGCCAGCCTGGGCAGCTTACTCTTGTCTCAAAATACAAAATAAAAAAGAATGGGAACATAGCTCAGTGTGTAGCTCAGTGATAGAATGCACCGGGGTTCAATCCACAAAATGGGGGAGGGTTGCTCTAACATGGTCTGTTGCTACTATTTTTTAATCTACCCTAAGCATTTGGCTTTACCATCTCCATTTTACAGACAAAGAAACCATGGCACAGGTGGTACCAGGATCAGAATCCTGAACTGCCCAACTCTGGAGCTCAAGTTCTCCTACCACTTACCAGCCAACAGGATCCCCTGTATTTTGTGACTCCAAAGAATCAAAAGTTCTAGGCCTATCTAAGGAAACTGAAATTCTAGGTCTTCAAATAGCAAATCTGCAATGAAGGGAACCTCTATCATACAAGGAGAGGGAAAAAACTGGCTTTGAAGCTATAGTAAGGGCCTGCACCAGGGCTTTGTAAACAGACTGGAAGACTTAGGGAGATGGCCAGGAGACAAAAATCAGCAAAACTGACCCCCAGTTTGAGATTCTGGATAGAGGAGCAAGTTAAAGAATTGGAGGTGGGCTGGGGTTGTGGCTCAGTGGCAGAGCACGCGGGCGCCTAGCACCTAGTTCGATCCTCAGCACCACGTAAAAATAAAGGCATTGTGTACAACTAAAACAAATAAATAAATATTTAAAAAAAAAAATAAAGATTCCAGGCAATACATAGAGAGTGTGTCTTTTTCCCTTTAGGTCTGGGCATCCTGGCATTTGACAACCATCTCTTGGGAGAGACATTATGCATATCAGAATGCAAGCAACATTGACACTTTGTTCTGCTGCCATTCACAATAATCAAACACATTGCATTTCAGAGTCAGGAAGACAAACATCAAAGACACTCTGCAACCTGAGAAAAACTAAACAAACAGATAAGCACCCTGCTTTAGTCAGACCCACAAATAAATCACAACTTGAATATTTTCTCTAAGTTATCAATTTTTGGAGATAATCCCAGCACTTTGGGAGGCTGAGGCAGGAGGATCAAGAGTTCAAAGCCAGCCTCAGCAATGGCGAGGCACTTAGCAACTCAGTGAGACCCTGTCTCTAAATAAAATACAAAAAAAGGGCTGGGGATGTGGCCCAGTGGTCGAGTGCCCCTGAGTTCAATCCCCGGTACCACAAAAAAAAAAAAAAAAAAAAAAAAAAAGTAGGGAGGTTCTTAATGGGAGACAACTCCAAAGGGCTTTGTCACCCAGTATGGCTATACTGTCAGCAGCCACAGACGAAATCAGAGCCAAACCATCAATCTGATTTCTTGCAGGTCTTTCATGGCACCTCTAGCAAAATGCTTTTGCAACTCATTTCCAAATATATGAGTAATTTGCATTTTCAGTGTCAGTTTTCTTTATAGGTAGCTTCCCACATGTTCTCACAGGCTGAAATGTTTATGACTGCAATGCTTATAACCCCAGATGCCTTGAAGGGGAAGGAAGCAAACACTAGGCATGGTGATAAGACTTCAAATAAACATACAGATGAGAGGTAGGGCTGAATATAGTAAAGACACTGAAGCCATACTGCTTGCTATGTGATCTTGAGTGAATTACTTAAATCTCCAAGCTTCAGTTTCCCCATCTGTAATATGATTAAAATGACTACTTACTTCATGGACTGCTGTTAAGAGACTACTTCTAGTTTAACTGAGACAATGCGTGGAAGTGCTTAGTCTATCACACAGTCAATGCCTTAAGGGTTAGCGATGTAGTGGAGTTAGCTCAGTGGTAGAGTGCTTGCCTAGCACAGCGAAGCCCTGGGTTCCAACCACAGCAACACACACACACACACACACACACACACACACACACAAAGTAAATGCTGCCAGGCACAATGCTGCATGCATGTAATTAATCCCAGGGATTCAGGAGGCTAATGCAGGAGAATCACAGGTTCAAGGGCCAGCCTGGGCAGCTTACTCTTGTCTCAAAATACAAAATAAAAAAAGAATGGGAACATAGCTCAGTGTGTAGCTCAGTGATAGAATGCACCGGGGTTCAATCCACAAAATGGGGGAGGGTTGCTCTAACATGGTCTGTTGCTACTATTTTTTAATCTACCCTAAGCATTTGGCTTTACCATCTCCATTTTACAGACAAAGAAACCATGGCACAGGTGGTACCAGGATCAGAATCCTGAACTGCCCAACTCTGGACTCAGCTCAAGTTCTCCTACCACTTACCAGCCAACAGGATCCCCTGTATTTTGTGACTCCAAAGAATCAAAAGTTCTAGGCCTATCTAAGGAAACTGAAATTCTAGGTCTTCAAATAGCAAATCTGCAATGAAGGGAACCTCTATCATACAAGGAGAGGGAAAAAACTGGCTTTGAAGCTATAGTAAGGGCCCTGCACCAGGGCTTTGTAAACAGACTGGAAGACTTAGGGAGATGGCCAGGAGACAAAAATCAGCAAAACTGACCCCCAGTTTGAGATTCTGGATAGAGGAGCAAGTTAAAGAATTGGAGGTGGGCTGGGGTTGTGGCTCAGTGGCAGAGCACGCGCCTAGCACCTAGTTCGATCCTCAGCACCACGTAAAAAATAAAGGCATTGTGTACAACTAAAACAAATAAATAAATATTTAAAAAAAAAAAATAAAGATTCCAGGCAATACATAGAGAGTGTGTCTTTTTCCCTTTAGGTCTGGGCATCCTGGCATTTGACAACCATCTCTTGGGAGAGACATTATGCATATCAGAATGCAAGCAACATTGACACTTTGTTCTGCTGCCATTCACAATAATCAAACACATTGCATTTCAGAGTCAGGAAGACAAACATCAAAGACACTCTGCAACCTGAGAAAAACTAAACAAACAGATAAGCACCCTGCTTTAGTCAGACCCACAAATAAATCACAACTTGAATATTTTCTCTAAGTTATCAATTTTTGGAGATAAGGCTTTTGTGAACAAGACAAAGTAAGAAAAGCTTTTCCACCATGAACGCACTAATACAAGCTTGGTACTCTAGGTAATATTGCAATTTTTTCCCCCCACTTGAGTATCTATTCTGCTTTTTATTTGGAAAGACCTAACTCCTTCCCACCATTTTATAGTTACGTTTCTTTTCCTTTCTACATGTTCTTGTGTGAGCTGTCTTTTCATAGAAGCATACTGAAAACTGAAAAGAGCTATAGTAAACAAACTTTCATTTTGCATGTCCACACTTATCTGGAGGCCATACAGTCTATATGTCTGCTGAGAGCAGGCTGTGCCCTTCTCTGAGCTACTCCATGATGAGAACAGCAGTTTTCAGACTGTACCTAACCCTGAGTGACTCCATTTTATTAAGCAGTAGTTTGCCAAAGCTACTCCATTTTGAGTATAAGTGCTGAGATAGAATGACTCTATACCTTATCTGTACAAGACACAACCACCATCTGTCTAGCACAACCACAGGTACAAACTGATAAATTGTGCTTTAAAATTGACCACCTATGAGCCGGGCGCGGTGGCGCACGCCTGTAATCCCAGCACTTTGGGAGGCTGAGGCAGGAGGATCGCGAGTTCAAAGCCAGCCTCAGCAATGGCAAGGCACTTAGCAAACTCAGTGTGACCCTGTCTCTAAATAAAATACAAAAAAGGTCTGGGGATGTGACCCAGTGGTCGAGTGCCCCTGAGTTCTATCCCCGGTACCACAAAAAAAAAAAAAAAAAAAAAAAAAAAAAAATTGACCACCTATGAACTTAACAAATTAAATCAGAAATACATGGATGCTATACCTCAAACCCATATCAGAAAAACCCAGGCCCACGAAGTTATCAAACATACCAGAATACTGAATGAAGCAACCTCCTCACCCGAGACCCATAAAGGGAGAAGCAGCACCCCAGGCATGGACCAAGCAACACTCTGACCCCATCACCTGATCACTTGTCTCAAGCTTTGGCTAGGAAGATCACCACAGTGACCAACCTTCAGTTAGTATGGTTTCTCCTGCCCTGACAATGACCAAAGGTCCACTTCAAGCTGACATTCTGCAAGTGTCATTCCAGACCCTGCACCTTGATAACTGAAGAAATGGCCATTTGAAAACCTCATCTGGGGCTGGGGATGTGGCTCAGTGGTAGAACAATGCCTGGCATGCCTGGGCTTATCCCCAGCATCACACACACACACAAACGAAATCCTTAATCCCAGTGGTCAAGAGGCTGAGGCAGGAGGATCACAAGCTCAAAGCCAACCCAGCAACTTACTGAGGTCCTAAGCAACTTAGCGAGACCCTGTAATCCCTTGTGCCAAAACAACAACGAAAAACCTTTATGTGACCACTTACAACTGACTCCCCTGCTTTTGTCTCCAGGTCTTTGCCTTTGCTCTCAGTTCAGATTCCTAAACCCGTGTGGTCACATTAACCCTTTCTGTATTAAAGAAAAAAAGTATATATGTACATATATATACACACATGTGTGTACAACTGTCATACATATTAGTAATTAAGATTGGAATAAAAACATGAGACTGCCTGGCTCAAGGCTATCAGGTGACCCAAGTACTCAGTGAATTGCAGCCACTGAAAGTGGCATAACTTGTGAATTGATTGTTATTCAATAAACTGACACTGTGGAAAGACAAACATGTTTGGCCTATGTTAATGGCATAGCTTGCTAAGGACAAATTGTGAATCCCAATGTCACACCTATGCCACTTAGAAGCTGAATGACCTTTTGAGTAAGATCCTTCAACATTGAGACTCACTTTAATAATCTGTGGAATACATTTACCTGGTTAATGGATTATACACTATTCCACCAACAAAGCACCTAAAAGAAAGCCCTAGCACATGGAAGCCCCCCAACAAACATGAATCAGTAACTAGCAGAAGTGATATCTTTCCAACATTCCAACATTACTTTTAGTTTATGTAGCAACATCCTGCAGGATGCCCTTGTTTGAGAAACAGAATTAAAAGCTTTTAGCTCAGCCTACCTCCAGGTGCAAAGGTTAAAAAAAAAAAAAGTTAAGATGATCATTATTTAATTTTTTTTTGTTCCTGCACTAAGATGTGAAATTCTGAGCAAGTTTCAAGTCTTTCTCAGCATGTTTCCTTATCTATACAATGAGGTAGTATGCTGTGCAGTGGTTCAATTACAGAGTAGTACATTAACTGCATTTTTTTTTTTTTTTTTTTTTAGGTAGCTATACTCTGGTAAAGAATGTACGGGGAAAATAAGTAATTTCACTTCCAGTTGTCCAACCTAGTAAAAATAATGTAGCAAAAGTACTTTTGTACATTATTTTTTGGGGACTGAAAAATCAGGGGCACTCGACCACTGGGTCACATCCCCAGCCCTTTTTGTATTTTATTTAGAGACAGGGTCTCACTGAGTTGCTAAGTGCCTCGCCATTGCTGAGGCTGGCTTTGAACTCGCGATCCTCCTGCCTCAGCCTCCCAAAGTGCTGGGATTACAGGCGTGGGCCACCGCGCCCGGCTTAACTGCATTTTTTGATAACTGCTTAACATAAGCCACACTAGCAGAACCCTACTCATTTCTCAATCAAACTAATGGAGTGACAACACAGATCATTATTATACAATCAAACTATACAATTGTTTTTTTAGACATGCTTTCCACACAGGTCTTAACGAAACCAAATAAAACATGTACAGGTTCAGTATCCTTTATCCAAAATACCTGAGACCCAAAATGCTTTGAATTTCCAGATGTTTTAGAATTTGAGAATATCTACTGCTACCTAACGAGATATCTTGGAGATGGGACAAACTCTAAACATGAAATTCACTGTTTCATATAGATCTTAGGTACACACCCTAAAGGTAATTTTATATCATATTTTTAATAATTTGGCGCAAGAAACAAAATGTCATGGTGTGAATTTTCCATTTGTGTCTTCAAGTCCAAACTTTGGAACACTCTGAATTTTGGATTTTCAGATTAAGGATACTCAATCTGTACTTTCCAAGCTTTCAATTCAATAGGACTATATCTCAATACCAGTAAGCCACAGAGCTTACCATAGAACAAGAGTTTTACACAACCAATTTTTATTTCAAAGCAACAGTCACAGCATAGCTATCATGTTTTCTGTTTTCTATACCAAATCACCCACTTTATTTCTGTTCCTCAATGGGTCTCTTAGCAAGATAAAGGAAATCACTTAACCTCTTTGGTCTCCTTTCCTGCACTGTCAAATGGGAACAATATCTGCTTACAGATGTTATTGTGAAACTAGCAATAATAAAGAACTTGGAAAGAAGGCAACCCGCCCATAATCAGGTACTCAGGAAGCAGAGGCAGGAGGATCCCCGTGTGAAGAACAAGACCCTGTCTCAAGAACCAAAAATAAGCCGGGAGCAGTGGCGCACGCCTGTAATCCCAGCACTTTGGGAGGCTGAGGCAGGTGGATCGCGAGTTCAAAGCCAGCCTCAGCAATGGCGAGGCACTTAGCAACTTACTGATACCCCGTCTCTAATAAAATACAAAAAAAGGGCTTGGGTATGTGGCTCAGTGGTCGAGTGCCGGCAAGTGCTCCCGAGTTCGATCCCGATGCAAAAAATAAATAAAATAAAGGAGAACTGGGGGTGTAGCTCAGTAGTAAAGAGCCCCTGGATTCAATCCTCAGGCCCAAAAATAAATGGATAATAAAATAAAATGTAAAGGGGTGGGGATGTAGCTCAGTGGTAGAGACTTGCTTAGCAATGTGCAAGGTCCTGGGTACCACTGTCGGTTCCGAAAAACAAAACAAAACAACAAAAGTCGGGAATAGGCCCCGCATTATTTTTTCACACAATTCTCATCTTTCCACAAGGAGGGCTGAAAAGGCCGCCTTGGTGTCCACAGGATGCAAATTCAAACTTGCGAGGCGAAGGCGGCTTCCAAAGCCCCAGCTTCCCCGAGGCCCTTAGAACCGATTATCAGCTACTCCTGCTGGGGCATCTGCACCTGTGAGCGGCCTCGTAGGTCCTTCACTCAACCCCGTTTTTTTTTTTTTTTTTTTTCCCAGCCAAACTGCAAGTTCCATGAGCCCGGGTTAGCACGTCCGTCCTCCCAGCCCACAGGGACCCCGCCTCTCCTCGCACGGTGGTGCCTCAGCCGCGCACCCGCCGGACCCCGGCCGGGGCTACAGCGCCTGCGCCGCCTTCGAAAGCCTCAGAGCGAACAGCTGAGGAACTTCCCCCGAGTCCCGGCCTCAGTTTCCCCGGCGTCACGACCGGCGCCCTCCGGCTACCGATGACTCGCGAGAGCGCCGCGGCGCTCCCCGGACGTCGCTCACTGACCTGCAAGTGACCTGCTTGGTGCTCATGGTGGCTGGGCTGGGGAGCCGTAGTCGCGCTGCTGCCTCCCGCAGATGCCTCGGCCTCGGCTCGGCCCATCCAGCGCAGCCGCGTCACGTCGGCGCACTCCGCCCCCGCACGTGCTTCACCTTTGTAGCGCCGGCCGGAAACCTAGCCGCCGTCACAATTGGTTCCGCACCGGGTGTGAGGCCAGGCCGTCACCCACATCCGGCGCTCAGCGTCCGCAATTCCAAGCCTCCCGGGCGCATCCTGACTGGCATCCTAGATCTGGCCGTCGCATCCGGGACAGTTAGTTCCTAGGATTCTCCTCCTGTGGCCTCTTGCGTCTCCCGAGTCACCTCATCCCTCCCCCGACCAACTCGTGCCTGAGCATTTTATTCCCAATGCTGCAGCTGCACCTCATTTGGGCTCCCTAGAAACCCCTCCTCCACGGTCCCCGAGACCTCACCTGCCGCCCCTCTCCCTACAGCTCTTTCAACATCTCTACTCCCACCCAAGTTTTTGAGTCCCCAGTTTTTTGTTGTTGGAATTCCACTGCATTTCGTCTTCCATTTAACCCCCAAAAGTTAGCCTTGACCCAGCTCTCGGTCTCCTGCAGACCCCGCTCCACTTCTCCATCCATTGCATGCTCTTCTCTGCAATTCCACAGTCAGGGTTGCACTAGAAGCAACCACTGCTTCTCTCCTAGGCCAACGCAGCAGCCTCGCCACGGGTGTTCTCGTCTGTTGCCAAACATAATCTATTATTATTAATTATTTTGGTACCGGGGTTTGATTGACCCCAAGGGTGCTTAACCAATGAGCCACATCCTCAGCCCTTTTTGTTTTATTTTTTTTTTTATTTTATTTTATTTTATTTTTTTTTTTATTTTTTATTTTTTTTTTTTTTTTTTTTGGTACCGGGGATTGAACTCAGGGACACTTGACCACTGGACCGCATCCCCAGCCCTTTTTTGTATTTTATTAGAGACAGGGTCTCACTGAGTTGCTAAGTGCCTCGCCATTGCTGAGGCTGGCTTTGAACTCACGATCCTCCTGCCTCAGCCTCCCAAGTGCTGGGATGACAGGCGTGCGCCCACTGCGCCCGGTTTATTTTATTATTATTATTATTTATTTATTATTTATTTTTGAGATAGTGTTTCTCTAAATTTGTGATGGCATCATGGTGTGAATATAAAATAGAAAACAAAGTGCCAAAAACACTGAATTCATCTAAAGTTTAGCACGGAGCTGCCTGCCTCCGCCTCCAGAGTCGCTGGGATTACAAGCGACTTTTAAAAATATATATCATGGGGCTGGGGTTGTGGCAGCGGTTAAGAAAAGCTTGGGGGGGGGGGGGGGGGGGGCTGGGGTTGTGGCTCAGCGGTAGCGCTCGCCTAGCACGTGCGAGGCCCGGGTTCGATCCCCAGCACCACATAAAAATAAAACGCACTGTGTACAACTAAAACAAATAAATAAATATTTAAAAAAAAAAAATAATAAGGAAAAGAAAAAAAAAAGCTGGGCTAAACTGGTTTCGGTGGTGCACGCCTGTAATCCTGGCTACTAGGGAGACTTCAGCAGGAGGACCCCAAATTTGAGGCCAGCCTGAGGAACTTAGCCAGATCTTTCTCAAAAAAAAACAAAAAAAATAAAAAGGGCTGGGCTGGAGGTGTGCAACGTGTGAGGCATTGGGTTCAATCCTCAGCGCTGCATAAAAATAAAGGTATTGTGTCCATCTACAACTAAAACAATTTTTAAGATGTAAATAAATAAATAAAAAGGGCTGGTGATGTAGCTCAGTAACAGAAAGCCTGAGCTCAATCACCAATACCCCCCCCCCCAAAAAAAAAAGATAAATTTTTTTTTTTTTTTTTTTTTAATGAGTCGTCTAGTGACTGAGCCTGGTAATAACTTCGGGTTACTTAGAACTTTTGAAAATTTTCTCAGCGTTTGGGAATAAATGGGAAACTGTAGTTTTCAGTACATAGGAATTGAACAGCCTAGATTTATTCCTAAAAGTCTAAATGGGTTTTTATCAATTAATTTAAATATTTTTAAAATTTTTCTTAATTATTTATTGCTTGTATACAGAAATATCCTTGATCTTTGTATGTGGACCTGGAATCCAGCTCCCTGCTAAAGTTGATACTAATTCCAGTGGTTTTGGTACATTGTTTTATATTATTTTATACACACACAATGATGCCATCAGCAAACAATGACAGTTTTACTTCATTATAATTCAATATAACGTGAAAAAGAAGTGGAAATAGTGTATATTTTGTTTTTATTCCTGAATTTAAGTATATAATATTTTACCATTAATTAAAATATTAGCCTCAGACTTTCTTAAGTATCCATTATCAAATTAAGGAAATGGCCAGGCGCGGTGGCGCACACCTGTAATCCCAGCACTTTGGGAGGCTGAGTCAGGAGGATCGTGAGTTCAAAGCCAGCCTCAGCAATGCGAGGCACTTAGTAACTCAGTGAGACCCTGTCTCTAATAAAATACAAAAAAAGGGCTGGGGATGTGGCCCAGTGGTCTAGTGCCGCTGAGTTCAATCCCCGGTACCAAAAAAAAAAAAAAAAAAAAAAATTAAGGAAATGTCTTTCTCATCCTAGTTTTCTTAGCATTTTTATTGTTAACATGTCCTTATTTCTATCAAATGCTTTTTCTTTTGCATCTATTGAAAAAAAAAAAACACATTGTGCCAGGCACTGTGGCACAGGAAACTGAGGCAGGAGGATCTAAGTTGGAGGTCAGCCTGGGCAACATAGTGAGACCCTATCTCAAAATAAAATAATAAAAAGGGCAGGGGTCATAGCACAGTGGTAGAGCGCTCAGGCGGTGGTGGGGTTCAATCCCTAGTACTGCCAAAAAAAAAAAAGGACAACCCAATTAGAAAACGTGTGAAAGATTTGAATAGACATTTCTCTAACAAAGATATACGAACTGGCAATAAGCACGTGAAAAGATGTTCATTAGGGAAATGAAGTAAGATACAACTTCACAACCACTCAGATGGCTAAAGTAAATCCAGACCAGCTAGGCAACTGGAACTCTCATAAATTATAGGAATGGAAAATGATGTGGGTACTTAGGGGAAAAGGTCTAACAGTTTCTCAAAGTGTTGTTTGTTTTTTAAATATTTATTTATTTACACAATACAATATGGTTTTAGTTTTACGTGGTGCTGAGAATCGAACCCGTGCAGGTCACTGCTGAGCCACAATCCCAGCCCCTGTTTGTTTTTTAATACATTTGCTTTTAGTTGTACACAATGCATGTGTAGGAACAAGTGCTCTACCGCTGAGCCACAATCCCAGCCCCTCTCAAAGTGTTTAAAGGTTACCATGTCACTCAGAAATTCCCCTGCTATGGGTGTAACTAAGAGATACAGCCACATAAAAATCTGCACGAGACAGGTGCCCTGGCTCATGCCTCTAATCCCAGCCACTCAAGAGAATGAGGCAGAAGGACTGTAAATTCAAGGCCAACCTGGGCAGCTTTGTGAGACCCTGTGTCAAAATAAAATCAAAAGGGCTCAGGTGTGGCTCAGTGGTAGAGCACCCCTGGATTCAATCCCCAGTACCACAAAACAAAAATAAACAACTTTCACACGAGTATGGCAAAACTTATTCACAGCAGAAGTATTCATAATAGCCAAAAGTTGAAACAACCCAAACATCCATCAACTGATGAGTAAATACTCAAAATGTGTCTACACAATGGAATATTATTTAACCATAAAACTGAATGAATAACCAAGACATTCTATGACATAGGTGAACTTCTGTAACTTAGGCTAAGTAAAAGCAGCCTTACATGAAAATCATAAAGGAAGATTAGCTGGAGGGAAGAGAAACAGGTCAGGACTGTGAATAGTTTGGGGTTTCTTTTTTGGGGCAATAAAAATGTTTTTAACCTTAGCCAGGCGCAGTGGTGCATGCCTGTGATCCCAGCACTTGGGAGGCTGAGGCAGGAGGATCGCGAGTTCAAAGCCAGCCTCAGCAAAAATACTCAAAATTATAACTTATGAAAAATTCCCTGAAATAATAAAGACACGAAGCTACAGGTTGAAGAAGCACACCACTGCCTGGTGTGGTGGTGCATACCTGTAATCCAATGACTCAGGAGGCTGAGGCAGGAGGATCACAGGTTGAGGCCAGCCTCAACAATTTAGTGAGATCCTGTCACCAAGAAAAATAAATAAATAAAAAGGGCTGGGGATGTTGCTCTGTGGTAGAAGACCCCTGGACTTGATCCCCAGTGATGCAAAAAATAAAACTAAAAATTAAAGAAAATTTTTTTTTTTTTTTTTTTTTTTTTTTGTACCACAAATTGAACTCATGGGCACTCGACCACTGGGCCACATTCCCCAGCCCTTTTTTGTATTTTATTAGAGACAGGGTCTCACTGAATTGCTAAGTGCCTTGCCATTGCTGAGGCTGGCTTTGAACTTGCGTGCATCATCCTCCTGTGCCTCACCGCCCTGGCTAAGTGCTTTTTTTATTAAAAAAGTACATAGAGGGACTGGGATTGTGGCGCGGTAGAGCGCTTGCCTAGCACGCGCGGCCCGGGGATAAGAAAATAAAACGCATTTTTTAAACTAAAGCAAATAAAAAATATAAAAAATATAGAGGAGGTGAATCTCTAAACCCAAGAAGCTCTTAGACTAATGGGAATAATAAAACTAAATGACTTTTTTCTTTTTTTTTTCCTTTTTCTTTTTGTACTAGAAATTGAACCTAGGGTGCTCTACTATTGAGCTATCATTCCCAGTCTTTTTAAAAAAAATTTTTTTTTTTTAGTTATAGATGGACATAAAACCTTTATTTTATTTATCTTTTCTATGTGGTGCCGGGGATCAAACCCAGTGCCTCACACATGCTAGGCAAGCACTCTACCACTGAGCCACAACCCCACCCCAAATCCCCAGTTTTTTATTTTGAGACAGGGACTCCCTAAGTTGCTAAGGCTGGCCTTGACCTTGTGATCTTCTTGCCTCTGGCCTCCAGAGTCAGCTGGGATTGCAGCAAGCACCACTGCACTTGACTAATTGACTAATTGAATAATAGAGTTCTGGTAGGAATGTGAGTCCAGTGCTTGCAGTTCAACAAAATACTGAAGAAAGCTGAGAAAGTCAGCACTGAAAAATAGGGCTTTGAAGGATGAATAGGAGCTGGGTGTCATGAGTTGCAGACTGTACCGGAGCCTGGAAAGAAACTTGGTAAGTGAGCACAAGTGAAAACTAGCTCTTTAAGAAGCCAGCCTATGGGGCGGCCTGGTTACTGGTTAATCCTACCTGGCTGTCAGGGTGACATCATGGTGGCTCAGGTTACTCTGGCGGCAGGCATTGGCCACCTGTGTGTTGAGGAAAAGAAGCCTCCAGAGTCCTCGCTTGGTAGCCCAGGAGGTGAGAGCTATGCACTGCACAGAAGCTGGGAAGCCTCTGATTAAATTCACCCACTGCAAGAAATCCATCTACAGCTTCACGGTGCCCCGATGCTGCCCTCTCTGCCAGCAGGAAGTGGGCTCAGCAAAACTGGAGGAAGCACCTGTCAGCATCGCCAATCCATTTACTGATGGGCATCGAGAAAAATGCTCCTTCCTGCTCCGACCCACTCAGGGGACATTTCTCAGGTACAATTTTTTTTTTAAATATCTTTTTTTATTTGTAGATGGACACAATACCTTTATTTCATTTATTTATTTTTATGTGGTGCCGGGGATTGAACCCAGGGCCTCACACATGCTAGGCAAGTGCTCTACCGCTGAGCCCCAGCCCCAGGTACCGTGTTTATTTTTACATTGAATTGGCAAAGTTTTCCTTCTGTGTTTTTGTCACTAAAACTTTCTTTTACCAATATGTACCATACAGCAGGAGGCTTCATGAGTGATCTTACCTGTGTCTTGGCCTTAAATCCCGAAACCTAGGCCTACTTGTTTTGTCGCTCAGTGGTAGAGCGCTTGCCTAGCATGTGTGAGGCACTGGATTCGATTCTCAGCACCACATATAAATAAATCAGTAAAATAAAAGTCTATCAACTACTAAAACACATACACACACACGTGTGTGTGTGTGTGTGTGTGTGTATTAAATGTCAGTATATATATATAGCATCAACTATAAAACACACACACACACGTGTGTGTGTGTGTGTGGTGTGTGTGTGTGTGTGTGTATTAAATGTCAGTATAATTAAATGTCAGCAGCCAGGTGCAGTGGCACACACCTGTAATCCCAGTGGTTCGGGAGGCTGAGGCAGGAGGATCACAAGTTCAAAGCCAGCCTCAGCAAAAAGCAAGGTGCTAAGCAACTCAGTAAGATCCTGTCTCTAAATTAAAAAAAAAAAAAAAAATAGGGCTGAGGATGTGGCTCAGTGGTCAAGTACCCCTGAGGTCAATCCCTGGTACCAAAAAAGAAAGCAAAACAAAAAACAAAAACAAAAACAAAAAAAAAAAAAACCCAAATGGTATGTGGGGTTGTCGAGGGTGCAGCTCCGTGTTGGAGTTTTTGCCTTGGACGCATAAGACCTTGGGTTCCATCCAAGCACTGGGAAGAAAAAAGAAAAGACAGTGTGTATGTACATTTCTGCAATGACAAGTGCAAGAATATGTGCCAAAGGCTGAGATAGGGGCTCAGAGCACTTGCCTAGCATGTGTGAGGCACTGGGTTCAATTCTCAGCACCACATATAAATCAATTAATAAAATAAAGGTCCATCAACAACTAAAAATATATTTTTTAAAAAAAAAGAATATGTGCACAATATAGGAAGGACACACCTGCTCAAACAATTTTAGGAGAGAAAAGTGTGTGCTAAGAGGCTAACTGGGGAAATAACCCAGCTCCCAATCCTATCAACATAGTACCTTTTAATCCCAGCAACTTGGGAGGCTGATGCAGGATTGCAAGTTCAAGGCTAGCCTCAACCATTTAGAGACCCTGTCTCGAGAAAAAAAAAAAAAAAAAAAAAAAAAAAAAAAAAAAAGACTGAGGATGTAGCTCAGTGGTAAAGCTTCCCTGTATTTTATCCCCAGCACCCCCTTCCCCCAAAAAATTTCATTGTGGATACCACCTGGCTTTAAGAATGAATGCAATCCCAGCAGCTTGGGAGGCTGAGACAGGAGGATCACAGGTTCAAAGCCAGCCTCAGCAATGGTGAGGCGCTAAGCAACTCAGTGAGACCCTGCCTCTAAATAAAATACAAAAAAGGGTTATATACTTTGTATACAAGCAGGTATGTAAAAAGGATATACTTGTGCATTATGTAAGTAAATGGAAAAAAAAAGGGCTGGGGATGTGGCTCAGTGATCGAGTGCCCCTAGCTCAATCCCTGGCACCCACTCCCTGCAAAAAAAGAATGAATGCAGAAATAAAAAAGAAAACATTATGTCTCAACTGTCCCTGTAAAATTTACAAATAGAATTGAAATTGGCCCTGTATTAGCCAGGTTTTTAAAGTGGCGTGCATGTTATTGAATGATGGCATGCACTTTATTTAGGAAGGATGTTCAGTTACTGCTGATGGTTCCAAACAAACTTGAAATCTACCCGAATTCTCTCATCCCTTTTGAGAGCTGTTGCTTTGGGATTAGAAAAACTAGAGCTGACTGTTCACTTCCTTGCTTACTAACTTCCTTAATCGGTTTCCTTCCTGGTCTATGTAGATGAATCTAATTGAAGTGTGTAAATTAGAGGTTGGTCAAACTAGTGGGTGCGGAGTGGCTCCCCTGTGAGCCTATGTGGGGGGACAGCACAGGCTCTGGTGGGAGGAAGGCCCATCTCCTAACCTGGTTCTTTCACTAACCAGCTCTGGGGAACCCTCTCCAAGTCTCTGCTCCCTCAGCTGTCAAAGGAGGATGGCTCCAACTTGGCAGGTGGTGCGGCCCAGTGAGAAGGCACACAAGCTTGGCCCAAGTGTCAGTCCCGAGGCTCCTTCCACTCCATTCATGTTCAGTTCCGACGGTGGCCCACAGCCTGGCAGGGCCTTCCCTTCCACCCGGAGCAGAATCACAGAGCCTCCTCTTTCAGAGTCATGAGTATTAACTGGTTGGGTTCCAAAAGCTTTTGAATCAAGTGGCCAGCATTCAGGATTTCCTTCGCATAACACTGGTCCATGAAACAAATTCTTACTGAAGAGCTCTGCTAGGGATGCCACAGACCTGCTTTCCTGAAATTGCATGATGCATGACCACATTTCAGACTGGCCCTGAGCTTTTTCTTGTTGTTCTTGGTGCTGAGGATTGAATTCAGAGCCTCATGTAAGCTAAGCACTGAGCTACACCCCCAACTCCATGCATTTTTATTTTTGTTTATACACATATTTTTCTTGGCACAGGGGATTAAACCCAAGGGTGCTTTACCACTGAGCTACATCCCCCAGCCCTTTTTAAATTTTTTTATTTTGAGACAGGGTCTTGCTAACTTGCTAAGGCTAGCCTCAAACTTGCAATCCCCCTGCCTCAGGAGTGTGTGCTAGAGTCCCTGACCCTGCCACAGGAGAGCGGGATGACCTCTGAATCCTCCATTTCTTCCATTTCCTTCTCTCCTATATCTCAGGTGTCTCTCAGATGTGCCGTTACCATTTCCCTTCCAAAGTCCTTTTCAGAAGACTGCCTTTCTATGAATTTTAACACAAAGTGTACAGAATATGTTAGTTTATCAACTACTATTGTCACATACTGGCAAATGCTTTAATATCTAGAAACTAGGTATTACAAAATTAATTAATTATATTATAAAGATTAATAAAATTAATCTGCTCCAGCAGATACACAATGTATACAGAAAAGCAAAATTGAACAAAATGAATGTAACCTACAGGGCAAGGAGTAAGGTGGAATTTTCTAGCATTCTCTAACAAAACACCTTTTGGAACTTCTTTCCCCCTACCTCCCTCAGCCCAATGAGCAAGTACATGCAGTATACCGTTCAGAGGTGTTTTTTTTTTTTTTTTTTTTTTTTTTTTTTTTTTTTTTTTTGGTACCGGGGATTGAACTCGGGGGCACTCAAAACTCAGGGGCACTTGACCACTGGGCCACATCCCCAGCCCTTTTTTTGTATTTTATTAGAGACAGGGTCTCACTGAGTTGCTAAGTGCCTCACCATTGCTGAGGCTGGCTTTGAACTCGCGATCCTCCTGCCTCAGCCTCCCAAGAGCTGGGATTACAGGCATGCACCATTCCCCAGTTTTTTTTTTTTTTAAAAAAATATTTATTTATTTGCTTTAGTTGTACACAATGCAGTGCATTTATGTTTACTTGGTGCTGAGGATCGAACCCGGGCCGCACACGTGCTAGGCGAGCGCTCTACCACTGAGCCACAACCCCAGCCCTCCCATCAGTTTTTAAAAGATATTTACAAAAAGTTTTTTTTTTTTTTCCTACTACTTCTACTTTTAAATGTGTTGAGCACTTCTAAATAAATAGAGGGACTAGATAATTTCACATAAGAACTTGCCAGGCATGGTGGTGCACGCCTGTAATCCAAGTAACTCGGGAGGCTGAGGCAGGAGGGTCACAAGTTTGAGGCCAGCTGCAGCAACTTAACGAAACCCTGTCTCAAAGTAAAAATAAAATCAGATGGGCTGGGAATGCAGCTCAGTGGTAGAGCCACTGGGTTCAATACTCAGCACAAAATAAAAAAGTAAGGGGCTGGGGTTGTGGCTCAGCGGCAGAGCACTTGCCTCGCACTGTGCGCGGCCCGGGTTCGATCCTCAGCACCACGTAAACATAAATGCATTGCATTGTGTACAACTAAAGTAAATAAATAAATATTTTAAAAAAAAAAATAAAAAAGTAAATAAATAATAATTATAACAAGTGTTTCTTTCAGGGAATATGACGGCAAGTCTGATCTTCATGTAGGAATCACTAACACAAATGGTGAGTGCATTTGCATACATTTTTCTAGTTAAAAAAAAAAAAAAGTGACTCCACACCCAGTTTCAATCCTCAGGAGTACTGGTATTTCTAGAAAAGGTGTAATTATAGCAACATTTTTTTTTTTAAAATGTAATTATAGCAATTTTTTAAACAAATATTTATTTATTTGCTTTAGTTGTACACAATGCGTTTATTTTTACGTGGTGCTGAGGATCAAACCCGGGCCACGCACGTGCTAGGTGAGTGCTCTACCGCTGAGCCACAACCCCAGCCCCTATAGTAACATTTAACTAGTGATTCCGCTGTTCCACCATGAGGTAGGAACAGCTACCTGCCCCCCCCCCCCCGAAAAAAATAGAGCTACTTGACTCTTTGGCAAGTTATTACTACTCACATACTAAATATTTGGAAGCTCCCCCCACCCCACCCTCAGTGCCAGGTAAGGAACCCAGGACATTGCACATTCTAGCCGAGTGCTCGACTGTGACGGCAGAACCAGACCTGGTTATGAAATGAAATGATTAAAAATGTTATGGTGGGGCTGGGGTTGTGGCTCAGTGGTGGAGCGCTTGCCTAGCAGGTGTGAGGCACTGGGTTTCATTCTCAAGACTGCACAAATAAATATATATAAATAAAGGTCCATTGACAACTACAACTAAAAAATATTAAACAAAAAAACCAAAAAGAAAGTTATGGAAGAAACCAATGCCTGGGGGAAGAGTCAATTCCCCTCTCTTCTCTCAGCCTTTCTTCAGGAAGCCTGTTTAACTCTGGGTCCCTACCTTTAGGATAGTTAAGAAGCTGCACTAGGAGTGTGACTACTCCCTCTTGATAGGTAAACACCCCTGTGCCAGGCTTTCAAGGCTAGAGATTTAACAGATGCCTGTGAAAAGAGCCGTTTCTTCTTATCTGTTTCTGTGAGCATGCTTTATGTAAGAGACCCTGCACAAGGCCCTCAGCCACGTAGATTAGGAATTCTGACCGCGCCCCCCCTCCACTGAGGATTGAACCCAGGGCTGCTCCACCACTAAGCCACATCCCCAGCCCTTTTTAATATTCTATTTAGAGACGGGTTCTCACTGAGTTGCTTTGTGCCTCACTGAATTGCTCAGGCTGGCCTCCAACTTGTGATCCTCCTGCCTCAGCCTCCTGAGCTGCTGGGATTACACCAAATAATCTGTAAGTGTTGTGAGAAACTGTGGATCAGGGCTCAGAATTCAGAGTTTGTTCTTCTCTGGGCCCACCAGTGTACAATGTTTGGAGTTCTCTTCCTCTCCAAGTGCTGCTTGCTGCCCCTCAACCAGTCTGTTTCCCACAACACTACCACTGAGCTACATCTTCAGCCCCTTCAAATTTCGTCAGTGTTTTTCTCAGTGAAGAGCCCCACAAACCTGCACATTTTTTCATTAGCTTTTTTTTTGGGGGGGGGGTACCAGAGATTGAACTCAGGGCACTCAACCACTGGGCCACATCCCCAGCCCTTTTGTATTTTATTTAGAGACAGGGTCTCACTGAGTTGCTAAGTGCCTCGCCATTGCTGAGGCTGGCTTTGAACTCACGATCCTCCTGCCTCAGCCTCCCAAGTGCTGGGATTACAGGCATGCACCACTGCGCCCGGCTTCATTGGCTTTTAAGAGAGGGAAAAAAACAGACTTTTTGCAAGGTTGAGTTGTCCGAGACTCCCACATGTTGTGTCCCAGCCAGAATCTGGACCCGTGTCCCTTGATGTCCCAATCCTATTCAACCTACTGCCACTGGGTCCCAGCACTGCAGGGGATTGAGGAATCAAACAGGAAGTTAGAGCACCTTAGGGTGTGGAGGGAGCTGCAGTACTTTCCTTAATTTTTTTTTTTTCAGGGAAGCTGTGGATGTAGCTCCCTGGTAGAGTGCTTGCCTAGCATGCACGAGGCCCTGGGTTCCATCCCCAGCACTGCAAAAAAATTTTACAAAAACGTATATGGAGATTACACAGAATGTTCCTTTGGCTGGATTTAGTTCTGAAGGTGCAGAGTTTGTAACTCGGACACCAGAATCATTCTCTGCAGGAGAAGGGCCTGGACCCTGGGAGCTGGTGAGGCTCTTAGCTCCGGCCTCTCTGGTAGGTCTGTCCTGCCTCCTGGAGGAAGAAGAAACTGAAACCTAGAACTGGTTTTTGTTTGTTTGCAGTACTGGGGGTTGAACCCCAACTCTTGCACGCTAGGCAAACACTGTACCACTGTTTTAGTTGACTTTTCTCACTGCTGTGACTGAAAGGACCCAACCAGAACAACTGTGGAGGAGGAAGGGTTTATTTGAGGGCTCACAGTTTCAGAGGTCTCAGTCCACAGAAGGCCAGCTCCATTCCTCAGGGCTCCAGGTGAGGCGGGACATCATGGAGGAAGAGGGTGGTGGAGGGAAGCAGCCCACATGTTGATCAGGAAGCGAGGGAGGGAGTCCACTCTCTAGATGCAAAATATATACCCCAAGCCACGCCCCCAATGCCCACCTCCTCCGGCCTCACCCCACCTGCCTCCACTTACCACTCAGTTAATCCCACCAGGGGTCAATTCACTGATTAGGGTCAGGCTATACCCCAATAATTTCTCCTCCAAACCTTCTTGCATTGTCTCGCACGTGAGCTTTTGGGGGACACCTCACATCCAAACCATATGATCACTGAGCTATATCCCCAACCCCTTTTAAAATTTTATTTTTAGCCAGGCGCAGTGGTGCACACTTGTAATCCCAGCCACTTGGGAGGCTGAGGCAGGAGGATCGCCAGTTCAAAGCCAGCCTCAGCCATGGCGAGGCACTTAGCAACCCAGTGAGACCCTGTCTCTAATAAAATACAAAAAAGGGCTGGGGATGTGGCCCAGTGGTCGAGTGCCCCTGAGTTCAATCCCTGGTACCAAAAAAAAAAAAAAAAAAAAAAAAAAAAAAACTTTCTTAAAAAAAAATCTAAATTCCATATCTCAATCTCTTGGTGGATTGCTGCTTCCCATACTTATTCTAGACTCTCTCCCCTGCAATCTCCCTTACTCTCTGACAGTCATAGGAAAGCGTGGCCTGGATTCACCATAGAGCAAGTTCCTGAGGTGCCTTTGCACAGAAGTGCAGTTTTCCTCTGGGCTCGGTGTGACTCTGGTTTGCAGGGGTCGTGTATAATTACAACCAACGCGGTGTCCAGCGAGACCAGGCCGGGTGGGAGCAGAGTCTAAGTGTCCCGTTGGTGCAGCCCAACATGTTCGGACTGAGGGACCAGTGGAACAGGTACCTGGAAGACTTCTCAGGCACGGGGGCCTGGCTGCCGCACAGGTAGGTGGCTGTGAAGCCCACCGGCTCACCTGCACTGACTGGGCATGCAGGTGTGATCCCGGTGGGGGTCCCTGCTGGCTGAGCCCCCACGGAGACCTAAGTGCCTGTGATGAAATTGGGACAGGGGTTGCATGATTTGGGGCTTTCCGCAGAGGTGGGTCAGTGCAAATGTACAGCGCCAAGTGACAGCTTTATTATTCATTTATTTGGGGCGGTACTGGGGGTCGAAACTAGGGACATGCTTCACATCCACCCACCCCCCAGCCCGGAAGTCACAGCATTTTTTTTTTTTTTTTTTTTGGTACCGGGGATTGAACTCAGGGGCACTCGACCACTGGGCCACATCCCCAGCCCTTTTTTGTATTTTATTAGAGACAGGGTCTCACTGAGTTACTAAGTGCCTCGCCATTGCTGAGGCTGGCTTTGAACTCGCGATCCTCCTGCCTCAGCCTCCCAAGTGCTGGGATCACAGGCGTGCGCCACCCACGCCCGGCTAACTCACGGCATTTTAAGAGCTCAATGGTCAGAACCTTGCACTGTGGTTATTTTAGTTCTGCGATTAGGTGTTTTTACACATATTCTGTAAAAGCCTTGTTATACCCTCTTAAAAGAAAAATATTAGGGCTGGGGTTGTGGCTCAGCATTGTAGAGCGCTCGCCTAGCAAGTGTGCACAGCCCAGGTTCGATCCTCAGCACCACGTAAACATAAAATGCATTGCATTGTGTACAACTAAAGTAAATAAATAAATATTTTTTAAAAATAATAAAATAGACAATGCTTAAAATATAAAAGAAATATTAGCTGGATATGGTGGTGCAGCTCAGAGGGAGAGCACTTGCCTAGCATGTGCAAGGCCCTGGTCCAATTTCCAGTAAGCAAAAACAAAGTGTACATGTTTAATGCTTCTTCTTTTTTTCTTAGTTTTAGCAATTATGAAGTTGATTTCTCAGTTACTTTCTCCCTCACCATTTTAGAAGATGTATACTGCACTTGTGAATTTAAATGTTTCTGCAGCTTCCCTTGCAATAATTTTTTTTTTTTTTTTTTTTTTTTTTTACCAGGGATTGAACTCAGGGGCACTTGACCACTGGGCCACATCCCCAGCCCTTTCTGTATTTTACTTAGAGACAAGGTCTCACTGGGTTGCTAAGTGCCTCGCCATTGCTGAGGCTGGCTTTGAACTCATGATCCTCCTGCCTCAGCCTCCCAAGTACTGGGACTACAGGCGTGCACCACCGCGCCTGTGGGATATCATAAAACTTAAGGTATGGAATTGCACTTCTAAAATCTAGAATTTCATTCAAATTAAGTTCTCCAGATTGGCAGTTTATACGCAACGAAGTCCTGCACTTTTGGGTGAGCCTATTCCTTCCTACCTACCCTGTAGTTTATAAGCAGATATAGCCCAAGATGCCATTGTCCCCGAGAATTGTACCCCTGGAGGCTTCATAACTAAGTGGGCCAGCACATAAAGGGGCCCCGCCCCCTGAGGAAACAGATTTCAATTATGAAAGTCCTTCCGTAGCTTCACGGCCTGTTCCTTAGACACTTTTAAAGTTCAGCCTGTCAGCAGCTGGTGCTGTGGTGTGCACCTATAGTCCACGCTCTTGGAGGGGCTGAGGCAGAAGGATCTCTTGAGCTCAGTTCAGTGCCAGCCTGGGCAGCATAGAGAGTCTCTCTCTCTCTCCCTCCCTCCCCCTGTGTCTCTCTCTAGTACTGGGGATTGAACCCAGGGGTGCTTTACTACTAAGCCACATCCCTAGCCCTTTTTATTTATTTTTTATTCTGAGACAGGGTCTCGCTAGGTTGCTGAGGCTGGCCTCAAATTTCTGATCCTCCTGCTCCAGCCTCCCAAGTTGCTGGGATTGCAGGCGTGCATCAGCGTGCTGGGCCAGCTCTTAAATAAATAAATGCATGCATACAAACACACAGCTTGTTTTTCTTCTCTGCATCCTTCTCCCAAAAGGTATGATGAAGACCACCACAACTGCTACAGCTACACCCTCACGTTCATTAACTGCATTCTGTGCACAGAAGGCAAAGAACAACTGGACAAGAAGGAATTCACGGAGAAGTATGTGATCCCAAGGACAAGGTTGGCCTCCAAGTACATCACGCTCTACCGGGCAACAGAAAGGCACGGCTTCTACGCAATTGACCATCCTGACCAAGAGACAAGCCCTCCTTCAGAGGTGGTTTGTGCTGAGGGTTGTGTGTGAGGGTGGACGGGACAGGACATGCAGGGGTCACTCTCTTTAATTGGTACTGAGGATTTCCAAATGCTTCTAACTGTAGTTAATAAAAAGATGCGTGGTTTTCTTTCCGTATATTTCCACTTACTGTAGTCTAAGTGGTCCTCCGGCCTCAGCCTCCCAGTGGCTGGGATTACAGGCGTGCATCTTCTTTCCCGGCAATGGTGGGTTTAGAGGTGCAATCCCATCTTAAGTGGAGAAGCGTTTGCATTCCAACTTTCTCTCCCCACACTATTTTAGGTCTCAGTTTCTTTAGTCTAATTCTTTACCGCATTATTAATAGTGACAGCAGGGTCATTTAATGAATGTTCCTAAGTGACTCCTCATCAGACCCAACACTTCTTCTTCTTCTTTTTTCTTTTTTTAATTTTTTTAGTTGTTGGTGGACCTTTATTTTATTCATTTATTTTTACGTGGTGCTGAGAATCGAACCCAGTGCCTCACACTTGCAAGGCAAGTGCTCTACTACTACTGAGCCCCAGCCCCAGCCCCAACCCACTTCTTCAAAGCCAGCCTCAGGACACTTCCTTTTCAAAAAAGGGCTGGGGATGTGGCCCAGTTTTTTTTTTTTTTTTTTTTTTTTTCAGCTAAAATAAGGATAATATTAGAATATTTTCATACCTAGGGAAAGCTTGAACTCAGGGGCACTCGACCACTGGGTCACATCCCCAGACCTTTTTTAGTATTTTATTAGAGACATGCCTGTAATCCTAGCCACTTGGGAGGCTGAGGGTCAAGTCACTGAGTTTAGCTAAGTGCCTCGCCATTGCTGAGGGAGGGCTCAGCTGGCTTTGAACACTCGCGATCCTCCTGCCTCAGCCAGGACTCACAAAGTGCTGGGATGACAAGGAAACCTTATTAAAGGAAAAACAAACAAACAAACAAACAAACAAAAAACCCCAATGGCTGCGTGTTGCCACCTGCCGAGCTGTCCTTTGCTACTTTACCTCAGACTATTTTTCTGTTACCGGTTTTACCTTCCATCTTTTTTACGTCATCTTAAGGAACCAACATTATGTCCATTTTGCACATGAAAAGACTTGCACAAAGTCACATAGCAGACAGAACTGGGGTTCACAACCAGCTGACGGAATGGAAGCACTGAACAGACACGTGACTACTTGCAGAACCTGCAGGTAATCCCGTGACTACAGCCTTGGAGAACGCTATTGGCCCCTGGGTCCCAGGATGCTGCTTCTAGAACTTCTAGTGATCAATACCACCGGTGTGGTCTACTTGCAGCCTGCAGGTGAGCTACCCAGGATCGTTCTCCCATCTGCTCCACGAGGACGGTTCTCAGTTGTCCTCATTGGGAGTCTCGGGGGCCAAGGCCAAGGCCAAGGCCAGTTTCCTGCACTTGGACGTGAGATGGATCTTAGACGTAGACTTTCACTAGCTCACTTTGGCTTCCTCCTCCCCATCACCAAAGAACAACCATCTCCCTCCTCGTTAAGGCTCGTTCCCACTGAAACTCAAGTGAAAGCCTGGTTCCCAACAATCACAGTATGAAAGTATGGGTCCCTCAGGGGAGGTAATGGGGACACTGCCCTTGGCAGGCATGTCATTCTTGCATAATGGGTTAGCTCCTGAGAGAGAAGGAGGCCGTTAGAGAAGTGGCCAGGACCTTCCCCGATCTCTTGCTCTTGCAGGTGCCATTTCTGCACAAGGTGACCTCCCTTTCTACATCTCCGCCATGCTGCGAGACAGCCAGGGAGCCCTTGCCAGCACCCACACCATGCTGTCTGGACTTTCCAGCCACCAGAAGTGTGACTCCAATACATCTCCCCCCCCCCCCCCCATTATGCCTTACCCAGCACAAGGTCACAAGGCGCTCTATTTAAAGACACTCCTCTTGCCACCAAAAGCTTCTCAGGCAACTGTTCCATTTCTTTAAAAAAAAAAAAAATTGGGAGGCTGAGGCAGGAGGATGGCGAGTTCAAAGCCAGCCTCAGCAATGGCGAGGCAACTTGTCCTAAATTATGGCCCAGTTATGCCCCTGAGTTCATGACAGGAGAACATATATTTGACACATCATACATAAATGCAGTATGACTTCTCATTTGTCTGGTTGTACATGATGTAGTTACACAGGTCATGAAATCTTTTTTTTTTTTTAGTTGTTGACAGACCTTTATGTGGTGTCGAGAATTGAACCCATTGCCTCACACATGCTAGGCAAGTGCTCTACCACTGAGCCCCAGCCCCAGTCATGTACTCTTATATGCTCATAGGGTAATAACGTCTGATTCATCTTCTGATCGTCTGATTCATCTTCCGATCCCATTCCCCCTCCGATCCTCCCCATCGCCCCCCCACCTCTCCCTTCACCCCCACCTCTATTCTCCCCCCTCCCTTATCAAACATTCAGCTTTTCGTTCTTTGGGATTGGCTTATTTTGCTTAGCATGATAGTCTTCAATTCTATACATTTACCAGCAAATGCCATCATTTCATTCTTCTTTAAGGCTGAGTAATATTCCATTGTGTGTATATACTAGGTTTTTCTTTTTTTTTTTTTTTTTTTTGGTACCGGGGATTGAACTCAGGGGCACCTGACCACTGGGCCACATCCCCAGCCCTTTCTTGTATTTTATTAGAGACAGGGTCTCACTGAGTTGCTAAATGCCTCACCATTACTGAGGCTGGCTTTGAACTTGCGATCCTCCTGCCTCAGCCTCCCAAATGCTGGGATTACAGGTGTGCGCCTCTGCACCCGGCTATACCAGTTTCTTTAACCATTCATCTGTAGAAGGGCATCTAGATTGCTTCCATGGTTTTAATAACTGTGAATTGAGCTGCTATGAACATTGATGTGGCTGCATCACTGTTTATACTGATTTTAAGACCTGTGGGTATAAACCTAGGATTGGGATGACTGGGTCAAATGGTGGTTCCATTCCAAGTTTTCTTAGGAATCTCCATACTGCTTTCCATGGTGGTTGCACTAATTTGCAGTCTCACCAGCAGTGTATAAGTGCACCTTTTTCACATCCTCACCAACATTTATAGTTGCTTGTATTCTTGAATAATTGTCATTCTGACTGGAGTGAGATGGAATCTCAGTGTAATTTTGATGTTCATTGCTTTCTAACCAACAAAGGCTTTGTTTTTTGTACTTTCCTACATGTTAACTGCATATATTATGTGTCTCCAAAAATATTATTTCATCACTTATTTTTATTTTACAAGTTCCCAAAGATAGAATTTTTAACTATATTGTGATATTGTTGTGTTCCACACACAAACCTACTGAATAATGAGCTGAGAATTAAGCAATTCAGTAATTGATGTTGTAAAGGTTTTCTTTGATACAAAAAAATCCTTGGCAGATAGTCAATGGATTTTTTTTTTTTTTTTTTTTTTTTTTTTAAGGCTGGGGATTGAACCCAGACAAGCTTTATGCTGAGATAGATTCCTAGTCCTTACTTTTAATTTTGAGTCAGGGTCTCACAAAGTTGCTGAGCTCTTACAGGTTGCTGAGGCTGGCCCTGAACTTGGGATTCTCCTGCTGAGTCAACGGAATCACAGGTGTGAGCCCCACACCCGGCTGGATTTTTAAATCCAAGGACTTATCAGTCACAAGTCCTTGGACGTGCTGAGACGCATTCATACTTTTTCCGTTTAAAGGCATGGAACTTGGGGCCTGTGGTCTCCACATCTGCTCTCTGACGCTCTCTCTGCGACACATCAGATGTGCAAACAAGAGGTGTGTGTGAGCGTGCTCCACGAGCGGCAGAGTGCTGCACAGATGTGAATCACATTTTTGTACAAACTCAGAGGGCAGAGCTGCCTGTTCCCGGGAGAGTCCCCTCCAGACCCATCTAGTCTGCCCTCCCCAGTGACTGGAGGAAGACCCCGGCCGGGGCCCAGAGGGTTCAGCCAGCAAGTGACTCGAGTCCCCACAGGCCTCTTTGGCCTCCCCTACGTAGTTCTATCTTTTAAACCACTGGCAGTTTTCGGGTGCCGACACATCATGCCCTTTAATACTTTAGGATCGATGGATGATTGCAAGGCAAGGACTTTGTAGCCAGCCTGAACTTGGCACACTGTGGAAGACCCGGTGAATGGCTGTGGGTGAAACGGGAACTTGAGGCCACATCACTAAAGTTCATCTTGGTCGCTTCTCTCTCGTGAAGAAACCCATCGGCTGAGAATCACCTCCTGTAACCAAGACAGACAAAAAGGGTGGCTGATTTCAAAGACAGAAATGAGAGAATGTTCCAGGCACCTGACATCACAGCCATGTTTCATAAAGAGGCATCCTCTGTGCAAAGATGACACCCTCTCCCTCTTTCCTCCTTCCCTCCCTCGCTCCCTCCTTCCTTGCATACTAAGGATTGAGCCCAGGGGTGCTCTACCACTGAGCCACATCCCCAGCCCTTTTAATTTTTTTATTTTGAGGCAGGGTCTCACTAGGTTGCTTAGGCTGGCCTCAAAACTTGTACCCCTTCTGTCCCAACCACCTGGCCACTGGGATTACAGGCGCTTATAACAAAAAGACTTGGGAGAAAATACAAAGGCAACAATGTAATCTCAGCGGGGCGCGTGTGGCGCACGCCTGTCATCCCAGCACTTGGGAGGCTGAGGCAGGAGGATTGCGAGTTCACAGCCAGCCTCAGCCATGGCGAGGCACTTAGCAACTCAGTGAGACCCTGTCTCTAATGAAATACAAAAAAGGGCTGGGGATGTGGCCCAGTGGTCGAGGGTCCCTGAGTTCAATCCCCGGTACCAAAAAAAAAAAAAAAAAAGTAATCCTTATAATATCTATACAATCACTATTTTAAAGGCTGAACTCGTCTTGGCTGTGCTAGCCTACCAGCATATTTCGGGACAGGCGTGCAGGTAAGGAGCTAGTGCCCAGTATTGGAACGGGGTCTCTGAGGGCGCTGGGAAGGCTGGACCAGCCACTGAAGGGAGGAGTGGGTCCTGACCAGCATTTTATGAAAACTAACCCGGTGGAGAGGAGCAGGACAAATGGGGGGAGGGGGCTGTGCTGTGGTCAGGCGGCCTGGGAGGGCGGAAGGGTGCAGCGTGGAGCCAGGAGGGGCAGGAGGACAGGCCAGGCGGCGGGAGGAGCCCTGTGGGGGAGGGGCTCAGGAACAGAAGGACCAGCAGGGGGTCGGACAAGGAGCTTGGCAGAGAAAAACCAGCCAAGAAGACAGCAGGAGGGGGCTGGGGTTGTGGCTCAGCAGTAGAACTCTTGCCTAGCATGTGCTGCGGGCCGGGTTCGATCCTCAGCACCACGTAAACATAAATGCATTGCATTTAAATATAAAAAAAAAAAAAAAAAAGATGAATTGCGTTGTGGTTCATCAGGAAAAAAAAAAAAAAGACAGCAGGAGGCGGAGCTCAATAGGGAGTCCAGTGAGAGGCGCTGGGGTGGGGGTGGGGGAGGAGAGAGAAACACGCAGAACAGGCTGCGGGGCCTGAGTGCCTCCCCCCCCCCACCCGTGTCCCTGTGGCAGGACCACGCGCATCTGCTTTCCTGGCATGGGTTCCAGAGGAGACGCGCTGCCCTGCGCAGCGTCCTTGGCACGGTGTGGCCTGTCTCCTTGCTCACCCACCTGGACTTGGATTCTTCTCATACACTCTGGGGACCCCATGTCTTCCTCAGTCATGGTAGAGGGCTTGATCAGGTAGCACAGCATGAGTTCCTGTTGAGAAAAGAACAGCCATTTCCACAGCCACAGCACAAATGTGGGTGTGGGCACGGGGGTGCGGGCGGGCTCCACAACCGCCCCACACCGGACTTCACGGCACGTCCCTTCCTTCCGGGGGCTTTAAAAGTGGGGCTTGAGGACCCCACGGTTAGACACTGCTGACTAGTAAAGGATGCAGATACAGCAGACTCACTGATTAGAAGCAGAATTTAGAATATTAAGGACATGCTAAAAATCCCATAAACTTGGCTTAAAAATACCAGAAACAGTGCAGACTCTCTAGTGTCTGAGAGGCCTGGCGAACCCGGGGCAGATTCCTCTGCTCTCTTTTTTTTTTTTTTTTTTGGTATTGGGGATTGAACTCAGGGCCACTCGACCACTGGGCCACATCCCCAGCCCTATTTTTGTATTTTATTAGAGACAGGGTCTCACTGAGTTGCTAAGTGCCTCGCCATGGCTGAGGCTGGCTGGCTTTGAACTCACGATCCTCCTGCCTCAGCCTCCCAAGTGCCGGGATTACAGGCGTTCGCCACCGCGCCCGGCTGCTTCCTCTGCTCTTAAGGGGAGTCAATCAATCACCTCCAGCCCTGCTGGGCCTCGGTCTCACCTCCCACCCACTCCAGCAGCACTGGGAGGAAGTGTGTGGGAGCTCCTGCCATTGTTGTCAGTCAGCAGACACTGTGACACACACACAGCTGACTTACATACGCTAAGCAGGGGCTCTACCACTGAGCTGCACCCCCAGCCCCCAAACTTGTGTTCCCAATAGTCCTAGAGTAGGTGGAACTGTCCTCCTGTCTGTGACGCTGCAGGAAGCAGGACGGATGTGGGTCTGGGCCCTGCTTCTGCATCTGGGCCGTGACGTGGGATTGTCACCCAGCATGGCTGGACCTCAGGACAGGGATGAGAACAGGGAGGCGGGAGAACGGGGTGGCGGGGTGCTGAGCAATGCATTTCAACTGCCTTCCTCTCGGAGATCTGCCAGGTTGGAGAAGCAACGCCTCCTGAGGTGCTGCCCCCTGTGACCGGGTCTGTGACCAACTGCTGAACTGCGAGAGGAAGCAGCCTGTGACAACCGATGGCCGCAGAGACCCAGGCCTAACCCAGGAAGTGGGGAAGAGAGGCCACCAAAACACAGGGGAGGAGAGGACCAGCCCGACAGGGGTGGGGTGCAGGAGACCCAAACGTCCCAGAACTTTCTGTCAGGAACATGACGGAGTTTCTATAAATTTAATTCTACTTTCTGCCTTTAATTCTACTACGTTTAAGAAGAAAACGAAGAACAGTGGAAGCACCGCGCTGACGCTCGAATGCTGAAGCAGGCGCTGCGCTACCTTAGAGACGTTGACCGAGATTCTGCTCAGGGTGGCCAGCGACTTCCAGCTGAAGGGTCTGCGGAGGGAGCCCTCGAAGCGATCATCCACGAGCTCTACGACGACAGAGTAGCTGGAAAACCCAGACAGGGCGTGTCAAAGGGCACAAGGCCGGGGGGGCGGCGGTGAGGTGCGCGCCTGTAATCCCAGCGGCTCGGGAGACTGAGGCAGGAGGATCACACGTTGGAGGCCGGCCTCGGCAACTGAGTGAGGCCCTGTCTCAGAATAAAAAAATAAAAAGGGCTGAGGGTGTGGATCAGTGGTAGAGCACCCCTCGGTTCAATCCCCAGCACCCAAACCCAACCAAGTACGTACATAAATGGCATGACATCAACTTGTTCGAAATAATACTGTTTGTTTTATGAAGATACAGAAAATGGAATTTATATGTTCTGACCATAAAGTACTCCTAGCCTGCTAATGAGAAAATGGTAATGAAGAACTCATGCAGGGCTGGGGTGGTGGCTCCGGGGTAGAGCTCTTGCCTAGCATGTGTGAGGCACTGGGTTTGATTCTCAGTTCTCCACATAGATAAATAAAAGTCCACTGAAAACTAAAAAACAAACAAACAAAAAAAAACACCTCACCTCATGCAAACTGTCAGCTGATTTCAATGCTTATTTACAGGAAAGGAACAGAAATAATTCTCCCAATATGACAACTGTAAATTCATTCAACTGTTGAAACACCGACACTCACTGATGTTAAAATGAGTTACTACTACATAGGTCTATTCAAATGTCTGACACACCAAAAAAATACACTGTCATCATCTACAGATTATTGTTATCTATAGCATAACAATGTCATATATGAGGCATTAACTTTGTTTTTCTGTTTTGTCTTTTTGTGGTGCTGGAGGTTGAACCCAGGGCCTTGTGCACGTGAGGCAAGCACTCTACCTGCGGAGCTCTATCTCCAGCCCTGGCTTAGACATTTAATATTTGATCCCTACCAGGGCCAGGAGGAACATGACTTTTAGTAGTCTCTATGGCACTGAAAACAAAATTGAAGGACAGAAATTTCCTCCTTGTGCTGTGTGTGTGTGTGTGTGTGTGTGTAGGGGGTGGATACTGGGGATTGAACCCAGGATGCTCTATCCCCAACTACATCCCAGCCCTTTTTATTTTGAGACAGGGTTTCACTATGTTTCTGAGGCTGGCCTTGATCTTGTGATCCTCCTTCTACAGGCCTGCGCCACTTTGCCCGGCCTCCTTGTGTCTTTTAAGCTGATAATTTATTTAAAAATCATTCCAAACCTTGCATGGTAGAATGGAGGGCCTTTCCAATATAGCACTGCAAAGAAGAAAAAGAAAATTATTACTAATTTTTTCCCATTCTCCAAAGGGAAGTAAATATCCAAATATCTGTACATGGATATTGTGCAATATGCCTGTGGCTTTTTTTTTTTTTTTTTTTTTTTTTTTTTGGTACTGGGGATTGAACTCAGGGGCACTCGAACACTGGGCCACATCCCCAGCCCTTTTTTGTATTTTATTAGAGACAGGGTCTCGCTGAGTTGCTAAGTGCTTCGCCATTGCTGAGGCTGGCTTTGAACTCGCGATCCTCCTGCCTCAGCCTCCCAACTGCTGGGATCACAGGCATGTGCCACCATGCCTGGCTCGCGGTCTCTTTCTATTTTTTTTTTCCCTGGTAATATTTATTTATTTGCTTTAGTTGTACACAATGCAATGCATTTATGTTTACGTGGTGCTGAGGATTGAACCCGGGTCGCGCATGTGCGAGGCGAGCGCTCTACTGCTGAGCCACAACCCCAGCCCGTCATGGTCTCTTTTTAATATTCTATTTTTCCCCCCAAACAAAGTACAATCGTAAAGCAAATCTGTTGCCAACACCCAGGCACATTTGTCCCCCACCCCCACTCTCCCTGAGTAACTCCCAAAGTCAAGTTCCAGTGATTCTCCTCCCCCTTGGGGCTGGGATTAAAGCCAGGGCCTCTGAGCTATACCCCAGCCACAAGCAGCCTTTGTCTTGCCTCTTATCTTATACTTTCCAGAGTAAGGGTGTGAAATTGTATCAAGAGTGTGATGTTCCTGTAATCTGTTATTCATTTCAAATCAATTGAATTCGAAGTGACCAAGTGGCCACTCTGGCCAGCCAGTGGTTTGTGCTAGAGATGACCAAGATTCAAGCCTGTTTTATTTTTTTTTTTTTTGGTACCAGGGATTGAACTCAGGGGCACTGGACCACTGGGCCACATCCCCAGCCCTCTTTTGTATTTTATTAGAGACAGGGTCTCACTGAGTTGCTAAGTGCCTCGCCATGGCTGAGGCTGGCTTTGAACTCGTGATCCTCCTGCCTCAGCCTCCCTAGTGCTGGGATGACAGGCGTGCGCCACCGCGCCCGGCTGGGACTCTGGAACTTTCTAGGGACCCTTTGGATGTGCACAAGGCCCTGTGGTAGAGCCTGGCTGCCTGCTCACCAAATCTATTTCTTCTTCCTCTCGGGCACGTGGCCAGACCACAGCTCTCCATGCCCCGAGCAGCCGGGCCTGGCGTGTCTGTGCCGACACTTCCAGGTTGGCCCACGAACCCTCTTTTCTGAAGGGGACCACGGAGGCTGGTGCATTGTCCACAGTCACTTTTCCTGATTATTATCATTTTAACTCTATGTCTAGTATTCCACAAGTCAGCTCATTCACTGGGGCACAAATTTAAGTAAAAATTTAAGTAAACGCCCAAACACTGTCAGACAATGCTCAACACCTTTGAGACGTGGCGTAGTGGAAAGAAACATGTATTGAGAGGAAGGTGAGCTTTGCTTCCTGCCCAGTCTCAGCTACTCCCAGCTGGGTGACTCTTGGGCCTGTTATTAACTCTCAAACCAAAATTCCAAAATGAAGACATGGCTGGGTGTGGTGGCGCACGCCCCCAGTCCCAGCTACACGGGAGATGGGGCAGGAGGATCACTTGGGTGCAGGTTTTGGGCCAGACGGAGAGCCACAGTAAGACCTCGTCTCAAAAGACAAAAGCAAAATCAAAAGGAAGACATCCAGGGAAATGAAGATGATTTTCTGGCCGTCAAATGCTGGTGCCTGTGACCACATACACATCTGCAGAGAAGTCCTGGGGCAGTGTGGGGGCTGGTGGCCATGGCCACTTCTTTTTCTTTTTCTTTTTTTTTTTTTTTAAGAGTGTGGCTCAGAAGTTAGAAGCACCAAAGCTGGCATCAGATGGGCCCAAGCTCAAACCTCGGCAGTGCCAGGACCGGGTGACAACGCCCTCCACACCCGTTTCCTTATGAAAGACGGGGGACTGAGACAGATGTATTAACAGGCTGCCCGGCGTCCAGGGAGCACTCAAAGGTTAGGTGTGACATGGTGGTTATCGTGATGACAGTGCCATGAGGGAAAAATGAAACTCTTATACCAAAATGCCTCCCAAGTAAAAAAGATGCGCACTTCAGAAGTCTGAGCACTACTGGGCATTTAAAAGGAAGGTCTGAGGCTGGGTGTGGTCACGGGCAGAGTGGGTGCTCAGCATGGGTGAGGCCCAGGTTCTACCCTAGGCACAAACAAACAAATAAAATGAAAAAGAGGGTCTGAAAGAATGGGGCGAGGCCGGGCACAGTGGAGCGCGCCTGAAATTCCAGCAGTGCAGGAGGCTGAGGCAGGAGGATCACGAGTTCAAAGCCAGCCTCAGCAACTCAGCAAGACCCTGTCTCAAAACAAAAAAAATAAAAATAGCTGGGGATGCGGCTCAGTGGTGAAGCACACTGGGTGCAAAAAAAGAAGGGGCTAGGGACGTAGCTCAGGGGTAGAGCACTTGCCGAGCATGCGCAAGGCCTTCGTTCTATCCCCAGCACTGCCAAAAGTAAAAAATGAAAATAAAGAATGAGGGGATGACAGGAAAGCTCCTCCTCCCGGATGAACGGCAGAGGGAGGAGCGAAAGGATGAACAAGGTGCAGGCAGGACCCCGACAGCCACGGCACCGCCCTGCAGACACCTTAGTGACAAAGGAGAAATGTGACTTCACATGGACCCCTGCCCAGGGCCACCTTAGCCAAACGGCCGATCCTGGTGTCCCGCATAGTAGGACCACCTGACGCGGTGTTCTTGCTGACGAGGCACAGAAGCACCTGTGGGGGGGCACGGGGCGAGTGGGGCCGTCCCAGAGGACTCTCTGAGAAAAGCCAGCGTTCCAGAGGACAGGAGAGAAGGCAGAGGGGGCCAGCAGGCCACCCACCTCCTGTGGTCACGAAGAGGAGCAACCCGAGACAGCGCAGGGGCGGACACTGGCCCTGAAGAGCGCTGTCCACGCCCTGACCCTGAGGACCCAGGCAGGTGGCCCTCATTGGAGAAAGGATTCTGCAGGTGTACCCAGGCTGAGGATTTTTTTTTTAATTTACTTTTTAAATTTTGAGACAGGGTCTTGTTAAGTTGCTGAGGCTGGCTTTGGACTTGTGATCCTCCTGCCACCCCCTGCCCCTTTTTTTTAATACTAGAAATTGAACCTGGGGGTGCTCTACCACTGAGCTACAATCCTCAGTCCTTTTTTTTTTTTTTGGTACCAGGGATTGAACTCAGGGGCGCTTGACCACAGGGCCACATCCCCAGCCCTTTACATCTTATTTCATTATTTATTTATTTTTGGTGTTGGGGACTGAATCCAGGGGCGCTTTACTACTGAGCTACACCCCCAGTCCTCTTTTTTTTTTATTTTTATTTTTATTTTTTTTTTTGGGGTACTGGGGATTGAACTCAGGGGCACTCGACCACTGGGCCACATCCCCAGCCCCCCCTTTTTTTCTGCAGTTTTTTTTTTTTATTTATGTTTTTGTTTTCCCCAGCCCTTTTTAAATTTTTAAATTAGACAAGTTCGGTGGGGCATGGAGGTGCATGCCCATAATTCCAGCAACTCGGGAGGCTGAGACAGGAGGATCACAAGTTAGAGGCTAGCCTCGGCAACTTAGTGAGGCTCTCAGCAACTTAGCAAGATCCTGTCCTTTAACATAAAAAATAAAAAGGGCTGGAGATGTGGCTCAGTGGTTACGTGCCCCCTGGGTTCAATCCCCAGTACCCCAAACAAAACAAAACAAAATTAGGAAAGTCTCTCTATGTATCATCTATAAACAGACTCGATCACTGAAAATAAAAATTGCAGGGGAAGGGGCTTTGATGAGCGTCTTGTAGGCACACATCATCAGCTGTCTTTCTTCTGAAGAAGATGCTCTGTCCACCTACATTGTAAGATGAGCAAACGGGAGCTCCCCAAGACCAAGGAACTTGTCGGAGGTTACACAGGCTAAAGAAGTAGAGCAGCTGTGAACCCAGCAGCCGTCTCCTGTCACCCGGGCCACCTCCTCACACACTGATGTGGCCTTGTTGACTGGAAGTCTTCCTCCAGTCTCCCCCAGGCAAGGAGCAAGCTGGAGGAGGCCTGGCCAGCACCCACACCAGCGGCTGTGCTTACCAGGGTGTGAGGAGACGGGGCGGGAAGCCAAGGAAGAAAAGCAAGAACACGCACTCGCGGATTTAACCAGGCAGCGGCCAGCACAGTCATCTCAGAACCGGTGAGCTCCTCGCGAGCTGATCTCCAGCCTTCGTACGGCTACCCTGGGCTAGGACACCTGTCCTGAGATCCAGGTGTGGAGAAACAAAAGAAGCCATTCACCCTAGAGAGACGGGCAGGCCCAGCCCTTCATTCTATTTCAGAGAATTAAGAATTTTTGAAGACTAAACTGAGTTTCTTTGGGAATTTAAAAAATCTCAAGGGCTTGGCGGCACATGTCCTGTAATCCTAGCCACTCTGGAGGCTGAGGCAGGAGGATTGCAAGTTGGAGGCCAGCCTCAGCAATTTAGAGAGACCCTAAGCAACTTAGTGAGACTATGTCTCAGAATAAAAAATATAAAAAGGGCTGGGGTTGTGGTTCGGTGGTTGAGTGCCCCTGGGTTTAATGCCCAGTATCAAAAAATAAATAAGTAAAAAGGCTCAAAAACACACGGAACAGAGTCCTAAGACCACAAGGGCCCTGACTTTGTAGAAGGCTTCTAAAACACCTCAAAACTCTGATCAGACCCTCACAAATGGTTCTGAAAAGATCCAGGAAGAACCCCCATTTAGTAGATGGGAAAATGGGTTTCAGTGACCTACAGGCATGAATGATTCTGGTGCTGGAAGGGATTCCAAAGACAGAGGCTCGCTCGCCAAGGCCTGAAATCAGGACCCTTCACATCTGAGGACTCTCAAGGCCCTCCCTCCTGTGCTCTAGAATCTCTCATATACCCTCTAAGCTGAGCACAAAAATATGAAGTGCTCCAAAAGTGGGGGAAAAAAAAAAAAAAAAAAAAAAAAAAAACTTTTTTTTTTTGCCTTGCTGGGGATAAAACCCAGGGTAAACTAGGCAGATGCTCTACCCCTGAACTACAACCCCTGCCTGCCAAAACCTATGGCTTTTAGAGGGCTGACAAGATGCCACAAGTAGAAAATCCCATACCGTGAAACCTTGCTTCATGCATAAAATTATTAAAAAGATACTGTATGAAATAACAGTCAGTGTCTGTATGCAAGATGTACGTGACCTGCACGTGAATTCTGTGTTTCGACTGGGGCCCTCCCTGGAGACGCCTCATTCCATCTACACAGATATTCTAAAACCTAAAATGGGAAACGCTTCTATTACAGAGCATTTCAGAGCAGAGACGCGCAGGCTGTGTCTTCACCGACCGTTCAGCGAGCTCAGCCCGTGAGGCGGTGCCGGGCCGGCAGCTGCAGCTGTCTCCACCTCCTTACTCACCTGGAGCTGCCACGCCCTCCCTTCAGGAGGCCAGGCTCCCCAGTGAGTCTGCTCCCACTTTGTCCCCCTCGGTCATTGTTTTTTTTTTTTTTTTTTCTTTTTTTGGTACTGGGGACTGAACTCAGGGGCACTCCACCACTGGGCCACATCCCCAGCCCTTTTTTTGTATTGTATTAGAGACAGGGTCTCACTGAGTTGCTAAGTGCCTCACCATGGCTGAGGCTGGCTTTGAACTCGAGATCCTCCTGCCTCAGCCTCCCAAGTGCTGGGATGACAGGCGTGCCCCACCGTGCCCGGCTTCAATTGTGTTCTTGACCCCTAAAATCACACCTGGCCCACTGCAGACCCTCTGGGATGCTGGCTCTCACTTTAAGAAGCTCCAGGCGGGCAGTGCTGTGGAGAAGTTTCTAAGAGACTGTGCTCCAGAATCCAAAGCCCAGGCCTCCAAGTTACTAGCCGTGGAAATGACTATGGACACATGATCCAATCTCTCAAAACTGCAGCTTCTCAGAAACACAAGGAAAAGAGTATCCGCAGCACACAGTCCGGGACTGCTGGGAGGATCAAGTGAGACGACAAACGTAAAACAGCGCAAGGCCTGACACGTAGTAAGTGCTCAATAAACACCAGCTGTGGCTGTTATGGAAATAATCAGACTCTTCT
Organism: Tamias sibiricus; assembly: GCA_025594165.1. Classification (NCBI taxonomy): domain Eukaryota; kingdom Metazoa; phylum Chordata; class Mammalia; order Rodentia; family Sciuridae; genus Tamias; species Tamias sibiricus. The sequence goes on along the minus strand of CM046675.1, from coordinate 25,383,169 downwards.
TACTTGGCAAATGAGCCCCAGGATAGAGGACTGACCTTAACCACATGTGACGTGAGGTCACGGGAATCAGTGTGCAGAACTCTGGGGTCACAGAGTGAACAGGAGGCTTCTGCTTCTACCCCCAGACTGACTTTCTCTCCTGTCTGGACTCACCCCCCACCCCAGTCCAACACCCAGTAGTCTTTTCTAAGCCAGAAGGACAATACCTCCTCAGGAAGGATCGGCCACAGCCCAAGATGACCCATCTGATCTTCTCGGGTGAATCTGATGCCAACCCCCTTCTGGCCTCGGCCACCCCAAGAATACTTACAGAAATCCGTCCCGTACTTGAGCCCCACTTTGGGCACCCAGCCCTTGCTTCGGAAGTAGTGGTAGGCCATGTAGGTGGTCCTGAAGGTGGGCTGGATCGAGGTGAAGGCCTGCCAGAGCTTCAGTATCGTCAAAGGTTCCTAAAGTCGTTTAAAAAAAAAAAAAGAAAAGAAAAAGAAAAGGCGTGCTGGGACACACCTACACACACGTGGAGCTGAGGCAGAGACGGGAACAAACGAGGCAGCCAGAAGACCCAGACTGGAGGGCACAGCCCCAGACACACCCGCTCACCCTGACAGAGAGCGGGCACTACACCCCGAGTTCCAGCTCAGCACGGGACCAAAACAGAATGCGGACTAGCTCCATGATTTTGGGTGTGGTGGGTTATAAAAACTATGTAATATGCTATTAAAATTTTTTTTTAACGCGGCTACCAGAAAAATCTAGAACTGACCCTCCACGCGGCTCCCGTCCGAGGCGTGCACTCTGTCCCTCCTGGACAGCAGGCCCACTGGACTCGGGAAAGGCGGCAGCTGGGGCCTGGGTGGGGCACGGGCCCAGCCTGCAGGAGGCCCCGGGTCCTATCACTAGCGGAGATCCAAGGAAAGAAAGAAAAGGTGACATCTGAAAATGGGAAGTAGCCCAAGGAGAGGGGACGGTGGTGTGGGAGGGGGTGGTGGGACTGGGCTGGGCACGCTAGGCAGAGGAACTCGGGGTGCTGTGCTCAAATGTAGCAAGTCCACCAAAGCCGGAGGGCTGCGCGGCCCGACGTGCCAGACTCTTACCAATAGCTGCCATGAACAGACCGTGTTCGGAAAAGTTTAAAAAATATTAAGAACAATTTTCACTAAAAAAAAAAAAAGATGCTCCATTATAGTGTCTGGAACTAAAGAACTGTTATCTGATGGTGTGATCTAATAATCTAATTGCTTAAGAGAATTTTGTGTATTTTTTTTTTTTTTTTTTTTGGTACCAGGGATTGAACCCAGGGGTACTTAATCACTGGGCCACATCCTCAGCCCTTTTATATTTTATTTAGAGACAGGGTCTTGCTGAGTTGCTTGGTGCCTCACTAAGTTGCTGAGGCTGGCTTTGGACTCATGATCCTGCTGCCTCAGCCTCCCAAGTCGCTGGGATTACAGGCGTGTGCCACCGCACCTGGCCAGATGTTGAGGATTCTATGTAGTAGTTGCAATGTTCTGACAGACATCAGGGAAGCCCATAAGAGAAGGTAGGTGGGGCTAAAAATGGCCACCACTGGGGAAAATAGCTCACCTACAGCCAGACACTGGCTTTGAACTCTCAATCATCCTGCCTCAGCCTCCCTAGTCGCTGGGATGACAGGTGTGCGCCACTGCGCCTGGCTCACTTTGAAACCACTGAAATACTCAGGAAAAAGACTGATGCAATAGAAATCGAATGATGATAAAATCATATACTCCCAAAAGCTGAGTAAAATATACTTTGTTCTATTTACCACTCTTGCTTGTTTTTCTCCTTAATCTTATTTGAATTATAGATGGTGCCCTCTTGCAAGGGGTTTATTGCAAATTGAAAATATCAGGAATACACTGAAGACCCCTGACCCGAGCACAGCCTGGCTCGGCCACACAGCACACTGTGGAGTGCTGGCTTTTCCTCTGGTGATTGCCTGGTGACCAGGAGGGGCAGCTCACAGCTGCTGTTGCCCAGCAGCACGAGTATCCTCTACTGCAAATTGCTAGCTCAGGAAAAGATCCAAGTTCAAAATTCAAGGTGCCATTTCTACCAAAGCATGTTGCTTTTACATCATGATAAAGTTGGACCCTCGTCAGTCAGGGGCTTTGTATCTTCAACAGGCATCATATTCACATAGTTTGAAAGTCAGAAAGTATAAAAAAAGCATCCAGAGCCAGAAGTGGTGGCGCGTGCCTGTAATCCCAGTGGCTCGGGAGGCTGAGGCAGGAGGATCAGACTTCAAACTCAGCCTCAGCAACTTAGTGAGGCCCTAAGCAACTCAGTGAGACCTTGTCTCTAAATAAAATAGAAAATAGGACTGGGGATGTGGCTCAGTGGTCGAATGCCCCTGAGTTCAATCCCAGTACCAAAACAAAAACAAACAAACAGAAAACAACAACAACAAAGCATCCAGTGAAAAGCCTGCCTCTCCTCCTGTCCCCGGTCCCCTGTTCCTCTGCCTGGAGGCAAGCAACGGTACCACCCTCTGCTTCTTCAGGGGGCAGGCCACTGTGTAAAACCGCAGGCTCTGGAGTTATCTGAACATAGGTTCAAACACCAGACTAGCAGTGTGGTCTTGGGTGAGTTACTGCCTTTTTCTAATCCTTAGTTTCCTGGTCAGGAAAAGGTAAGGAATAGAACTATGGGGGCTGGGGTTGTGGCTCAGCGTACAGCGCTCGCCTAGCATGTGCGCGGCCCTGGGTTCGATCCTCAGCACCACATAAAAATAAATAAATAAATAAAATAAAGGTATTGTGTCCATCTACAACTAAAAAAATAAATAAATAAAATATATATATATATATATAAAAATAAGGAATAGAACTATGGTATGGAAAGTCCTGGCAAAGGCTCTGCCATTGTAGGTGCTAAATACTATGTTTTTTTTTTTTTTTTTTTTTTGTACCGGGGATTGAACTCAGCGGCACTAGACCACTGGACCACTGGGCCACATCCCCAGCCCTTTTTTGTATTTTATTAGAGACAGGGTCTCACTGAGTTGCTAAGTGCCTCGCCATTGCTGAGGCTGGCTTTGAACTCGCGATCCTCCTGCCTCAGCCTCCCAAGTGCTGGGATGACAGGCGTGCGCCACCACGCCCGGCAATACTATGTTTTCTATCTGTCTATTTGGGGGATCGATTCAGGGCTAAGCATGAGCTCTACCACTGAGCTACACCTCCAGCCCCTTCCACCTTTGTTATGTTTCAGTTCTGTTCCGACACATTTCCTGATCATCATATAAGATACTACACTTCATCTCTAGGAATAAAATTCAGTCTACAAGCGTTCAAGCTGGCTTTTGCCTCAACAGACCCATTCAGAACCCAAAGCCAAACCCTGAAGAACAATATCCAATTCCTGTTTTATTCACTAAGAACAGACATGTTTAGTTTGCTTTTGCTTTGTTTGTGGTGCTGGGGACGGAATTCAAGGCCTCAAGCCACATCCTCAGCCTGAAACAGACACATTGTATTAAAGCACTTTTGAGACTTAACACAACCTGCTTTTTGTAAAAAAGATTCTATAAATATATATATATGCATATATATATTTTATTTGTTGATGGACCTTTATTTTATTCATTTATTTATACGTGGTGCTGAGAATGAATCCAACGCCTCACATATACTAGGCAAGTGCTCTACCACTGAGCCCCCGCGAGCCCCAGCCCCAGCCCATGACCTGCTTTTAACACTGAGGAAACTTCTAAATGAATTGTGTCTAAACAAAACACCTTACCTTCTCATAGTAAATACTGAGACATCCCAGGGCATAGACCAGGAAGAAAGCCTGAAGCAGAGCAAGCAGAAAATGCTCATTAGAAATAGGTCCACAAGCCGGGCGCGGTGGCGCACGCCTGTAATCCCAGCACTTTGGGAGGCTGAGTCAGGAGGATCGCGAGTTCAAAGCCAGCCTCAGCAATGGCGAGGCACTTAGCAGCTCAGTGAGACCCTGTCTCTATAAAATACAAAAAAGGGGCTGGGGATGTGGCCCAGTGGTCTAGTGCCGCTGAGTTCAATCCCCGCCAAAAAAAAAAAAAAAAAAAAAAAAAAAAAAAAAAGAAATAGGTCCACATTCTTAGGACTGGGAGAAAATGTAGTCAAGTGGTGAGCGCTTGGCATGTTCCCTGGGTCCTAAAGCACCCACCCAAAGTCCACATGTTTAAGAAGTTATTATATAAATTAATTTTTTTTCCCACCATGAATAAAATTGATCTATTTATTTATTTAAATATTTATTTAGTTATAGATGAACACACAGTATCTTTATTTATCTTTATGAGGTGTTGATGATTAAAAACCCAGTGCCCCAAACATGCGAGGCAAGCACTTTACCACTGAGCTACAGCCAGCCCCAATTTATTTATTTTTTATTTGTTCTAATTAGTTATACATGACAGTAGAATGCATTTCGACACATCATATATAAATGAAGTACGACTTCTCATTCGTCTGGTCGTACATGATGTAGAGTCACACACAGTCATGTGATCACATACGCACACAGAGTAATAACGTCTGGTTCATTCTACTACCATTCCTACCCTCATGCCCCTCCTCTCCCTCCACTCTCCTCTTTTTGGTCCAAAATACCACTAGTGAATACAAATTAATGCTTTTATTATTATTTTGTTTTTTGTGGGGCATTGGGGATAGATCCCAGGGCCTTTGTATGTACAAGTCAAGTGCTTTTGCCACTGAGATGCATCTCTAGCCCTCAACGTGTTTTTTTCTTTTTAATTTTTTTATTTTAAATTTTTATTTAATTTTCTGGGGATGGAACTCAGGGCCTTCAGTATGTTATGCAAGCTCTCTACCACTGAGTGACATGCCCATACCCAAAGGGATGTTTTTATTTTATTTTTTTTATTTTTTATTTTTGGTACCAGGGATTGAAACTCAAAAGCACTCGACCACTGGGCCACATCCCCAGCCCTTTTTAGTTTTTATTTTGAGACAGGGTCTCACTGAGTTGCTTAGGGCCTCGCTAAGTTGCTGAGACTCTCTTTGAACTTGCAATCCTCCTGCCTCAGCCTCCCAAGTGCTGGGATTACAGGCGATGCGCCACTGCATGCCTTTGTTTAAAATCAAAGGGATGTTTTTAAATCAGCAAAAAATGATCATATATTTTTACATAAATGGTTCATTCAAATTTCAGAAACTGAAGCTGGGTGCGGTGGCGCACGCCTGTGATCCCTGAGCACTTGGGAGGCTGAGGCAGGAGGATCATGAGTTCAAAGCCAGCCTCAGCCAGGGCGAGGCACTTAGCAACTCAGTGAGACCCTGTCTCTAATAAAATTCAAAAAAAGGGCTGGGGATGTGGCCCAGTGGTCAAGTGCCCCTGAGTCAATCCCTGGTAAAAAAAAAAGAAGAAAAAAAAAAATTCAGAACTTAAAAAAAAAAAAAAAATCTAAGAAAATATGAATGTTACAAACTGGTTTAAATCAGTAAAAAATAAAGTTGTATGACTTTTCCCAAAAAACTGAACTAAAAAGAATATCAATAACTAATAAAAACAGAAACCTTTGCTCATTGGATTGTCTTATCTATAAAAGGAAATAACCATATTAAGCTGAGAAAAATATTTAAAAAATTGTGAAATGTATAGGGCATTGCAAACATTGCTTATGTTACAAAATATAAAGTAGACTTTGCTTATAAAATACTGGGGAGACAGCTCAGAGGTATACTGAGTGTTGCCTAGCTTGCCTAGCATGCTCAGGGCCTGCATTCAATCCCCAATACTGAAAAAAAGAAACAGTCAAACAAAATACTGCCAGGCGCAGTGGCACCTGTCTACAATCCCAGCTACTCATGAGGTTGACATAATATTCCAAGTTCAAGGCCAGCCTCAGAAAATTAGCAAGACTCTGTCTCAAAATAAAAAATAAAAATAAAAAAGGTTAGGGATATAGCTCAGTGGTTAGAGTGCTGCTGGGTGCAATATCCATAGTACCACACGGAGTGCACACACGTCACACACCACACACACACACACACAAACGGAAAATAAAAAAAAAAAAAAAGAAAAGAAAAGAAATTTACATAGGCTTGCTGGCACATGCCTGTCCTGTAATCCCTTTGATTTGGGAGGCTTGAGTCAGAAGGCTGAAAAGTTCCAGGTCAGCCTTTGTATGGGCAATTTATCAAGGCCCTCAGTAACTTAGCAAGACCCTGTTTTCAAAATTAAAAAGGCTGGGGATGTTGCTCGGTGGTTAAGCACCCTGGGTTCAAACCACCAGTACCAAAACCAAAATAAGTTTCTCATAAAAAAAAAAAAAGAAGAAAAAAAAATTCAGAACTTAAAAAAAAAAATCTAAGAAAATATGAATGTTACAAACTGGTTTTAAAATCAGTAAAAAATTAAAGTTGTATGACTTTTCCCAAAAAACTGAACTGAAAAGAATATCAATAACTAATAAAAACAGAAACCTTTGCTCATTGGATTGTCTTCTATAAAAGGAAATAACCATATTAAGCTGAGAAAAATATTTAAAAAATTGTGAAATGTATAGGGCATTGCAAACATTTTGCTTATGTTACAAAATATAAAGTAGACTTTGCTTATAAAATACTGGGGAGACAGCTCAGAGGTATACTGAGTGTGCCTAGCTTGCCTAGCATGCTCAGGGCCTGCATTCAATCCCCAATACTGAAAAAAAGAAACAGTCAAACAAAATACTGCCAGGCGCAGTGGCACCTGTCTACAATCCCAGCTACTCATGAGGTTTGACATAATATTCCAAGTTCAAGGCCAGCCTCAGAAAATTAGCAAGACTCTGTCTCAAAATAAAAATAAAAAAGGTTAGGGATATTAGCTCAGTGGTAGAGTGCTGCTGGGTGCAATATCTAGTACCACACGCGTGCGCAGTGCACACACACACACACACACACACACACACAAAAGGAAAATTAAAAAAAAAAAAAAGAAAAGAAAAGAAATTTACATAGGCTTGCTGGCACATGCCTGTCCTGTAATCCCTTTGATTTGGGAGGCTGAGTCAGAAGGCTGAAAAGTTCCAGGTCAGCCTTGGCAATTTATCAGGCCCTCAGTAACTTAGCAAGACCCTGTTTCAAAATTAAAAAGGCTGGGGATGTAGCTCGGTGGTTAAGCACCCCTGGGTTCAAACCCCAGTACCAAAACCAAAATAAGTTTCTCAGCTATCCTGACTGTCAAGTGTTTTCCACTGACTAATGTGAAATTCCGTGTTTCTACTGTCTGAAAGATGCTGGAGGAACAGCATTCAGAGAGCTGGCCTAGTTGAATAAAATCACTCTTACATGGAAATAAAAAATAGCTCTCTGGGCTGGGGTTGGGGCTCAGTGGTAGAGCGCTTGCCTATCACGTGTGAGGCACTGGGTTCAATTCTCAGCACCACATATAAATAAAATAAAGGTCCACCAACAACTATTAAAAAAAAAAAAAGAGCTCTCTGATAAAAATAATACCATCCACACAGCCAATGTGCTATTGGCTGTAACTATCTCAAGTGATTAGGATCTATAGGTACAATTGAAGAGGCTACCCAGCGACTGGTGTGCAGCAAGGAGTGACCAAACAGTGGCTCATGGGGAAACTGGTTAGTTTTTTATTTTAGTTTTTTTTTTTTTTTGTGCTGGGGATGGAATCCAGGGCCTTGCACATGCTAAGCACATTCTCTATCACTGAGCTCCATCCCCAGCCCTGGCTGTTCTTTTTTTTGTTTTTTTTAAAAAATATTTATTTATTTGCTTTTAGTTGTACACAATGCGTTTACTTTTACGTGGCGCTGAGGATCGAACCCGGGCCACGCACGTGCTAGGCGAGCGCTCTACCCGCTGAGCCACCACCCCAGCCCCTGGCTGTTCTTTTATACGTGAAGGCATGTAAAAAAGACATGGAAGACTGAATTCATAAGCAACAGCAAAAACACTACTTTTTGCAGGACTGGGGACTGACCCCAGGGCCTCGTGCTAGGCAAACACTTTTCCCCTGAGCTATATCCCAGTCGTGTGTTGTATACTTTAAGTGGACGAACTTTTTTTTTTTTTCTTTGTACCAGGAATTGAACCCAGGGGCACTTAACCATTCACTGACCACTCATTTCTCTAGCCCTTTTTTTTGTACTTTATTTTGAGCCAGGGTCTCCCTAAATTGCTGAAGCTGGCTCTGAACTTGTGATACTCCTGCCTCAGCCTCCTGAGCTGCTGGGATTACAGGCGTGCGCCACTGTACCTGGCAAAATGGATGAAGTTTATACTATACAAATTATATTTCATCAAGCTGTATTTTTAACAAAGCTGCTGAAAGTTTAGTGGCTTAATATTCAGCCAATCTGAAATCTTTTTTTTTTTTTTTTTTTTTGGGTACCCCCAGGGATTGAACTCAGGGGTACTTGACCACTGGACCACTGGGCCACATCCCAGCCCTTTTTTTTTTTGTGGTACCAGGGATTGAACTCAGGGCACTCGACCACTGGGCCACATCCCCAACCCTTTTTTGTATTTTATTTAGAGACAGGGTCTACGTTGCTAAGAGTTGCTAAGTGCCTTGCCATTGCTGAGGCTGGCTTTGAACTCGCGATCCTCCTGCCTCAGCTTCCCAAAGTGCTGGGATTATAGGCGTGCGCCACCGCACCTGCCTAATCTGAAATCTTTTTTTTTTTTTTTTTTTATTTTTTTTTTTTATTTATTTGCTTTTAGTTGTACACAATGCGTTTTATTCAATGCGTTTTATTTGTACATGGTGCTGAGGATCGAACCCGGGTCACCCACATGCTAGGGACGAGTGCTCCACCGCTGAGCCACAATCCCAGCCCCTAATCTGAAATCTTGATGAGAAAGAAAATGCTTAGACAAACCCCTTCAATTCTCCATGCAATGATATAGGAATATCATCCCCTAAAACACACACTTTTTCTTTTTTTCTTTTTTGCAGGGCTGAGGATTGAACCAGAGCCTCTTGCATGCCAGGCAAGCCCTCTGCCACTGAGCTAGGCACCGACCGGCCCCAGCACACATCTTAGAACCAATGAAGTAAAGGCTGAGGAATGAACTTCAGGCAGGCCACTCTGGAAGCTGCCCAGGCCAACGCCAACACTTACTCCCTGACATTCAGAGCTGCGTGGGGAGGCAGGTTCCCGCACACGGTACGCAGTGCTGAACCCCCACGATGCGGACATACCTCTTCTAGGCTGAGCTGCAAGTACTCAAAGATCCTGTAAGGGTTCCTTCTGCACGTTAACTTCTGTCTCTGCCCCGCCTGATGGGAAAGAATAAAACCAAACACACAAGGAAACACACAGAAGCACCCCACACCACCGAGAAGATGCAACTTTTTTTTTTTTTTTTTTTTTTTTTTTTGGTACCGGGGATTGAACTCAGGGGCACTCGACCACTGGGCCACATCCCCAGCCCTTTTTCGTATTTTATTAGAGACAGGGTCTCACTGAGTTGCTAAGTGCCTCGCTATTGTGAGGCTGGCTTTGAACTCGCGATCCTCCTGCCTCAGCCTCCCAAGTGCTGGGATGACAGGCGTGCGCCACCACGCCCAGCCGAAGATGCAACATTTTGAAAGGAACATTTTCCTGATGACTCCGAAGAGGCACATGCTGTTGGGTAAATACTAAAAAAAGGTTTGTTTGGTTTTTTTTTTTTTGGTACTGGAGATTGAACTCAGGGGCACTCAACCACTGGGCCACATCCCAGCCCTTTTCTGTATTTTATTAAAGACAGGGTCTCACTGAGTTGCTAAGTGCATCACCATTGCTGAGGCTGGCTTTGCACTCGCGATCCTCCTGTCTCAGCCTCCCAAGTGCTGGAATCATAGGCATGCGCCACCGCGCCCAGCAAAAGGTTTTTTTTTTTTTTTTTTTTTTTTTTAAACAACTTATGGAGAGAATGAAGCTTTAATTTTTCCCATTGTTTTAAATTTCCTTTTTCTCATGAATTTTTTTTTCCTGTAGATCATTCTGTGCAACTGCTGTATTTTATTTTGTTCACTCATAAGCCAAGTGTCTGATTTTGTTTGATATTTTTTTAGTTGTAGATGGACACAATATCTTTATTTATTTATTTTTATGTGATGCTAAGGATCGAACCCAGGGCCTCACGCATGCGAGGCAAGCGCTCTACCACTGAGCTACAACCCCAGCCCTGGTTTTTTCTTTTTTGGGGGGGGTTCTGTCAGTACTAGAAACTGTACTGGGGGTGGGGGCCTTACCACTGAGCTACATCCCAGCCCTCTATTTAAATTTTCTATTTATTTACTTACTTCTTTATGCAGTGCTGGGATTAATTGCTACTTTGAGACAGGGTTTCATGAAGTTGCTGAGGCTGGCCTCAAACTTGCCATCCACCCATCTCAGCCTCCTGAGTGGCTGGGGTTACAGGTGTGCACCACCATACCGGTGGGCTCTACGCTCTTCCACTTACCTCCTCCTTTGGGGTGTCCTCCCCGTTGCTCACATCACAGGCCTCTTCTTCCACGAGCACATACTCATGGTCAGGCCCTCTCTCTCCAGCATGGGTCGGACCCGTGTGCTGACCGCCAACCTCAGGCTGAAGGCCAGGGAGGAGGATGCGGGCCTCTGGGGGCAGAGGTGCGGTGGTGTCCTGCACCACACGTGCATCGAGGCCCTCGGTGGCGAGTGGGTCACGCCCAGAGTCCTCCTGCTCGTCTGACTGTCCAGTGGCTTCACTCTCCGTCCCCACTGTGCTTCCCAGGGTGGGAGCCGCCTCAGGGTCAAGCGCATCAAGCAACGGAACCTCTTGGCTCCTTCTGGCACGAGGATGGTCAAGTGGTTCTGTGTACGCCTCAAGGAGCTCGCGCACAGCTCTCTCATCCTGGCCCCGTCTGCGCAGGAGACTTGCGGCCCACTGCACCCGACGCTGGTACCTGCCGAGGGAAATGCGGTCAGTAACGCTTGAGGCTGAAAACTGAAGACAACAAAGCATAGAAACAAGACTGAAGAGTCGGGCACGGCCTCACACACCAGTGATCCCAGCAGCTCGGGAGGCGGAGGCAGGAGGAGCACAAGTTCAAGTCCAGCCTGAGCAACTTAGCAAGGCCCTAAGCAACTTAGCGAGACCCTGTCCCAAAATAAAAATAGAAAGGGCAGGAGATGTGGCTCAGTGGTCAAATGCCTGTTCAATTCCTAGTTAAAAAAAAAGAAGAAAAAAAAAAAGATTGCGAGGTGGTCTGCTAGGTGCTAAGACGTTTGAAGCAATTTCACTGAATGTTGGATTATAGGTAGACGAGTTTGTTATACTTGTCTGCATTTTCTAAGTGTTCTACAACAAGCATGTACACTTTCTTTTGTTTTTATTAATAAAGCTTCATTTCATTTGCTTGTTTTTTAAAAAATATTTTTATTAGTTATTGATGGACCTTTATTTATTTATTTGTCTCATATGTGCTGCTGAGAATTGAACCCAGTGCCTCACACATGCTAGGCAAGTGCTCTACCACTGAGCCACAACTCCAGCCCTCATTTGCTTGTTTTGAAAAAAAAAAAAAAAAAAATCAGCCCCCATTTAGCAAAGTATGAAAATGTGTGCAATTTAAAACTAAAAGACAAAGGTAAATAAACAGAGAAAATGGCCATATTTTATCAGGACTCGCTTTGCATCATTTTCAATTGTGGCTATTGCAGTGTTTTCTGAGAAATATTCCATTCACCCTACAACGAGGCCCTCTGTTGAGTATTGGAAAGCAAAATGAGAATTTCAGTATTTTTTTCACAGGACCTAACAGCTTCTTCATGATATTCAAAATTATTTGGTTTATATATCTATGTGCAAATATTCTAAAAGAAATGGTCCGTTCCCTCTAATAATTTTCACAGTATATTTTAATGACGAAATGCACATAGTTTCTAACACTTGAAGGCTTGAATACTTCCACCTGAACACTTGCCATGCTATAAAAAAATCACAGGTAAAAACATAAGCTCTGCCTTCAGAAAGAAGGACCCATGCCAAACGTAAGAGCCACTGTGTTGAAATCTGAGGACCAACAAATAGAAGGCTAATGACACTGGTGACATAAAGCACTTTCTTCTGCCTCTGCCTTTAGCATCAGTCTGTAAAGAACCTAGGGTGTGGCCAGGCGAGATGGCGCATGCCTGTCATCCCAGCTCTTGGGAGGCTGAGGCAGGAGGATCGCGAGTTCAAAGCCAGCCTCAGCAATGGCGAGGCACTTAGCAGCTCAGTGAGCCCCCGCCTCTAATAAAATACCAAAAAGGGCTGGGGATGTGGCCCAGTGGTCGAGTGGCCCTGAGTTCAATCCCAGGTACAAAAAAAAAAAAAAAAAAACCTAGGGTGTGGCTGGGCGCGGTGGCACACCAGGATCATGAGAGTCCCCGCGCTGTCCACACCCTTGTTTATCCTGTGGACAGAGGCGCACGCTCCCTACACACCAGGAACTGAGAGCTGGCAAGGACACGCACACCTAAGCTGCGGTACGAAGCGGTGACTTTGGCATTTACGCATGTTTTGTGTGTAGCTGAAGTGACTTGGTCACTTTACAACTGGGTGACAAAACAAATTACCTTTGTGCTTTCATTTTCCTACCCATAAAACGGGGACACTGCGATCTACAGGGACTTTCATATGGATCACTTCTTATAAAAGTGGGAAAAGAAAGGAGCTGTCCATGAAATAGCTGGTGTCGTGTCCCCTGTGACCTGGCCACGTTTGCAGAGTCAAGAGCACTCTCACGGGCGAGACCTAAGAAGAATCTTAGCTCATCCTACCAAGGGCAGCGCTGGCTCTAGAGGCTTCCTGGGTCTGTGAATCTCCATTATTTGAACACAATTTTTTCTGTCAATGTATGTTTTTTGTGGGAAGAGATGCACTTTGCCCCCCAGTGCTGGACTTGAACCCAGGGCCCCCGTGCACGCCAGGCAGGCCACCCACCAGTGAACTACGCTCCTGCCACAGGGGCCAGACTTTGATCAACTCACCCGCCCTTTCTGGGGCAGCCATGGAATCAAACCCAGGGCCATGCACGTATAAGGCAAGCGCTCTATCCCTGAACACCACAGCCCTCAGCAAATTCCTTAACTCACAACATACAAAAGACCACGGAATTAAAAAGTTCAGGCTGGGGCTGGGCGCAGTGGCACGTGCCTGTGATCCCAGCAACTGAGGAGGCTGAGGCAGGAGGATCACAAGTTAGAGGCCAGCTCGGGCATCCTAGTCTCAAAAAGTAAAAAGGACTGGAGGCGCAGCACCCCTGGGGGTGGAGTTCAGGGCTGGGGTGTGGCTCAGACTAGCAGGCTAGCCCAGCATGCACGAGGCCCTGGGTTCCATCTCTAGCACTGTGACACATAAACAAACAAGGTCCGCTGGCTCCTCTCTGAGTGGATCTGGAAGTAGCAGCGAGCACGCTCTGGTGCTGCTGCTCCCCGCAGTGCAGCTGCCAAGGCAGATGTGAGTCCCGTCCTGTTCCCTCCTTCTCAGTCTCGGGGCCTCATCCACACCTGCACCTGCCTCCTGGGGCTGCAGCAAGGATCAACGAGCCAACACCGAAGAGCCTGGCACTGGGACGTGCTCAGGGAGTGCCGCGTGTGCTGCTGTCTGACTGGCAGGGTTGCAGGGTGGCTTAACAAACAGATCGACTTGACTCAGTATGGACTGCGATAAAATTATAAATAACATCTTTTTTTTTTGTACTGGGATGGAACCAGGACCTTGCACGTGCTAGGCAAGCCTCCACCAGAGCCGGAGCCACAACTCAGCCCTCCACCACTTTTTTTTTTTTTTTGGTACCGGGGATTGAACTCGGGGGCACTCGACCACGGGGCCCCATCCCCAGCCCTTTTTTTGTATTTTATTAGAGACAGGGTCCCACTGAGTTGCTAAAAGCTTCGCCATTGCTGAGGCTGGCTTTGAACTTGCGATCCTCCTGCCTCAGCCTCCCAAAGTGCTGGGATCACAGGCGTGCGCCCCTGTGCCTGGCCCCCCGGGATCCTCACACAAGCTCCAAGGACAATGGCTGAAGGAGCCCGTACAAGAAAGCACCCGAGTAAGACTGGTGACGAAAAGAGGCAGGTGACGAGTGGCCAAGATGCACGGCATCTGGGTTGTGGGGGGACGCATGCTCCTGCTGGCTGGAGATCAAGTCCTGCTGAGACCAACCTGGGACGTGGCTGGGGAGGCAGCAGGAAACAAAGAGGGGAGGGGGCAGAAGAAGAGGCGGTCCTGGGTCAAAGCAGCGAGGGGTGAGATTGGTCCCATCGGGGCTGTGTGGACACCGCGGCCTCCCAGGTTTCTGTGGCCCTGCTGCCCTTCTCTGCCATCTTACTGATCAGTCCTCATCTGTCACTGGAAATTCATAGCAAAATGCTTTGGCGCGCCGGGCGCAGTGGCCCAGCCTGTCATCCCGGCACTTGGGAGGCTGAGGCAGGAGGATCATGAGTTCAAAGCCAGCCTCAGCCATGGCGAGGCACTTAGCAACCCAGTGAGACCCTGTCTCTAATAAAATACAAAAAAGGGCTGGGGATGTGGCCCAGTGGTCGAGTGCCCCTGAGTTCAATCCCTGGGACCAAAAAAAAAAAAAAAAAAAAGCCATGGCCTGCTGGGTCTGGAGCCGGGCCACTCTGGTCCATGCGCTGACTTTGGGCACGTGACTTAACCTTCCTGGGGTTCAGGTTCTTCACTAGGGCCCTCGTGGGGGACAGTGGGGACGTACAGAGATGACACACACATCTGTCACTGGCATGGCGCCTCGCACAGGGACACACTCAAGACATGCCAGTGCGCACAGCTACGAGACGGTCCTCGTTACGTGTCAGTCCCTCTCAAGGCCACTGCACCACGGGGTGTTCAATTTAAGATGAGGTCATACAGACTGGCGTCCCTAAAAGAAGAGGGAGACTGGGACAGTGACACACTGGGAGAGCCCCTCATGAAGGCAGAGGTGGGGACGGGGAGGGGGTGGGGGGGGTGACGCCACCCACTGCGGCCACCAGACGGGGGCTCCTCCCCGGAGCCTTCCGGGCAGCCCCTGCCGACACCTTCTTTCTGGACTTCTGGAACCGTGAGAGAGGACATTCCTGCTGTTTTAAGCCACTGAGTTTGCGGCACTTTGCTGTGGCGGCCCGAGGAGGCTAACGTAGAAGAGCGACACTCGCGGAATGTCACACTGCAGCCTTACAGGAAGACGCTCTGCGTTCGCGCACTGTCCCCCTCCAGAGCGGCTCATGCTCACACTGGGGGACCTCGGGTCCCCGTCACGGCAGCCTGAGCAGGGGGCGGTTCTGACCAGGGGGCTTCTGCCCACACGGCCGCCCTCCTGGGTGGCGGCTCGGCCAGGTTCTTACAGACCCCACCCCAGACGGCACCTCGCTCCCGAGCCCGGCCTGGGGCTGCGGCAGGGACAGCCAGCGCCGCTGCCTCCCTGCCGCTGCCTCCCTGGCAGGGCCAGCCGCCCGTCAGATCCTGCCAGTGTGTGCCACAGCAGGTGCACACACCACCGAGCACTGAGAGTGTCACAGGGTTGCCGAAGAGCTGGGATTCGAGCTGCATCACGGGGACGATGGCACCCAGGGATCAGAGTCTGACCAAGGGTCCACTAAGTGTGCAGCCTGCCAGAGAGGCCAGGGCTGGCCCCTGCTCTCCCAGCACTCACCCCGAATCCAGCGTGCGAGGGAGGACGGGAGCGCAAGGCCGGAGCACCGGCAGCCGGGTCGGGGCGCCAGGGGGGATTCCTCGCGGGAGTCAGCTGGGTGGCATGCAGGCGTCTCGGGTTGGGGACAGATGTCTCCGGAAGGTCCACAGGGACGACAGGCTCCTCTGTGACACCGCCACGTGCCCATGGGAGCAGGGTGGCCAGCTCTGAACCTCAGGACTCCGTGACCCCTTCCTCTCAGCCACCCCCGTTTCAGAAGGCCTTGGCCTGGCGAGGCGGCAGCCCTGCGCACCCACCCGGAACCCCACTCACCTCAACCACGAGTTGAGCCACACTCAGTTCAGACAGAACCAAGGATGCAGCTACCAAGGAACAAAACCAACCATGGAACAGCGGCATAGGCTGCTCCTCAGAAGACTACCCGAAACAGAGTCGATTAAATCACGATTTAAAATTTGTTTCTCTTTCTTTTTCAGTACTGGCGTAGCGGCACCCCTCCTCCACAGAAAATCTTAACTAACGTCTCCAGAAAATCTTCACCATGGCTGATTTTAGGACTATCAACAAGAGTCTCTACAAAACAGTTCAGTGTAGGTAAACGTCCCATTTTCCTGTTGCTCTACTGCTTGGCCACTGGCCTGGAAGACATCAGCACTCCAGGGGCTGGACGCCCCTTTACTTGTTTTTCACAAACACGTATCCAGTAGAGTAGTTTGTAGAAGTGTGTTTGCAAATACAAAGTGTGATAATAAGGACAAATTCTTTAGCAAGGCCTCTGGCCTTGAGCTGGAGCTTCACAGAGATGTCTCCATGTCTAAGATAAGAGAAGTGACCAACTGGGCTCTGTGGTAGCAGCTGGCAGGGGAGGAAAGAAAGGGGAGAAGGAGCTCTCCCCTTCTCAGGAGTTGTCCTTGAAGGGTTAGAAAGTGAAAGAAAAAGCTGCTTTTATGTGAACTTCTGTAAACTGTGAACTTCTGAGCCCCTCCCCTTACATGGTGGGTATAACATTCTGAAACTACCCGAACTCGGGGTTCAGGGGATTAATTGATTACAGCGAGGGCTCCCTCTGGGCCTGGCTGCAGCCAAATAATACTGTTTCCTGCTAATCTTTGGTGCCCTGCCTCGTCCATCCCTACAACACTGGGGATTGAACCCAGGGGTGTTTTACTGAGCTACATCTGTAGTCCTTATATTTAATTTTGAGACAGGTCTCACTAAGTTGGTGAGGCTGGCCTTGAACTTGCCAGCCTCCTGTCTTAGCCTCCCGAGGTGCTGAGATTACAGGCACCAGCACCCAGCTTAAATCGTGGTTTTGATGTTGGTTGTGACTTACTTCCTTGACGTGATTACAGGCATGTCCATCTTCATATCTGTAACAACAAAGTGGTTCTATTAGTTTCAGACAAATTTTCCTTAAGAGGGGAAATAAAACACTACAAATCTAGGAAAGACAGGCGAGTCTGAGACTCACAAAGTCGCGCCCCCTGAGGTTGACCCTGTCCTCTGAGCCACACGGACAGGCAGTACATGCCATCCTTCCCTGCACCCACGCGACTGGCGGGCACTGCTCGTCAACCAGGGCACTCTCCCTGGGCTCCGATGTGACCTCAGAACGCTCAGCTCAGCGCTCCACCAGGCGGTGGTGGCGTGGACGGAGACCCCCCCCCCCCACTCCAGCGTCCAGACAAGAGCGTGGAGGCCGGGAGGAGGTGCCCTACCCTCCCGTGTGCTTAGCGCAGACAGGCACACCCTAGGGCAGTGGGGCCTGGGGTGTGGTCTAGACGTTCTGAATGCGGCTTTTGCTCTGGCCATCAGGAGGGACGAGTCTTTCCAACCAAGTGCTCACCGGGTCGCCTACTCTTCGGGTTTTTGTTCTATTCCTGTCTCATTCTGCAAAGCAGGAGAGCAGGGAGCAGTATGGCTGCTGCTGACAGTTGCTGAATTTCGGGTGGTTGATTAAAGCAGCATCATTGTGACAAGAGAAAACTGGCACAGAGTTGACCCCACTAGGATCCCACGGAGTACTGTACTTTAAGGTGACTTAGAATAGTTTCTCCCTCTGTGGTTACACAAGCAAGGGGATATACTACTTCAATTGTTTCTCTTTTACCAAAACAACAACAAAAAAAACTACTTTTTACAATTTAACTTTGTTTCCAGGAGGGATGGTGCAAGTCTGTAATCCCAGCCTCTCAGGAGGCTGAGGTAGGAGGTCTGCAAATTTGAGGCCTGCCTCAGCAACTTAGAGAGACCCTGTCTCAAAATAAAAAGCACTGGGATGTGGCTCAGTGGTAAAGAGCTCTTGGGTTCAACCCCCTCCCCAACCACCACCAAAAAACAAACTAAACTAAATGAAACTTTGTTTTGCAATTATGTAATACATTTGCAAGATTTCTAAGTCCAGGGCTGGGGTTGTGGCTCACTGGTAAACTGCTTGCCTACCATGCATGAGGCACTGGGTTTGATCCTCAGCATCACATAAAAATGAAACAAAGATATTTTTTAAAAAAGATTTCTAAGTCCAATCTATAAGGTCTCACCTCTCTCCATCCTGTTTCATCTTTTCCCATAGGCATTTAAAAAATTATGGTTTATCCTTTCATTTTTATTTTTTAAACTGAGTTTTCTTTTTTGTAATCTAGTATGTAAAACATAAAAATTGTGCATTTTTGGGGGGCTGGGATTGTGGCTCAGTGGTAGAGTGCTTGCCTTGCATGTGTGAGGCACTGAGTTTGATCCTCAGCACCACATAAAATAAATGAAGGTATTGTGTCCATACCTTCAAAGTTAAAAAAGTGTATTTTTTTTTTTTTTTTGTATTGGGGACTGTACTTGGGTGCATTTGACCACTGAGCCACATCCCAGCCCTATTTCGTATTTTATTTAGAGACAGGGTCTCGCTGAGTTGCTTAGGGCCTCACTTTTGCTGAGGCTCGCTTTGAACTTGAGATCCTCCTGCCTCTGCTCCTGAGCCACTGGGATGACAGGGGTGTGCCACCGGGCCTGGCAAAATCGTGCATATTAAATAACGGGGGTATTGTGATGTTTTCACACATCTCTACATTGTGTAATGTTTAAATTGGATTAAATGTCTCCTCAAATCCTTTCATCTTTTAATATCGCTCCCTAGAGAGCCCTCCCTTCTGTCTCGTCTCTACAGCATTTCACTAAATGAACATGCTGCAGTTTAAGCCACTCTTTCCGGTTTGATGGCCATTTGGGCTGTTCCCTTTCTTTGGATATTATAAATAGTGCTGCCATGGATAGACCTGCGCTATTTCTTTTTCAACTTTTGCTAGTGTGTCTTTAAAATAAATCCACGAAGTGGGATTGCTGGGTTAAAAATAAATTTAATGTTGAGACAATCAGATATGCAAACACAAAACAAAAAAATTGGACTGTCACCTCATGCCATATACAAAAATTAACTCAAAATGGAACAAAGTCTTAAGTCAAAAGCCAAAACCTACAAAACTATTAGAAGACAGAAAAGCCAAATTATACTGTATGCATATACGAATATGGAACAACAAATACTACCACTATGTGTAATTATAATGCACCAATAAAAAATATGGGGGGAAAAAAAAGAACAAGAAAATCTGCCCAAGTTGGATTTGGCAATAGTTTTTTTTTTTTTTTTTTTAAATACAAGACCAAAAGTACAAGCAATAAAAGAAAAAAAAAATGGGTAAATTGGACTTTATTGAAAATAAAAACCACTTCACATCCATTAGGATGACTATTAATTAAAAAAAAAAAAAGAAGAGAAAAGCAAGAGAGAAAATAGGGTTGGCAAAGATGGAGAGAAACTAGAACCCTATGCACTGCTGGTAGGAATGTAAAATGGCAAAGCCACTGTAGAAATGAGTTTATTGGTTCCTCAAACAATTGAACATAAAATGGGGGCTGGGGTTGTGACTCAGTGGTAGAGCGCTCACCTAGCACGTGCGCGGCCCGGGTTCGATCCTCAGCACCACGTAAGAATAAAAGCATTGTGTACAACTAAAGCAAATAAATATATATTTTTTAAAAAATTAAACATAAAATGACCATATGATCCAGTGATTCCACTCCTGGGTATATATGCAAAGAAGTGAAAGTAGAGATTCAAACAGATACTGTAGACCAATGGCCACAAAAGAATCATTTGCAACAGCCAAAATGTAGAAACAATCTGTTTGTTAATAAGTGAATGGATTTAAAAAATGTGGTTTCTCCATACAGTAGAATATTAGTTGGTCATGAAAAGGAATAGAGTTCTGATATCTGCTAGGCAGTATGAGCCTTGGAAACATTATAAAGCCAGGCACAAAGGAACAAATATTGTAGGATTCCACTTCTATTTAAAGTATCTAAATAGGTCAATTCACAGACAAAAAATGTAAAGGTTACCAAGGACTGAGGGGAGAAATGAAAGAAAAGAAAAAAGTCAATGTGTATATAATTTTGTGAAACACTGTTAAATTTCCCTAAGGGCTGCATCATTTCCATGTGACCAGCAACACGTGCAAGCCTGTGTTTCTCAGGGCTTCAGCATCAGAGCCTATGGATAATCTTTTGGAATTTTGCCTGATTGCTGAAATGGTATCTCGATGCAGTTTTTATTTCTCCACTTTTTTTTTTTTTTTAATGTTACTGCATTTTTTTTTTATACCTTTATTTTATTTATGTGGTGCTGAGGATCGAACCCAGTGCCTTGCACATGCTAGGTAAGTGCTCTACCACTGAGCCACAACTGCAACCCCTTTTCCACTTTCTTTTTAAACTTTTTTTCACTATCCATCTTCTTATTAAAATTTTTTTTTCTAAAAATCTGGATGCAGTGGTGCACACCTAAAACCCTAGTGACTTGGGGATTTTGAGGATGGCAAGTTTGAGGCCAGCTTGGAGAACTCAGTATGACCCTGTCTCAAAATAAAATAAAAAATAAAAGGGCTGGGGTGTAGCACCGTGGTAGAGCAATTGCCCTGGTTCCCTGGGGGTGGGGTGGGAGTTTAAAAAATCCTTTCTAATTATGCTTTAACATGTTGGTGTTGGTTTCTACCTCCCCCCCCCCCAACAACTGGGGATTGAACCCAGGGGTGCTCTACCACTGGGCTACACCCCCTCCCTTTAAAAATTTTTTTTTTTTTTTTTTTTTTTTAAGACAGGGTCTTGAGAAGTTGCCAAGACTGACCTTGAACTTGCGATCCTCCCGTCTCAGCCTTCAGAGTCACTGGGATCACAGGCGTGCACCACTGCACCTGGATATTGATTCTTAAATAACTACCATGAGCGTTCCTTAGGGAAATACACAATGATAAAATAATCGTAAATTAAGGAAAAAAAGAATAAGCAAGTGAGACCTATGCATACTGGTACGTCTTAATAAATATGTTAATGTTGTCTTTATTGTTATAAGTTCTATTTTTTGAAATAAAATACAAAAAACTTATTTTACATAGTACCACAGGTGAGCAAGCAGTGAATTACTGCCCAGCACACAGGGAAAGCTTATCAGCAAAGTCTGAACAACACTTTTGGTAATTCCAGAAAAAAGGTAAAACACATCTTCAGTAATCACAAGAACCCTTTCCTTTCTTTTTTTTTTTTTTTTGGGGGGGGTACAGAGATTGAACCCAGTGGCACTCGACCACTGAGCCACACCCCCAGCCCTATTTTGTATTTTTATTTAGAGACAAGGTCCCCCTGAGTTGCTTAGCACCTCGCTTTTTGCTGAGGCTGGCTTTGAACCCTCGATCCTCCCGCCTCAGCCTCCTGAGCTGCTGGGGTGACAGGTGTGCGCCCCCGCGCCCGGCAAGAACGCTTTTCTGTTGATGAGAATCATCTCAGTTGCTCTTCTGGGCAGTGACGCTGTGCGTGTGCCCTGTCACTTCTCTAGAACGTCACTCACTTGAGACGTGCGATCACAAATAAAAGAAAATGATAATTTTCCCAAAGAACTGAATAATGTACAAGTTTACCTTTCCATTTAGCAACCAGCTTAGGATCTGAAATCGTGAAGTTCGGACGGCTTCTGGAAAGAATACCTTTTCCAAAGTAGCCCTTTTGAAAAGACAGAAAACCAAGTTTGTGTTCAGTTATCCTTTTTTTTTTTTTTTTAAGCTGAGGGGAAATAGCACCATTTGGGCTAACAAGAGGTCCACCTCACTTTTCGCAGCTTTTACCGTCTCCCCTCTGACGATGTCACCATCACTGTGTTGGCTTCAGTGTGTTTTGTCTCTGATCTTTTGAAGAACACAGGGAAGTTCTCAGCGCACCTCGTTTACCTCATTACTAACAATTTCAGTCTGGCAATGACAGACTGAGGGTGACAGAGTGGGCAGGGCTGGGGGCGTCTGTCCCTCACGGGTGGCTCGGGGACACCCTGTGTCTGGGAGCAGCAGCCACCACCAGGTTCAAAACACTTCTTGGATTCTTTCCATTCCAGAATCCAAGCATTCCTCTCCCTGCTGATTCCCAAACAGCCACACCGTTTCTCCTTTTGGTCACAGTGAAACACACAGAGAGCTGAAATAATGAAAGGAACAGCCTTGACCTTCCACGTGGACGGTGTGACTAACTGGAACTGAGACCGAGCAGGGCGCTCACGAAGCCTCTGGCTTAGTCAC